>JAUIMM010000307.1:865000-1570000 GCA_031769625.1 Taudactylus pleione
GAAAAAAACAAACGAAAACCTTTTTGTCTATGAGACGCAAAACACCAGTGCTGTTACTCCTGGACATATAGGTCACCTCTGTTACATTACATAATCTACTTGAAGTTTCATTTGAAATACATTGTTTCCGTATTAAACTCAATTTGATACATATAAGCTACAAATTGCTGGAATTGTTTCGTGATGAAAAGTATTAGAAAAGCTATTATTGCATAATAAACATAAATAGATCTTGTCATACAGGGATTCAAATAATAATAATTATTATTAGAATACTTTAAAGCCTGGATGCAATAATGTACATGTCTAATAATACGTATTTTATTTAAAAGTTCTAAATACGTTCGACGAGAAACATTACAATAACAAAACATCATTATTATTATATTTTCATCCCATTGAAATTCAGTGACCTATTTAATGAATGCATCTTAAAGAAATTTCACTGTTTTATATAATTCTTATGTGAGATGTATAAGGATGTACGCTTGAACTGTGCCTAGATAATACACTGAGCTTTTTACTGACGTGTTGAAAGATTTATAAGTACCCTCTTATACATTCTCTGCAGGACACAATAACTGACAGCATTTTTATGGCATTCAAATAAGTATAATACAGTGTCGGGGAATTCTGATAAAATTGTGTTTAAATATTTAGAGGTTTTCTTTAAAAGTTAACGAATTAATGCACATATATGACAAATAATTGCGTGTGAAACGTACATTAATACTTTTTTCACATTTAATACTCCAGCAGGAAATACATGCACATATAGATGTGGAATAAAATAATGTCATATTCATAATATATATGACAGTACACACACACAATATATATATATGTGTGTATATATATATATATATATATATATATATATATTTGTGTGTGTGTACTGTCATTTTAAATTACTCCTCTAACATAACTGATGTTGTGATTTCATGGATGTCTTCTTTGGATTTAAACCACTCACGTTAATAGTTTATAGCAATAATGAGGCCTAATGAAGTTATTATCAAATCACCCAATGGGATAATTTGACTTTCTATTTTGCCCCGAATACTTGTGATTTAAGATAAATAGCCACTTTTTAAAGCACTGGCAAACAACTGCTATTTGCTGTTTTGTCTAGATCAAAGCTAAACTTAATTGACAGAGTCACTATGTACAACATATGAGTCAGTCAAATAGAAACGAATTTATCGAGTAAACATTTGATAGAATTTATGTATATAATATTCTTATTCATTGTTGTTCTTTGTCATTTCTTACACCCGGCAATTTTCTTCTGTTATTGTATACCTTATTACCACACCTGTGCAAACTACAATTCAAATGATATTTACTGATTGTTTTACGGAAATTGGGTAGCAATTGATGTTGGATTGCGATTGCATTGGTATATGTCCATACAAAAAAAAGAAAGGAAAACAAATACTCGTAATGAGATTAAATAGCCAGGCTAGACAAATAGTTGCATTTTATAGTTTAGCTGCTGCAAGCACAGTGTTGTATATTCTGACTGATAGGTCACTGCAAGTCTGAAATGTGTTTAGATTGAGCAGACCCTTATTAACAGTTTCTAGGCATTGTTGAAAAATGTCCAAGGTTAGCAATTCCCAAAGAAGCCACTGAGGTTTTTTTTCACTGATAGCAGGGTAAAACATTTAGGATTTCAGGGCACAGTTGCTTAGATTAAAAACTGAATCTTTCTACCCTATTGCTGTTTGTGTAAGATATTTTTATTGAAACCATGAAATTACAATAATTATAATAAATACCAGCATTCATGCAATTCGTAAATTAACTGATTTATTTTGTGTATGTTTTAGGGCTCACAGTATGAACTTAAGGATAACCCTGGAGTCCATCCAGCTGCCTTTGCTGCACATACTGCCCCAGGTTATTACCCCTATGGCCAGTTTCAGTATGGTGATCCAGGACGGCCGAAGAATGCCACCAGAGAAAGTACCAGCACGCTGAAAGCCTGGCTAAATGAGCATAGGAAGAACCCTTATCCCACCAAGGGCGAGAAGATCATGCTGGCCATCATCACCAAAATGACCCTCACCCAAGTCTCTACCTGGTTTGCCAACGCCAGGAGAAGGCTGAAGAAAGAGAACAAGGTGACGTGGGGCGCCAGGAGTAAGGAAGATGACAATCTCTTTGGGAGTGACAATGAAGGGGACCATGAGAAGACTGAAGACGACGAGGAAATCGACCTGGAGAGCATAGACATTGATAAAATAGATGATAACGACGGAGAACAGAGCAACGAAGACGAGGACGATAAACCGGATCATATGAGACCGGGAGACAAAGAAAGTTTAAAAAAAGAAAGCGACGTTATGCTGGCCAGGACGGATGGACTTACATCTAAGGACTCTTTGTCACTGGTAAAAGAGAATTCTGACTCCAGCAACACCAGAATTGTTAGCCCCGGAGGACAGGGCAACCTACAAGAACCTCCTCATAACAAACCAAAAATCTGGTCTTTGGCAGAGACAGCAACCAGCCCTGATGGTGCCCTAAAGTCTTCTCCTTCTCCACCCCAAGTGAATCATACATCTCCACCCATCCAGCATCCTGCTTTCTTACCCAGCCATGGACTATACACATGCCAGATTGGCAAATTCCACAATTGGACAAATGGCGCTTTCCTCACTCAGAGTTCCCTAATTAATATGAGGTCCTTGTTAGGAGTAAATCACCATCACGCTTCTCATCACAACCACCACCACCTCCAGGCCCACCAACAAGCACCCCTCATCACAGCAAACCTGGGAGCACTCAGCAGTGACAAAACCACAGAAAGAACCAATCTTAAGCACACAGGTGACTGAGCCCACATTATACAACATAAGACCTGTTTAGCCTATGCGTATGGAGTGAGCCCTCTTTCCTCCACTTGTTATATAACATAACACTGCACTACTAACATTCACCTGTGTTACCTTAATGATAGGTTACATTAAGGCAACACAAGTGTATTAACTCCACAGATTTTTAAATACACTTCTAGAATATGTTTATTAATAGTAAATTACTCGATTACTTAATATTGATCAGATAGCTTGTATTGAAGTGTATTTTTTTAATAATTATATATTTTTTTTTCTACAGACAGAGAAAATGTTCCAAGAACCGACTCCCCTCCACAGCTAAAATCTTCCTTTCAAGCTGTTCGTGAAAAGTAAGTATAACCTATATTTTAAGGGTCTATGTTTAATGTTATGGGGAATACTTTTTAAATACTGAGACACTCAATTGTAATAATTATGCCACTAATTTAAGAAAAATTTTTAATTCAACAGTAAATATGCCTATAACACACACACACACACACATACACACTTGACGTTGACAGACGTGCTGGAAAAAAGAAATGCAACATTATTATTATTATTATTATTATTATTATTATTATTATTACTATTATTAATGTGTGTTTCCTCCCCTTGCAGCTCTTTGTCACAGCAGGACGGAACTCCTCGCATATTAACGGCCCTTCCTTCTGCCTGATTGTTGAATCCTCAACAGTGATTAAGAGACTGTTTAAACAATATGGACGATAATGGGTATTATATAAATGACTCTGAGAATCTCTTTTTGCAATAAGGTGGTGTAAATCCCCCTCCGCCCTCCCCAAAACTGGAAAAAAAAAATATAACCACCGAGATGATTTACAAATCTGGAGATGGAGTCCTCTCCATTGTACCATTTCTGATCCCAGTTATTCTAACAATTCTTGGATTATTCATTTTTTGGTATCTTGTTCCCATGTCTGTGTTTTTTTCTGTATATAACGTGATCTCAAATTGTAAATAGCGCGTCAACAAACTTGTCTAAATCATATATTTTTGTCAAATAAACTAAATGAAATTATGAAATATACCTTTTTTACCCTCTACCATAACTCTCCTCTATTTGGTGTATATATATATATATATATATATATATATATATATATATATATATATATATATATATCATGTCAAGTTGTTATTTAACGCGATGATCGTGTACAGAGGGACAGTTTTAGTTGTTTTTTCCCCCCTTGACTCTTGATTTAACCAGACAATTTCCATTTTAATGTCAGTCATTATAAAGTGAAAGGGGTAGGTTGAAACAATTTGTCACGCTTTAGTTTATGGTGATTACTGCTATGCAGCAGTTGGAACAATCTGGTCTTTGTATAATTTCTTTTCAAATCTCATGCAAGTGTTTTTTTTTGTTTATTTGTTTTTTTTCTTCTGAGAAATCTGTGAAATTGTTTTCGAACTGTGGTCTTTCAAATATTGATTACACTTTAGCTTTATGGATTTTAAATAAGGGATCTTAAAGACAATTGTTGAGCTAATCCCTGTGGAGAGGCAGTTAACACCTAAGCAGTACATAAGGTAGCAGACATTTATGGCTCAAGTTAAGAAAGAGGAAAGACAGCTAGAAGAGATTTTTTTGAGTTTGGTGTCATAAAAAGTATTAGTAAGCAAAAGCACTACAGTTAGATTCTAATGAGAATGCATAGCGCTAAATGTAAGATTAGGAAAACAGAAGTGTTATGAAGCCTGGGTGTGCGGACGCATTTGTTTAAACATTAATCTTCCGTAGACAATCTGTTAAAAATCTGTAATATTTTCAATGTTTCCTGCTTTTTTTATTTCTAATTGAGAACGCTAAACGAGCATTGAGGTGCTAATAGGACGCCAGATGGTTGTTCATAGTAGAAAATGGAAGGAGGCAGCTGGGGAAGTCATTAAGAAATAATGTAGGGACGCCCTATTCAAACAATGCTATCCCAAAACAAGCACTTGTCGGAAGCATGAAGAGATTTTTAAAATAAAATATTAATAAAGGTCCCATCAAGTGTTAGACCAGTGATAAACACAGAAATATAAATGTCTCTTCATCGGCGTAATTGTCTGTAGATGTTCAAATGCATCACTGTCTCTTCCTAGGAAGGCAGATGCTTGTACTGTCTATCCATTTTAATAATTTAGGTTCAAATTCTAGACATCCCTTTAGATTTCGTCCATTATGTATTATGCTAAAAGATTTATAAAAATAATAATGAAAAAAAAACAGATTATGCTATGTTAAAATGTTTATATTAATAATAATATATTTAGCATTGTAATGCAAGACCCATATTCGTTTATTTAGTCAAACGTGTATTAGCCACGAATAAGGAGCACTGTAGTACTTTTATCTTCCGGCCAATGTATGTGGACCTGAATTTACTTCTAACTTTAATATATATATATATATATATATGATGTAAAGCGGCCGCCCACACGGTTAAAATGAATAATTCCCGCAGAGTATGTGTTCATTAGTTTGTTAGATCCATATAGTTTCTCTTAGTTTAGCATTCTACTGCTGTTTGTGAAAGTGAGCTCAGAGCTATATTTGTGTCAGCGTGGCATATTCAGAGCGGTCTCTTTCTCCAGCAATAAGCAGGCACTGAACTCGTCTTTAATACAATAGCTCCCTCTTTAGGTTACAGCTAACATAACAATGTACATGTAACTACTTACTATACATTCGTTGCTGTCTACTAGATATAAATTAAAAAATATCCATGTTCAGAAATAAATTCACTGCAGGTATATATTGCCTACATTCTGAACGATGACCCACAATTTCAGTTTTTTATTGCTAAACATTTTATTAATTACATAGTTTAAGATATTTCATCACATAGTTGCTACATTTTTGCTAAATATGTGAATATCATAGCTTTGTGTTTGCTCCTTAGTGAATTTTACTTGTTTGGTTAAATAGACTGCTGAATTGTTAGCAGCCTGTGACTGGTCTCTGGTACAGTGCCTTTAGATATGCGACTTTTGCCTGCTACTTATACAGTTTGGCTGTTTTAATGATGCATTTAATTATTGTCATTTTCTAAGTTAGCACCAAAGTGCGATCATATGTGAGTAATTGTGTCACTTTCGGTGACACAATTTTCTGGTGTATAAAATAGACATTTGGTTGTGTGAAAAGGGGTAGGGCGTCATTACTGATATATTTGTACTCGGAACGGGGTTAATTACGATTTAACAAATTGCTAGCAGAAAGGGCGTTACACTTCTCCCTAACCAGCAAAGCCTGTCTTTTCTCTCATACACTTTGAATTGCTAATTGTTGTTTTGTATATAGAGTACAGCAATTTACAATTCTATCATGTGTAGCTAAAATAATTGAAATGCACAATAGTGTGTATTTCAACAAATGCCTAATAAACATTCACAAATAGATAAACAATAGTATGCGCGAGATTCCACACATTAGTATGTGTATTTGCGCTAGTGTATATTTGCACTTCACAACAATTTGCTTTTACACCAAACATATTTTAAGCTTCAATACATTTTCACAGTCCTCAATTCACATTTTAATTATTTGATTTGCATTTAAATTATGTAATATTAAATTGCACTAAATACCTAAGATATATAATGGCATACATAACAGTTTTATCTGCTTCTGTTTAAAAATCTTGACATTTAACCTATTTAATTATACAGAACATAATTTATTGTGTAGTTTGATATAAAAATCTTTCTAATATCACCATCACTTTATTATTGCAGGTGCCTTGTGTTTACATATGACATCTTGTCTACCAAATGATAAACTGATTCTTTTACACACTAGAATTCTTACTGCTTGCAATAAAAATGAGGTTACACATATGTGTTTTATTCTAAATGACTACAATTATTATTATTATTACTACTACTACTACTACTAATAACAATAATAATTATATGTATGATAGAGCAGTCTTGCAATATAAAGTCATATACAATTGTTTTAAAACTATTATATAGTTATCTTTAAAAACTCGTGTATAGGAAACATTATAGGACAATAATAGAAGTTAAAGTATGAATAGAAAACTAAAGAATTAATGCAAACATATAGATTCCAATCACGATGATTTTGCAAATAATTATTCATGTTGCAGTGGGACTAAAACGCCAATTCATAAGACATGTAAGAGATTTGTTTTAATATTTGATATATCCCTTTTATTTAATTTCTATGTTGTGCGATACGTGCGATTTATTTAGAAACCGTGTTAAAATATCGCCTGTTTTATCTCCTCATCCTCCATGAAATGTGAGTTTTTTTGAGTCTGACTTTACGTTTTGTGCTTGCTACTAAGCAGCGATCAGTTATTCACAAGAACATTTATTTCCTCTGCAATATGGAGAATTCATATTCATATCTCTTTTTTAGTGGTCTGACACTGATTAATGTAATATGCACCGTAGCTCCCAGAGCTGCTTCTCTATGAATCATGCCCTATAAAGTTTCAATCGCCCTTGTAGATAAAACACAGCAGCGGAAAGAGGAGTTAGCAGGAGAAAAATGCCAAAGAGAAAAAAAAAAAACGTTCTGTAGCTGTGGGCTACTGTTTGTATGGTAAATGATATCTGATTTAAATAACCGATGGGCAATTATTGACTATAACAGCCCTTCATTAGTTCAATCATTAGATCGACACTGAGAAACAGCAGAAAGTCCACTTTGCATGGAAGGGCGGGTACACACTTGTGGGAGCTAATATGTGTTAACAACATGTTATTCAAGCCCTGAAAGGGAATTTAGTACAATAAGACGGAGTTATGTGTGGACGCACATTTAGACGACAGATCCGTCAGCACACCAATCCGCCGACAGAGTGGCTGATTGGTAAGAAATACACACTTACCAATTGGCCACTTGATATGTCTGAGCTGACATCACAACTTTAAATGCCTGCCCAGTTGAGATGTCAGTGTTGGCGGTCCTTGTGGCAAATGTACAGGTGGTAGGCTGGTTACCTGTACACTTTCAACTATGTTGCTGGCTCACGTCATATGTCTGTGAACATAGTCGTTCACAGAATATTGGGTGTACATACCCACCGTTACACTCACGATAAAACGTTTGTCGATACACCAAGCATTATATCATCAAATGTGTACCCAGCATAAGATGTATAAAAAGAGGATATTTAGAGAAGTTGCCCATAGTAATCAATTAGATGCCAGCTAGAATTTACTTGATAAAAGGGTACTTGTGTACTTTACGGACTCATTGCAGAGAGAACCCAAGTGTCCTACACTCATTGTTATTATCAATCATGGTAATGTCTAAATCGCCTTCATGGAGAGGACCCTGACCCCATCAGCCAGTGTCCAGCGTCATTCCCTACCATCCAAGTGGGCATAGAGAGGAAAGATAACCTTGTAGCGAGCTACCGAGCTCGAAGCGTGGCGAGTGCAGAACTTTCGTCTTTAGGTGGGGACAAGTTTTGGTACTTGTGTACATAAAGTACACAAGTGCCACTTAAAATATTAAGTGGGTTCTCTCTGCAATGAGTCCGTAAAGTACACAAGTACCGATAAAAGATAGCTTAAAGCTGATTGGTTTCTATAGTCTTTTTCTCCAAATATCCTCTTTGCAAGGTTTTATACATCTCATAGTAATCCATGCTTGAGGTAAGTTTTAAGAACACTCTTCAGCAGCTCCTGTAAAGGCAAATTTTTCTTGCTGTTAACTGAAGTTACAATTCAAAGACTGTGTATTTGAGTTATAATATACATACAGACCACTGGCTGTTTGTTCTCCTATGAATTAGTGATGCTACAAGCCCTGTCTTTTTGTCATTTACACAATTGTCTGTATGTGGGGTATTCTTATTACACATATACAGAAGTCGTCTCATAGGGTATGTTGTCATATGAGCAATTAAGGTGTTGTGTTTACCCCTGCAGCTGTGTGTATTGGCACACCCCAGAATATCTTATTTGTTGAGTTTATGGACACGTGTCTTAGGGTGATTTAAATAAAGCTGAACACACAAAGAGGGTGATTCACACATACAAGTATGGTGGGGGTGGCTAGGAAGCTGCTTTTTGGCAATTCTGCAAGCAAGTTATGCAGGATCCTTCTCAGATTTACTGTGAACAGTCAGGGCCAATTGCCAAGGCAACTTTTCTCTCTGCTTGTTGTATCTTAGCCTTGATCTTAGCCTTTAACCACCCAATAAGTTTAGGCTGAAGAAAAATAAAAGCTGCAAATAGCTTAAAATGTTTTAAAATTAACCCCTCATATCCTGTGACAAACAGACACCTATAGTAAAGTCACAAAATAAGAAATATATATATATATAGAGAGAGAGAGAGACCAGACTATTTGTATATATTATTATTATTATTATTATTATTATTATTATTATTATTATTATTATTTATTTATATGGTGCCACAAGTGTTCCGCAGCACCTTACAGTGTATGAAAAGAAATAGGTGACAAAAGACTTACAGTACAATACAATACAGGACAAGGACATGGATAATATACATTGCCACATTAGCGACCATAACACCCACATAAGCAGCAGAGCTTAAGCAACCAAGTGTTAGGTGGCCTAGTGGATGAAAGTAGATGAAAGTAAAGAAGGAAGAAGCACAAGAGGGTAGAGGGCCCTGCTCGCAAGAGCTTACATTCTAAAAGGGTAGGGCAGACAAACAGGTGTGACACAGATGTGGTAGACGGGGAGGATATACTCATGGCCAGGTCACCAAGTTCCAGCTGATGAGAGTATCTAGGATATGACTCCGTAATAGGCACAATATCCAGAACGTACTTTGTTACTATTGCAGTTAATTCTGAACATTTTATCAGCTCAGCACCTATCATTTCAATACATATATATATATATATATATATATATACAAAGTCAGAAATCCACTGCACTCGCCACTCCCAGATTTGGGGTGCAGACCTGCACTCACCATTCCCAGGACTGGGGTGCAAGTGGCCTGTGACCACATTGCTTAAATAAATAAAATCAGAAAACCCAGCACTCACCATGTTTAAACACTCACAATGATGTATAAATAAGTAAATAAATAATGGGGATTTGGTTCATGGATTCCATGAACCAAATCCCCATTATTTATTTACTTATTTATACATCATTGTGAGTGTTTAAACATGGTGAGTGCTGGGTTTTCTGATTTTATATATATATATATATATATAAATATATATATATATATATATATATATATATATATAGAATGTTTAGGCTTAAATAGTGCCAAAATTTATATACAGTATATATATATATATATATATATATATATATATAAAATAGAAAAAGGCATCGGCACTCAGGGTATATATATATATATATATATATATATAATCAATTAACAAGCCAGACCATGCACTCCATACTGCAGTGGAGTGCCTGCTGCTTATTTAGTAAACTGGATGGTATCTCCACATCGTCAAGTAATATTCTCAAACAAACCATTTAAATTCATTATTGGTAGTCTGTGCTTAATGCTAATAAAGGTGTATTTTTTAAAATATACTTCACTCTGATACTATTTCCTTCTTTTCAGCATTTTAACACAGAGTACACTGCATAAAAATTGCTTATGAGTGAGGTTGATGAGGTCCTAAAGTTAAACAATAAACAAATATTTTTGGTATTCATTTTGGCACTATTTAAGCTTAAACATTCTATATATACCACCAGTCTGTTCGTTCTTTTTCTCTCTCTCTCTGTCTCTCTCTCTCTCTCTCTCTCTCTCCTTTCAGTATGTAAGAAGTTACAATGTTCATGTACATATATATATATAGAGAGAGAGAAAGAGAGAGAGGGAGAGAGAGAGAGAGAGAGAGAGAGAGAGAGAGAGAGAGAGAGAGAGAGAGAGAGAGAGAGAGAGAGAGAGAGAGAGAGAGAGAGAGATGGGCGGCACTCAGAGGGCTTGTATATGTTAAAAACAGCATATCTGTCTTAGTAGAATGTCAGGGGCACCTAACTGTGACTGAGTGCTGTTTTGAACATACACAAGCCCTCTGAGTGCTGCCCGTCTCTCCATCGCTGTGTATTACCTTTGGAAGGGCACCAAGGCATATATACCTTTTGAGTTTGTATAAGTACCGTACTTCTCTGATATATATATATATATATATATATATATATATATATATATATATATATATATAGTCTACAAACAGATGCACTCTCATCTTCACATGATAATTCAACAGCTGGGGTGTGTCACACTGGAATATCCACTATTGTGGGTCCAGTGATACAAAGTCAAATTTGGGTGGGTGTGGGTGTGATTTAAAAATACATGTTACTAGCTTTCAACTGAACAAGCCCGAAAGAATGAAAATGTTAATGTAATGAGGGCTCCACCCTGCAGTGCTGCTTTCACAAGCTACAGAAGTTTACCTAGCAAGTTCATTTATTAACATTATCATTCCCACATAGCTCAGCCTAGAGGGAACAGTGCTTAATCTGAGTGCATGAAACATGCTTCAACACAGGCACACTGGACTTGTGCCTACTGCAGCCAGCTGCTGTACTAAGCATGCAAATCTCTGAATTGAAATTTGTATTATACACAATCACCATAGTATAATAAAATTACAATAATAGTGAATACATGTCATGTAGTGTGTGTGTGCAGTGAATACATGTCATGTAGTGTTTGTGTCTGCAGTGAATACATGTCATGTAGTTTGTGTGTGTCTGCAGTGAATAAATGTAGTGTGTGTGTGTGTGCAGTGAATAAATGTCATGTAGTGTGTGTGTGTGTCTGCAGTGAATACATGTCATGTAGTGTGTGTGTGTCTGCAGTGAATACATGTCATGTAGTGTGTGTGTGTGTCTGCAGTGAATACATGTCATGTAGTGTGTGTGTGTCTGCAGCAAACTGGCTAAATATCATTAAACTACATGTGAGTGAACACATTTCCATTGAAACCAATGGGAGTTCCTTGACATATTAATCAACATCTTTTTTCTTGTTTTAATCTCCTGAGTTCCATGTAATCAACAACCTAGATGCTCATTAGCATGTCTATCTGATACTATTTACTGTCCCATAAAGAAGCAATGACAACAACTGAGGTAAAACACTTTATCCTGGTAATCAGATAACAGAGTTTCTGTTAGTGATTTCAGATAATTAGTTGTATTGTGGAGTTCAATCTTGAGTTTATTTGTCTGGTCTGATTAAAGAAATATTTCGCCTATATGCTACCTGTTCACATCTTTGTGTCTGGTAAAGTGCTAGCAACAGAGCAACTGAAATGACAACACTGTAGTTTGTTTGTAAAGTTGTAATGATTTGTAAGTGTGCTTTAAAGAAGAGACACCATTTCCCTATCCCCACTGTAGAGCACAGTGTGACAAGTATCAATACTTTATAATGATTGAATAATAGGGTTTAGCTCTATTTACTCTACTGCTTCACAAACTTCAGCAGCACAGTGCAAAATTAAAGGTAAACTCTAAATTCCACTCTAAATTGGGTTACATGCAATTCTATAAGTCTCTAACATACCTTTCATCAGCACCGAAACCTGCTTCTACATTGGATTAGCAACAGAGTTGGGCCTTTATCTGCTTGTGTATAGTAAAATATTAAAATTTGTTCTGTACATGCCAACACAAAAAATTAACACCTACGTTTGTATGCAGATTCTACACTTGTGCCTTCAACAGGGAAGGTAAGGGACAGTTAAATACAGTCTGAGTACAGTAAGTGTGTTTACATGTAATAGCCAATGAGGCAGACCCGCACAAAGACACAGATTCGACTGACAGTAGCCATATTACATTTGGGGATCTGAAGGCTGGTGCAAATACAGGGATGTAATCAAAATTCCGAAGGTCAGAATTCCGGCTCCAGAATCCCAATGACCAGAATCCCTATGGCGAGTATTAGGGTTAGGTTTACGGTTAGGCATTAGTGGTAGAGTTAAGGTTAGGGTACAGAGAGGGGAGGGTTAATGTTATGCTGCAGGAAGGGATGGTTAGGGTTAGGCTGCCAAAGGGAATGGTTAGAGTTAGGCTGTGGGAGGGGTTGGGCAGAGTTAGGGGAAGGGTTAGGGTAAGAGTTAGAATACTCACCAACATGCATCAGGATTTTCACTGTCAGGATTCCAGAGCCAGTATTTTGACCATTGGGATCTGACTACCGGGATCCTGCACCAAACTCCAAATACATGCTGATGATAATGACACTATGGGCCTGATTCAAAGGTGGACACTTATGCAGCCATGACTACGTCAGCTAATGGGATTCGTACACAGACACCCACTGGCTGCGGCGCTAATTTACCACTTTACATATTAAGATGCACTAGTAGCCAAACATCAATTGCACCTTCGAACATTGCACCAATCCTATGTAGGCGCAGAATGTCCATCTGAACATGAGCATTGAAATCAGTGTAACTGTAGCTAAAGCCTCAGATGCTCACTGTAAGGCACCTGCATCTGGTTAGCCATCCCCCTGTTACTACCCAGGAATGCCCACTTAAATTACCTTTCTCTGCATCCAAATTTGTTCTGCGGCGTTCAGTGGTAACCATTGGGATGTGTATGTAGTGCAACATGAATGCATGCACAGACTGAAAACATCTGCAGCTTGCAATCCGTAATTGACTTTGTGTCCTCCTCTGAATAAGGCCCTATGTGTGGATATTTTAGGCCTGAAGGTAACATATGTGCAACATATTTTCCTCATTTAAGACTAATGTTGACATTTTCTGTTAATATGTATCATTATAGACATAGGGCATGATTCAGATTTGGGTATAGAGTAAGATAGAGCAAATAACTGTGCATTTAAACAAACCATGTTTAAATCTTGTGGAATGGCCAAAACTAGGATTTTTGTCACCCGGGGCAAGGCAGTTAATTGGCACCCCCTCGGTTGTTTCTGACATGTAGCCTGCCCCCTGGTGAGCACATTCTGGGGGTGGAGCCATAGGCAATTGCAGGGGGGTTTCCGTCTGCCTGGAAACCCCCCTCCCCAGCCCACATCATGACCACAATAGAAATAGTAATATAATGGAATTTTACTAGTGCTGCATGTTCTTCTCAGTATCATAAATGAAATAAATAGCACCACCTGTAGATCTTTTAACATGTATCAGCCAGTAATAAATAACCTTTGCACCAATTAGGGGATTTGGAAAACATGCACTGTTAGGGATGCACTGCTATAGAGCCCAATATTTCCATATATGTCCAGAGCAGTGTTAGGTTCTTCTGCTGCTCCCCCAGACTCCCGGACTTACAACCATGCCCTGGAATCGTGCTCACATCTAAAAAAAAAAGGAAGGCCCTACTGCCGATTTTAATGGCTTATTGTGATCAATGGTCCTATATATGCTAGAATTATGACACACAATACACTTTGTATGACACATATTAAAGCTGGATAAGTGGTAGTTATGCCCTCTACATGGACTGGCCACACTCACTCTAAAATCATGCTTTTGGAAACCCCCCTTTAGAAATCCTGCGATTGCCACTGGGAGCTGTGCGTCATGTCTCCTGGTTCCATCCTCTCATGAACTTACCATTCCTTTTTATCCAGATAAGCCATTCCTATTTTATCCTCATTCATTAATATTTTTATGCACCATTTTTTTACACCCATTTATCTAGCTTTTTTATTCATTTGTTAGTTTTTATATACTGCTCTATATGATATATACATATATGCACTTTAATTTATATTTATTTATTTATTTGTATGTATGCGCGTATTGCACTTATTGCAATTTTGCACTATTTGCACATTTAACTTATTACATAATTACTTTAATGGTTTACATTAAGCTATGTATCATAGTATCAAATTAGCACATTGGTTGCTCTGTATCAGTTCTGCTGTCCATATATATATATATATATATATATATACTGTATATGTATAAAAACATACGTTTATATACATCACATATACATATGTATATCAATATATACTTATATGCAGTATATAAACATACATATATATATATATATATATATATATATATTTCTCTGGCTAATCCGCACTCACTTGAGAGAAATATAATCGCTGGGGTGCAACATCAAGCTGTGGTCTAGGTGAAACCACAAACCACCAGTATAGACACTATTTTAGGTGTGCACTCACCAGACTTCAATCCAGATTCAGTATAATAACTTTATTCCATAGAAAAATAATCCAATTATTTTTCTATGGAATAAAGTTATTATGCTGAATCTGGATTGAAGTCTGGTGAGTGCACACCAAAAATACTGTATATATATATATATACACACACATATATACACACACACACAAAGATAGCCAAGGGACCGGCACTCCACTTACTGCCAATAATAACCAGGGTGCACTCCAAATGAACACAATGTTCCATTAATATTTACCAGACCACAGCGGAGGCCCTCCATGGGTTTTTAATAAGAAAGCCAGTCGTCATCAAACCACCAACAAGGGGAAACTGAGGCCGCTGCTGCCCCCTCCTGCCCACAAATGGCAGCAGACTGTCAATCACTGACAGTCTGCTGCTGATTTGTGTGCGATCATGCATGACCCATACTGCACATGCACAGTACGGGTCGGACACCATCGGTAATCTGCGTTCAGCAGCACACTAGCTTGCACTGCTGAATAAGGGCCTCCATTCCCAAAGCTGAATCAGGCCCATTGTACCTGAGTACATTTTCATATAAGTAACTTCCAGTTTATATCTGAAATGGTTAATCAGCCACAGACACGCATGTATAGTTAATATCTATGGGTAACTAATTTGAGGCGTTCACTTTTTATGTTGGCATGTATTATAACTCGTTCATGAGCTAAGTCCTCTCTCCATTTGTTGTCACATCTGCATTAACTTTCCCTTCCTTGAATATGCTGTGTTCCAATGGAGCAAACCTCTTATTAAAAAAACACTTTCCCAATTGACTGTATTTATATTTCAATTTAAAAAGTGTTTTTAGTCATATATATATATATATATATATATATATTAGGCCTGTTGGTTATAAGTTCTTAGTTCCAATGCTATTCCAAGTGAACAACTGTTTGTCAAGTGCTTACCTGCACTGCAAGCCATAGCTGGGCTTTTCAATGAAAAAAATAGTCTTGCAAAAGTAGGCTCTTAAGTGGCTGTTTGTGCTGCTCCTTGCATCTGTAAAGGCAGCTATCCACTAAACGATTCGCTCCATGAGTGATATCGTTTAGTGTGTCCCCGGCAGTGGTATGCTCAAAGTCATTGAGTACATTGATGATATCGTTCAGTGCCAGCACCCTCTCTCATCCCAGAACCTGCACAACCTGACAATATTGTTAGGTTGGACAGCAGGTTCGGGCGATGAGCAACGTCGTCAACAACCAGCGGGAGCGCGCATCACTTGTAGTTGACAGCATAACCACTGGACGATATTGTGGATGATAAACAATAACGATATTGTTATCGTTCAAAACATCCAATGTATCGTCTAATGGATACGTGGCTTTACCCATCATTAATGACCACAATTGCAATTGGTAAGTGAACAATGTGATGGAATAACTAATAAAGTTTGTATAACTTTTTTGCCCCAAAGGATATATCACTTGATTATACTGGACTAAATTTAGCATTTACTTGAATACAAAAAGATAAAAAACTGACTTTTTACAAAATAATTTAGTAAATTAAACCACTAATAATTGAACCGAAAAATATTTTTCACATTAGGAGGTTATTTTTGTGTTAAAAGGAAACACATCAGGCGTTAGATTTTCTTTACATTTAATTTGTACTTTTATTTTGGAGCTGCATTTGTATGCAGTTATGTTTAAATATTTAATGTGACTGTACTATTTAGTTACACTGTCCAGAGATGTAATATCTGTTTTTTTTTATATGATGCATAAACCAAATGCATATACTAATGTGTCCTTGCATAAAAATAATGCATATGCTACACATATAGAGATGGCCCTTTCTCACTATAAGTTACCTCATGTATTTTTTAATGTAATTTAAGAAGTATTAACACAATGCCAGGCTGTATTTTTGTTTTATTTATAGCCATTGTTTCTGCTTTCCCCCTCTGCTCACACTTTTATATCATGTCACAATTAACATTAGGCTATATTAGGTTGCCCATTTATCCAGAAGGATTTGCACTTCCATGGGCTTTTAAGGTTCACAGAAACGCAAAGATGCAAATGTGCAAAGTCAGATCAAAGCACTGTTCCCGTTACATTTAGTACATTCTTGCCCTCTCCATATAGATCTCTATGCCCCTGTCATGGACCCTGTTCCAAGATACGCCAATCTCTAACTGCTGTCCGTAATATTCTCAAGATCAGCACTCACTTGAGCCTGCCTGACACAGAGTTAATAAAAAAACAACCACCTGGTTAGTCTACATAAATAATTATGCTCCCCAGTCTCTATTAAGTTTTCTGCTACCACTTAAGGGGTTTTCAAGAGTTACTCATTCCAAGTAGAAAACCTTATATTCTCCCTACAACTACAATCATGTCTCAGTTATCATTATCCAAATAATAAACTGTAGTACAGATATGTAGCATAAATAAGCTGAATCCACAGGCAAAAGGGATTTTCTAAAAATCACAGAGTCCAATCTTATTAGATGAAGTTTAATATGAGAGAGATACCCACAATGCTTAAAGTATACTGTATACAAACGAAAATTAATATGAATAACATACAAAGATAGTCTTAGGTAAATAATTTTCTTAGAAACAAAAAGGAAAAAATTAACAGGACAGTCTGACTCACATGAATCTGCTTGTTAGGAGACACAAAAAGATGAAGCAATTCCCAATATCATATTAGTTCCCAAGAATTGTAAAAAATGTCAGAGTTCTACATGGTATTTTATGCCTACCTGTGCTGTCACACAGCCTCTCTTCTGTTGACCCACTGACTTGTGCAGATGCTAATTCAGTTTTATGTCTCTTTGTCCAGAGCATGCTATCACTCAGACATGGAGGGGTGGCACTCCCCAGGTCAACTATATGTTGGTGGTAAGGGCAAACTTGGAATGCATAAGACCCCACAATTTTACCATTATCTTTCTGTTGGATCATTTGCTGACAGTCCTCTCCCTCACATGGCATATTTTTCAAACAGATAATTAACACTGCAACTGGACAGTACACATCAAAGGTCATTTGCAGGTCATAATGCTGGTAATTTAAATTAATAAACATATGTTGCCTTATGTTTTATGATCCATAACATTATCACAACACCGCCTCCCTTCCCACAGTTAGAAGTCTCTCCTCAGCTATAACTTTCCTCCCTGGTTAGAATACTAGAACTGTTCCCCTTTAGTAAGGATACCACTATCCCTTCCATTTGACCCCCTCCTTCCCCAATATAGAACTCTCTAACCCCAATTTAGTGCAATTTCCCTCACAAAATTTATTTTTCTTCTAAAACTAGGCATCCACTATACAATTTTCTGTCAGATATCTGTCCAATCTGGCTGGTTG
This sequence comes from Taudactylus pleione, assembly GCA_031769625.1. Classification (NCBI taxonomy): domain Eukaryota; kingdom Metazoa; phylum Chordata; class Amphibia; order Anura; family Myobatrachidae; genus Taudactylus; species Taudactylus pleione. The sequence goes on from JAUIMM010000307.1 coordinate 883,333, forward strand.
TAATGAAAACCTGGTAATGTCTGGGAGCAAATGACAGTCGATCATATGGTTTTAAACACTGAATAAAGGACAAAATAAATTGTTCAAACTGGTTAAATTTGTGTGTTTTAACCAATTTGTCTGAATAACCATTTTTGTCTGTTTTCCAGTGTTTGTGAGCAAATGGAAGATTGTCATTTGCTCCCATACATTACCAGGTTTTCATTCCAACCAGTCAGATTGGACAGATATCTGACAGAAAATTGTATAGTGGATGCCCAGCTTTAGGAAATGCTTGTGAGACCCTCATTAAGGTATTAATTCACTTGGAATTCTAACGGTGTAACAGTTTTATTTATTCTTTAAAGTTAATATACTGTATATGACTTTATAATCTTAAATGTTTTGGTTAACAAGGGCTGTAAACCTTGTTAGTTACATTTGTACAGCTAGTATGTGCATATCAGACACTTTAAAAAAATATTAACAATATACCAAGCCAATGTTTAAAAATCCCTTTGAGCAGGCCAAAAGCCTTGTTCTGTGTGCAAAATTATCAAGATTATCAAACTCCACCTCTTGTATTTCATATATTTCTTATCTTGAATACACATACAAAACCTTGCTTTTGTGATGCGTTCATGAAACTTCTGTGCTTTTGTGAATAGATCACAATGCATATGAACCAGACAGATCTTCTTGATCTGCCTGTCACCCAAAATAATCCTGTGTGCCCCCTACCAGTTTGTGATCTCGGATCCCATAACCTGTGCAATGGAGCAAACATATTATAGTGCAGAATCAGGCATGTGAATTCACAAAATAGAAAATATTTATTTTGTGCAGTCTCGTATTGTGTTGCCTGGTCATACATCACTTACACACATGTTTCTATTCTACATAAAAAAAATATATGCAATATAATTTATTTGTATTTTCACATCAGAAAGCTATTTCTTTACATTTATTGCTAAGCAAAGTACTGTACAATGCATAGTATTACAAAGTAAACTGTAAAAGAAATGGAAGAGAGTGCACAGAGAAGTAATAGCCTTCTCTGATGACAAATAAAGGCAGTGCCAAGAATACAGTACATCCTGTTCTAGTCTTATAATGTGTGATATTTAAATATTTTACTCAATTAATATGTCAGGAAACTAGTCTACAAACTACCTTAATAAGCTAATTTTTTGCAAATGAAAATAGAATTATTTCCCACTACAGTTCCCAGATGAAGCATTTTTATTGCATTTTGAAAGCGGAGAGTTAACATATTTCTGGTTTATTCTGCTTTTTATGTTGAACACATATGGCTTATTTTATTTTATTGCTACTGTGTTATGGCTTAGTCTGTAATTTAGTCTAATTAATCATATTTCAAACAAACATGTGTAACCAAAATGGAAAACAATTCTGTTAATTAGTGCTCAGGCTGACATTCAGACTGTAGGCCTGATTCGGAAGTGGGAGTAAAGCAAAAATGCACTTTGCACATTGGCAAAACCATATTGCACTGCAGGTGGAGCAGATTTAAAAAGTGCAGAAAGATTTATACCCCTTTTACACCAGAGGTAAAATCCGGGTTATTGCAGGGTTAACCCGGGTAGCTCTTTGGTGTAAAAGGGAAGAGGGTTGGATCGCCGGGTCGAGTGACCCGGCAATCCAACCCAGGTAACTAGCAGGGTTTAACACAGGAGTAATCCGTGAAACCCTGCAGTTTGAACGGCGCGCTCCGGGTCACGATGACCTGGAGTGCGCTGCATGTCGGTGATTGGTCCGGCTTCAGTGGCGATTGGAGATGACGTTATCTCCAAGTGTCCACTTCAACGCCGGAAAAGCAGACCTGACTCCGGTGTGAATGGCGCCGACTCGGGAATATCCTTGGTCGGCGCCGGCTAAATTCCGGGTCTGATCCGGATTGGAACCCTGTTCCAACTCCAGGTTAGACCCAGAATTTAGGTGTAAAAGTGGTAATAGATTTGAGAGAGGCATGTTCAAACTGAAATCTAAATTGCAGTTTAAAAATGCTGCCCAGCATTTGTGGGCTACATGCAAAAGCAGCCAGTATTTATACTGCATTAAAAAATAAATAATTGCATTTGTTTGCAACCCTTGTATTTAAACATGGGGGGTAATTCAGCACTGGACGGAATTGCAAAACTGCACACAAGCAGATTTGCAATTCCATCCTTGCTATTATGTAAATGCAGCAGGAGGCGTCATGCCTCCTGCATGCATCAATGATCTGAGCCGTGTCCATGGACGCAGCATCGGATCATCTGCATGATCCTTGGCTGGCTGAGTAACCATGGGATCACGCAGGCCGGCTATCGCAAATATCTAAGAAAGGCCAGTAAATCTCAATTTGCCAACGGAGATCCTGGCCTCTTCCCTCCCCCCAATGGCGGTAACACTCCTCTGTTTTGGAAAATGGAGGCCATTGCCACCCCCTCCCTACCTCCAAATGGTAGCAGACTGTCAATCACTGACAGTCTGCTGCAGCTCTGCATCCGATCACGTAGGACACGTTCAGCACATGCGCAGAACGGGTGCTGCACACTCACAGATTCCTTACTATTGGGAATCCGCATACAGCATGGCTGAATCACCCCCATGGTTTGTTCAGGAGAGGAAGTTACTTGCTTTTTTTCTTTGCTTCTACTTCAGGATCACACTGTTAAGTGATGGTCAGAAATGATCAATTCAATTATCATGAACACTTATTTGTTCTATGCACAAACAGCATACAGAAGCAGGCCTGCATTGGCACAGTATAAAGAAGCTTTATATATATATATATATATATATATATATATATATAAATCCAAAGTAGAATCAGGCACTCGATAAAACAAAATAACACTTCTTACCCCCTTTGCCTTCCAAGCATAACACACACAAGGTGTGACACAAATACCGAGCAGAACTGGTGGCACTCAGGGATTTTTAAAGAAAGACAGCAAACAGCGATAATTCAGTCAAGTCGACGTTTCAATACATGAGTATTTTGTCCTGATGAAAATACTCATGTATTGAAACGTCGACTTGACTGAATTATCGCTGTTTGCTGTCTTTCTTTAAAAGTCCCTGAGTGCCGCCAGTTCTGCTCGGTATATATATCAGGCACTGGCTTGGCACTCCTCCTCAGAATAAATCAACTGGTCGGTACACTCCGCAGGAAGATAAATGTAAGCAGCAAAGGGGTAGCGGCACTTGAGTGTAAATAAATCAAACAGACAGGGTCAAAGACCCGCTAATGTGTCTTCAACATTTCAATCTGGTAAGATTTTCATCAGGAATAAAGACATTAGCTAAGCAACACTTACCTATATACATGTAGAATTACCCCAAGTGTGTTACAACTGGAGTCCATCTGCGCAGCATGTGACGTCAGCAAGTCGCTCAGCATCAGCGGATGTGACGTCAGCCACTCACAGAAGTTACTAGGTAACAAAGAACAATGGTCCTGATTCAGACCCACTCGTGAGCGCATAGTGGGCCTGATTCAGAGCCGCTCGTAAGCGGCCGCTCGTTCGTTCTGAGTGATATTCGCACATCTGCGCATGCGTATGGGTTTTAGTACGCATGCGCGAACCAGTCAGTGCGGTCAGAAATCATGTGCTCGCAATATAGCGAATGCCTGCTAATTTGAGTGACAGAATGAGGCGTTTGTGGGTGGTAACAGGGGAAGGTGCTTGAAAACGGGGAGTGGAGATCCGAACGCAGGCATGCCAAACGGTCAAAACGGGCGTTTAATGGGTGTGCATAATTAACAAAGCAGCGTTATCGACCACGTCAGTTTGGTGTCTTTTAGCCAGAACTGCTTGCATGATTGCGGTAGGAAAATGCAACCACAAGAATAGCGAGCAGTTCATTCGCCTTTCGATGTACTCGATTAATCTAATAAATAGCGGAGATGACGTATAATGCGAGCGGCCAGGGGGCGTTTTTCATAAAAAAACGTCCGCATGTTTTGTTCATTCATTCAGACCTAGAGGTGTCAACAAACCGCAAAGAGTGAACGGTCAATTTAAATAGCCAGCCCCTTTTTCTGGATGAGCGAGCGCAAATAGCGTCCGGCTCTGAATGAGGTCCAGTGCTCGCAAGCGGGTCGATGGTGGCCCAGTGCACATGCGTGGCATGCGCCATGCATGTTCGCTAGCCCCGTAGCGAGTGAGAACTTCACTCACTTGGGGGTTCACAACTTAATGGGGCAGCTGTCGATGTTAATCGACAGCTCGCCCCGTTTTGTAGGCTGGTATGGGGGGGTGGCTGCACAAACGGAGGCATTCCCGAAGGAATGGACTTCCGGCTCTATTATAGCAGGAAGTCCACTCGGCATTGCGAGTGCTGAGACCCTACCTTAGGGTCTCCTCGCAATTGCGATGGTCGCGATGGTCACCCACAGCTATGCGAGCGGCCTGGAGGTGGTAATTAAAAAAAAAGAAATGACCTGATTCAGAGCACACAAATAGCAAGTGCCCCAGAATCAGGCCCATAGTGTGTACCATCAACAATTAACAAAAAATCATAATATACACAATTACAACTAGGATGTAAAAAAAGTATGTGACACTGAATGCAGTCAAGAAATGGTAACAACGTATACATATCTAATAATAAACAGTATGCATGTATACAAGTTAACAACTAATAAAAACATGACAGGGACAGATTTTCATTCATGCCATTGGGTTGTACTGAGTACTTGTACTGAGCGTGCTTCATATCTCAACAGCGCTTTTGCTCTGTCACCTCCTTGTCAGGTTTGCAGGGGTAGAATCACCTACTGAGGGGTCGTGATCTATTTCTGGAAGGCTTTGGGGTGAAAGGCCTGGATACAAGAGCTCCTCGTCCACAGATCTTGGACATTGGCGAGACCTGGTCAAAGGTGCGGAATCTAACCTGCAGGGAGGTGTTCGCCAGTGACCTCTCCGAGCAGGATATGGGCTTAGCTGCACCCTGCAGGCAGGTCGCGATCCTTTGACCACGTATCCAAGACCCGTGGGAATGGAGGCACAATATATCAGCAGCCCAAGGGAAGTGCCTAACCTAGGCAATGTTACATTAAGAGTACACAGAGAAATAATACTTGAGAGTATTCCATGAAAACAGTACTGACACACTTAGCACAACTGGGTGGCACTTGAGAGGACACAGGGAGTGACATGTGGAATGGCACTAGAAGGATACTTGAAGAAATGCACAGGAGAAAGAGTGCTGATGCACCTTTGTGCCGCGGAGTTGCACATGAGAGAAACACAAAGGATACACAGGGAGATGGCATGCTGACGCACTTTAGCACCACAGGTAGAACACAAGGAATACACAGGAAGATGGCGTGTGGATGCACTTTTGCAGCACGAGGTGGCACAGGTAATATATACACAGGTTGAGAAGTATTGCACTGTAGCTCACAGGAGGCACTGATAACTTAATGCACAGGCAGGATGTTGGTCGCACTGCTTCTCACTGGAAAACACTGGCAGTAATACACAGGTAGAGATGTTATAGCGCTGTCACTGAAAGTGAAGCTCTAGACCAGTGTTGGCTAACCTTGACACTCCAGCTGTTGTGGAACTACATAACCCAGCATGCACTGCTACAGTTTTGCTATTAGGGCATGCTAAAACTGTGGCAGGGCATGCTGGGATATATAGTTCCACAACAGCTGGAGTGTCAAGGTTAGCCAACACTGCTCTAGACTGAGATGTACTTAACACTGCTGCTCACAGGGAAAACTTGTAGCTGGTAATCACAAAGAAGGGATGCAGCTGTGAGATACTCAGGATAAGCTTGTGGCTTGAAATCACAGAAACAGCAAGCACAGGCAGGGAAGTTAATCACACTGGTGCTGAAAGGAGACACTGGAACTCCTACACACATAGAGATGTAATAGCACTGCTGATCACTGGAAAACACTGGTATTAGGCACACAGGCAGAGATGTAGATCGCACTGCTGCTCACTGGAAAACTCTGGAACAAAGGCTTGGAATCCAAAGAAACCTGGAACAAAGCTCAACTAGTAAACTAAGAGTGGCAACTGTTGATCAGGCAACTTCCTGGAGTTCTGGATGTGGATTTATACCCAGGGTTGGCAGATGATTGGTGCACAGCGTCAGCTGACTGAAGATCATGCTTTCACAGGTTAGGAGGACTGTCACATGATAGGAACGCTGATCCCCAAGACATCTGACCACAAGGAAGTCAGGGGAAGCCGGCATGGAGGTGAGAGAGGGCCAATCCTAGACTGAACACTGACAGTACCCCTTCCTTTCAGGATGGACACCAGACACCCATAAGGGCTCAGATGGATCGCCTCAGAAAGACACAAAAATTACTTGAAAACACAGGAAAGTCAAAAATCCAGCTTGAAAACATAAAAAAATCTTGCTTGAAGACATAAGATGAGTTTGAAGATTTAGAAGAACAAGGTACACAACTACCAGATGGTCTCTCAAACTTCAATTGGGACTAATAATTGGAAAAAATGGTCAACTTGTCATAGAATGGTTGGTCACCAGGAAGTCATCGATTCCTCTTCTTTTTCCTAGACTTTTTCGAACCACTAGAAGAAGAAGACTTAAGTTGCAAAGTGTCTTTCACGGGAACTACCAAAATTATTTTTTCATCGTACTCATGATCGTAGTCAGAATCTGCATTATAATTCATCATCCTTATGCCTCCTTGAGTCTTATCCTTCTGGACAGGGTGATCTTGTACCGGATCTATTTTAGAAGGACTCAAAGAAATGTATCTGAGCTTAATAGTAGAGGGTGGTACCCCAGAACTTGAGACTTTGCTGAGATGAGTATCCCCGAGAGAACTGTCAGGATAAGATGGACCAAATTCTTTAATGACTGCCGCAGTAAAGGCTACTAAATCTGACAGCATCAGATCCTTTGAATCATAAATAGGCTCAACTCAGTCCCAAGCTTTAGCTCAGAAAGATGAAATTATACATTTTACTACATTAGTAGGCTTGAGTTCAGACCATGGCGAGGATTTCATATCAGCGATGAAATGATCCCCCAAGGCATAATACTGCATTATACCTCCATAAAAAAATGGGCTTAGAAACGTCAGATGGATCCTGAGGGATACCAATAGATGTAGTGGTAGCATCATTTTGTGAACCTCTTAAATGATGGGGCACTAAAACATTTGACTTTGACACAACACCAGAAGACTCTTCCTTGAGTAAAGAAATGGAGATCCTTTCTTGGTGCAAGAAACTTAAGATCTTTCCGTGGGATATAGATTTTGAAACTCTTTTTTGGGATGTAAAACTTGGGACTCCCTCCTGTAGTGTGAGACTTGAGACCCCCTCATGGGGAGTAACACTGGTGGCCTCCTGCTAAGATGTGACACTTGAACCCCCATCTTGGGGAGTAACACTTGGAAACCCTTGTTCTTGGGGGTACAAGACTTGAGATCCCCTCCTGGGGTAAGATATTTGAACTCTCCTTCAGAAATGTAATACTCAAAATCCCCCCCTGGGGAATGGCACTAGGAACCCCATCTTGGGGTGAGACACTTGAATTTCCTTCCTGGGGTGAAGAACTTGAAACGAGGATTTTCTCTTGGGGCGTAACACTTGAAATCCCCTCCTGGGGTATAACACTGGGAACCCCATCCTGGGGTAAGACACTTGAAATCCCTTCCTGGAGTAGGATACTTGAATTCCCTTTCTGGGGAATAGTATTTGAGACTCCCTATTGGGGCATAACACTAGAAACCCCCTCCTTGGGGTATGATACTTGAAATCCCCTCCTGGTGTATAGCACAGGAAACCCCTGTTGAAGTACTTGACTTGAGACCCCTTCCTGGGGAACAAGATTTGAAACCCCCTTTTGGGGTGAGAGACTCAAGGCCCCCTCCTAGAGTACACAACTTGATACTCCGTGTTGGAGCATGGGACCTAAAACTCCTTCAGGGGAAGCTGACTTGGCTTTTCCTTTTGGGGTATGAAATATGAAACCCCCTTTTGGAATGCAGAAACAGAGACTTCCTCCTGGGGTGAGTAGCTCAAAACCCCCTCTTGAGGTATGAAACTTGAGACCCTTTCTTGAGGCGTAACACTTGAAATGATGGCCCTCTCCTGGGGCAAAAGACTCAAAATGAAGGCCTCCTCTTGAGGCATGAAACTTGAAACAAATGCCCCCTCTTGGGGTGTGAAACTTGTAACAAAAGTCCCCTCCTGGGGTACAACACTTGTAACCCCCTCCTTGGGTGAAAGACTTGAAATTGACTACCCCTCCTGGGGCACGAAACTTGTAACCCCCTCCTGGGGTGAGAGACTTGAAACCCCCTCCTGGGGTATCGCACTGGAAACCCTCTCCTGGGGTATGGCACTGGGAACCTTCTACTGGGGTGAATGACTTGAAACTTTAATTTGCATAGAGACACTCGAGACTCTCTCCTTGGCGGGAAAGACTTGAGTTCCCCTTTTGGGGTGTAGCACTTGTAATTCCGTTCCGGGGAGCAAAACTTAAAACCCCACCTGGAGATATGTCACTGACTTTGGGAGGATGACCTACTCCTCCTATCTTCCCTACACGAGGAAAGAAACATCTAGTAGCTGGGTCCCATTTATAACCTTCCTTGGCAAGTATTCTCTCCTTGTCTGAAATTGGAGGAGTAGAGATCACCAATGGAGACAGGGAAGGGCTGGAAGTTCCATCTGTAAAGAGCACCCCTTAATCCCCACCTCTGGAAGGATGAAGAATGCAGTCTCTAATGAAATGATCCCCTGAGCCACAATACAAACATAAATGCAGTTCCTGGCAGCGCTGGCATTCATTCTCCGAAAGCTTGGGGCGTAGGAAGCTTCGATGTCTAGTTCGTTTCTTTGATGGAAAGTTTAGACACATTAGTGGTAACACCGGAGGGTCCAGAAGAAACACCCAAAATCTCAGTGATAAACTTGAAAAAATTTATGAGGGACTCCAGTACTTGCGCTAGTAAATACTGGAATATAGTCCGCTGACCCGAGGAAATTTTTTTAGAACACCGGAGGGAATCGATGGTGTTAAACTGTTTAGTCAGTGTTTGAAAATTCTGTGAAAGTTGTGAGTGTTTCTCAGACAGTTGTGAGTTCCTGGTTTCTCAGACGAAAGGCAATATCTTGAATATCTGCAATATCCAGGGAACCACCGACTTCCATATTGGGCCTGATCAAACTGTCAGGTTTGCAGGGGTAGAATCCCCTACTGAGGGGTCGTGATCTATTTCTGGAAGGCTTTGGGGTGAAAGGCCTGGATACAAGAGCTCCTCGTACACAGATCTTGGACGTTGGCGAGACCTGGTCAAAGGTGCGGAATCTAACCTGCAGGGAGGTGTTCGCCAGTGACCCCGCTGAGCGGGATATGGGCTTAGCTCCACCCTGCAGGCAGGTCGCAATCCTTTGACCAGGTACCCAAGACCCGTGGGAATGGAGGCTCAAGATATCAACAGCCCAAGGGAAGTGCCTCATCTATGCACTGTTACATTATGAGTAAACAGAGAAATAATACTTGAAAGTATTCCCGGAAAAGAGTACTGACACACTTAGCATAACTGGGTGGCACTTGAGAGGACACAAGGAGTGATGTGTGGAATGACACTAGAAGGATACTTTAAGAAATGCACAGGAGAAAGCGTGCTGATGCACCTTTGCGCCATGGAGCGGCACATGAGAGAAACACAAAGGATACACAGGGAGATGGCATGCTGATGCACATTAGCACCACAGGTAGAACACAAGGGATACACAGGAAGATGGAGTGTGGATGTACTTTTGCAGCACGAGGTGGCACAGGTAATATATACACAGGTTGAGAAGTATTGCACTGTAGCTCACAGGAGGCACTGATAACTTAATGCACAGGCAGGGTGTTGGTTGCACTGCTGCTCACTGGAAAACACTGGCAGTAATACACAGGTAGAGATGTTATAGCACTGTCGCTGAAAGTGAAGCTCTAGGCTGAGATGTAGATAACACTGCTGCTCACAGGGAACACTTGTAGCTGGTAATCACAGAGAAGGGATGCAGCTGTGGGATACTCAGGATAAGCTTGTGGCTTGAAATCACAGAAACAGCATTCACAGGCAGAGAAGTTAATCACACTGGGGCTGAAAGGAGACACTGGAACTCCTACACACAGAGATGTAATAGCACTGCTGCTCACTGGAAAACACTGGTATTAGGCAAACAGGCAGAGATGTAGATCGCACTGCTGCTTGATGGAAAACTCTGGAAGAAAGGCTTGGAATCTAAAGGAACCTGGAACAAAGCTCAACTAGTAAACTAAGAGTGGCAACTGTTGATCAGGCAACTTCCTGGAGTTCTGGAGGCCGATTTATACACAGGGGTAGCAGATAATTGGTGCACAGCATCAGCTGACTGAAGATCATGCTACCACAGGTTAGGAGGACTGTCACATGATAGGAACTGACATGGCGGTGCCAATGATGGGAATTCCGATCCCCAACACATGCAGTCGACCATGGGAGTCCACAAAAAGCACCTACGGCAGAATACTCAGCCTCTTGCCCATCACTGCATCAGACGTCTGACCACAAGGAAGTCAGGTGAAGCTGGCACGGAGATGAGAGAGGGCCGATCCTAGGCTGAACTCTGACACTCCTCTAATACTTTCTGCCACTGAATCAATCATTTTATATAGCAATGTGGAGAGAGAATGTCTATGTTCAACGAAATGCCTCGCCACAGGCTGCCCACTTGCCTTGCCCTCCAAAGCTTGTCTAATGGACAACCTGTGGAGAGCCATTAATTCTTTGAACTGATGTGTGGTTTTTCCCACATATAAAAACCTGCAAGGACACCTAATGAAATAAATCACGTACAGGCTGGTACTGGTAAATATATTTCTAATCTTGAATTTTTTACCAGAGTATGGGTGAACAAAAGTGTCACCTGTCTCGAGGTATCCACACATTGTACAACCAAGACATTTATAATTACCTGGTTTACACCTTAGAAAACAAGATGTTTCCTGTGATTTAAACCCTGTGATGTCGTTATGCACAAATCAATCACGAAGGTTTTTTCCATGTTTATAGCACAGGAGTAAATTTATATCTTTAAGTAAGGGTAGACTAGTATCAGAATGAAGCATTGGCCAGAAACGTTTGGTAGTTTTGGTAATTTTGGTACTGCCGGCCGAAAAGCTATTCACCCATATCAATTTGTTGCTCATTTCTTTCTGTGGAATATTAGTCAAGGTTATGTCCTTAGGCACTGATAACACTTTGTTATAGGCTTCTCTAAGTAGTGCAGAGGAGTACCCCCTATTCAAAAATGTATCTATCATCAGATCCATTTGATGTGCTTCATCAATTTCATTGCTACAGATTCTCCATACCCGCAAGTATTGAGAGTACTGTAGACCCTTAGTTAGAGCCATGGGGTGATGACTGGCCGCAAGTAGTAAATTATTTCTGTCAGAAGTTTTGGAAAACAAGGATGTAGTAATCTGACTTCCCTCAATTTTCACCAAGACATCTAAGAAATGTATGTGACTTGGATTAATCTCATATATGAAATTGATATTAGGGTCACTATTATTAGCTATGGACATCATGTCCACAAACTGTTCCTTGCTATCTACCCACAGCACAAACACATCCTCAATGTAATGTGTGTATAGTTTGATGAATTGGGAGTATGTGGTATTCCTCAAAAAAATATCTTTTTCTACACTGAACATAAAATTGTTCTCATACGCTGGGGCCGCACACGAGCCCATAGCGCATCCCTGTACCTGTAGGTAGAATGATCCATCAAAAATAAAATAATTTTTGGTTAGAGTGAGTCCTATAATTCAAGAAAAAAATTATATTCTGGACCTGTGGAAAAAAGATTGTTAGTTATGAGATGTCTCGTGGCCGCAATCCCTCTTTCATGTTGGTATATAAACTAACAACGTCTATCATACACAGCCAGCAGTCTTGTAAGTTACCATCAATCTCCAGTAATTTTTTGAGGAAAGAGGTGGTGTCTTTTAAAAAAGTAGTTTTGGCTTGGATCACTGATTTTAAGTAGTGGTCAATATACTTAGCAACATTGTAGAATAAGGAATCCCTTGCCGATATTATCGGTCTACCCTGTGGTCTGAGGGGATCCTTGTGTAGTTTGGGCAAGGTGTAAAAGATGGGGACTTGTGGTGACTCAGGTAGTAGTGCTTTAGGTGTGCTTTCAGTTATCACATTATTATCTACAGCAGATTGTAAAGTAATGTTCAGGTCATTTTTGAAGGTGGAGGTTGGGTCTGTGGGTAATTTTCTATAAACTGTAGTGTCTGCTAAATGTCTATAGGCTTCAGATTTGCAATCCGTAAGGTCCTGCACCACAATACCCCCACCTTTATCAGCAAGGCAAATTACTATGCTTCTATCGGCACTTAAGGTTTTTACAACCAGCATCTCATTTCTGGACATATTTGGGTGCTTCTTTTCCAGAGAGTTACATTACTCAATGGAATTTTCCATGATTTTAAGGAAATTTCTAATCACATAGTTCTGTGAATTGGGATCAAATGTCGATTTCGTTTTGACAGGCAATCGTTAGTATTCAATTTAGGTATCACCGTATGTTGTCCAAAGTATTCCTTCAGTCTTAATTGCCTACCAAGTTTATGCACATCAATTTTGCTATTAAAGGCATTAAACTGTACAGTGGGAACAAAGGTGAGGCTCTTGCTTAAGACACATTTTTCATCCTCAGATAATACCCTTGATGATAAATTATAAACTATTTATTTTTCTTTGTTACTTGTTTTTTTCTGCCTTTCCCATTGTCTCCCACGTCTTGTGCGGGCTCTAATTCCGGGTCTCTCCGCGCCCGTGTGGTAACCCCTAAGGGGTCTGCAAGCAAGCGATTTGCCACTTTTGCCAACACTTTTCCTAGTCACTCGACTTGCCTCCACTGGAGGTGTCAGTTTCTAGTGGGAATCTCCTATAACGTTAATTAATGTAGGTGCGTTGTCTACCAGCACCAGGTGGATTCAGGACCCATGAGTACACTTTCTTTTCCTCATAGTCATGGTTTACAATGTCCAATTTGTTTTGCTTAAATTTGATAAGATATTTCTTATATTTGTCCACCAGTGTATGTAACTTAGTGATTCAATCACTCGATGTATCCTCTATAATTTTCAGTAAATGTGCGGTCTCAAAACCTTGATCTTATCTTTCACTTCGCAGATGGGCAGCTGTTTTGAATAAGGCATCATTTGAACTTATTTTACTCATAAGTGAGGTGTCATCAAGGGAGTTAAACCTAGTGAAAGATAAGATCAAAGTTTTTGAGACCGCACATTTACTGAAAATTATGGAGGATACATCGAGTGATTGGATCACTAAATTACATACAATGGAGGACAAATATAAGAAAGATCTTATCAAATTTAAGCAAAACAAATTGGTCATTATAAACAGTGACTATGAGGAAAAGAAAGTGTACTCGTGGGTCCAGAATCCATCTGATGCTGGTAGACAACGCACCTACATTAATCAACGCTATAGGAGATTCCCACTAGAAACTGAAACCTCAAGTAGAGGCAAGTCAAATGACTCAGAATGTGCTGGCACAAATGGCAAATCGCCTGCTCGCAAGCACCCTTTAGGGGTTACCACCCAGGAGCAGAGAGACCCGGAATTAGAGCCCACACAAGATGTGTAAGACAATGGGAAAGGCAGAAAAAAACAAGTAGCAAAGAAAAAGAAATAGTTTATAATTTATCATCAAGGGTATTATCGGAGGATGAAAAATGTGTCTTAAGCAAGGGCCTCAGCTTTGTTCCCACCGTACAGTTAGCAAAATTGATGTGCATAAACTTGGTAGGCAATTAAGACTGAATGAATACTTCGGACAACATACGGTGATACCTAAATTGAATACTAACGATTGCCTGTCAAAACGAAATCGACATTTGATCCCAATTCACAGAACTATGTGATTAGAAATTTCCTTAAAATCATGGAAAATTCCATTGAGTAATGTAACTCTCTGGAAAAGAAGCACCCAAATAAGTCCAGAAATGAGATGCTGGATGTAAAAACCTTAAGTGCTGATAGAAGCATAGTTGTTTGCCCCACTGATAAAGGCGGGGGTATTGTGGTGCAGGACCTTACGGATTACAAATCTGAAGCCTATAGACAATTGGCGGACACTACAGTTTATAGAAAATTACCCTCAGACCCAACCTCCACCTTCAAAAATGACATGACCATTACTTTACAATCTGCTGTCGATAATAATGTGATAACTGAAAGCACATCTAAAGCACTACCAAAAGCCCCCATCTTTTACAACTTGCCCAAACTACACAAGGATCCCCTCAGACCATCGGGTAGACCGATAATATCGGCAAGGGATTCCTTATTCTACAATGTTGCTAAGTATATTGACCACTACTTAAAACCAGTGATCCAAGCCAAAACTACTTTTTTAAAAAACACTACCTCTTTCTTAAAAAAAATTACAGGAGATTGATAGTAACTTACAAGACTGCTGGCTGTGTGCGATAGACGTTGTTAGTTTATATACCAACATTCTGCATGACAGAGGGAATGCGGCCAAGAGACATCTCATAACTAACAATCTTTTTTTCAAAGGTCCAGAATATACACTTTTTCATGAATTATCAGAACTCACTCTAACCAAAAATTATTTTATTTTTGATGGATCATTCTACCTGCAGGTATACTGATGCGCTATGGGCTTGTGTGCGGCCCCAGCATATGAGAACAGTTTTATGTTCAGTATGGAAAAATATCTTTTTTGAGGAATACCACATACTCCCAATTCATCAAACTGTACACATGTTACATTGTTGATGTTTTTGTGTTGTGGGTATGTAGCAAGGAACAGTTTGTGGACATGATGTCCATAGCTAATAATAGTGACCCTAATATCAAATTCATATATGAGATTAATCCAAGTCACATACATTTCTTAGATGTCTTGGTGAAAATGTATGGAAGTCAGATTACTACATCCTTGTTTTCCAAAACTACTGACAGAAAGAATTTACTACTTGCGGCCAGTCATCACCCCATGGCTCTAACTAAGGGTCTACAGTACTCTCAATACTTGCGGGTATGGAGAATCTGTAGCAATGAAATTGATGAAGCACATCAAATGGATCTGATGACAGATACATTTTTGAGTAGGGGGTACTCCTCTGCACTGCTTAGAGAAGCCTGTAACAAAGCGTTATCAGTACCTAAGGACAGAACCTTGACTACTATTTCACAGAAAGAAATGGGCAACAAATTCATATGGGTGAATAGCTTTTATGCCAGCAGTACCAAAATTACCAAAACTGGCAAACGTTTCTGGCCAATGATTAATTCTGATACTAGTCTACCCTAACTTAAAGATATCAATTTACTCCTGTGCTATAGACATGGAAAAAACCTTTGTTATTGGTTCGTGAATAACGACATCACGGGGTTTAAATCACAGGAAACATCTAGTTTTCTAAGGAGAAAACCAGATAATTATAAATGTCTTGGTTGTACAACTTGTGGATCCAGTGAGACGGGTTACACTTTTGTTCACCTATACTCTGGTAAAAAATTCAAGATTAGAAATAAAATTACCTGTATCAGCCTATACGTGATTTATTTCATTAGGTGTCCTTGCAGATTTTTATATGTGGGAAAAATCACACGTCAGTTCAGAGAACGAATGGCTCTCCACAGAGGTTGTCCATTAGACAAGCTTTGGAGGGCAAGGCTAGTGGGCAGCCTGAGGCGAGGCATTTCATTGAACATAGACATTCTCTCTCCACATTGCTATAAAAAATGATTGATTCAGTGCCAGAGAGTATTAGAGGAGTGACAGAGCAAAATCGCTGTTGAGATTTGAAGCACGCTGGATCTACAGGTTAAACTCAGTACAACCCAATGGCATGAATGAAAATTTGTCCCTGTTATGTTTTTATTAGTTGTTTACCTGTATACATGCATACTAGTTATTATTAGATATGTATACATTGTTACCATTCCTTGACTGCATTCAGTGTCAGTTACTTTTTTTACATCCTAGTTGTAATTATGTTTATTATAATTCTTTGTTAATTGGTGATGGTACACACTATGTCCCTCATTCAGACCCGATCGCAAGCATTGAGCGCTCGCAACTGGGTTGATGTTAAGGCCTTGCGCACGTGCAGCAGCCACACTGCGCGTGCGCAAGCCCCGGAGTGAGAGAAAAATTCTCTCGCTCTGGAGCTCACTACAAAAGGGGCGGCTGTCAATGGTGATCGACAGCTCACCCCATTTTGTAGGCGTTGCAGGGGGGTGGCTACACAAACGGAGGCATTCCTGACGGAACGCCTGCCATTTTGTGGGCAGCCGCACTGACATCAGCAGTGATGTCAGTGGGGAGTTTCCTACTCGATTAGAGTAGGAAGTTCCCTGGGGTTTGCGGTTGCCAAGACCAAACCTTGGGGTCTCGTCGCAAGCCCCAATGGTCGCGATGGTCTTGACCATCGCGACTATCAACCTGGTCAGTCGCTAAAGCTATGGGTGGTAACCCACAGTTAACTAGCGACCAGGAGGCTGCACTAATACATACAAGCGGCTGCCCTCATTCAGAACGAGCGCTCACTTCTTGCAAGTGCCTCTGAATGAGGGCCTATGTTCTTTGTTACCTAGTAACTTCTGTGAGTGGCTGACGTCACATCCGCTGATGCTGTGCGACATGCTGATGTCACATGCTGCACAGATGGACTCCAGTTGCAACACACTTGGGGTGATTCTACATATATATAGGTAAGTGTTGTTTAGCTAATGTCTTTATTCCTGATGAAAATCTTACCATATTGAAACGTTGAAGACGTATTAACGGGTCTGTGACCCTGTCTGTTTGATTTATTTACACTCGAGAGCCACTGCCTCCTTGTTGTTTGTATATATATATATATATATATAATTATATATATATATATATATATATATATAATACAAAAAGTGGAAACAAGCGCCCAATAGTTTGATACTGTTATGATAATTGTGACACGCACCACACAAATATGTTATGCGTACCGTATTAACCTAATACATAGGCATGTAGTATGGAATCTTTTGGGAACCTCGCTCCTCTTCCCTCATATGATTTGGTGACATGATCATGACCGATTGTCACCAGACTAAAGTTTGCGAATGTCACTTTCTTCCTATTTGTTGTGGAGATCACAAATTCTTCACTAGGGTTTATGCCGAAAGCCTCACAGACGTTCCTGATGAAACACCACGAACCCCCCGCGTACTTGCAGGCTCTTCTCACACGCCGACTGCTCCAGACGACGGTCAAACACGAAGATACCACTTGTAAATATCTCATTCCTGGTAAGTCTTTTAAACACCCTCACTCATAGAGAAACTTTGATATTCGCTATGTTCTTACCTGCATGACCACCTTTGTGGTATATATGATCTGGTGTCCTTGTGGCTTATTTTATATAGGTCAAACGATTCGCAAATTCCGTGACAGAATGGCCTTACACAGGTCAGCAATTAAGCTGTCTCTGTCAGGCAGAGAGATTGACCAGCCGGTGGCTCAGCATTTTAAAGAGAAAGGCCATGTTCTATCTGAATTGAAATACACTATTATCGACCATGTACCAGAGTCACCCCATGGAGGCAATAGGTCTAAAGCCTTACTGATTAAAGAAGCGAGATGGATCTATAGATTAGAAACCATGACCTCGAAGGGCCTTAATGATAAAATTAATTGGAACAGTTTAGTATAGCTATTAGTGTTGCTAGATATTGAGGTGATCTTGTTATAGCTCAGTGATGATTTATTTGTCTCTATTTATGCCATATCTGTATATGTTGTAATAATATGTATATTGTTGTTTTTATGATGTTTGTTGTCTTTATCTATATATTGTTCATGGGTTTGTTTGTTTTCTTCTCTTTCTCCCAGTTCCGTATGCTCCTGACACGGCCGTGGTGAACACTTCCAGTCTGAACCGCAAGCCGATGGGTTGCCTAGCAACGCTGTCCCTGGTTCCGGGAAGTAGGTCATTCAGCGGCGTCCTGGTGCCCGGCGCGTGCGGACGGGAGTTAGTGATTGCTACACATTGGAGATGGAGGGTATATATGTGGATAAGTGTGTATTTATTGTTGTATGTGATTTATATGTGTATGTCCTGACAAAAGGGTGTAAGCCCTGAAACGTTGACGATATTTGAATACACTATTCGTTTTTTTGCATCATGAAATTGTGTCCTTTGAGTGCCGTTTTTTCTTGGAATCTACATGGATCATAACTTTACAGGCACCAGGACCAGATCTACCATGGATGAGTGAGTGCCGGCTGATTTGGACAATATATATATATATATATATATATATATATACACATACATATATACAAGAAATAGAAAAAGCGCACATATGAGCATAATATCAAAATCACTTTACTATATAACAAAAGCTCACATACATCCAAGTTAGCAACAATGAACATGGTTACTCATCATCATAGGGAAAGCACCAACATCCGTGTCTCCGGAATACACCTGCACATCTGTGTTACTCGTAGCCATGATGTCCTGCAATACAGGCTTCTGACCAGGAGACAAGGGCTTTTATATATACTGTATTGTTAGAAATAATTTTCAGTGGCATTGATGTACTGTTTACAGGCATGTCTTTTCCTCACTTCTGGTGTCAATTATGTAAACCCTATGTGACCTGGTACTCACCCACTCAGCATTCTGTGCTGCTGCTGTTGGCCAGTGTGCTAGTAGACACTGGTTTCACCTGTTCATAGGGATTGAGTGTCCTCTGGATGGTTAATCAATATTTAATCATCTGGATTAAGAGATCTCAAAGATCCCATGCATCATATTGATGAATCGGTGCAGGGGCATAGCCAGACTTTTGTGGGATCCATAGCAACATCTTGAATGCTTCTAGACAGGCATCTTTCTAACTTTTGACATGTTATTCCCCATTATATTGCCCTAGTTCATTTAATGCACTAATGTCTCTCTGAGATCGCACATCAAAGACACCATACATTTATTGAAACAACTAGAGACTGTACATTGGCGTCCGGGATATGGGTTTCTCACCCTGGACGTTCAGTCCCTCTATAGTAATATCCCACATTAGGGAGGCATTTTAGCCATAGAAAATACACTTAAGAAAGATGTTGCGATACCGGAGAGACAGCGTGATTTTATTTTGGATTCAATACACTTTATATTAACGCACAACTATTTCTTGTTTGACTCCATCTTTTTTCTTCAGACACTCGGAACTGCCATGGGAACCAGGTTCGCCCCGAGCTTCGCCAACATATATATGGGCGCATTTGAGGATGATTACATCTGGAGTGGACCATTCGGGGCGTGCCTGGCTTTCTATGGCAGGTATATTGATGATTTGATTTTTATTTGGGATGGGGATCACGATTCTGTTGTCGAATTTACCAATTATTTAAACACCAACACTATGAATCTTCACTTCACTTCCACTTTCAGTCACACTTCAGTTGACTTCCTGGATGTCACTCTCTCTGTTGAGGGAAACAAGATTATTTCCACTTTATTTATGAAAACTGTTGATTGTTGTTCATAACTACATTATAGAAGCAGCTACCATCGCGCTTGGATTAACAACATCCCAAAAAGTTAGATGGGTCGTATTGTTAGAAACTGCACTAGAGATGTAGATTTTGAATCACATACTAAGAAGTTGGAAGCTAGCTTTATTGATAGAGGCTATCCAGTAGCCTTAATTAATGAAGCTAAAACACATGCTAGAGAAAAAAGAAAGACTTTAAATAGGTCTATTGTTAATAATAATGAGAATCTTGAGAATAACAGAGATAATAAAGAGATTTCTTCTAAAAATACAAAAATAGATCCATCTCTTTTTTATTTCACAAATTAATAATAAATCTAGACAGATTCGATCAATTGTTAATAAAAATTATAAACTATTACTGAATGATTCTATTCTATCTCAATGCTTAAAACCTTTACCCACTGTTGTATTAAAAAAAAATAGAAACCTTGGCAGCCTTTTAGCACCTAGTATGATAAAATCGCTACAACCTACTCAAGAAGCCAAATCCTCCTGGCTTCCGAATAAACCTATGGGTTGCTACCGCTGCAACCGATCGAGATGTCTAACCTGTGGATTTATTAAAAACAAAACAAAAACATTCTCTTCAGTAATAAACGATTCAGAATATACTATAAAAGACTTTATTAATTGTCAATCAGAGTATATTATATATCTGCTTAGTTGTACATGTCCAAAACCGTATGTTGGGCGTAATACAAGATCTTTGAAAGAGAGATCTAGGGAACATCGCACTAACATAATTAAAGGGTTGATGACACATAGTGTCCCTCACCATTTTGTAGAATGTCATAATAAAGATCCACAAGACATCTCCATCATAGGAATACAAACTGTGAAACATACTTCTAGGGGCGGTGATCGCTTTAAAAAACTTTGCCAAGCAGAATCCGAATGGATTTTTTAACTTCAAACATTAGCTCCTGATGGGCTGAATGAGGCCCTGGAATTTTTTGACTAGATATGAGGCGCGGCTGGTGGCCACTGTTGGCATCAACATGTACTGTCTGGTCAGTGGATTCCCATGGTGCCTACACGCCGCCTCTCATTTTTCCTTTCATCATTTTTATATTTAGTATTATCGCCTTTATTTTCCTTTAGATCTTGACTATGTTCCATCAGTGTGTGCTACAGACTGTGATTATATGATATCTGCTAAATACTTGCCATATATAATATTTTGGTTTACTCTTCAATATTATTCATATTCTCCATCATCTTTTTATATGTTTTGATACTTTTGGATAGGGGTGTGCACCGGCCACTTTTCGTGTTTTGTGTTTTGGTTTTGGATCTGGATCTTTCTTCGTGTTTTGGATCTGGATTGGTTTTGCCAAAACCACCCTTCCGTGTTTTGGGTTCTCGGTTTTGTGTTTTGGATCTGTATTTTTTAGAAAAAAAGCATAAAAACAGCTAAAATCACAGAATTTGTGGGTTTTTCTGCTCCTATGCTATTATTAACCTCAATAACCTTAATTTCCACTCATTTCCAGTCTATTCTGAACACCTCACACATCACAATAGTGTTTTTATGTCCAAAAGGTTGCACCGAGGTAGCTGGATGACTATGCTAAGAGATACGAGTGGGCGGCACAAACACGTGGTCCATCTAGGAGTGGCACTGCAGTGGCAGACAGGATGGCAGTTTGAAAAACTAGGCCCCAAACTATACATAATGCAAAGAAAAATAGAGGTGCAAGATGGAATTGTCCTTGGGCCCTCCCACCCACCCTTATGTTGTATAAACAGGACATGCACACTTTAACAAACCAAACATTTCAGCACCAGGGTCTGCCACACGACTGTGGCTGAAATGATTGGTTCATTTGGGCCCCCACAAAACAAGCTGGCAATTAATCTGTCCCTGCACAAACTGGCTCTACGGAGGCAAGATGTCGTCCTCATCCTCCTCATCCACCGATTCCTCACCCTCTTCAGTGTTGTGAACATCCTCATCCTCACAGAGTATTAATTTGTCCCCGCTGGAATATACAACCACAGGTCCCTCTGTACGTTCTGGAGGCTGGTCTCCCTGGAAGAGTTGATAATTCATTTTATGAATATCATCTTCTCCACATTTTGTGGAAGCAACCTCCTACGCCTTTCGCTGACAAGGTTCCCGGCTGCACTAAACACTCTTTCGGAGTACACATTGGAGGGGGGGCAACTCAGGTAAAATAGAGCCACTTTGTATAGGGACCTCCAAATTGCTTCTTTTTCCTGCCAGTACAGGTACGGACTGTATGACATGCCTACTTGGATGCTGTCAGCGATGTAATCCTTTAACAGACAGACGCATGCTTGTCGCTGCTGCTTTGAGGATGCAAGTGCGGCTACAGCCCACACAATTCACAAAGACAGAAAAAAAATAAACAATATTTTTATTGTTTGTGTAGCACACTTTGAGGGTGTCACCACCCTTTAACAGACAGACGCACGCTTGTCGCTGCTGCTTTGAGGATGCAAGTGTGGCTACAGCCCACACAATTCACAAAGACAGAAAAAAAAAGAACAATATTTTTATTGTTTGTGTAGCACACTTTGAGGGTGTCACCACCCTTTAACAGACAGATGCACGCTTGTCGCTGCTGCTTTGAGGATGCAAGTGCGGCTACAGCCCACACAATTCACAAAGACAGAAAAAAAAAGAACAATATTTTTATTGTTTGTGTAGCACACTTTGAGGGTGTCACCACCCTTTAACAGACAGACGCACGCTTGTCGCTGCTGCTTTGAGGATGCAAGTGTGGCTACAGCCCACACAATTCACAAAGACAGAAAAAAAAGAACAATATTTTTATTGTTTGTGTAGCACACTTTGAGGGTGTCACCACCCTTTAACAGACAGACGCACGCTTGTCGCTGCTGCTTTGAGGATGCAAGTGCGGCAACTGCCCACACAATTCACAAAGACAGAAAAAAAATGAACAATATTTTTATTGTTTGTGTAGCACACTTTGAGGGTGTCACCACCCTTTAACAGACAGACGCACGCTTGTCGCTGCTGCTTTGAGGATGCAAGTGCGGCTACAGCCCACACAATTCACAAAGACAGAAAAAAAAAGAACAATATTTTTATTGTTTGTGTAGCACACTTTGAGGGTGTCACCACCCTTTAACAGACAGACGCACGCTTGTCGCTGCTGCTTTGAGGATGCAAGTGTGGCTACAGCCCACACAATTCACAAAGACAGAAAAAAAAGAACAATATTTTTATTGTTTGTGTAGCACACTTTGAGGGTGTCACCACCCTTTAACAGACAGACGCACGCTTGTCGCTGCTGCTTTGAGGATGCAAGTGCGGCTACTGCCCACACAATTCACAAAGACAGAAAAAAAATGAACAATATTTTTATTGTTTGTGTAGCACACTTTGAGGGTGTCACCACCCTTTAACAGACAGACGCACGCTTGTCGCTGCTGCTTTGAGGATGCAAGTGCGGCTACAGCCCACACAATTCACAAAGACAGAAAAAAAAAGAACAATATTTTTATTGTTTGTGTAGCACACTTTGAGGGTGTCACCACCCTTTAACAGACAGACGCACGCTTGTCGCTGCTGCTTTGAGGATGCAAGTGCGGCTACAGCCCACACAATTCACAAAGACAGAAAAAAAAGAACAATATTTTTATTGTTTGTGTAGCACACATTGAGGGTGTCACCAAACTTTAACAGACAGACGCACGCTTGTCACTGCTGCTTTAAGGACGCAGGTGCAGCTACAGCCCACACATTTCACAAAGACAGAAAAAAAAAGAACAATATTTTTATTGTTTGTGTAGCACACTTTGAGGGTGTCACCACCCTTTAACAGACAGACGCACGCTTGTCGCTGCTGCTTTGAGGATGCAGGTGGAATCTAGATGGGATTTGGAACCGGGGACACACTACCTCCATCAATTGTCTAAATCCCACTGCACTAATGGCGGATACCGGACGCATGTCTAACACCAACATAGCAGTCAAGGCCTCAGTTTTACGTTTTGCTTCAGGATGACTGCTATCGTACTTCATCCTCATCGCTAGGGACTGTTGGAGGGTCAATTGTTTAGTAAAAGTAGTGATGTTCCTACTTCCTCTCTGGGATGATGAACAACTCCCAGCAGCAGCAACAGCACTAGGAGGAAGTGGTTCTTGATCTTTCCCTATTTTATTTTTATCGGAGAAAGTTTGGTCCTCCATTTATGTTATATTGATATATACGTGCGGCAAAAGCGCACACAAACACAGAAAATATTTTTTTATTTTTGCTGGAGAATAGTGCACTTTGTGGGTTACACCACCCTTTAAGAAATGAGCCAGCTGGCTCTTTACTTATGGGACACAGGCGCACGCTTGGCACTACTTTGTTGATGCACGTGCGGCTACTGCGCACACAATACACAAACACAGAAAATATTTTTTTTTTGGTTTGGAGTGTACTTTGGGGGTTACAGCACCCTTTAACGGTCAAGCCAGCCGGCCCTTTACTTATGACACAGGCGCACGCTTGGCACTACTTTGTTGATGCACGTGCGGCTACTGCGCACACAATTCACAAACACAGAAAATATTTTTTTTTTGGTTTGGAGTGTACTTTGGGGGTTACAGCACCCTTTAACGGTCAAGCCAGCTGGCCTTTACTTATGACACAGGCGCACGCTTGGCAGTACTTTGTTGATGCACGTGCGGCTACTGCGCACACAATTCACAAACACAGAAAATAATTTTTTTTTTGGTTTGGACTGGAGTGTACTTTGGGGGTTACAGCACCCTTTAACGTTAAAGCCAGCCGGCCCTTTACTTATGACACAGGCGCACGCTTGGCACTACTTTGTTGATGCACGTGCGGCTACTGCGCACACAATTCACAAACACTGAAAATATTTTTTTTTGGTTTGGAGTGTACTTTAGGGGTTACAGCACCCTTTAATGGTCAAGCCAGCTGGCCCTTTACTTATGACACAGGCGCACGCTTGGCACTACTTTGTTGATGCACGTGCGGCTACTGCACACACAATTCACAAACACAGAAAATAATTTTTTTTTTGGTTTGGAGTGTACTTTGGGGGTTACAGCACCCTTTAACGGTTAAGCCAGCCGGCCCTTTACTTATGACACAGGCGCACGCTTGGCACTACTTTGTTGATGCACGTGCGGCTACTGCGCACACAATTCACAAACACAGAAAATATATATTTTTTTGGTTTGGAGTGTACTTTGGAGGTTACAGCACCCTTTAACGGTCAAGCCAGCCGGCCCTTTACTTATGACACAGGCGCACGCTTGGCACTACTTTGTTCATGCACGTGCGGCTACTGCGCACACAATTCACAAACACACAAAAAATATAATTTTTTTAGCACTTGGGGGGAGCACCCCTGATGGACAGAGCACCCCCTGGACAACACTACAGCACCCCTTTAGGACTGGGACACTGCACAGGACTTTGGAGTGGACACAGCCCCTATGGAGAACTGACTGCACAACACAGTCCAGCCAGCCCCTATGGACTTTGAAGTAGTGGACACAGCCCCTATTAACAACAGCAGCACAGCACAACACAGCCAGCCGCTATGGACTTTGAAGTAGTGGACAACAGCAGCACAGCGCAGCACAGCACAGCACAACAGTACTCTGCACTACACTACACTACACTACACAGCCCAGCCAGCCCTAACTCCCACCCTCCCTCTTCACTGTCCACAGCCGAGTGAGAAAATGGTGCCGACGCGGGTACCTTATATAGGTTCCAAAACCCGCGAGACTCGGAAGGCGGGATGATGACGTTTTGCCTCGATTTCAGATCCGAGTCAGGCGGGAAAAGTCGAGCCTGACTCGGATCTGCCTCGGATCGGGGAGGCTCGGGGGGGTTCGGATTTCAGAAATCCGAACCCGCTCACCCCTACTTTTGGATTATTGTTAATATGTGTACATAGAGGTACATGTGGGTTATCTTTATGCAGAGAGACACATATGTAGACATATACATGTACATGTGTTGATATTATTTACACATGTATGTGGTTAGGTGTTTTTGTGCACCCTATATGTGTGTTTGGTCTGTGTGTTATATGTATATGCTCCTTTTCAATCGATATTGGGTTGCCCCCATCATCTTTTAGTTACATGTCATACATGTCTTCTAGTTATTTGTATGCTCATTATTTCTATGTATATGTGTGTTATTGCGTGTGCATTTATGTATATATATATATGTAATTTTCATGGATCTATCAGTATGTATGCTCACATGATGATTCTTATTCAATCATGTCATATAGTTATGTGAGCGTGTATTGTTGACCTATGATCTTTGTTGATACACATGTAATGTCCATATCATTATCTATAGGTCCATTTATTTATGTACTGTCATTTATATGAATATTTTGTTTCTGATTTTTTGTGCATAGATATTCAACTCTAGGTATATAAGCAACATATTTTTCTATGCTGATTGCTTTGGATTTGTTAATGAGACTGCACATGGTGAATACACCTGTTTTCATTTGTCTGAAGTGCCATACAAAGTTCCCTATATAAGGGAAAGACTTCCTGATAGAGGTACTCAGCTTGAAAAAGTCCTGAGTCGGGATGAAACGCGTAGCTGCCTATTTTTGACTGCCTTTAATTTGCCTTATAACAAGCTCCTGCATAATCTACCAGTGCTCACAGTTCCATTTGGTGTGAGAAGATTTAACAAGCGTTTGATGCAGAGGATTGGAAAGCCGCTGCCGCACATATTTATCCATCTACACCCCCTGCCTTAACCACCGGCAGGCTATCATCACTGTCCAGTCGGATAGAGAGCCATACCACCTGACACTCTATCACTGCGAGTCACGGAGGCCGTGTTCTTCTCTCCGGCAAAATTATTCATCCCATTATTGGATAGAAAGTCATGCTTTACACCAACAGCCGTTTGAGAGTTTGAAGCCGGTCAGTATTAATATCCTTCCTATCACTGTGCACCCGACAGGGTGAAAACTCTGAACTCTGCAAAGAATATTCTGCTCAATATAAACTTCAGCAAATATACTACTGTGAATATTAGTGGAAACAAGCGCCCAATAGTTTGATACTGTTATGATAATTGTGACACGCACCACACAAATATGTTATGCGTACCGTATTAACCTAATACATAGGCATGTAGCATGGGATCTTTTGGGAACCTCACTCCTCTTCCCTCATATGATTTGGTGACATGATCATGACCGATTGTCACCAGACTAAAGTTTGCGAATGTCACTTTCTTCCTATTTGTTGTGGAGATCACAAATTCTTCACTAGGGTTTATGCCGAAAGCCTCACAGACGTTCCTGATGAAACACCACGAACCCCCCGCGTACTTGCAGGCTCTTCTCACACGCCGACTGCTCCAGACGACGGTCAAACACAAAGATACCACTTGTAAATATCTCATTCCTGGTAAGTCTTTTAAACACCCTCACTCATAGAGAAACTTTGATATTCGCTATGTTCTTACCTGCATGACCACCTTTGTGGTATATATGATCTGGTGTCCTTGTGGCTTATTTTATATAGGTCAAACGATTCGCAAATTCCGTGACAGAATGGCCTTACACAGGTCAGCAATTAAGCTGTCTCTGTCAGGCAGAGAGATTGACCAGCCGGTGGCTCAGCATTTTAAAGAGAAAGGCCATGTTCTATCTGAATTGAAATACACTATTATCGACCATGTACCAGAGTCACCCCATGGAGGCAATAGGTCTAAAGCCTTACTGATTAAAGAAGCGAGATGGATCTATAGATTAGAAACCATGACCTCGAAGGGCCTTAATGATAAAATTAATTGGAACAGTTTAGTATAGCTATTAGTGTTGCTAGATATTGAGGTGATCTTGTTATAGCTCAGTGATGATTTATTTGTCTCTATTTATGCCATATCTGTATATGTTGTAATAATATGTATATTGTTGTTTTTATGATGTTTGTTGTCTTTATCTATATATTGTTCATGGGTTTGTTTGTTTTCTTCTATTTCTCCCAGTTCCGTATGCTCCTGACACGACCGTGGTGAACACTTCCAGTCTGAACCGCAAGCCGATGGGTTGCCTAGCAACGCTGTCCCTGGTTCCGGGAAGTAGGTCATTCAGCGGCGTCCTGGTGCCCGGCGCGTGCGGACGGGAGTTAGTGATTGCTACACATTGGAGATGGAGGGTATATATGTGGATAAGTGTGTATTTATTGTTGCATGTGATTTATATGTGTATGTCCTGACAAAAGGGTGTAAGCCCTGAAACATTGACGATATGTGAATACACTATTCGTTTTTTTGAATCATGAAATTGTGTCCTTTGAGTGCCGTTTTTTCTTGGAATCTACATGGATCATAACTTTACAGGCACCAGGACCAGATCTACCATGGATGAGTGAGTGTCGGCTGATTTGGACAATATATATATATACATATATACAAGAAATTGAAAAAGCGCACACATATGAGCATAATATCAAAATCACTTTACTATATAACAAAAGCTCACATACATCCAAGTTAGCAACAATGAACATGGTTACTCATCATCATAGGGAAAGCACCAACGTCCGTGTCTCCGGAATACACATGCACATCTGTGTTACCCGTAGCCGTGATGTCCTGCAATACAGGCTTCTGACCAGGAGACAAGGGCTTTTATATATACTGTATTGTTAGAAATAATTTTCAGTGGCATTGATGTACTGTTTACAGGCATGTCTTTTCCTCACTTCTGGTGTCAATTATGTAAACCCTATGTGACCTGGTACTCACCCACTCAGCATTCTGTGCTGCTGCTGTTGGCCAGTGTGCTAGTAGACACTGGTTTCACCTGTTCATAGGGATTGAGTGTCCTCTGGATGGTTAATCAATATTTAATCATCTGGATTAAGAGATCTCAAAGATCCCATGCATCATATTGATGAATCGGTGCAGGGGCATAGCCAGACTTTTGTGGGCTCCATAGCAACATCTTGAATGCTTCAAGACAGGCATTTTTCTAACTTTTTTCATGTTATCCCCATTATATTGCCCTAGTTCATTTAATGCACCATACATGTATAGTACCCTAGTTCACAGGTTCTCAAACTCGGTCCTCAGGACTCCAAACAGTGTATGATTTCCAGGTTCTTTCACAGAATCTGTAAGGGAAAAGGGGGAAAAGGGGATATCCTAAGCACTGGTTGGACTACTATTGAAATTGAATGTAGTAGGTATATTCCAAAATAAATATAATATATGGATCCGATCCAATGGAATCTCTGTATGGAGGTGTGCCCCTGCGAGTAATTGTATATGAAGAAGCAAAAAGGAGAAAAGGGTGCTCTCTTTTGTGGTGCACTCAACCTACTATAATTGTACTTATAAAATATTTTATTTATTCATATGTAAATAAAATAATGATATCCAGAAAATAGATATCAGAACACATACAACAGAACGAATGAACAAAACATAACATAAAGTCCGGGCCACAATATGTCCAGAGATAGGTGCCTGAAAAAAAGAAGAGATAAGGACAACTATGTGTCCATAATCTTATACCCAAAATTATGGGTAAGACACACTAATAAAGACACTATGGTCAAGAAAATGGTGAAAATATAGAGTGAAGGGATAAAACAATTACATAAATATGTACCCTTCAGTTATAAACATCGGCGGCTACTGAATATATCCCCTGAGATTCAGGGTAATACCCATTATGTAATTTTTGGATCAAATCCGTATATAGGGCACAATCACAGGGAGCTGTAATAACATAGTCATAGATCTCGTTATTGAGCAGGCATAATACGTAGTTAACAAAATTCTTACTGAGTTGTGCCGAAAGCATAAAATAACATTTTGTGAAAATGCAGAAGACCAATAATATGGTACATAAGCAGAGGATTATCAAACAGGTAAGTCATATGAAAACAGTTATAATACAGTAATCAATTATCTGATAAATATAAATCAAGGTTTGATAAACAACTGAATAATTAGTGCATACATAAATATGTGAGCACCGATTGAAATCAGACAGATTTCTAAATAAAGACCATATACACTCATTGATGCATGCACATCCCCTCCTGATATTAAAACATATTAATTTTCTGCTAAATATAATTCAAAGTGTAGTAAACACTAGATTAGTTGAATTAAAGATGTGAGTCTCTCCACTTGTGCTCGGGAGAAATGGCTGCTGCAGGGAGTTATACTGATGCTTTGAACACCGTGTGAGCGGAGATCTTCCTATGCATGGAGATAGTTGTAAGATATAGGCATCTGCTGATAAACAGGGCATATGGGGTGCAAGTCAGGTGACACAAATCAGTGCAGAATCGCTCTCCTATGCCCTGCGCAATGAGAGTGCCTGTAGCAAGAAAAAATGTGGAGGATATAAATTCAGAGAGTAGATGGAAAACTATATAAAGGAGAGAAGGGATGTAGGCCTCAGAGTGCTGCTTCCTGCAGTGTGTGTATAGAACACATTGAACCACAGGTGAGCGGCTCAGAAGTTTCCCTAGTCACCAGAATGAGTGCAGAAGATCGGCACTGCCGTGCAATAAGCTATCCCCTCCGTGCCCTGATGTAAATACAGTGCAGGGACACAGGCAGGGTGCGCTGATGCACCGAATATCCGGGGGAAGATACCTGTCACAGAAGAATGGCTGCTCATAGTAGTTGGCCGATAAGGGTTCCGCCTGTAGTTGGAGGGATTTCCCTGAGGTTCCCACCAAAGCGCGTATCGCAGGGAGGCTTTCTTAGTGGGTGGCCTGTAGAGGGTAACGTAAGCTCTGGTTATAAACCGGCGTCAGCCAGTAAAAATCTGACTGTGATGATTGGCAAGTCAAGGTGCCCTATAGGAGGAGTCCTAGATCAGGCCAATGAAGGAGTTGTGGAATGATGAGCATGTATAGGAGCCAATCAAGTTTGGAGGAAAAACGGACACATGGCTAATTAGCAT
This sequence comes from Taudactylus pleione, assembly GCA_031769625.1. Classification (NCBI taxonomy): domain Eukaryota; kingdom Metazoa; phylum Chordata; class Amphibia; order Anura; family Myobatrachidae; genus Taudactylus; species Taudactylus pleione. The sequence continues at coordinate 913,871 of JAUIMM010000307.1, forward strand.
ATGTAAACGTGCTGATAAATACAGCCCGTAGGTCTTTAGAAACAGTGTTAAGACCTGCTCTTATTAAGGAATAACTAGTATAGGAGTACTGTATAAGGTGCAAATACCCACATGTCACACGCACACTCGTATGCGCATTTCTCTTTATGCGTGTGCACGGATGCATGTGTATACTGCATGTTAAATAGATTTAGAGACGGGGGAGTGGCTAGTATATCAGAGACCCAACATTGAAAATATTATTAATGTGGGGGAGCACCTATATGTCGCTATATGGATATAAAGTTTATCATTCTAAGTGTGTTATAAGCCCTATATATATGGTTTGATATAGGATATGATAATAAGGTATTTTATGTCACATTGTTGTCTGAAAAGTGAAACATATCAAAGTGATCTCATGGATTTCAATAAAAATTGTGACTAAATGAGAACTGTAATCAATAATGTGTGAGTGGACAAAATTTACTTGAATTTTATAACAATAATGATGTAAAATAATAAAAAAATTATTATAAAAAAATGAAAATAATGAAAATAAAAAAAGGGGAGGGGGTGAAAATTGTAGAAATAGTTAGAGTAATGAAAATGATAACAGGTTGTAATAATGCGGTGAGTAGAAATGAGTAATCAGACATACTATAAGTAGTATGTGATCTATTTGATGTGTATATGTGAACATATACACACCTAATTGTATGTATAGATACACACACGTGTATATCCACACACGCACAAGTGTAGTGAGGTACATAAATCCATGTATCTGTAACCGTGCACATGTGTAAATAATGAGGGTGAAATGCTAGTGACAACATTATAAAGTTAAATAGCCATAAAAAGAATGTGGATAATTGAAATTGGATTACCTAGTTGGGCATACACAGAGGAGTTATCTTTAAAAATAATATACAGTAAGTAGAAAGAGTATTACATCGGCAAAGTGATGATATTAAGTGAGGACAGATGAAATGACAGAATTGATATAATGTATCTAGAAAGAGTCTTACAGAAAAGCACTATAGTTATTTCCTTCATTTAATCCAAAGGGAGTGACTATGTTCAGTCTAAAGATCCATTGGCTTTCTCTTTGTAATAGGATTTTATTACGATCTCCTCCTCTAATCCTGAGTCTAATGTGTTCAAGTCCAAATGCTTTGAGGTCTTGGGGGGATCCTTTATGTATTTTCAAGAAATGGCTCGCTACCGAAGTGAGTTTCTTCATTTTTTGTGTGTCGGCCAATGCGTTTCTAACATTTCCAACATGCTCGAAGATCCTCTGTTTCAATGTCCTCGAGGTCATCCCTACATACCTGAGTTTGCAGGGGCATTCAAAACAATATATTACCCCCATTGCATTACAATTAATAAATTGTCAGATCTCAACGGGTTTATGATACCGATCATATGTTTTGCCTTTCTGGATAATATGTCTCCAGGCTTTGCAATTGCTGCATGGGTAGGTTCTTTTAATTTTTGTGACCTTTGGAGGGTTTCTATTAAAATGGCTTTGGACCAAGGAATCTCTTAAGTTTTTTTATTATTTTACATCATTATTGTTATAAAATTCAAGTAAATTTTGTCCACTCACACATTATTGATTATGGTTCTCATTTAGTCACAATTTGAATTGAAATCCATGAGATCACTTTGATATGTTTCACTTTTCAGACAACAATGTGACATAAAATACCTTATTATCATATCCTATATCAAACCATATATGTAGGGCTTATAACACACTTGCAGGGGTATTCAATATGGGTGCGATAACATCGTTTTTGAGTTAATATCGCAATTATGACGTCATTATCGCAGGTTTTACTTTTACACCCTATTCAATTTCAAAGACTTATCGCAGTTTTGACAAGTCTTTGATAAAAAACGGTGATAACTTTTCACCATTGAATAGGTGTCGAAAAAAAGTGCAGAATTGGGGTTTAGGGGTGCAGTCTTAAAAAAAATAGCCTGCAGCCCTGAGACTGACATTTAAAAAAGAACTGTGTAAAAAAAAAGTAAAAAAAAAAAAAATAGGGACACCCCAAAAAATTAATTAAAAAATTGTGGTGCAAAAAAAAAAAAAAGGGAAAAAATTGTTAAACAATAGGGAAATAGGTTCAGGGCTATTCTGCAAGTATTCAGCAGGTGTTTTGAAGAATAGAATTATAGCGGCAGGTGCACAAATGCAGAATTTTTAAAAACTTACTTTAGGGACATCAAAATATGCTAGTACCCATTTTCATGTACCCCAAATTTGATGGGACCACTTAAAAAAATGAAAAAAATAACCTAAGTGCTCTTCTGCATCACTTCTTCAATGTCGGGAAAAAAACACCTGCTGCGGCTATTTAAATCCCCGACTTTCAATTAAAGGCTAAAACGGGGGTACCCATAGTGTTCCCCCATGTTTTTACAACTTTAGGGGGGTCTTACAATTATTTTAAGGAAAAATTCGTAACTTTAAGCAAATCCAACTTCGGAGTTTCCCATTTTTGTTAATTTTATATTGAATACGGGGATAAGCGGGAGCGCGCACCAGACTTTAATGCTGGAAAAAACTCCGATATGAAACGTTAACTTCGACAGTGAAGTTAACGTTTCATATTGAATACCCCTCTTGGAGTGATAAACTTTATATCCATATAGCGACATATATGTGCTCCCCCTTCTCTAAATCTATTTAATGTGTAGTATACACATGCATCCATGCACGCACATACAGAGAGATGCACATACGAGTGTGCGCATAACACGTGGGTATTTGCACCTTATACAGCACTCCTATACTAGGTATTCCTTAATAAGAGCAGGTCTTAATACTGTTTCTAAAGACCTACGGGCTGTATTTATCAGCATGTTTACATATGCTAATTAGCCATGTGTCCGTTTTTCCTCCAAACTTGATTGGCTCCTATACATGCTCATCATTCCACAACTCCTTCATTGGCCTGACCTAGGACTTCTCCTATATGGCATCTTGACTTGGCAATCATCACAGTCATATTTTTACTGGCTGACGCCGGTTTATAACTGGAACTTATGTTACCCTCTGCAGGCCACCCACTGAGAAAGCCTCCCGGCGAAACGCGCGTCTGGGCGGGAAATCAGGGAAATCCCTCCAACCACAGGGGGAACCCTTATCGGCCAACTACTACGAGCAGCCATTCTTCTGTGACAGGTATCTTCCCCTGGACATTCGGTGCATCAGCGCACCCTGCCTATGTCCCTGCACTGTATTTACATCAGGGCATGAAGGGGATAGCTTATTGCATGGCAGTGCCGATCTTCTGCACTCATTCTGGTGACTAGGGAAACCCCAGAGCCGCTAACCTGTGGTTCAATGTGTTTTATACACACACCGCAGGAAGCAGCACTCTGAGGCCTACATCCCTTCTCTCCTTTATATAGTTTTCCATTTACTCTTTGCATTTATATACTCCACATATTTTCTTGCTACAGGCACTCTCATTGCGCAGGGCAAAGGAGAGCGATTCTGCATTGATTTGTGTCACCTGACTTGCACCCCATATGCCCTGTTTAACAGCAGATGCCTATATCTTACTTCTATCTCCATGCAGAGGAAGATCTCCGCTCACACGGTGTTCAATGCATCAGTATAACACCCTGCAGCAGCCATTTCTCCCGAGCACAAGTGGAGAGACTCACATCTTTAATTCAACTAATCTAGTGTTTACTACACTTTGAATTATATTTAGCAGAAAATTAATATGTTTTAATATCAGGAGGGGATGTGCATGCATCAATGAGTGTATATGGTCTATATTTAGAAATCTGTCTGATTTCAATCGGTGCTCACATATTTATGTATGCACTAATTATTCAGTTGTTTATCAAACCTTGATTTATATTTATCAGATAATTGATTACTGTATTATAACTGTTTTCATATGACTTACCTGTTTGATAATCCTCTGCTTATGTACCATATTATTGGTCTTCTGCATTTTCACAAAATGTTATTTTATGCTTTCGGCACAACTCAGTAAGAATTTTGTTAACTACGTATTATGCCTGCTCAATAACGAGATCTATGACTATGTTATTACAGCTCCCTGTGATGGTGCCCTATATACGGATTTGATCCAAAAATTACATAATGGGTATTACCCTGAATCTCAGGGGATATATTCAGTAGCCGCCGATGTTTATAACTGAAGGGTACATATTTATGTAATTGTTTTATCCCTTCATTCTATATTTTCACCATTTTCTTGACCATAGTGTCTTTATTAGTGTGTCTGACCCATAATTTTGGGTATAAGATTATGGACACATAGTTATCCTTATCTCTTCTTTTTTTCAGGCACCTATCTCTAACCTATTGTGGCCCGGACTTTATGTTATGTTTTGTTCATTCGTTCTGTTGTATGTGTTCTGATATCTAATTTCTGGATATCATTATTTTATTTACATATGAATAAAAGTAATATTTTATAAGTACAATTAGCAGGTTGAGTGCACCACAAAAGAGAGTACCCTTTTGTCCTTTTTGCCCTTTCACAGGATCACAAGGGAAATAATTAGTTCCACCTGCGGATCTTTTAAAATGTATTAGTGAGTAATGACTGCACCTGTGCACCTGCCAGGTGACATGGAAAACATAATGCTTGGGGTGTTGAGAATCGAGTTTGAGAACCACTGCCATAGTTCATTGTATGCCCCATAGTAGTGCCATAGTTTTCATTATATATATATATATATATATATATATATATATATACTATACAGTGCCACCAGTTCAAGATGTGTCATGCTTTGGAGAGAGATAAAGTATCAGCCAATCAGCTTCTAACTACAATTTTACAGGCTCTGCTTGAAAAATTACAGTTGGAAGCTGATTGGTTGATACTTTATCTCTCTCCATTTTATTTTTCTGTAAGGCTTGATACATCTACCCCTATGGCACATTGTATTCTCCCCAGTTCACAGTATGCCACAATGTAGTGTCTCCAGTACAAATTATACCACACAGGAGAAGGGAACCAACCAGCACTTACTTGGGGGGGATACTTCCTAATGCAGGGCATTCCATTTTGAGTAGAGATCTTCTTAATGTAGATACACTGTCGCTTTCTGGGACCATCATAATCTCAGCGCTCAAAACTGTCCCCCAGTTTCACAAGGGCTGTAAACAAGGAGGTCTAGTAGGACTGGACTTATTGATTAGCTCAGCAGTGTCTGTAAATGTGAAAAAAGATTGTGGCACCTTTACTGAGAGGGAAAGACAGAAAACACCACTGACAAGCCCTCCCTTTCCAGGTCCAGGCAATGCCAGACCCAATTTGTAACCAGACAACTTTGGGAACTTGGTAGACAACTATATGAGCTGGTTGCACCCTAGGTCTCTGAAAAAATAGCAATGGAACACCTTACACCCACTATAGCTACGCCCGTGAACTGATGACAAGCACGAAGAATGAATTACGCGATTGTTATTTCATACATGAAAGAGTGTGTCTGGGATTACTAAGGCAATGATTACTTGCTCTGACAAACATTGGGATGTGTACAACATGAGATCCACATGCTAGATAAAACATCAATCACATGCTATATCAGCTAAAGGTCATAAAACATAAAGGGCCTGATTCAGAGGTGGACACAAAGCCGATGTTTGCGCAATTTAGCAATTATTTGCTACTGCGCATAGAAAATGAGTGCTACATACCGTTTAATCACAGTATACAAAATAGTCATTGGCATATCTATAACGAGTGCAGGATGTGCAGTACACACAGCCCCCTGAGTCCATAGAGGCCCACACTGCAGCCTCTGCACCCATGTTTACTACTTACCTCTCCGGAGTGCTGCATCGGAGCTGCAGCAGCATCACAAATCATGGGATAATGGCACAGTGCCCATTTTCCCGCAGATTTGTGCATGCACAGTAGAAATGTCTCTGGGGCCATGACACAGGTGCCATGTTACCAGAGACATGCGTATGTGGAGCACACACTGGCACAATGCCAAAGTCTACTGCACCGCAGAGCCCGCACAGGCTCCCTCTTCTCTTATATTACCCCAGAATATAGTATAGTCCAATGTCAATATTTATTATTAGTGAATTATTTAGAAATGTTCAATTAACTATTATAAATGTGTAGAATTATATATTTTATCTAAAAATAAATATTTTTACAAGATTACATTAAAATGACATCTGCTTTAAATTCTATGTTGTAGGATATACTGTATGATTGTGTGATATACTATTGGAGTTTGCATAGTCAAATTATTTATATACTGAAAATTTGTTTTTCTATAGTGATTCAGTGGCTTGCCATTGAACATGAATTCATGAGTTTTGCTGGTACATTTCCATTTCTAACCCAAGAGTAATTTTAAATGTACACAAATGGACAGAAGGAGATGCAATAAAATGAGTAGGTTGCTAATGCTTTACTAGACAAGACAAGTCTCCTGCTTTCACTTGCATACTGCCCACTCCTGGGAGAGAATTATATTGTACTAATGTGCTGGTTTGCCTAGCTAGTTGGTACAGAGACCCTCTCACTTGGCATTTTCATTTAATTGCAAGAGTCATTCTCTCCCTCGGCACAAAATGTAATACCACAATGTCTGGATTTTGTTCAGAGCTTCAGGAGGAAGAAAATACATGATTGTACTCGAAGGACACAGATTAGCCTCAGACACTCCTCAGCTTTATACTACAGGGACACATTTTTATAATTCCCAAACATATATTATACAAAGTAATTAAACCAGGAGCATTTTTATAGTTTTGACTATAAAAATGGTCATTAGTTACATCTACTATATAGTCCCTAATTTACAAAAGGATTTCAAGGCATTAGACCTAGCTAATAACACTTATTGATTGGGAGTGTGGATTTTTCTATCAATGGAATCTAAAAATACATATAGCATAGAAAAACATAAACCATATCGTCTGAGGGGTATCTCCTATGCCAATAACATAAGTTATCTTTGAAACTTAATAATACATAATATAAGCTTGACATATTTAAATAAAGACACAGAGACATAACTTTTGCATAAATTGGTCACCTATTTATTATATATTATGTAATCAATTAAAACTATATTGTGGCAAAGAGGGGACAGCCACAACTGAGCAAAATCCAACAATGCACAATTAGCAACAACAAACAAATGCATTGTAGGCAGAGATCACCCAAGGTGCTTTTATTTATACAAAATGAGGGTATCCAACTCCACCTTCCAAACTGGACTACCGATTCCATGAGGGAAGTGTTGCATACAAGCCTTAAAGGTGAGTGCACCCCAAACACACCGGAGACCACCCAAGGTGCCTATATCAAAACAAAATTAGGGTATCCAACTCCACCTTCTAAATTTTGCTGCACAGCCCTTGAGAGAGGTGCCACTGAACTAGTAAGGGTGGTGAAGTTCATAGTCACAAAGTTGAGTGCATTCCAAACAATCAAGACTTGCACCTTGTCTGCTATTATTCATTGCCACCAAAAGCAAAGGCTCTGGTTAAAGAACCACTGCACCAACACCATACATCTGCAAACCTAACTGCCCTAGTACCCAAAACAGATACTCAAGGGAAATCAGCAAACCATTGTCAGCATAATTGATACCGTCTGATCTATCCAAATAGGCATACCAGAAACCAATCAATAGATGCAGCTGAACCCCCCCAACCCCCCCCCAAAAAAAACTGTATTCATCTTTTGCGAGCCTCATACATTGCCCTGAAATTGTGAAAATTGTGCCACACCAGCCTAGAGGCCATGCAGGACCACACAATCTTACCCCATGGCTATGCTTAGAACAAGATGCCAAAATCATGGACAACAGTGAGCCGCCAATCCAAAACAGCCCTTTAATCTAAGCCGTTACCACCTAGGGGCACAAACCATAATTCCAGAAAAGTCATGCAAATATCTAAAACAACCAGTTGCAATTCAGGACTGAGTAAAGAAGAAAGTGTAAGAAAATATACAAGTACAACAGAGACATTCAAATGGAAGGGCAGAGGAATGACCTGGGAGTGGTGGGATGGGTTGAGTGAGGGGAACACATGTGAACTCAGGGCCTGATTCAGAGCTGGACGCTATTTGCGCTCGCTCATTCAGAAAAAGGGTCTGGCTATTTAAATTGAGCGCTCGCTCTTTGCGGTCTGTTGACGCCTCTATGTCTAAGCGAGCGAAGGAAACATGCGCTCGCTATTTTGTAAAGACGCCCCCTGGCCGCTCGCATCCTACGTCATCTCCGCTATTTATTAGATTAATCGAGTACATCGAAAGGCTTCTGAACTGCTCGCAGTGCTTGTGGTAGGATTTTCCTACCGCAAACATGCGAACAGTTCAGGCTAAGAAACAACCAAGTGACGTGGCCGATGACGCTGCTTTGTTAATTATGCACACCCTTAAAACGCCCGTTTTGACCTTTTGACACGCCTGCGTTTGGATCACCTCTCCCCGTTTTCAAGCACCTTCCCCTGTTACCACCCACAAACGCCTCATTCTGTCACTCAAATTAGCAGGCACTCGCTATTTTGCGAGCGCTCGATTTCCGACCGCAATGACTGGTTGGCGCATGCGCATTATGACCCATACGCATGCGCAGATGTGTGAACATCGCTCGGAGCGAACGAGCGGCCGCTTACGAGCGTCTCTGAATCAGGCCCCCAGTGAGAGACAAAAAACAACAACCTACTGTGGGACGTAATATTCCCATGTGGCAATTATGTCCATCTAGTTAGATAAAAAAAATTTAAAATTTCCCATCTCTCTCCCTGCCGAAATTGGCAAGTAGATGAGCTCTGAGCATAAGAGACAGGGAAATCAAACTGACTTACAAAGTTAACAGACACAACTTATAAACACCAAACACATAACAAAGAGTGCAACCTAATTGATTACTTCCAGCAGCCTAATGCCTGAACCGCTGCATATGTAGAGGCCCCGATGCAAAACAAGGGGAAAGGCCAATTCAGTATATTTAATGTTGCCAAACCAAACTGATATTGTGAAAATGAAGTACCAGCAGCATGAAGCTATCATGACCCATCTCTGGCAGTCCTATTGGATGCACTTAACGAGACAGTGCCACCTGACAGATCCTGTCATTAGATGCTGGGGATAATGAAACCCAGCTTGTCAGTTTTAGGGCGCCATATCTTTCAAAGCATGGACTTCTCACCAATGAGTACTTTATCTTAATGAATTGAACCAAATGCCACCAAATGATGTTCTAAAGTCCAAATAAGCCTAAGCCAGAAAAACATTAGGGAGATCTGAGCACCTCTGGAAACCACTAGCTTGTTATCTGCAGAGTGAAATCATTTTCACAACATCACTATCGCCGTTATAAATGCCCGAACGGCGTATAGCTGCTGCCGTTGGTTTATATGATGCATCCATCTCTGAATGCCAATTGAAAAAGATGGACTTCATAAACAGACACTGCATTAGAAGAAAAATGCTGTCATCATTCAAAGTAGAAAATGTATTTAATTGAATGTAATTTTTCAGTATATGTCAGATGAACTTTGCTTTAATATATTCTTAGTATGGCAAGAATCTTGTGTTTCTGTAGGTTACAGTGGCTCTAGCATGTTTTGAGCCTGCTGGTGTGATTATAGACATGATCCACCTCTTTCTGTGTATGTGTTATACAGTACTTTATATTGAGAAAAGAGCCGGCTTTTGCTTATATTCAGTTCAGCTAGAGATGTGTCCGACACCCGTGCTTTGGTTTTGGATATGTATTCATCTTTGTGTTTTGATTTTGGCTTTGGTTTTGCAAAATCACCCTCAAGTGTTTTGGTTTGGGATCTGTATTTATATTTTTTTTAATAAAAACCACTAAAATAACATCATTTTGACCTGTTAGCAGCATGCAATCCAAAACCCAAGTTCAGTTATTAAATCCGAGTTCTGAACCACAGGAAGATCCGAACCGGTACTCTGTTCAACTTGGTACCACAAAGTGATTCCAAACTTGGACTCAGGGCCTGATTCAGAGCTGCTCGCAAAAAGCAAGCGCTCGCTCTGAATCAGGGCGGGCACTTGTTTTTTAAGTTGCAGCCTCCTGGCCACTTGCATAGCTGTGGGTGACCACCCACAGCTTATGCGAGCGGCCAGGTGATGGTCGCGATGGTCAAGACCATCGAAACCATCGGGCTTGTGACGAGACCGCTATGGTAGGGTCTCATGGCTGCAAGCCCCAGTGGACTTCCTGATCTAATAGAGCAGGAAGTCCACCTACTGACATCATGAGTGATGTCAGTAGGGCCGCCCACAAATGGCAGGCATTCCTGCAGGAACGCCTCCATTTGCCCAGCCAACCCCTCTCCCCGCCTTCCAAATGGGGCGAGCTGTCGACCAACATCCGCCCCTTTTGGATGCGAGCGCTGGAGTGAGTGCTTTTTGCGCTCGCTCTTGGGCTCGCACGTGCGCACTGGCCCACCATCAACCCACTTGCGAGCGCTATGCGCTTGCGAGCGCGTTTAAATCAGGCCCTCAGTTCCCACTTGGAACCCCTAAATTTGTTTATTGTATGTTCTCTGAGTACCAGACCTGCACATCTCTAGTTTCAGTTAAGCAAAGACTGTCTAGCTGTCAGTCACTCTGTGTTCTCTCAGTGGGCCTGATTCAAAGGTGGATGCTGAGCAATAAACATGACCTCTGAAGCTGTGGATTTGTGATTGGGAATGCAGCAGATGCTCATGACACTCCCATAACACGCCATGAATTGGCTCCTTTTTGCAATCATTTTAGGTCACCTCCCATTTTCCACCCTGAAATGCTCAGATATCGTAAACTCCTTCTCAAATGTTAGTGATTCTGTACACAATTGCAAATGACATTGGACACTTGGGTTCACATGTGCGCAGTAAGGGTATCCTGGATTTTTCGTGCATGCACAGAAGCAAAATAATCTCTCAACTGAGTACATCGACATGTGTCCATATTTGAATCAGGCCCAATATACACTGTGTATGGTGGATCCATTATGGATCCAAGACACAAATTCCTCCAGCACTCTGCAATGGGCCAGCAAAAGAAATATGCATCCTACATAATAATAATAAAATGCAGAAGACTTGGCCTAATTCAGAGGTGGACGCTAAGTAATAGCAGTTGTGACTTCTGTCACAGCCGCTACTTTGAAATTATGCTAATGCTGCAGCTGATGGGCTGTCTACTGAGATGCCCACCAGCTGCAGTTCTAATCCGCCGTGGTGGTGCACCATCGAGTAGGCATCGGTCACACCATTGGAGTTCTGAACAAGTCTATGGTTGCTCAGGATGTCCGAATGTATTTTGCTGATGGTGTCAGTAAAGCTACATCTTCTGATGCAGTCCTTGACTCTGGCATGCCAATGACATGCCTTCTAACACAAGTAAGCACCCTGTCACTGCCCAGGAATGCCTGTCAGAACTGCATGCATCTCCATGTAGTTCTATGCTGTGTACAATGCCGCTAACCATCAGGACACGTGCACAGTGCGTCCACCTCAGAATCAGGCTGAGTACAAGAAACACCACTTTCTTAAAGTAACAATCTGCAGCCATTGAGTGAAATATGATGAGTAACATAACTATATATGTAAGAATAGTCTATTAATTATTTATAGTATGAAGCTCAATAATACGCAGCCTTTCATATTTAGTCAGTTAAAATTGTGGCTGTTCTCAGATGTCCTCTACCTAACTACTCCTTCCTAATCTATCATCACCTATGTATGGCAAATTGAGACAGTCCCCCACCTGGAACCATCATTGTTGCTGAACAGTAAAGCATTGTCTAGGTAAGTTGATAACTAGGGAACAGAGGGCCTGATTCAGAGCCGGACGCTATTTGCGCTCGCTCATTCAGAAAAAGGGGCCGGATATTTAAATAGAGCGCTCGCTCTTTGCGGTCTGTTGACACCTCTATGTCTGAATGAGCGAACGAAACATGCGCTCGCTATTTTGTAAAAAACACCCCCTGGCTGCTCGCATCCTACATCATCTCCGCTATTTATTAGATTAATCGAGTACATCGAAAGGCGTATGAGCTGCTCGCAGTGCTTGTGGTAGGATTTTTCTACCGCAATCATGCGAGCAGTTCAGGCTAAAAGACAACCAAGTGACGTGGTCGATGACGCTGCTTTGTTAATTATGCACACCCTTAAAACACCCATTTTGAACGTTTGGCACGCCTGCGTTTGGATCTCCACTCCCCGTTTTCAAGCACCTTCCCCTGTTACAATCCACAAACGCCTCATTCTGTCACTCAAATTAGCAGGCATTCGCTATTTTGCGAGCACACAATTTCCGACCGCAATGACTGGTTCGCGCATGCGTATTACAACCCATACGCATGCGCAGTTGTGCGAACATCGCTCGGAGCGAACGAGCGGCAACTTACGAGCGGCTCTGAATAAGGCCCAGAGCTACTGACTCTCCAAAATCCTGTAGTAGCTGACGTAAGCAAACAATGTCTTGACTGGCATAGACCACTTACTTGTATTAAAATGTTTGCTTTTTATTGGACCATGAGATTGGATAGTTCCCAAAATGGTAACCATTGATGGACACCCCACTGATGGCCTACCATATACCCTACATAGAGGAGAGGGAAGAAGAACACCTTATTTTATATTATAGTGTGAATACACAAACCCCCTGACTCCCTTCTTTTAACTAACTATCAGCAGCTGAACATTGATGACATCTGCATGTACAATAAACACCGCTGAGAACAGTGGTTGCAACATCAAAATGACACATCTAATAAGGGGAAATGTAATAATATGTGACTTGCAGGCATCGGTGAGTTCCTGGCAAGACTGCCCAATGTTTTAAAATAGCAATCTTGCCTATGCATGCAAAGCTATTGCATTTCCTCCTATGTGACAAAAGGCTAACTTTTATTTTGTGGAGTATGTTTTTTAGGTGTATATTTTGCAAATATAATCACTATCCTATCATTAACTATTTTTGATGATACAATATAGTAGATATACAAATTAAATGCTTTAATAGCACTTGTACTTTCCTGAAGCTCCTGCTGTTTTTAGGTAGCAGACCATTTTGAGTCCTATGTTTATGGCCGTCAAAATCTGCCTTGTCAAAAACCCATATCAGCAGGCTTCAACAAAATAATGCATGTAGTTAAGAGCTCAAGCAAAGCACAGTTTACCCTTAAATATCAATAATCAATATCATATAGAGATGCTAAAACTGTTTACGACTCCCTTTGTGAAGAACAAGCTCGAACGAATATTACTTATCGTAATAATAGATATTTTCTTTGGGGTAATCGCCCGGGTAAATTATTGGCGCATTTGGTGAAATCAGATTCGGGTTCAATGGGTTCCACTCCAAACCAGATTAGTGAGCCTTCCTTAGGTACTTTGAATCTTTCTATTTGGAATCTCCTGACCTCCTCACATAAGGTATGGAATTTTTATATAAGGTTGATCTTCCAACCCTTACGGAAGAAGACAGAAACATTTTAACGGCCTCAATTACTGATTTAGAACTTATGTCACTCATAAAATGTTTTCCTACAGGTAAAACGCCAGGTCCAGATGGTCTGTCAGCGGCCTATTATAAATCACTATCCCCACATCTTGTCCCTCATCTTTCTAATCTATTTAACTCTATTTTACAAGGTAAACCTGCCCCAAAAGATTTTAACATCGCCCGGGTCATCCTATTACCAAAACCAGACAAGGACGCTACACTAGTTAACTCGTACAGGCCGATTTCTCTTTTGAACCAGGATATTAAACTTTTTACAAAACTATTATCAATAAGACTACAATTGATACTGCCTAAAATTCTTCACCCCGCTCAAACCGGTTTTCTTAAAATTCGTCATTCAATACATAATATAAGAGCACTCCTTGCAGTCATGATTAAAACCCACCAGATTTGGAGAAAAGATAGTATAGTTGTCAGCTGGGAGGCAGATAAAGCTTTTGATCGAGTGTCATGGGCACATTTGAATAGAATTTTTTCTTACCAGGGATTTGGTTCGAAATTTACCCATATTTTTAATGCTTTATATCACATGCCAACAGCTTTTCTGACCATAAATCCACTAAATACAACATCATTTAATCTTTTTCATGGAGCAAGACAGGGTTGCCCACTGTCCCCGCTTTTATTTAACTTGGCTCTGGATCCCCTTATCAGGCTTTGTTTTAAAGAAACTAGATGGCGATGGCATTATGTTGGCACAAACAGAAATAAAATGTTCTGCATTTGCGGATGATTTGTTATTATATTTCGCTGACCCAAAATTAGCAATGCCTTACATGCTAGACTTATTTGACGCTTTTGAATTAATATTGGGTTTCAAAATTAACTACACCAAAACCGTGGCCTTAACTTTTTTTCCTGAGGCCAAATTGGGTTGGCGGGATTCATTTCCATTTAAATGGGCTAACGAGGTTGGCATCACTTATCTGGGTATTAAAATTCTGTCTCATCCTGCTAATCTATGTGATATTAACTATTTCCCTCTCCTGTCAAAGACCATTTCAGATTTTAGTAAATGGTCTCATCTTCCCTTATCATATCTGGGTAGATGTCACCTATATAAGATGATATGTTTTCCCAGATTCCTTTATATTGTGCAGAGGCTTCCAATAATTCCGCCTAAAAGATTTCTGGTAATTTTGAATAAAGCACTGACAAAATTTATATGGGCAGGTAAACATCTGAGAATATCCCTATTTAAATTGCAGCAAAAAAAGGAGTTAGGAGGTGTTAATTTACCTTGTCTTCGTAATTACAGAGTGGCGCTGGATTGGATTGGGGGCTCTGATGTTTACATGCAAAGACATAATGAACAATCCTTTACTCCTGACTGGAGTCTGGTTTCCCTATTACACACTCCTCAAACATCTCTCCCTGCTTCACTTAAAGACAATATCTTGCTATATTCCATATGTATGGCGTGGAGACTGATTAGATCTAGTCTAAAAGTGCCCAAAACTAAATATATTTTTCTGCCATTATGGGGGAACCCTTGTTTTCTACCTGGCCAGAATTCATCTATTTTTAAAACATGGCATGCTGCGGGACTATGTTATATTTATCAATTTTTGAATATTGAAGATTTAACTCCAAATACTAGATCACAATTACAAGACAAATTTCCCTCCCTTTCTATCCCATTATTTCCGTATTTACAAGCTGTCAGCTATGCGCAAACCTCCTTAAGGAGTCAAAATTTTAAGTTAGATCAGCTATGCTCTCTAGATAGGATATTATAAGCCTAAAGACCCCCTTAATGCTTCCACCATATATACACATTCCTGTCATGAACTTAATTTGGAAAATGGTTCTGTAGGTTTGTTGAAATGGAAGGATCTTACCATGACAAACATGCTAGAAGCCTACATGAGACTCAATAAACATTAGGCTTCAGCATCATATATTGAAATGCATACAAAAATATTGCATAGGGCATATTTCACCCCAAAACTAAAATTTGTTATAGCAGAAGCACAAGACTCAAAATGTTACAAATGTGGAACCCCCGATGCAGATATCATGCATTGTTTATGGTCTTGTTCTCAAGTCCTGTCATTTTGGAAATCTCTCCAAACTTATATTAATACTGTCTTGAAAATGGAGTTTACGATTACTAGTGAATGGGTTTTTTGGGGCATATATCCAACCTCTATGGAGTGTAGATTAACAAAAGGTAATCACGTTATACTGATTAAATTGGCAGCTGCTGCTGCAAAAAAAACTATCCTGTCACACTGGATCTTATCAGAACCTATACCCATACACTTATTTCATACCAAATTTTCCTTTTTATTTTTTATGGACTGGACCAAAACTTCTTTACACAAAGAGAAAGTGACAGAAAGGTTTTTTGATGTTTGGCTCCCATATGTACTCACACTTTCTAATGTTATAAAGGAGGCATTGCGAAAATGTTTCAGTTTAACAACATGGTACAATTTGGAAGTTTTGTCCACAGGTGTACCATTCTAATAGATTTAAATGGTTATTATGTGTTTTGCTCTGTATTTGATAGGGTATAATATGGATATCTGTTTGTCAATGTTTCTTGGTTCTAAAATATATACCTTCTAATCTATTCACCATGTTTATTCTACCCGACATTGTAATATTTATGTATATTGTTCTTTGTCAATCTGTCACAAAAAATTTGTTGAAAAAAAATATATCAATAAATGCGATTATAGTTCATGTTATATCCTTTCACCAGGCCCCAAAATGAGCCATCTTGAAATTAATTGGATTATTATAAAACAAATAAAGACTATTATCATGTGTGAGATCACCATACCACTACATTAATGGATCTCAGAGTAGACAAAAAGTTACAAGTGATTAGACTATGCACTGAAAGGCTGGAGTCTGCAACCATCTCACCTGCTAACTCTCTATCCATGACTCTCTCCAATCTAGCTTCCGTCCCCTCCACTCCACTGAATCTACCCTGGCCAAAGTTACCATTGTTCTGCTCTTGACCAAATCTGGCGCCTCTTCTCCTTGCTAATTTTCCGGGACCTCTCTATGGCCTTCAACATGGTGGATCACCCTCTCCTACTCTGCACCCTTCAGACCATTGGGTTCTATGACAACAACCACTCCTAGTTCACCTCCTACCTCGCCAACTGCTCCTTCCCTGTTTCTGCCTTGGCCCTCTGCTCACCTCCTCTCTGTGTGAACTCATCAGTTTCTTCATGCCTCCAATATTACCATTATGCCGATGACACTCAACTCTACCTCTCCTCACCTGATGTCTCCCGTCCCTCTTCTCTCATGTTGTTGCCTCTCTGCCATCTCCTCCTGGATGTCCAAGCACTCTCTCAAACTTAATATGGCCAAAAACAAACTCATTGATTTCCCTCTATCCAGAGTCTCCTCCATACCAATGTCTCTATCATGTCAAGTACACCACTTTCTCTACTGATCCCCAAATCTGCTGCCTGGGTGTCACTCTTGACTTCTACTACTTCACCCCCACATTCATGACCTCATTCAGAGTCGGTCGTAACCGCCGCACGGTCGTACGCCACCGATGTTCGCTAAACTGCACATGCGTAAAGTTTGCAATGCACGTGCGCAAACTAGCTGCTACAATCAGAAATTTCTCTCTCCTTGAACACAGCCAGGTCGGTAGTTTGAGTGACAGAATGAGGCATTTGTGGGTGGTAACAGGGGAAGGTGCTTGAAAACGGGGAAGTGGAGATCCGAATGCAGGCATGCCTAATTATGCGAACGGTGTTTTATGGGAGTGCATACTTAACAAAGTAGTGTCATGACACATGTGACATGGGTGGTTTGTACACTGACCTGATCGTAGTGCTTAAGAGAGGGTATGGTCAACCTTAAGCTCTATGACCAGTTCCGATGGTTACCGATGGTCTCGATTAATCCTTATATAGCCGGAGATGACGTGTAATGCGTATGAGAAGGGGGCGTATTTTTTGTCTTACGGCCCCATCCTCCCCTTGGTCGACCAGCTAACGATCCGATCTTAAGGACGCAACTTGCGAGTGCATCATTTGCATATCCGGCCCCTTTTCCCTTACGACCGACTCTGAATGAGGTCCTCAATCTCTTATCCAATTATGTTGGTTCCAGCTCTACTACATCACTCACATTAGACCCTTCCTCTCAAAGTATGCCACTAAAACTATTGTCCACTCATTGATCACTTCTCAACTTGACTACTGCAAACTTCTCCTTACTTGTCTCACTTGCTGCCACCTCTGTTTTCTCCAATCTGTTCTCAACACTGCAGCTAGGTTTATTTTCCTCTCCCTCCACGCTACATCTTCTTCCCTCCTCTGCCAAGCCCATGAACTGACTACCACTTCCCATACAGAACCATCTTCGAACTCTACACCCTAATGTACAAGGTCATCTCCAACTCCACTGCACCCTACATCTCCAACCTCATCTCTTTACGTACTCCCTACAACCCTCTCCGATCGTCCAATGAGCCCCCCTGGTTACTACATATCACTCCCAAATCCAAAATGTTTCTTGTGCTGCCCCCTCCACTGGAACAATCTCCTTCATTCTATCAGACTTTCCCCATGTAAGTAAAGCTTAAAACGGGCACTGAAAACCCACCTGTACATAAAAGTGTACCAGTCCACCTCATGATTGTGTCACCATGTACATCACTCACTTGCTTTCCCCATCTCTATCACTTTTGCTTCCTGCCTCCAGATCCTTTTACCCTGGCTCTGTCCCTACACTAGCTCACTCACTGTTAACTGTTTGTTTTCCCCCTTCCCTCTAGATTGTAAGCTCCTATGAGCAGGAACCTCCTCCCTCCTGTCATCACAGACTTCTTCTCTTGCAAACAACATACACTCTACACCTGGGCTACACCTGTTAGTTGTGTCTGTGCTAATGTGTATAGGTTTCATCCTGCTGAATACTCAACTTATACAATTTACTTCCATAGATGTTTTTGTACTGAGAATTTTAATGTTAATTGTTTCTTGTTTGCTGTTATGTAGTGGTTCCTATACTGTACTGTTTTACCTTGTGCTGTCTTGTTTGCCATGTGTACGGCACTGCAGACCACTTGTGGCATCCTATAAATAAAGTTGAATAATAGTAATAAAATAATTCAAGACAATATCCACTAACTAATTTGGCAAAATTTGAACTGTGATCTTTTTACGCTAATGAATAGCAAGCATTATACAGTTACCTCTACTCCACCTCTTGCTCTATTATATATTAAATATAACCCCCTGGCTGCCAGGATAGATCTAGCTGAACAGAAAATGGCTGCCCTCTTAGAGGGATACCAAAATATAGCCACATTGATCAAGGAGCCAGGTCTCCTTTACCAGGAACCCAAGGGGCTGGAAAGTGAAAAAAGATGGTAGGGCTTATCGGTAGAATCTATCATGAGCAGAGGAGCTGTTAAAAGGGACTTTTTGGTGCCATGTGAGGAGAGAGACAGAAAAGGCAGAGGCGAGGAGAGCACCAGAATGGAGGAGAGCCTGTGCAGCCCAATCAATGTGCTGTTGCAGAGAAAGAGTGTTTGAGAAGCCCTGTGATGGAGGGTGAGAGAGTAAGAAGTGCCTGCTTGTAAAACAACAGGTTCCAGTAAACTGAGACTGTATTCTGCTAATCTGCTTGTATGGAACTCCGGGTCACATATGCGTTGCTCTGAGAGAAGCTGTGCTCAAGAACCCAGCTTGCCACCTGGGAGAGACTGATTAAAGTGAAAGCGGGTCCATTATCATGCGTTGAGGTGCAGTAGGACTTCAAGCAAGAAGGGGACGTCTGGATGCATCTGCCTACATTTTTCCTGCATTGAATAGATAAGTTACTATTTGTTTGTTATAAAGATAATACTCAAGACTGGAGACTTCCGGTTCCAGCTGTGATGTAGAAGAATGCAGCAAGAGAGTGCTCTGGTGCTAACTTAGCCTAATGCCCTGAATATGCAAGTTCCCTGCACTATCACCTACCAGTAATGGATGTAAAGTGGCTACTTGTGTGTGGGCAGACAGTGGCTGCTTTCGCACAAGAAGTAGCAGTAGAGGAGAAGAGGAAAAGGCATGTGACAGTCAAATGATTACCAGATACAAACACTGGACTAGATGCAGAGTAGTTACATGGAGGGGGAGGCTGATTGAGGATGGACAAGGAAGTGGATGGCCTCGAAAGTTTCCTCCACAAACTTGGAGGTGCTGGAGGTGAGTTGGTGGGCGGTGGCTGGATGTGGTCAGATAGTGCAGGTGGGAGAGAGGATAGGAGGAGGAGAGGGCTGCATAATATTCTCCAGATCCCAGAGCCTGGCAGTGAGTATCAAGTTTATGAGAAGTTGGGGAAAAGATCAAAGTGGTGCCCCTATAAAGTGCATAGAGTATTGTCATGTGTGAGAGTAGGCAGGAAAAGCTTGAAATAGGTGAAGACTGCTACAAGGTAAAAGAAAGTGTTAAAAGACATAATGTCTGAGATAATTACAGTAACACAGGAGGTGGTATGGGAGATTGGATGCTAAACAAGCTTAGAATCCTGGATATATATAAAGTACCCTTTGGATATATATTAGTGGACTTTTGAGTGTACTTGTTTCCAGCAATGAATTAAATGTAATAAGAGAGAAGTGTTTATTGAAGTGGATCTGCAAAGGGTTAAAGTGGATGGTGAAATATCTTAAAGCCAGATGCCTGGTAAAAATCAGAAAGTAAAGCTGAAAGAGGGCGTACGGCTGGAGTATCAAAGATGGCCTCAACAGGTTTTCCACAAACTGGGTCTGGGACAAATAAAAATACTTGGCTAAATACAACAACAGCATCCAGTTCAGACTCATACTCGTGTGATATGTCGGTAAATGTCGACATTCACCGACATATCGCATTGGCTGTGCTGCACAGCCAATGGACAGATATGTCTGCAGATATATCTGTCCATCAGCAGGTGTATACTGGTGGTAGGTAGACTGCCCATACACACACAGCGACAGCCACGAGGAGGTTTCGGGACATGCCCCCAACCTGCCCACCAGCTGCCGGGATCCAAGGGCACAAGCAGATGTTGGCCATTCAGTATGTATGAACAACCATCATCTGCAGATATATCTGCAGTTCACTCAATCTGCAGATATATCTGTCAGGTGTGTACCCACCTTAACATTACAAAACTAGAAAAACATATGTGGTCCAAATTGGATGACCTAGAAAATAGATCTAGAAGGAACAATCTGAGAGTAATGAGGCTGCCTGAGAATATAAAGGGCCCAGCATTGAATCAATTTTTAAGTGATACTTAAAGTCAAAGATGAATGTAGGGTAATGGTGGTAGAACAAGCCCATAGACTGGGACCATGGAGGGAGAATGAGGAAAAAAGACCACGGACAGTGTTGTTCAGGTGCCTAAACTACTGTCATAAGGAGATCTTGTGGACAGCTTCATGTAAAAATTGGGATATTATCTGGAATTACACTAAATTAATAATTTTTCAAGATTTCTCAGCAGAACTTGGGAGAGTGCGAAAAGCCTTCAATCCCATGTGTATAAAATTATATAAGCTTGGGAAGAAATGTGCCCTGATGTATCCTGCACATTTCAGAATATTGAAGGAGACTGTATGTAAGACTTTAACTCAGTGGAAGAGGCAGAGATGTGTATAGATAAAATGCAATAAGAAAGATTAGTATAAAATGGGAAATATCTATTTCAATCCTCCAATCCCCCCTTCCCATCTCTTGTTCTTCCCCCTCTTTTTTAAAAAAATCTTGTTTGATTTCTGATAACACATATAGAAAAGCACAATAGAATTAATGAAGTGGTATAGAATAGTAGTAAAAAATGGTAAAGGGATGCATGGATTAAAGACAATTGGGTGAAATTTATGGGAAAAAGGGAAACGCAAAGATGTTATTTTTTGTGGTGATGAAATAGATACTGAGTAATATTAATAATGAAGTGGTGTAAAATAGTAGTGGAAAAAAACAGTAAAGTGATGCACAGATTAAGAAAATTGTATGAAATATATGGGAAAAAGGGAAACAAAAAGATGTGATTTTTTGTGGTGATGAAATAGATATGGAGTAGAATCAATAATTCGATGTCACTAATATAGATGGTACAATAAAAGAAAGAGAGTAGGAGATAATGAACCAATATGGAAGTAGTGGCAAGCAATTCACGGATTTAAAGAAATGGGAATTTAAAAGTTAGAGTGGAATAAATAGGAACCAGAATCACTAAGAAAGAGGTAAAATAAACTAAGGGTAAAAAAGAAGTCGGTGGAAGAGTAAAAACACGGTGAAAGTAATTATATAACAGGTGGTAATATAGAAAAAGATAAAAAATATAAATACATTACAATTATGAAAGGTGGGAGAGAGGGAAGGAAAAGAAGGAATTGAGGGAGAGGAAAAAAAATTAAAAGGAGAAGGGAAGATTTCCAGTTTAAGATAAAGGTATTAAGTAATGATGAAGATAGTAAGACACATTATAGGCTAAAGTAAGGCTAGGGGCTATAAGAAAACTTTTTTTTCAGTTGAGAGATGGATGAACTTTTATTGATATTAATATTGTAGGCTAGGAAGTTGTTAATAATGGTTTCTCCTAGGCCTGAATTAGGTTCTGGGATTTAGTATAGTTTGTTGTGTGTGAGAAGGATGTATGAGGATGGTTCTAGGAAAAATTGTGATATAAGCATTCCGAATTTATAAATATTTCTGAGAGAAAAAAATCATGGAAGGTCTGTGTTTATGATTGTAAGGAAAGACGAATACAATTAAAATAGGGGCATTGAATGTGGGAGGGAAACACTTGCCAGTTAAAAGGAAACGATTATTGTTATAACTTAGAAAGCAGAAGTTAGATGTGGTAATTTTACAAGAAATACATTTGTTATCTCCAGAAATTGTGAAATTAAATATAATTGGCTGGTCAGTTGTGGCGTCAGCTCCATATAATTCCAAAGCAAGGGGAGTTTTGATCTTAGTAAGGAAGAATATACAGATGGAAATAATGACTTCCATAGTAGACTCAGAAGGGAGATTTTTGATAATAGACACAAATATAATAGGAAATAGGTTTGTGTTGTATAATGTGTATGCTCCAAATATGAAGATGAAAGGGTTTGTTAAATCAGTACTTACTGTATATGCTTATCCATTTATGTCATTCCCTCTAATTGTAGGAGGGTGCTTTAACTCTATTGTGTCAACATTTATGGATACTAACTCACAAGTTAGAGTAAATGTACTGGTGTTTAATTGGGTTATTTTGGCATTGATGCAACAACTTTTATTAAAAGATGTGTGGAGATCACAACACCTGGTAGAGAAAGAATTTACATGTTTATCAATGGTGCATGGTACTTTATCGCGTATAGATTATATACCTATGACAGATATATTAGTGTCTAACCTAACCTGAGACAGGAATAGAGCCTATCTGTATATCAGATCATTCCTTAATTTGGGTACAAAATAATATGGAGACAAATAGGGATCACTTTAGACAATGGAGAATCCCATCACACTTATTGATGTCAGTACAGTTTAAAAAGAAAATAGAGGTTTGGTGGGAAGAGTATAGGGAAAATTAGAATATATTGAGTTATTGGCAAGCCTCTAAAGCGGTGATTAGAGGACGGATGATAGATTATGTAGCTAAGAGACAGAAGGAAATGGTATCATTATATAAACAAACACAGAGTTCATTAACAGAAGCTTTCCAGGAATTTAAAACTCATGCTTCACCACAAACTCGAAAGGTATACAGTACAAAGAAGTTAGAGTACATTTTGAGGAGATCTTAAATTAATTGGGTGAATATTATATGTTTAGAAATAAATATAGATTTCATATATTTGGTAATAAAACAGGATGGTTAATGTTAAATCTTTTAAAGGAGTCAAAGTCAGCTATAGGTATTCCAAATTTACGCAAGGCAGATGGAACCTATACAAAAAATAGTAAAGAAATAGTGGACACTTTCAAACTATTCTATGGAGATATCTATACACAGCCACATATTAATAATAAAGCTAAAGAGGCATTTTGGAGTAAAATAGTTTTGCCACAAGTAGGTGGGGAGGAGGTAAGGCAGTTGCAAGCCCCAATAACAAATATAGAAGTGAAAACAGCTATCTCAAGGTTGAAATCTTTGAAATCACCAGGGCTGGATGGGGAATACTATAAAATATTGGGCCCTAAGATAGAGGGGGTATTAACAGAAGTTTTTAATGAAATTATTTTGAAGTGTATGGTCCCTGGTTATTTCAATGATGTCATTATTAAAATACTCCAAAGCTGGGGAAAAACTTGGAACTACCTGGTTCACATAGACCAATCTCACTACTAAACATAAACTAAGTTATTAACTAAAATATTAGCAGAAAGGATCAAAAAAATACTCTCAAGTATTAGAGATAAAGATCAAATGGGATTTATTAGTGGGAGACATGCCGTAAGCAATGTAAGGAAAATAATGGCTGCAGGACAATTGATTCCAATGTAACAAGACCTCATTTATAATTTCAGTTGAAAGCCTTTGATTTAATTTCATGAGATCATTTATTTACAGCAATGGGGAGATTTGGTTTTCTGAGGGAACTTATAGAAACAATAGCAAAAATATATATTACACCGTCATCCAGGGTGGCATGTAATGGATACTTGTCATATTTGTTGCAAATAGGGATAGGTACACAGCAAGGGTGTCCCCTGTCACCATTATTGTTTGCCATAGCAATCAAATCTATAGCAGTGGCATTAAGAGCAGCAACAGAATTTCAAAGGAATACAAATAAATTAGGTGGAATTAAAAACAACTTTATTTGCAGATGACGTCTTTGTTTGTGTCTAATCCAGTTGGTACCATCCCGACCATCCTGGAAATTATTGGCCAATTTGCACAGTTTTCAGGATTTAAAATAAATGCATTAAAATAGGAACTTCTCCCACTAAATGCAGTGCCCTTGGATTTAGAGATCAGTAGGGCAATCTCACTGTTTGTAGATTTCTCAATCAAAATTAAATATTTAGGTATTAATATAACATTTCCATTAAAAAGAATGTATAAAGCCAATCATACTCAATAATGAGGCAAATGGAGAGACAGATAGATAACTGGATCTTTACCATCATCAATATTGGGGAGAGCAGCAGTGTTGAAGAGTGTAATATTTCCAAAGTTGTCATATTTAATTCAAATACTTCCAGCAAATTTAACATCGAGCGATATAGTATTATGCACAAAGTCTATTTTTAAAGTTTCTATGGAGAGGGAAAAAAACACGTATTTCTAAGGCCAAATTGGTATTAAAGAGATAGGAAGGAGGAAAGGCAATACCAGATAGTCTGTCCTTTTCTATGGTGGTACATTTTCGCTATATAGTGGATTGGTTACTAGGTAAATCAATATATACAAACCTAGAAGTAAAACAAGCGTTGGTAGCTCCGTATACACTTAATGCTTTAATTAATACCCCAAAGAAATTGATTCCTATACAGTATAAGGCGAATATATTATTTCAGGATACGTACCTAAAATGGCGTGCAATAAATAAATCAGTACAAAGAAATCCAGGATATTCAAAGTTTATAGAGGTTTGTGGAAATCCGAATTTTGTACCAGCATTAGAAAACAGTTGATTTGAACAATGGAAGTTAAAGGGAATTATATAGATTAAAGATGTGTTTGACCCAGGAGGAAAATGAATATCATTCCAAGAGATAATTAATAAGTTTAATATAAATAACTCACAATTTTATATGTAGCTACAACTGCTTCATTATATATATATATATATATATATATATATATATATATATATATATATTCTGTGTCAGTATCAGTTGGGCAAGTGAAGGCCTCAGATGTTTTGACTTTGTTTTTGACTTCAACAAATTTTGTTCTTTATAAGACAAAATATCTGTATTGGACCTTGATAAATTCTAATAGAGACAAGTTATATCATATTTAATGGGAATTATGGATAAAGTCTTAAAGAATTTGCTGTCAGCACAGTTACATGAAATACATATGCGTACATAACATAGGGGTTATATGGCATAAGGTCAAAACAAATATAAAAATCCAAATGCATAATTTTTTCACAATTTCTGGCAATGTCCAAAAATCAAAAAGTTTTGGGGCACGCTAGTAATGTTTTTGAGTAATAACTTCAAGATTAAGCTTGTATTGGATCCGAATACAATACTATGTGCAAAGTTTAAGAATGGGGGAATAGAGACATCTAATAAACACTTGATCCCTGTGCTAACTGTAATACTGACAATAGCAAAAAAGGTGATTCTTAGAAAATGTATTGAGAGGTCATCTCCTTTGATTGAACAAGTTAAAGATATGCTTTTGCATGTATTGTATTTAGAGAGACAAGCCACATGTATGGATTTGAGAAAAGGAATGGAAAGATATTATAAGAAATGGGGACCATACATTAAGATGTGGAACAGATCTACACAGGAGCAAATCATGAAGTTCTTTGAATCTACTAATTGGTTTTTATATTATAAATGATAAGAACTGTGGTAAATAAAATAAAGAAGAACTAGGAGCAATTTAAAATATGAGTGAATGTGGTGTGAGTGGGAGGATGGTTGAGGTTTAGAAGTTTCGAAAGAGCTTAAAAGTAGGTTTTGATGGAAAGAAGATAAGAATTTGGAGATGAGTTGAAATAATAGTTGGGGATAATATTGAAAGTGCGATATATGGAGATAGTAAAATAAATGTGTTGTCGGATTGTGTATATTGAAATTTGTACATTAGAGTTTCTTAAATATTTTAAGATACATAAAGAAAGCTATTTAATGATGATTGTATGGTTATTGTAAAAATAGTAAAGATATTTAACCAATACTAAAGACTGCAATTTCAACAAGACACTGCTGTTCAGACATCTGCTTGGCTTACATTTCACTTCAGTTCATACATTTCTGGGGCCTGCAGCAAACAGTACCAAATGAGATGAGCTCAGTACTTCAGTATTATTTAACTAGTGTAGATTGTTAATGCAGTGTGTTAGGTAGGACCTATATTATTGTTATTCCAGTGCAGGATTGAATTTTCCACTGAAAGGTGTGTGTATGTGTGGATTGCCTGGGTGGGAGAAATAAATCTTCCCAATATTACCCAGAAGAATTGTTGTCAATTGTTATAGCTCTTTATATAATTTTGTGTATTTCATCATTGCCACCAATTCTTTTTACTCCCTTACCCCAATTCACAGACCTTTTCCTGCCATCTGTAAATGTAAGGAGGTGACTTTTACAAAGTGTTGTGTGTGCACTGTGTTTGAGTAGGTCTGTGTAGATCCAAGGGGTTTCCCAAGTCGACTCATTTAGAAGATTGCCCTAACCACATTCACCTATTACAAGAGGAGAAGATGTGGGTGTCGGAAATGCATTGCTAAGAAGAAGTAAGTAAGGACAGACACACATAACACCACAACACCCTTTGCTGAGCTGAGAAAAGGTTACTATCTATCTATACATTAGATATGTGTGTAGACTCTGTGTTTGTTTTGTTTCTAAATCATCATCATGTTTAGGTTTTGGCAAAACCACCTTCAAGTGTCTGCAGTGAGCTGTCTGGCTAAACTAAGTGACAGAACAATGGCACAAACACAGTTTAAAAGAATATAACACATCTATGAAACATAGTGACACAGCAGTGGCAGATAGAATGGCAGTTTAATTAACAATATGACCCTATAGAATTTAATTAGTCAAGAACTAATAGCCTAAAAGTAAAATCCTAGTAGAAAAAATATATATTACAAACACACTTCTCCAAAAAACAAATCACAGGTATCAGCCCATAGAAATTGATAATTGTAAAAAGTAAAAATTGAAGTTAATAACAAACTTCTCCATCCAGAAAATCACAGGCCTCAGGCCAATAAAGGTAATTTAAATCAGAGGAATAGCCTAGTAGAAATTGATAATTAATTAATAAGTTAGTAACAAACTTATCCAACCAGCAAATCACAGACCCAAGGCCAGAACAGGTGATAGGGGGTGGAGTACTATTTAGTGGAAAGTAAAGCATTAAATCATTAGTACTACTACTATAAGGAAAAGTAAACAAAAATCATGGAAAAAAATTAAACCAAGCTTACAATTGTGAATTTTCAAATACAATCTGAGCAATGGTCACCAGAAGATGCAAAAGCTTTATATGCTATATTAATGAGGGCTGAAGTATCTATCACAGCTCAGGCTGTAATTACATTTTACATACTCCATATTTGTCTGTGAAAAGACAGCAGGAAATGGATCCAATATGCCTGGATGAGAAGCTAGTGATTGATGATCTCACAAGATAGAGTACATCAATGCCTGTGATAACAACTGGCTGTCCAGAATGAGATATATGTTGCTGCTGTGACCTCCAGAAGAAAGTACAGAATATGGAGCTGATACTTCAACATCTACTGTAAGAGAAAAAGCTGAAATGAGCATCTCAGATGATCTGTATTAATCATAGTCAATGAGTGGGAAAATATAGACAGTATCATTACCAGAGGGCACCTTTTAGTATTTTTATTAATTCAGTTTGGCTGAGATAATTTGCTGACTATTTTATTTTCCATAATAGTTTGTACTAGGCTACACTGTGTGTCCACGCAGACCCATCTCAGAGTGATTGATAGGTAGTGAGTGTTTGGGGGTGGTGATGGGGGGTGGTCAGCGAAATGCAGGCATGCCAGTGCATTTGAACATCATTACAGGTGTGTGCATAAATTAGTCACTGCGATACCATACGCAGCTTGGGATTTCACTGCTTGCGATTAAGTTAGCAATTCCTGAGTAAGGTAAGACCTTGTGCAAGTGTGCATTAGCCTGTGATTGTACTCGATGTTACAGATGGTTTTGCTGGTTTGCAAAGTATTACAGATGTGTATAAGGTAAAGTGGGCATCCTTATGTTAGGCTGCAACAGCATTGCGGTAGCATTCAGTAGCATATTTTCGAAGTGGGACTGGGTATGTAATCACAGATGTGATCGCGATAGTGATCCGTAATGAATCAGGCCCTTTACACTGTATTTCTGAAAACCTTATAACTGGTCTGCCAGAATATAGCATCCAGGGCATCTTTTCCAGTACTGTATGACTACTACCATCTGCATGCATACTCTAGTGTTCCATCCATTAAGTTCTTTTTTTTAAAGTTTTTAAATTATGAGTAATGCAAAATATTTATTCCACATTGTGTTTGAAATGTTCCATCTGCCTATTCTTAACAGGGTCCAGAAATCATGTTATAGCAGTATTTACTCCTCTCACATTGTGCACCATTTTGTTGCCCTAATCAGTGCACAAATGGCAACTGGTTCAACCCTTCCATGGAACTTCACAATGTGGGAAACAACTGATTAAAATATGTATCCAGCACAGGCAAATTACTTGCATACATAGTTACACAGTTTCTATCTGTGGGGTAGATGTACTAAGCTATGGAGAGAGATAAAGAAAACAGAGATAAAGTACCAACCAATCAGCTCTTAACTGACACTTTACAAACTGTTTGAAAAATTACAGTTAGGAGCTGATTTGTTGGTACTTTATCTCTCTCCACGGCTTAGTTCATCTACCCCTGGCTTTTTGTAGATTCAGGATACCAGGATGCCTACCCAGGATCTGGTTCCCAAAAACCTTCAGTCAAATTTGGCATGGTAGTAGCACTACAGATGTGTTGATATACAGTACTGTGCAAAAGTTTTAGGCAGGTGTGTAATAAATGCTGCAAAGTAAGAATGCTTTCAAAAATAGAAGTGTAAATAGTTTATGTTTATCAATTAACAAAATGCAAAGTGAATGAACAGAAGATAAATCTAAATCAAATCAATATATGGTTTGACCACCCTTTCACTTCAAAACAGCATCAATTCTTCTAAGTATAGTACACTTGCAGAAAGTCAGGGATTTTGTATGATTAACCAATCATAACAAACAGGTGATAATGATCATTATTTTCATACGTAGGTTGAAACACAGTCATTAACTGAAACAGAAACAGCTTTGTAGGAGGCTTAAAACTGGGTGAGGAACAGCCAAGCTGTGCTACAAAGGTGAGGTTGTGGAAGACAGTTTCATGTCACAGGTCATACACCATGGCAAAACTGAGCACAGCAACAAGACACAAGGTAGTTATACTGCATCAGCAAGGTCTCTCACATGCAAAGATTTCAAAGCAGACTGTGGTTTCAAGATGCTGTTCAAGCTCTTTTGAGAAGCACACAGAAACAGGCAACATTGAGGACCCATAGATGTGGTGGTCAGCCAAGAAAAATTAGTGCATCAGATGAAAAATACATCATGCTTACTTCCCTTCGAAATCGGAAGACGTCCAGCAGTGCAGTCAGCTCAGAACTGGCAGAAACCACTGGGACCCAGGTACACCCATCTACTGTTTGGAAAAGTCTGGTCAGAAGTGGTCTTCATGGAAGAATTTCAGCCAAAAAGCCATATTATTGACATGGAACAAGGCCAAGTGACTCAACTATGCACAAAAACATAGAAAATGGGGTGTAGAAAAATTGCAGCAGGTGCTCTGGACTGATGAGTCAAAATTTTAAATATTTGGCTGTAACAGAAGGCAGTTTGTTCACTGAAGCACAACAGTGAAGCATGGTGGAGGTTCCTTGCAAGTTTGGGGCTGTATTTCAGCAAATGGATTTTGGAATTTAGTCAGGATTAATGATGTCCTCAATGCTGAGAAATACAGGCAGGTACTTACTATCATGCAATACCATCAGGGAAGTGTCTGATTGTATCCAAATTTATTTTGCAGAAGGACAACAACCCCAAATATACAGTGAATGTCATTAAAAACGATCTTCAGCATAAAGAAGAACAAGGAGTCCTGGAAGGGAAGATATAGCCCCCCACAGAGCCCTGATCTCAACATCATCGAGTCTGTCTGGAATTACATGAAGAGACAGAGGGATTTGAGCAAGCCTAAATCTGCAGAAATTGTGCAAGTGTACCTAGAAGAATTTATGCCGTTTTGAAGGCAAAGGTGGTCACACCATATATTGATTTGATTTAGATTTCTTTTCTGTTAATACACTTTGCATTAGGTTAATTGATAAAAATAAACTATTAACTATTCTTTAAAGCATTCTTACGTTGCAGCATTTTTTCCACACCTGCCTAAAACATTTGCACAGTACTGTACATCTAGCCTCCCTATGTGTTAAACAGCCCTTGAAGTCGATCCATGCCATGGCAAGACTCAGTAATGCCAAGTATCTTTTTGTGCAACTTTTTTCCTTAAAATGTGTCTTATTTGCAAAGTGATGCG
This sequence comes from Taudactylus pleione, assembly GCA_031769625.1. Taxonomy (NCBI): domain Eukaryota; kingdom Metazoa; phylum Chordata; class Amphibia; order Anura; family Myobatrachidae; genus Taudactylus; species Taudactylus pleione. The sequence continues at coordinate 944,669 of JAUIMM010000307.1, forward strand.
AATAGGACACGCAAGAATGATATGCGGCATGTCTATATTCTGTGTGCGACTGCGGCTGTATCTGCATCCAAAATGCTATGTTACAGTGTCACAGCTGCTGACACTGTAACATGGCATTTTGCATGCAGATATAACCCTGGTCACACACAGAATATAGGCATGCCAAAATCAAACAATATCTGCATACGAAATGCTGTGTTACAGTGTCACAGCCACTGACTACATCCCATGGCAAGAGATTGCTCAAACTGTATGCATTTTATGCTATTTGTCTTGGCAGAAAATAACACAATAAACATATGTATTATTTTACTATTACTTAATACTCAAATAATACCTTTTTTTACACTAATGTCCTAAAAGGGGTATAAGGGGCCCCAGAAAATAATAGGCCATAGTTATTTAATTATGATGGGCCATAATTATTTAATTAAATGTATTACTGGGGTAATAATGATAAAAATAAGAATACTTTAAATTATGAAGACAACAATATTTTTATGTTAACTATAGCCATCTTAATTATATAAGTACATCCATGCTGGCACTTGTAGTCTAATAGTGCTTCTATATTTAATTAATTAATTCTTAATTAATTCTTAATTAATAGCCAATTAACAAATTGGGTATATAATTAGTGACTAAGTAATATATTTATTTAATGTGACTCTTTATTATGTTCTGTCTAGACAGAAAGCTTAAAATGCATTCAGTTTGGACAATCTCTCCGGCCAGATTTATTTTCTGGAAAGTATTTGGTGAGTTTCTGGTGAATTTTTCATTTTTATTTGCCAAAAATCATGGCAATTCATAGGCGATTTATATACCAAGCCACAAAATTGTCTTCAGTTACAAAGTCACCAGAGTCTTGTCTCAATTTCAATCAAATAAAAAAATTAACCCAAAATCACATTTGGCCCTTATTCTACTTGTATGAGTCATAATAAACATAAGTTTGTCACTTTATACACCCCTCAAATGTTTATATATTTTTTATTCATTATAGTGGAATACTGTTTATAAATTAAATATAAAGAATAATGTTTTCTGATCAACTTTGATTTAAGTTTCAAAATGCATAACCTATCCAAGTCTATTCAAGTTAACTTAATATGTTTTTGGAACAAATAAGGCTTCCCTTTTCCACAACTGGGGATTAATGGCATCTTGCCATTTGTGTATAGAAATATTGAATATGGGTACTTTGTTTGAGGTTTGGGAGCTTATTTAACAATGAGGATTTGTAAAACCACAGATATTTGTGATTTGACATGAGATTTAAAGCAGTAAATTATTTAAAAGCAATACACACCCTATAATTACTGCTTTAAATCTCATAGAAAAACTGCCAAGAAACTATAGAAAATGGTTGGGTTGTAAAACTGCAGATTACAACTTAACCCCTTGGTCTACTTTTGTGAGTCATTCATAATAAAGTTAGTTTTGTTTCTGTGCATTTATGTTTGTTACTTTATACCCGCCAGGTTGGTTTAGTCTTTAAAAATGTATTGATTTAAATATCTTGTCTAAGTTGCCAAAAACATTGTAACATTCAGCAACCTGTGACTAATTCATTTGGGCCAATTTTGCAAGTGCTTACATACTACATTATTGCTAAATGGGCACCTCTGGTTCCAGCCTAACAGTGAGATTTACAAATTGTCCTGGTCAAAATGTTGTTTTGATGAAAAAAACAGAGGCAACATGGGTTGGAGAACAGACAAGCTATGCAGACTGATGAATCAAAGAAGGTAGCCTAGAATTAGTGGTAAAATTGGGGGATATATGACCTATGTCAAATTATACATGGGGAGGGCGGGTTGGGCAGTTAGCACCTTCCATAAAAAGCCAATGAGCACAGACATAATAAATACATCTGTTCTTCTGTGGAGATACTAGATAATGTTTTCCATGCATAAGACAAACCAGATACAGTTTTTAACCATCAATAGGTAAGAAGGTTCATGCTGCTTCCAATGATAAAAGTGAGCAAATCACACAGTAAACATTTACCGCATTTAGGACAGGTAGCTTAAATTATGTTGGTGTTTGTCAACACTAGTGAAAACACATGTCAAATACAAATGTTTTTGCCATACCTTTGCTACTGTTGTTTTCAGTGGTATTTAGGTTTAACTAATGTGAAAGCATAGATATTAGCAGTGACACACAGAAGGGAGGAGAATCTAAAGGGCCCTAGCTCAGGTCTGCCACGGAGGCATGATCACACATCCAAGGTGATGCAACTACACCACATAGGGATTAACTTCAAAAGAGGGCCACATGTTCTGCTACTTTTCTCAGTATCATGACCTGCTTCAATGTCTTTCTTGCCCAGGATAAAACAAGATGTATTTAAATAAAGCTAAAACACAAATAGATTGCAATCAAAACAGCATTAGTGGGTATATTAACATTAACCACAACAGTCTCTAGTGTAATTCCTACTTACATGTATTTTACTAGCATTATATGGTAAAATGCTTAAATTAACATAAGTGGATATGAAGTTTTCAGGACATAATGGGGGCGATTCAATTCAGTGTGATGTTGAATAGCATTGGGAATGAGTTCCCTGAGCTATTCAATGTCCCTATCACTTAAGTCAGGAGATGTGGGTTATGGCGCCTAAAGCTGGTTGTTTAGTCACAGTAACTTGCATCCTCTGACTTAAGTGCCAGCCGCGATGTTGTTACTGCATGCACTAAGCCAGAAACAAGTATAATGGCCCTAGTTTAGTCAGATTTCTTCTCACACCTTAGGAGGGGGAAAGCAAAAATCCTCTAGTCGTGGTTAACAGCATAGCAAACAGAATAGCTCTAGGAACTCAATCCCAGCGCTACTCAACATTGTACTGAATTGAATCGCCCCCCCCCCCCCAGTGAACAAAGCATATTAATACTGCAAGAGATGGTAAGTATTAAAGATTTGGAATCCTTAGTGTGCATACAACTAAGGAAGCCAAATCTTTTAACATTCTAAATGTATATACATTTATTTATATGCAGCTAATGTATTTATATTTTTAAGTGAAATGACAGATATGCAGCTAAAGATTACAATGCACTTGTACAACCCACGAAGGTTCAGGGACAACTTTCAAAGTTATGACTAACTTAATTTTAAAATAGTTGATACAATTGTATCATTATGTAAGGATCAAATATGGAAATAAATTTAGTTCAAATTGTCCAATATATATAGGGATCTCAGATATGTTAACTTATATGATGGGATTCTCATGTATAAATGGATGCAGACCTATTGTTTTTTTAGCATAAAATGCATATGAGAAGGAATCGTTGGGTAGCAAAATGAAAATGATTAAGAAAAGTAATAAGAACACATGAAAGAAAGGAAAAATAGAACAGACCAAACAACAAAAAAAGAAACACAAATCTCTGTTAAATCCCCTAGTTTTTAATGTAGATGAGAATCTAGAAGGAAAAATGTTCAACCTTACTAGTAGAACATTAAAAAGGAAGAAAACTGTTGTGTTTCAAAAAGGGTAAAAATTTACACCGACTAAAGAATTACATCCTTTGAAAATTATATAGATTTGCAGAAATATATACTGAAAATTACTATAAATAAAATCTTTATTAACAAAGGTGAAATTGAAGGAGATACTAAGACTCCTCACACCCAATTTAGGATAGTCCATATTCAAGCCATCCTATTTTAAGTGGTAGCTGCATAGACTGCTTTAATAACATAGTCAGTAGTGATATCTACAAGATGAGCTTGCAATCGAATAAAAAGTAAAAGTCTAAATAAATAAGAAAAGTTTGCCTTAAGGGTCTTTACAAATAGACCCTAGTTTAATCATCAAGTCTTCAGACAGGAAGGGAGTAGGGTTGTCCTGATGGACGAGGCTGATCAATTGTTAGACATATACAGGATGATGTCACTTAAAAAAACTGAAGAATGACCCAACATCTAAAATAGCTAAAGCCTTATTGGATCATAGTATAAAATCTTTAGAGAAAGGATTCATTAGTAATGATCAATTTGATTATTTTAATATACAGAACCCCACTACTCCAAAAGTGTACATTTTATCAAATGTCCATCATACGGGAGATAATTATATCAGGTTCTAACAGTTTGACATCTAACCTGTGGGCACTTATTGATTATTATTTGCAACTGCTTGTACATAACCACTCCTGTCTGAAGGATATGGGTGACATACCTTGAAAACTGTGAGATTTAGAGTGGAAGGATAATTATTTCCTTGTTAGTGCAGAGGTAAGCACTTTCTACACCATCACTGAGACTGAATGGCTTGTTCTTTCACAAGTTGGTACAGCAATGGACACCAGATTCATCCCCAGTTACACAAATGTATTTATGGTTTACTGGACACAGTTAACATCTAGCCAAATAATTTAAATAATTGCAAACCTGGTGTAAACTGAATTTGAATTATTTTGAAATTTAGACATTTTATATAAGTAAAAAGGATACCATATATCTTTATTTAAATATATATCTAGCTAATAGTTTGTTATAAACAAAACCACATACAAAGACACATAGGAAGACTACAGATTCTAATTTGTATATTAGTAGAGAGAGTAAACACCATAACTGTATGGAATATATCCCGCTAGACCAGTTTAAATATTTAAAACTAAAATGTTCACATGCATCTGTTTTGGAAAAGTAAATAGATGTAAGTAAAATGTTTCTGAAAATAGTTTACTGTAAGAATATATTAATGCAGATAAAAGAGAAAATAAATAAGATTAGTAAAAAATACCTTCACAAGAGAAAGGTATCAACTAATAGAAAAGCAACTTAATGGACTTTTGTATGCCAGTATGATCCTTTCTAAAAATAAAATTGAGAAGACCATTAAAAATAACTGGAAGTTTCTAAAAATAGGATACAACTCTAAATAAATTTCTACTAGACAAACCAGTTTTTATTTACAGAAGAGTCCCTTTCCTGAAGGTCACATTGGTAAAAAGTTGTTTAATAGAAAAAAAGGGGAGGGTATATACTAAAGGCTTTGATAGGTGTAATAACTGATTACCTTGTATTACTATTACAAATAGAGATGTGCAGTTCAGTTTTACTGAAAACCAAACACACCCAAACTTTGGGGTTCTGAGACATTTTGAGTCCTGGCTCAGATCACTTTTGGGGTACCAAGTAGAACCTAGTCCTGGCACAGGTCTTATATAAGTTCAGAACTCAGATTTAAAAACAGAATGTCAAGTTTTGGATTGTATGTAATCGGGTCCAAATTAAGATTTTAGCTGTTTTTATCAATTTTAAACCAAAACTGAATCTGAACCAAAACACTTGAGGGTGGTTTTGCCAAAACAAAAAAACTCAGGGGTCAACATCTCTTATTATGTGAATAATGTGACCTTTAAAATTAATCATTTTATAACCTGTGACTCACATAATGTGATATATGCTTTGGATTGCAAGTATAGTATGTTGTGTATAGGGAAGACAAAATAAACCAGAGGGTTAGATATAATTCAATAGAGGAGATGTTTTTCTATAACAAGATTAATTTCAGAGATTATATTTTTTTAGAACTTTAGGTGAAATCCTTTCACTTGTATCACCACAAATGTCCAATAAATAAGATTCAAATATGACCATATTGATATCTGGAAAATATTTCCCTTCACCAAATTACCCAAATAAGACTAAAAGGCCAATCAACAAAGCAAGCATATACATTTTTTAATTAAAAAATCCTTTTGCATGATTTAAAAAACAATGCTTACAGCATAAAATATTGACAGCATCCAATACCACTTTTTGGGGAGATGACAAGCAGTCTTGCCTCCACCCTTTTGGGTGTGAGCTCAAAAAGCATGAACTTTCCTCATGGCATATGGACAGTGCACCTATTACCCTATGCATTTAATCTGATAACATGGACTTCATCAGGGGTACACAATCAAATCAATGGATTACCAATCTTGATAAATAGAGAAAAATTCACTCCAAAAAGAAGTTGATGGTCTGTATACAGATGCAGATGCAAAAACTCTTCCAAGCTGGCTGATGGACAATCAATACAAGCTGGTTGATAGACAATAATCCTTCAGCCTAAATCCGAGTGTGTGTCCTCCAAAAGCATTAGTGTATTTGTATCTGTTTTTTTATTCTGACTAACAGGGGACCCACTAAGATGAACAGCTTGGTGTTCTAATGCAAGCTAAGGGCATTTTTTCTATATATATATATATATATATATATATATATATATACACACAATTCATAGCACTCAACCATATGTGATGCCTGAGGCATGTGACCCAGGGCTGGCTCTAGGGGTGTTCAACCAGTGCAGTTGAACAGGGGCACCACCCCATAGAGGGTGCATCCCTCCCCAATATCCCAATTTCAGCGTGACATTACTGTCCCGCTGTTCCATCCGTGGGCCGAAGTAGCCCATGGGTGGTCAAATCGGGAGGTTGGGGACCCCCACTGCCGCAGCTCTGTGGTGGTGCCGGACCCCAGAGTAGCTCAATGGATGATGTGTGCATGCGTGCAGCATCCATTCAGTTTCGGGAGAGGGCTGGGGGAAGCCCAGCTAGCGACGGAGTGGCGGGCACGCCTCCAAATAACGCCATGCAGGGGGAATGGCCCGACTAAAGGGGGCAGTTAACAGAGCCGGCACAGGGTGCTCTGACCCCTGGAGCCTGTCCTAATGTGACCACAGCATTTACAGAAAAAAAATCATACATGCTCTGCACTATATATATTTCTATATATCTAAATAGATTCTTAAGGAAAATGGACTTTCCTTAAATTCATTCTGGTAGAAATAATACCTAAAGGATGAAATATGGTATTGCCATATTTTTTAATCCCTTCTCTACAAAAGGAAGTGAGAAAGACAAATGTACCCATTTCAAGGGCGATTAAAATGATGGATTGACATTTGTTGTTTGATACACTATGTATGTTTTATATATTTTTCATGTATCATGTACAGGAGGAGAACATTACAGTAGGAGGACCACCATTTTTAGGAACATTTCTAGGTTTCCTGTGTGTTTGTAAATATGCTAATGCTGCAGGAGGCATCTTGTATTAATAGATACTGCTTGCAAGCTTGTGTGATCCACTGCTGTGTCTGAGGATACAGCATGTAATCAATTCCAAGAACATCAGCCATCTGATGTTGTTCAAAATGGCTGTCTCACATCCATAGCCGAGGCTAGTATATCTGCATTAGAAGACACAGACACTGGCCTCAACACTCTCAGAAACTGCCTATGAAACACCCCCATTCCCAGGAACACTGCTCGGTGTCACACCCTCCCCACCCCCAAATGGTTGCAGCCTGTCAAACAGGCTGCGGCTTAGGGGGCACTGCGTGCAAAGTAGCAGGACCTGTTATGCACATGCACAGAATGGATCATGTGCATGCACAGTCCTCCTGCCATCAGAGTTGCATGCAAACCATCAGACCCAATGTGTTCAACTCTACATGAGCATATATGTATATGGGTATCACAGTATTTATACTGTAATATACAATGAAGTTCCAAAGTCATGGGATAGTATTATGTAAAAGTAATTATAGGTGTCACCACCATACTGTGATGTACTGGAAATGCCCAGACCTGCATCAGATGTAGTCTGACATCTTTTGAGTCAGTTTGAACTCCTGCTAGGCTTATTATGGCAAGGTGACATGAATTATCGGAGTTCGATCAGGGCATGAAGTGGGTGCCAGACGGATGGGACATTCCATTTCTGATGTTGTGTGGACATTCGATATTACTTGATCTACGGTGAGCATGTATGCTTAGTAATCTTGAGCGTCTTCCCAGAATTGTTCGTGGTAACAGACAAGCGACACTGGCTCAAATTACATCCACATTCAATGCAGGAGATACCAGATGCATATCCAATCTTGGTCATTAACCATATATGAGATCACATAATTATTCATTGTTTTTTACTGTTTGGAAGTGTTGGAAAGATTATTCGACACAAGTTTTTATGATGATGCTTAATAAAAGTTAAATCTTAATTACACAAATACATTAACACAAGAGTGCCCCAACAAATAGATTCTACTATTTTTCTTGTAATAATTTGGTTAATTTGTCCTTGACTCTGGGGAGCACCACTAACCAAGAATATTACCCGTACCTTAGGGGAAATAAATTAAGTTGGTTTGTAAACTATCATAACTCAATGATGAATTTAGTTTCTGTGCAGAATTCTTTTCATAGCCTATTAACATGGGGGATGGTACAATTGTTCAAGTTTTGTCAGGCTCATGGTAGGGTTTTGGTGTGGCACAGGCCCCATAAGGCCACGGATCCCAGTTATCAACAATCACTATGCATGCTGGATGTGGTTCCATAATGGTGTGTGGTAGGTTCACATGGTATGGGTTGGGCCCACTGGTTCACCTGAACACATTATTGACTAGTAACCGCTAAGTTGCATTGCTTGATGAGAATTTGCAGCCCCTCATGGACTTCATATACCCCCACAATGATGGAATATTTCAGCAAGATAATGCACTGTGTCATCGGTCCCAAGTTGTCCTGAATTGGTTTGAGGAGCATTCTGGAGAGTTCTGACAAATGGTGTAGCCACCACGTTTACTCGGAATGAACCCAATTGAGTATCCTGCACCTACAAATATCAGGGAGCTGTGGGAAGCTATCCAAATGGCATGGGTCAACAACTCTCTAGAGTTCTTCCACCCACTTATGGAATCGATGCCAAGTAGAGTTTCTTCACTTTGCAAGGCTAGGGGGGATCCTACACTATATTAGGTACCTATCTTTTGGAACATCGGTGTACATACATCATTTGCGGTGGTTTGTGGATGGGACCAGAGAGAAGCTATGAATACCAAATGTTGGATTTTTAGCAAGAAATAATAAAAATAATAATAAAATTGCATTATTACCTGAAAAGAAAAAAAGGTGATTACTCCGATTTTTGTCTTTACACAAAACTTTCATTTTGTACAAAAGCTCAACTTGTATTAGTTATAAACTCACTAGATCTGTCAATGCATATTATTTATATAAACAGTATGTAACATGTGTTGCTGAGCACTATAATCATGGAGGGTTTCACTGTATCACTTATAGAGGTTAGAACCTGGTGAATACACAATTATGTGCTGAACATTGCTCACTATTAGAGTAAATAAAGGACAGAGGCTCCCATTCATAATGCACAAGTACATGGAGATGAGCCAATCTGAGCAACAGTGGTTAGACATGAAGGCCTTTGTGCATGTATAAAAAACTCTGTTAATGGGGCAGGAAAGGAACTTTGCTTTGGATGATAATATGCATGCTTTTTTCTTATTGCAGAACAGAAAGCCAATACTAATGGTAAGCAGTCATAGGTTCATGCAACTTTTACATTGCAAATGACCAATTACTAGTAGACTACCGATCACATAGTGGGTTAACTTTTCATTTTTGATTGTAATAGTGATTATCAGAGCCGTAACTAGACTTTTTGGTGCCCTGTGCCAGAAAGAGCATTGGCACCCCCTCATTTTTCAAAGGGATATAATGCACCAAAAAAAGGGCCATGGCTTCATGGGGAAGGGCCAGGGAAGAGATAGGAGTGGCCAGGAGATGCTGGGGATGAAATAAGAGGAAGCTACAAGTGAGAATGATAATAAACAGAAATTTGACAGACCCAAACAGCACCCCATGACCTGTGGTGCCCTGTGTGATGGCACCAGCCGTACTACCCCAGCAACGGCCCTGGTGATTATGTTCATATTGCCTGCCCTCCAGGGATGAATTTGTTGTATGTGTTGCTTTTCTGCAAAAAAAAGTCATATGAGATCTCCTATTGCGCTTATAAATAAGTCAATCTACACCACTCTGCCATGCCAAGAACAGTCATATCATCTAATCAATGTCCCAAGCATTCCCAAGTGTTAGAAGTTACAAATGGATTTATAACATATAGGGCAAAATGTAATAGCTTTCGATTTTCTTTTTTTTGGCCAGTTTGACTTTAAATTTGTACTTTTCTGGTACTCTCAAATGTAATAGAGTGTGAGACCAAGCTATCTCGAACATTTCTCTTCTTTATCATATCCGCCATTTTGAACTCGCATCCAGATGTTATGAATTTGCAAACCAAACTTAACTGAAAATCTCAAAAACTTTAGACCAGGTTCAGATAGGCAAGTTTAAAGTAAATTTCATAAATTAAAAAAATCTGAGCCAAATTAACCCATGTGAACTCCATAAACCTTAATCACATGCTTATTTAAACCACACCTACAGCCATTGCACCTGTGAGGGTTGGAGAAATGGAGTTTGTACAGTCTTCATTGGAGCTGTATGCTTATATTCTGCTTTCTATGGATGAGCTGCACAGGAGGAGGACGCAGGAGCATCACCAGATCCAGGTCCCTATTCTGCTTCATGCCAGGCGAGGATATCGACTAAGGATGGACCTGGAATCCCTCTTAGATTATGAGGTGGTTCAGTGATTTAGATTGATCCACACAAACCTCATGACCCTATATGAGTAGGTGAGAGCTGATTTGGAGCCTTTGGCTGGTAGCAACTATGCAGTGCCTCGGCTGCATAAATTAATGTATGCCTTGCATTTTTTTGGCACTGGCTCATTTCAGTCAGTGAGCACTAGAGTGCTGAGTATTACACAAGCCACTTTCTCTAAGCATTTATCTGAAGTGTTATCTGCCCTGAAGAAGTTGTGGTGAAAATATATCTCATTCCCTCGTTGTGAGTCAGTGGCAGCAGGACCTTAAGGTAGCTTTTTGTCCAGTGGAGTATCTTCATCCCAGGTGCCCGGAGGCAAGATAAATTTTGGTGCCCCCCCAAATTAAAATGTACCCCCCAGCTTCTGCCACCCCCCTATGCAGTCCCTTTTATACAATGCCCCCAGTAGTGGTCTCCCTATGCAGTGCCCTCAGTAGAAGTCCCCCTATGCAGTGCCCGCCTATGTAGTATCCTCCAGTAATGGTCACCCTATGCATTGCCTCCAGTAGTGTTTTCCCTATGCAGTACCTCCAGTAGTGGTCCCCCCCTATGCAGTGCCCCCAGTAGTAAGGCCCCTGTAGTGCCCCCATATGATGCCCCCAGTAGTAATGCTGCTGTAGTGCCCCCAGTAGTAAGGCCCCTGTAGTGTCCCCAGTAGTAAGCCCCCTATAGTGCAACCAGTAGTAAGTCCCTGCAATGCCCCCAGTATTAAGCCCCCTGTAGTGCCCCCAGTATTAAGCCCCTTGTAATGCCTCCAGTAGGAAGCTCCCTGTAATGCCCCCAGTAGGAAGCCCCCTGTAATGCCTCCAGTATTTAGCCCTCTTTTAATGCCCCCAGTAATGCCCCCAGTATTAAGCCCCCTGTATTTCCCCCAGTATTAAGCCCCCTGTAGTGCCCCCAGTATTGTGTCCCCTGTAATGCCTCCAGTATTAAGCCCCTTGTAGTGCCCCCAGTATTGTGCCCCCTGTAATGCCCCCAGTATTAAGCCCCCTGTAGTGCCCCCAATATTGTACCCCCTGTAGTGCCCCCAGTATTAAGCCCCTGTTGTGCCCCCAGTATTGTGCCCCCTATAATCCCCCCAGTATTAAGCCCCCTGTAGTGCCCCAAGTATTAAGCCCCATGTAGTACCCCCAGTATTGTGCCCCCTGTAATGCCCCTTGTAGTGCCCCCAGTATTGTGCCCTCTGTAATGCCCCCAGTATTAAGCCCCCTGTAATGCCTCCAGTATTAAGCCCCCTGTAATGCCCCCAGTATTATGCCCCCTGTAGTGCCCCCAGTAATGTCCCCAGTATTACGCCTCCTTTAGTGCCCCCAGTATTGTGCCCCCCCGTGCGCGCATACAAGAAAAAAAAAAAATACCTTCAACCCCGCTCCAGTGCTGCTGCCATCTGTCCCCTGCGCCTGCTCCCCAGAACTATGGGAGTGACGTCATGACACCACTCCCATAGTGCACTGTGGGACCCGGAGCTCAGTAGTGAGCTCCAGCTGCCGCTGGCGATGGGGGGAGGGAGGAAAGAAGGAGCGGGCACCTGCTGGTAACACACTCAGCGGGTGCCCGCAAATGGAGGGTGTAGGGGGTGCGACCGCACCCCTTGCATCCTCCATAGTTACGCCACTGGAGGTGGAGCGCAGATCAGCGGCGCTCCTTCTCCATGCAGCTCCTCCTCAGCAGTGGCCGGCCCAGATGACAATGGAGCCAGGTGCCCCCTTCAGGGATGGCACCCAGCGGCAAATGACTCCATTGTCTCCGGGAATTCCCCCACTGTTTCTATCGACTCTCAGCATTGCCTAATGTGCTGGGAGCCATAGACTGCACCCACATTGGGACCGCACTTAAGGGGGTATGTTTATAGACATGGCTACCACTCCCTCAATGTGCAGGTGGTCTGTGATGCTAACCTCAAGATTCTCAGTGTGGTTGCAGGTTACCCAGGGTCTTGACATGATGCCTATATCCTGCGCCAGTCAGCCCTGTGGGAGAAGTTTCAAGAAGGACACATGCTGGAGGGCTGGCTACTTGGTATGTTATTTTTCAAATTACAAATAGTTGGAATAGGTGTGTGTTTCTCTCTATTGCTGTACTGTTTTATTTTTTTAATTTTGGCATTCTTTTTTATATTACAAAATGCCAGGATTGCAATTAGTACTGAATCTATCTTTACACGTAATTAAAGTATTTGCATTTTCAAAATGCAATTTGAGTAGTTTTAATTGAAGTTTTAAAACACGCTCTTTCATCAGGTAGGTGACTCAGGATATGGGTGTCAGACTTGGCTCATGACACCTCTGTTGCGACCATGAAGCTCTTCCCAGCACCGGTACAAAAACGCACACATTGCTACAAGGTCAGTAATAGAGCATACCTTTGGGGTTTTGAAAAGCAGGTTTCATTGTTTGGACCAGTCGGCTGGTATCCTACTTTACGATGTGTGTAAAGTGTATGACATCATCCAGTCATGCTGCATGCTCCATAACAGGGCCCTTGGGCAACGCCATGATGACCTTGGGGACATTGCAGCAGTTGTGGAGGAGCCGGACCCTTTTCCATCAGAGGGCATTGTCAATACAGAGGGCGGGAATGAGGTGAGACCGAGGATCATACAGCAGTATTTTTCACATAAGTATTTGTGACACAATGATACAGAATGTGTATGTGTATGCCTACAGATTGCATAAAATGTATGTACATTACACAGGGGACTGAGGCCCTGATTCAGAGCCGCTCGTAAGTGGCCGCTCGTTCGTTTTGACCGATGTTCGCACATCTGCGCATGCGTACGGATTTTAATACGCATGCGCGAACCAGTCAGTGCAGCCGAAAATCATTTGTTCGCTATATAGCGAATGCCTGCTATTTTGAGTGACAGAAGGAGGCGTATGTGGGTGGTAACAGGGGAAGGTGCTTGAAAACGGGGGTGTGGAATTCGAACGCAGGCGTGCTTAAAAGTCAAAACGGGCGTTTTAAGGGAGTGCATAATTAATACAGCAGCGTCATTGACCACGTCACTTGTTTTTTTTTTACTCAGAACTGCTCGCAAAATAGCGGTTGAAAAAAACAGCCACAAGAATAGTGAGCAGTTCATACGCTGGTCGATGTACTCGATTAATCTAATAAATAGTGGACATGACGTATGGTGCGAGCGGCAAGGGGGCGTATTTTTCAAAATTACAACCGCAAGTTTTGCTCGCTCTTTCAGACTTAGAGGCGTGAACAGACAGCAATTAGCGAACGGTTCATTTGAATAGCCACCCCTTGTTTTAGAACGAACGACCGCAAATAGCGAGCGGCTCTGAATGAGGGCCTGAGCTGTAACCATGGAAGATGCTGCATGCTATATCTACATATTTGGGACCATGAGAGTGTCTGGTAAGTTTTTTATATAAAAAATAAAAACACACTTCAATTAAATATTGAATAAAGATGCTGAGGAATAACATTTTACCAAATCACAAATTTATCCTTTGTCACAGTTAATGCACTGTAACAGCAATACTCCAACATTGGAATAATATCAATGAACATTGTAAGATCTGTCAATAAAAAAGTGCAAAAACAGACATATATCTATATATGCTGCATTCAAATATGCAAAGCAAACCAAGAGTGCTGTGACAACATTTTAAACATACTGTAAAATGTGTAACATTTACTTTTGTCAGCTGAACCTACTCTACCTCTAATTATGGCTTTTAGCACACCAACACATGTGCATAGACTGCGCCAGGGTGGGGTAGTAGGTGATGGACTAAGGGAAGTTGTACACATACTACTAATAGTGGATGATGATGTTGCCTTTATTAGGCCCCTCTGCCCTACTAACTCTCTCTGAAGGTTTATAAGTGCCTCAGTCTGTGCCCGAATAGCCTGAGTGAGGTCAAGCAGCTTTAAATCAATATTGTTAGCCATTCTAATTTGTGTACGTTCCACTCTCTCTAATTTGTGTACCCACCACTCTCTCTAATTTGTGTACCCACCACTCTCTCTAATTTGTGTACCCACCACTTTGTTAGCAGTAGATATTTTTTTTAACATATGATTAATGGAATCCATTTGTTGTGTTTGTCTCTCCATAAAGAAGACCTGCCTAGTTCTAAAGCCATCAAGGGACAAAGCTATTTCCTCTACAGAAGGGGGTTGTTGAGGTGTAGGTGTAGGCTCTGGTGATGTGCGGCTCAGTTGCTGGTTGTTGTTAGTAACCACTTCTGTATTTTCATCCACAGCCATGCCAGGATCTACAGTGACTAAGACGATGTTGTGATCATCATCTTCTTCCTGATGATGGAGTTGTGGAGTTGGCAGATGTGGAAGTGATGGACCTAAAAATAAAGGTAAGGATTATTAATTTTGACTTTTGTTATGGTGGTGGGGGGGAGGCTAGACAGTTTTAATGCTTCTGCATTGTTTGCAGATTGTGGCCACATGAATTTATTCTAAATTTATGTGTATTAAAGTCTAAGGATAATGTCCTCATTAAAGCATGTTTGCTTTGGGTCTATTTCGTAATTAAATGTTCATGTATATACTCTTTTTCCAACATTTCTATTTTAGCACTTACCTGCAGCGGGATGCAGTCAGGATGCCGATGGTCTAAATGCTGACCGTCGGCACCCCGACTGTTTAATCCTGGCAGGTGTCTAATGACTGGCGTGGAATTCCCAACACCGGTCATTACACCTACTCTGGGAGCCCGACACACAGCTTACCGATTGAAGGTAAGCCGGGCGACGGGCGCGGACAGCCGTGTGGGGGGTTGTGGTTGGGTTTAGGGTTTGCGGGGGGGACTTAGGGTTAGGTTTAGGCTAGGGAAAGGGGGATTTAAGGTCAGGCACCCCAGGGGGGAGGTTAGGGTTTGGCACCCCCCTGGGGGACTTAGGTTTAGGTGGTGGGAAAGGGGGGGGGCTTATTTTTAGGCACTTACAGGGAGGATTAGGGTTAGACACTTGGGGGGAGTTAAGGGTTAGGCACCCCTAAGGGAGGGTAAGTGTTAGGGGGTAAACTTAGGTTAGAACATACTTACCTTGTACGATCGAGATTTTCACCCCTGCCAGGCTCACGCTGTTAGGATTTGATGGCTGGTGGTAAATGATGTGTATTCCACCTGCAGCATGTTCTTACACATGTGGACAAGCCCTTTTAGCCATTGAATTCTTCCTCCCTATAGCAGCTGTGGAACAATTCTAGACATTATTATTTGCCCCATTACAAGTATTTACAAATTATTTGGAGTAGTGGGCAAATTAAAAAAAAAATAGTGCAACCAAAACATTACTGTGGTTTTTAAGCTAACAGTGCAATGGCCCTTTCTGTGTTATAATATCTCAAAAAACATATTAGTGTTGAGTTCAATTCTTTTTTAAATTGATAACATTATTATTTACCCAAACACCCCAAAAATAAAAAAAATGCTGTAGCACAACACATCCCAGCATGCCCAAACATTGAAATCTTTGTACTCTGTACAATCTAGGTAACAGCATACTTGTATGTGTAGTTCTACAACACCAGCTTATTGTACAGTAATAGAGAAGTACTAACACCCCTGAAAATAATGTTAATACAAATATGTAATATGAGTATTGTTCTGTCACTTACCAATAGGGGCCAGGTTTGGAGGTCTGTCTGTATCCTCAATCTGAGTTCCGGGAAGGATCTCTGGTGGAATGATCTGTTTGAGCTTTTGTTCATAAGATGTGTAGTGTATGGGGATGTGACACCCACCACCGGTCTTGCGGGACTGCTTAACTTCATCAGCCATTTTCCCTATTAACACACGTTTGAGGTCGTTGAAATGGTTTTTAATGTTGTAAACATCACGTCTCCAACTGCTAACAGCTTACGTGATGCCAACCCACATTTGTTTCTTCTGGTCAGCGGTGTACAGTGTAAGCGTTCTCCCAGGAGACGTGTGAACACTGGTACCATAGCATGTGCCAGTGCTGAATTTTCATCATAGGTGAAGCGCATATTGCACCCACAGCATGTATTCCCAGAAAAAGACAAGCAGATTCAGCCTCCTCCACCTCCTCCTCTTCATTTTCCTCCTCCACCTGTGTATCATCATTGTCCTCCAGCGCTTCCTGGACAGACAAACCTTCCTCCTCCTGATGATTGTGACTTTGCCTGATAAACCCCTCCTCCTCCTCCTCCAGCCTCTGCTGAGCTCTCCTGCTTGCCATGCTGCATCACTGTGTCCGCAGTCAGACCACACCTCTCCTCTCATTCACTCACCTCCTCACTCCCTATCAGAGCATACAATGGTGGCTCAGGGGTTTATATAGTGTGTGTTATGCCCAAGTCATGGGACTTTACCTTGTCAATGGGTGATTCTCTTTGTGTCAGTATGCTTGCTGAAATGAATTTCGAATTCTGGTTGGTCAAAATTTGCGCCTTTCCCTGGGAGTTTCCTCGCGAGACGTCACATGCATACAGCGTATGTGGCTGAAATATCGCAACCTATTGCATACGCGATGTTAGTGTGATACTCGCAATTAAAAAACATGCGATTAGGTGCGAATCCATATGTGCGAAAAAAATCACACCCTATTACATTTGGCCCGTAGAGTATTTGCTGGATTGAAAAAATGTACTGTAGGAACCTTAGCTGCAGTGCAGCCCCTCTATTTTGTCTGTAAAACATCAGAGAGAAGTGGTAGAGTTGCACAATCTGTATTTGAAGCTGGCTTTACATGGTTGCCAACTTAGGCTGGATCACCACTGGTATTATTGGGGTCTACGGTCCTGATTCTGACCCGCTTGTGAGTGCTGTGCTCACAAGTGGGTCAATGGTGCCCAAGTGTGCATGCGCACGATGGAGGCGGCTCTGTCATGCGCATGCGCAAGACACGAATACCAAATGCCAAGCCGTCATTATGGGTCTCGCACCAAAGGGGGCGTGCTGTCAATGGTGATTGACAGCACGCCCCCTTTGGTGGGCGTGCCAGGGGCGTGGCTGCCCAGACGGAGGCGTTCCCATGGGAATGCCTACCATCTGGGTCCGGCCCCACTGACATCACTAGTGATGTCAGTGGGAGTGCTTTTGGCTTTTGGCTCTGATAGCACTAGGTCGTAGGTTCAATTCCCACCATGGCCCTGTGTGGAGTTTGTATATTTTCCCTGTGCTTGCGTGGGTTTCCTCCGGGTATTCCGGTTTCCTCCCACACTCCAAAAATATACTACTAGGTTAATTGGCTCCCAACACAAATTAACCCTAGTGTGTATGTGCGTGTACATGTGATAGGGAACATGGGCCCTCATTCAGAGCCGCTCGTTAGCGGCAGTACGCTCGTTCCGAGCGATGTTTGCACATCTGCGCATGCGTACGCTTTTTAGTACGCATGCGCGAACCAGTCAGTGCGGCCGAAAATCGTTTGTACGCTATATAGCGAGTGCCTGCTATTTTGAGTGACAGAATGAGGCGTATGTGGGTGGTAACAGGGGAAGGTGCTTGAAAATGGGGAGTGGAGATCCGAACGCAGGCGTGCTTAAAGGTCAAAACGGGCGTTTTATGGGTGTGTATATTTAAAACAGCAGCGTCAATGACCACGTCACTGGGTTATTTTATAGCCAGAACTGCTCGCAAATTTGTGGTAGCAAACACCAACCACAAGAATAGCGAGCAGTTCATACGCTGGTCGATGTACTCGATTAATCTAATAAATAGCGGACATGATGTATGGTGCGAGCGGCCAGGGGGCATTTTTAACAAATAAACGAGCGTATGTTTTGCTCGTTCGTTCAGACTTAGAGGTGTGAACAGACTGCAATGTGCGTACGGATCATTTGAATAGCCACCCCTTGTTTTTAAACGAACGACCGCAAATAGCGAACGGCTCTGAATGAGGGCCATAGATTGTAAGCTTCACTGGGGCAGGGACTGATGTGAATGGCCAAATATTCTCTGTAAAGCGCTGCAAAATATGTGTGCGCTATATAAATAACTGGTAATAAATAAATAAATAATATATCTCCAGATATATCAGTGCATCTGGCTGTGTGTAGGGGCAGTCAGCCAACCACCCGAACACTTGCTGCAGGGACTGCCGGTGACTGACAGCTCAACTGAGTGGGTAAATTCAAATGCCTTGTAAGTATTAAAATTGTACTTCTATTTATTTCACAAAATTATGAGATTTTTCTACTTTTATATATTTAAGTAGACATTGGCACTGGCCACACCCACCTAGCACTGGTCACAGCTCTTTTGCATCTCACAAAAGGACCGTGAACAGTTTTAGCTCCAGGCCCATTTGGTCTTTAGTCGGCCCTGCCAGTGTTTAGTATATAATAATAAAACTTAAGTTGATTCATGTTATGGATTAAATATTAATTTGCCTAGCAAAATGGTTAGAAACTCTCAATATGCTGTGGGAGGTCCGGGGCCGCGTGCCCCCCCTCCCACGAAGACGCCGGTAAGGAAAAGAAGAGCGGAGGAGTCGTCGGAGCAGGCGGATCGTCGCTGGAGGGAGTCCCGAATGCGAGTTGGCAGTTCAGGTAAGCCCTCAGTGAGGCCCTTGTATCTTGGTATTAGACCACTGTACCATTGTGTTAGGTTATTGTGAACCCACTGTACCACCACCGTGCAGCGCAAGGCCGAGGCCATTGTACCCCTGTGTTAGGTTGTTGTGTACCCACTGTACCACCACCGTGCGGCGCTAGGCCGAGACCACTGTCCCACTGTTAGGTTATTGTGTACCCACTGTACCACCACCGTGCGGCGCTAGGCCGAGGCCATTGTACCCCTGGGTTAGGTTGTTGTGTACCCACTGTACCACCACCATGCGGCGCTAGGCCGAGGCCATTGTACCCCTGGGTTAGGTTGTTGTGTACCCACTGTACCACCACCGTGCGGCGCTAGGCCGAGGCCATTGTACCCCTGTGTTAGGTTGTTGTGTACCCACTGTACCACCATCGTGCGGTGCTAGGCCGAGACCACTGTACCATTGTGTTAGGTTGTTGTGTACCCACTGTACCACCACCATGCAGCGCTAGGCCGAGACCACTGTACCCCTGTGTTAGGTTGTTGTGTACCCACTGTACCACCACCGTGCGGTGCTAGGCCGAGACCACTGTACCATTTGTACCCACTGTACCGCCACCGTGCGGTGCTAGGCCAAGACCACTGTACCATTGTGTTAGGTTGTTGTGAACCCACTGTACCACCACTGTGTGGCGCTAGTCCGAGACCACTGTACCTGTGCTAGGTTACCGCATATCCACTGCACCATCACTGTGCGGTGTTAGGCTGCAGGTATTGTTCTAGTGCGGCGCCAGGCAGCCGTGCTCTCTTATAGGAGCAGAGACCAGTTTTCGTTTGGGTTGCACCCATGTGCCTGGCATGCGGGTGCAAACCAGTCTGAGGCCACAAGTGCCAATGATGACCATCCTCTAGTCCCAGCACCCCTGTCCGTCAGTCCATCCTGTGGCACCAAGGTCCGGCCCATAGGTTCAGCGTGTCCGACCTATCTTACAGGTTAGACCGTCCCCGGCTGTGTCAAACCGGAAAGACCCAGGACCGTCGGTGGGAGAAACCAAGGTGTCCTGAAGGTGAGAGCCACGGGGTGAGAGAGGTAAGTGCCCCGCCACACCTGCATGGCAGCAGGCGCACACAGCAGTCCACCCCTTGCCCCTCTTACATTTGGCGTAGCCGGCAGGGTCCCTTGACGCCAGCCAGAGGACCCCCACGAAGATGACGGACCCTACCACCGCCTCTACCTCCACGGGACCACCATCCGAGAAGACAGACCCGACTTTTGACCGGCGGGTCACCCCGGCCATCGGAGCCGCTGTACAACTCATCCAGAAGTACGATGGACAGAACATGGAACTGGACGACTGGATGGACCAGGTGGAGTTGGTGATCCGTCTGTATCATCTCCCCGCGCAGTGAGGAAGACTTCGGTTACACCCAGGCATTAGAACACGAGATCAACACCGGGGACCAGCCCCCCATCCGGGAGCGATACCGACCCATTCCGCCAAAATTGTACCAGGAAGTGAAGGCCATGATCCGCCAGATGCTGGATAACCACGTCATCAAAGAGAGCAAAAGCCCGTGGGCAGCGCCGATTGTCCTAGTTAAGAAGAAAGATGGGGCCCTACACTTCTGTGTGGACTATCGGAAGCTGAACAACTGTACTGTGCGAGACGCATACCCTCTCCCCCGCATCGAAGAATCATTGGCAGCCCTGGGGAAGTCACGATTCTTCTCCACCTTGGACCTGGCCAGCGGCTATTGGCAAGTGCCGGTGGCCGAAAGGGACCAAGCCAAGACGGCCTTCATCACCCCCATGGGCCTATTCGATTTCTGCCGGATGCCCTTTGGGCTCTCTAATGCGCCAGCTACCTTCCAACGACTCATGGAACGTTGCCTAGGGGATCTAAACTTCGACTCGATTTTGATCTATCTGGATGATATCATCATGTTCGCCCCAACGCTGGACGAGCATTTCCGCAGGCTGGATCAAGTACTACAGCGTTTGGAGCAATACGGGCTCAAACTGAAGCCAAGGAAGTGCCACCTCCTCCAACCCAGCCTTGAGTACTTGGGACACGTAGTATCCCAAGACGGGGTGAAACCTACACCCGACAAAATCGCAGCAATTCAGGGATCTAAAACACCCACCACTGTGATGGAGGTACGAGCCTTTCTTGGACTAGTCGGCTATTACCGCCGGTTCATTCGGGGTTTCGCTAAAATAGCTGGACCTCTGCATGAGCTGCTGAGAGGTGTGGCAACAGATGCACGAAAGAGGACTGTGGCGTGGGGCCAAGCCCAAGACGACTCCTTCAACCAGCTGAAAGACGCCCTCACCCAAGCCCCGGTACTCGCCTACGCTGACTTCGACAAGCCCTTCTTGGTCTACACCGACGGCAGTCACAAAGGGCTGGGGGCAGTCCTTTCCCAGATCCAGGGGGGGCAGGAACGGGTGATTGCCTATGGGAGCCGGAGTCTGCGGGACTCTGAGAGGAACCCCGAAAACTACAGCTCCTTCAAACTCGAGCTGTTAGCAATGGTGTGGGCCGTGACGGAGAAGTTTGCAGAGTACTTAACTGCGACGGAGTTCGAGGTCATCACAGACAACAACCCTCTGGAGCACCTGGACACTGCCAAGTTGGGGGCCCTGGAGCAGCGTTGGGTTGCCCGGTTGGCAATATTTTCCCCAAGATCAAATATCGTCCAGGGAAATACAACACCAACGCCCTGTCCCGTTTTCCCGTGGAGGCACCCAAGGGCCCCTCCGACGAGGACCAGGAAGGCTTAGAAATCCCTGATCTTGCCAAGGTTAGATCACCACCCAGACCCCTGGAAGCCACCAGTTGCGGCCTCCAGCTGCAGAGGACCACCCTCGAGTAGGCCGTACAGCAGAAACAAGACCCAGACCTGAGGGCCACAGCTGGAAGGAACAGGGACATTGGCCCTCCGCCCGCGAGAGGGGCAGACTCGGTGGGGTGGGCCAGAGGATGCTTCACCAATGGGATTGGCTGACTGTCCACGACGGGGTGTTGTGCCGATGCACCTACCTGGAACAAGAACTCCGCGAAGTCAGGCAGGTCGTGCTCCCGGAAGGCTTGGCCCGAGGCTTGGTAGTGGAGGCCCACGAGGAAGGGGCCCACCTCGGGGTGGCCAAGACGCTCCAGTGGATACGCCATCAGTACTTCTTTCCAGGACTACAAGAGTTGGTAGAGGCCGTGTGTCGGGCATGCCCGACGTGCGGCGTCACCAAGTCCACCGAACAGAGAGCCCCGATGCAGACCATCCAGACCAGGCGAGCCTTGGAGCTGTTGATGGTGGACTACGTGCTAATAGGGGAGTCGACGAGCGGGCACCAGTATGCCCTAGTGATGACGGACCACTTCACTAAGTTCACTGCGGTGGTGCCTACCCGTGACCAGACAGCGGAAACAGCCACCAAGGGCCATCGTGGAACACTTCATCCGAAGGTATGGCTGCCCCGAGCGCATCCACTCAGACCAAGGAGCATGTTTCCAGGGCCGCGTGATGGAACGACTTTGTCAGACCTACGGCATGCAAAAATCTCGGACCACGCCCTACCATCCCCAGGGGAATGGGGCCTGCGAACGATTCAATCGGACCCTGTTACAAATGCTGAGAACCTTGGAAGCCGAAAAGAAACGCCGTTGGCCAGCATTCGTCCAAGAACTGGTGTGGGTGTACAACAACCACGTGCACCGGACCACGGACTCGTTGCCCTACTTCCTACTGTTCGGTAGAGCAGGGAGGGAACTGCAGGACCTCAACCTCTCTCTACCCCAGGGGGAAGACGAGCGGACCCATGGTGGGTGGGTCGAGGAGCAAAGTCGACGGCTGAGGACTGCAGGGGTGGTGGCGGAGCGCAACATCGGGACCACCAGGCACCCCCAGCCCGGAGGGGCCATGGGGGAGCCCATCCCAGTTGGACAAAGAGTATTTGTCTGTGAGAGGCGCCCAAAAAACAAGCTAAGCCCGCGATGGGAGGTGTTGCCCTACATCGTACAGTGACAAGTTTTGCCCAACAACCCAGTATACGAGGTGCGTGCCGAGGACAACAGCAGTCACACTCGCACCCTGCACCAAGACATGTTGTGACCCTGGGAGTTGGGAGACCCGTCGGAGGCACAGGAGCCGTGCTGCAGCATGAAGCCTGGTGGACAGAGCAGGGAGCCCCCAAACGCCCTGGCAGGACCGGGGACCCCGGGGTTCACCCCATTCACTTGGTGGGCGCCGCCCTCCCGGGCGCACAGCCCCCTCGTCGTCATCGAGGAGTCGGCTGGGACTGAACTACCCCTACCAGCAACACGGGTGTCAGGAACACCACCGCCCGGACCCCAAGACAGCCCACCACTGGCCGAACCAGCCACCCTGTCCCTCGAGGCTCCACTCCGGAGATCCGCGAGGTCGACCTTGGGAGTGCCACCACCACGGTTCCCAGACCCTGACTTTGAGTGGTCGTGCCACCCGGTCTTTGTGGGGACCACAAAAGGAAAAGAAGGGGAAAGTGTGGGAGGTCCGGGTCCACGCGCCCCCCCTCCCACGAAGATACCGGTAAGGACCGGACCCCGTGTTGCCGGACGCGCCCACGTGTTGTGGCGCATCATCACCCGGCGACGCGGCACGGCCATGACGCCGGCAAGGACCGGACCCCGCATTGCCAGGCGCGCCCACATGTTGGGGCGCGTCATCACCCGGTGGCGCGGCGGGCCAATGAGGGCCCGCCGCGTCTTCCAGCCCAGGAGCCCGCGCGGCGGGGTATTTAAAATCCCCGCCTGCGGGCAGGAAAAGAAGAGCGGAGGAGTCGTCGGAGCAGGCGGATCGTCGCTGGAGGGAGTCCCGAACGCGAGTTGGCAGTTCAGGTAAGCCCTCAGTGAGGCCCTTGTATCTTGGTATTAGACCACTGTACCATTGTGTTAGGTTATTGTGAACCCACTGTACCACCACCGTGCGGCGTTAGGCCGAGGCCATTGTACCCCTGTGTTAGGTTGTTGTGTACCCACTGTACCACCACCGTGCGGCGCTAGGCCGAGACCACTGTCCCACTGTGTTAGGTTATTGTGTACCCACTGTACCACCACCGTGCGGCGCTAGGCCGAGGCCATTGTACCCCTGTGTTAGGTTGTTGTGTACCCACTGTACCACCATCGTGCGGTGCTAGGCCGAGACCACTGTACCATTGTGTTAGGTTGTTGTGTACCCACTGTACCACCACCGTGCGGCGCTAGGCCGAGACCACTGTACCATTTGTACCCACTGTACCACCACCGTGCGGCGCTAGGCCGAGACCACTGTACCATTTGTACCCACTGTACCACAACCGGGCGGCGCTAGGCCGAGACCACTGTACCATTGTGTTAGGTTGTTGTGAACCCACTGTACCACCACCATGCAGCGCTAGGCCGAGACCACTGTACCTGTGCTAGGTTACTGCATATCCACTGCACCATCACCGTGCGGTGTTAGGCTGCAGGTATTGTTCTAGTGCGGCGCCAGGCAGCCGTGCTCTCTTATAGGAGCAGAGACCAGGACTACTCGCCCAGCAAAGAGACAAGGGGCATACCCGGTGAGCGCATTCTGTGTTTGTGTGTCGAATCATTGTTTGTGTGTCGTCCCCTCTTCCCTTTCCCCTTTTCGGGCGTTTTCATTTGGGTTGCACCCATGTGCCTGGCATGCGGGTGCAAACCAGTCTGAGGCCACAAGTGCCAATGATGACCATCCTCTAGTCCCCGCACCCCTGTCCGTCAGTCCGTCCTGTGGCACCAAGGTCCGGCCCATAGGTTCAGCGTGTCCGACCTATCTTACAGGTTAGACCGTCCCCGGCTGTGTCGAACCGGAAAGACCCAGGACCGTCGGTGGGAGAAACCAAGGTGTCCTGAAGGTGAGAGCCACGGGGTGAGAGAGGTAAGTGCCCCGCCACACCTGCACGGCAGCAGGCGCACACAGCAGTCCACCCCTTGCCCCTCTTACAATGCCACAGCCTACTTGTCTAATAATTAATAAAAAAAATAGTACTGTAAAATAAGAATTACTTCTGTTAGGACTTAATTTAAATATTATGAAAAACCACATATTGTGGTTACAGGACAGTCATCATATAAAATAATCAGTGCAATGAAACCTTATGATTTTATTTTTTAACAAGTTTTGATTTTATAATTTAGATTCTGATCATACTGTTTAACATTCTGTCAAAACCTGATCCAGTTCCAAAATCAAATGTTATGTTTTGTTTAGAAAATTTGAAGTAACCCCTCTTGTGGAAAAAGGCCAAATAATCTATTTTTTTTTTACAATGGTTGTGAGTAGTTAAACATAAATGTGTCCTACAACCATCCCCCCCATGGAAATTAGAACTTTAGTTAAGCTTAATAATAACTAGTCGCTGAAGCTTTATAGTGAATGAATAACAGTGGAGGTGTGGCCAAATACAATAGACACTAAATGCTTCCCATTGAGATAATGATGGATTGGTGTGTCAGGCATTATCTTTCAATTATTTATAGACCTAAAAACGTTCTTTGCCATACTTGTCCTTTCAGCATCATTATATGAAGTAATATAGATTTTGTTTTCTCATTTCCCCATAGCTTGTATTTAATATAACTTTGCTTGTACTGGCTCAAGTTCTACTATTATAAAAAACCCAAAGGCATCTTACAACACATAATACATAAAGGTTTAACTATAGTTTAATGGGATTTTTTGGTGATACAAGATTTTTCACTACTTTATATATAATCACGCAGAGTAAAATATTATTTGTCTTATTGCTCACTAAAAGTTTGAAAAGAAAACTTATTTTTTTGGAAAGTCATTTACTAATAGCGCAGCATTTCTACAATGATTCCAAATATTAATTCCAATGTGACTATATAGTTTAATCACAATTTCCATGTAAAGGTAAGTAAAAAAAACAATTGAGTGATTTTACGTGTGAATATTTAACACTGATATAGTAACTTAAACTGTGTAATTACTAGTCAAAAGCCGATTGTCCAAGTTGTATAAGTACATATATTACATTAGCATATCAGGTTTCTTGTCGACCGATAGGTAATTAAAGGTTTTATTTTGCCTTGTCGGCCCCACACAATACATTGTCCTTTGTCACAGCGCAAGCAGGGCTGCCCACAGCTCAAGCACAATAAAGCAATCCATTTATTTTGCTGGTGAATTTCAGCAAAGGGAGAGGTGGTCAGTGCTGAAGTTTATCACTGTCTTGTCCCTTTGGCAGAGGCAGAGCATTCACACACCCTCTGCCCCAGTAAACAAACGTCAGTCTTTTTGCAGGCTGCTGTTTCTCTTTTGAAGATGCCGATGGTGTCTCTGATCCCCTAATCCATTTATCCAGTTTCATGAGTGCATTGGCTGAGTGCAGGCACAATAGCTAAACCCAGCTGGAAACAACAAGTCAGTGAGTGAGAGCTGTACACCCACAAATGCCTGACACCACTTTAAGCTGTGTTTCTGCTACGTGTTTCATAAACAATAGACTGAATGGCATCCACATACTTTATAGCCATTTTAACAGAAGTTTCAGTGTGCTTTATAGCCTGCTGCAAAGGACTATTATTTTGATGATGATAATACATGACACAAAGGAGGTTTGTAAGAAATAAAAGGCACCTTTTGCAAGTGAACAGCACATGCGGATAAGGGAGAATGAAGGTTTTAAATACTGAACAAATTGGGGGTTTATGTCATATCGTTGTCTAAAATAGCTGCTGTAGCAGTAGGTCTGGTTTATATTTCATAAATGGTCTGTCTAAAATATAAGTGGACTTGTAAAATACCAAAATGGCTACCTTACTTTAAGTACATCTCTTGTCTGGTGTGAAAAGTAATTATAAGGTGATGTTGGGAATACTAAAAAGATCTAACAATGCAGTGATTAACATTTTTATGAATAAAATTAATCATGCATTAACTCAGCAGCTCAATACATCTGAATACCAAATGTTATATAGTAACCCCCCCCCACCCCCCTCTCTTGTTCTTACACTCAAGAATTCTGGAGGCAGAATTGACCCACATCAAACACATTGCTACTTGGAATTTCACACTATTTAAGGGGGATAATGTAATCTCATGCAGAATAAGAAATCATGGCACAATAATATTGCAATGTTTAGATTAACACCTTCAAAGCCAAACCAAATGTTCTATATATTGCGATTCACGGTCCTCAAGCCTTTCATGTGTGAAAATACTGATGAGAATGAGAAGATGGAATTTCAATTAATGTTAAAAAATACACAGGAGAAAACACAACCTCTGTTTATAAACACTTTATGGCTAAATGATGTTCATTGGCCCTTTTTATAGCACCCACTGAGTAAAGCTAATTAGGCTTTAAGATCGGAGCTTACCCATTATTAAAATTTCCACTGTGTCAGATAATAAAATGTGATTTCTCCTCTTGTGTTTTTTTTTCTAATCTCCTGCCACTGTGGTTTTGGGATTATTCCAGCAGGCTGTACAAAGGAAAGCGAAGTCATCTGAAGTGTCACTCTACAGCTGTGGCAAAGTAACAGAATTTCCATTTTGTTGATGCTCCCAGCACATGTGGGGAGCAGAAGGTGATATCAAAGAAGTCGTTCTTTTTCAGTTCTGCACATTATTTTTCACTGCTGTGGTGAATCTCTCTGAGCTCTGTGAACCAATAAAACAACGGTCCCTGTTTGAGTTGATATATTAATATTTACTGAGGATTTGCAAGGTCGGGGCTAAATGTCAGCAGATTGCTGGGGCAGTACTATGGGGAATAATTAAATAACTCTCACAGCATATCAGCAGCCTAACATCTGTATTAACCTTTTATTAAAAAAAAACCCAGTAGTTTGAAATATTACCTTTATTTTAACCTGAGTAAAGATTTAGAAGAACTTATTATTTAAGAACTATTCTGGCATAAATTGCATCTGAGAGTAGTGAGTTTGCTAACTTGCTGGCAGATGTTAGTTATGGAGGTTATGTTGTGTGAATTATCACCAAGCTGTTAGTATCTTCACCTGCTCCTCCATCAATTCATCTTGACTAGACTGCGAAACCTAATAATAAGCTGTAACTGTATGATGTTCATATTATTTGGAACAGTAGCAAAAGAAGTCTATTGGGCCTTTGAAATTGAATAACACATTCGTGTCTGTCACTTATTTATTTATTTTTTATCTGTCAGGAATGTCCTCCTTCTGTTAATATTTGGCCAAGTCACACAGAAGCTTTCCTTTTTTTGTTTGTTTAAAGATGACCTGCTTAATCTCCCTGGTGTAAGAATACCACATGGAAATGAATTACGTACTTCTGTGTACATGCAGCACAGATGTGTTCAGAGTCTGGAGCTGATGCGCTACTTTCAACACAACAATCCTGGAGTAAAATAAATTAATAAAAGTGTATACACACTTTAAAGAAAGGTGTTTATATTAATGAGTTTCTACAAAGTGAAAAGACTTGGGGGGGGTCTATTCATCATCACTTAATTTCTACAAAAGTAGGTGAAAATTAAGATTTTCTCCTATTTTTGTAGAAATTAAGTGCCAGGGTAATTCATCATTCCTGTAATGCAGGAGATATCACTGATATCTCCTGGTTACAATTGTCCCCCAATAATTTCCACAGTCCCCATACTATAATATGGGGATGTAGAAACTATGAAATTCATCAAGTTCCGAAAAAGCATTTTTTTCGGAACTTGACAGTGATACTGTACGTCACTCTGAGATGGCATACAGTATCTAATACAGCAGAGTGATCTGAAAAGATCCCTCTCTGCTGTGTTCTCTTACCTTACTGACGCTGCCTCTCGGGTCTCCAAGCTCTCCTCCAGTGAGCTGGGAGCAAGGGAGATGATACAGCAGAAGTGGCAGGGGACTGGCGCTATGGAGCAGCATGGTGTCAGCGGGAGACTGTGACTCCTGGGGCAGCTGCAGCTCTGTGGTGGCGGAGGGGGAAAAGGACAGGTGGCAGGATCGAACAGGGGGCCAGCGACAGGGAGCCACGTGAGGAATAAGTGATCACACAGGGAAGGGGGGCTGGACTCCAGCTGCCTCACTGTCTTTTTGCAGCCTGTCTTGAAGCTGCTGCAAAGAAACAGTGAAGCTGGAGAAATTTTTCTTTTTTCTGAAAAGCAGTCTCCGCAAAAGGAGCAGATTTTCGGAAGTGATAATTAAATAATGGAGGCCTGATGAATGTGAATTCAATCCTTAATTATCACAGGGAATATTTTTCCCTTGATGAATAGACCACTTAATAATATTAAAAAGATGCAACATACAAGCATATAACGGTAACATTATATATTGTGTGACAATAGCCATAATTGCAAATAACAATGCAAAATATATACTTTATGAATTCCCTTTGCTTTTTTCTTATTATACATGACCTAAAAACGATGGTAAATAAATTATACTATACACAGAAGAAGTCATTATTAAAATGGAAAATTATTTCTGCAAATTGTATTTTTAGTATTCTAGCATAGTGCATGCATGTCTGCAGGTTCCCATTAACCCTCCATGTTGAATTGGGAGACACAATAGGATAGTTATTCAGTTAATTGTTCTCTTCTAACACACTGCTCATTTAGGCAGGGCCAGATTAACAATGGGTAGGGTGGAGCTACAACTCCAGGCCTCCACATAAAAATAGGTCCATCATCATCAGCATGATGATAACCAGCTGCGTAGCTGGTCACACTGTCAGCCATACATCAAAAGTATTAAAATAGATTTTTCTTGCTTTCTCACAAATTAAAGTAATTTTTCTACTTTTATGTATTTAGGGAGACAATGGGGCTGATGCTGTATGGGGTGTACACACGAACTTGTCTCTAGCCACGCCCACACATTGTCCATAACAACCAGTCAGCTCCTAGTTAGCATTTATGAAGTACTGATTAGATGCTGATTCGTTGCTATGGACAACTCTGCTATTTAGAATGTTTGATACATTTCACCCCTAGCTGTATATTTCCTAAAGGTCGATTTTAATTGTTTGAAATCATTCAACTTCAAAGTTGTGTTTCTGCAGCTAAATCAAGCATTTACTAACAGCCGATTTTTGTTTGTTTTTTAAGTATTAGAAAACGTGTGATTTAGCCCCAGAAACACATCGATTTGGTTGATTTTCATAGATTTTAAAATTGTTATTAAATTTGACCTTTAGTACAGTAAATATATCCCTTAAGTTCAGAAGCAGAGGTTGGTGTATACCTGTTTGTACAGCATAAAATAGCAGCTGCAATGCTCCTAGAACAGATACATGCAATTAAGGGTGTTGCAAAGTCATGTACATTTTAATCGCATCTACCATACATCTAAAGAGGCAAACATGAGCTGTAAACTTGTGCTTTATGCAAACAAAGTGAAATGATGCTATCTTTATGCAGTTGACAGATGTGCAGAACAGTGTATAATCTAAAATATACCTGTTTGTAGGTGTATATTTTACATGTAATATATATGACCAATGCACACTGAATAATCATTACTAATAGCAAACCAAGCTACTTCTGCAGCGCCATACAAGGGACAGACATAAAAACATAACAGAACTACAGAACATACCTGCACTACATAACAGATAACTATAGTGTAAGTACAAAACATTACTATAACATCACATGGCAGGTGAGTAACAAAATACAAATAGTCAGAATAAAATTTAATGGATGCTATTTAAAATAAATCACACGGCAGACAGATAAATCCGGTATAGGGTATGGGTAACAGACAAACATGCACATAACTGTTTTGCAGAATAAATTATGTAGCCTGACCACAACGATTAAAGAGTAATTTCATTATAAGATATGACAGAGACACAGGAGGAATATGAAGAGTGGACAGATGTGAGACGTAACATAGAGGACCCTGCATGTGAAACATTACATTGTAAGGGGAAGGGCTAATAAGAGACAATAGGGACAATGAATCAATATTCCTAGTGAGGATAACTAAGGTTTGCAGAATGCTGAGATATAAGGAAGTGACCATAACAGAAATCCAAGGCAGAGCAAGTATTTTGAAGAGGTCAGATGTATTTTTGTTTTCACACTGTGACATGTGTGGCTAAACATCAAGGGGCGGGATGTATCACGTAACATACATAAACTTTACAATACATCCCGTCCCCTATCACATGCACACTGGTGTTTAATAAGGCCGGTATGCATAACAACTTACGTCCTGGGACAGCTCTTCTGATATAGATTATTTATTTAATAGGAGCCCTATTGCACATGCATGGGTGGTGGACTCCACATGCGCAAGCCGCAGGGGGAAGGAGAGGGATCTGAAGGATCCTTCTCCATGGAAGCATTGCGGAAAGAAGCCTATAGACTTCTATAGGCAACAACATCTATAGATGGCATTGCCTATTGGGCAGAAGCTCCTGAAAGTGTAACTTTCTGAATCTTCTGCCCGTTAGACAATGCCATCTATAACTCTATTAAAGAGGACTCCCTGGTTATAAACACAGAAGTCAAAACTTTCCCAGTAAAGTTCTATATTTGAAATATATCCCTTTAATACATATACCTTATTCAGAATACTGGAATTCCGGCTTCAACCATTTTGGATCCCTTATTGACAGGGGCAGTTTATTAAGTGCTATGATGAAACACGTTGGGACTAGACCTGAGCTACAGATACATGGCTGAGTTTCTGAGTTTATTCAGATAGGAACAAATTGTTTTTATAAATGTACGCATAATAATAATTTTATTGTTACTGGCATGTTTTGCCTTAATGGTATTACACTATGTATATTTTGTCTTTCGTTCTAAGTGACTAATAAAATAAGACTTTGGTGGATATTGCTGTTTCGTGGATATTGCTGTTTCCTGGAACCACAAACTACATTCGTATATCAGATAAGATGTATCTTTTAATTGGTACGGGACCACTTTTTACCATTTTAAAAGTACACTGGTGATTGCACCAATTTATTGTACTCAGGGCTGTAGAAAGCTCGGCTGGGCCCGGGTTAATTTCAGGGGCTTGGTCTAATCATGTGAGGCTTGGCCACACCCAGTTAGAAAAAATATTGAAAAGAATTTACAGCTGGGTTCTGACCAGATGGTTGCTGCGAGCCCCTAGTCAGGACTAGTGGTTCT
Source organism: Taudactylus pleione (assembly GCA_031769625.1). NCBI lineage: Eukaryota > Metazoa > Chordata > Amphibia > Anura > Myobatrachidae > Taudactylus > Taudactylus pleione. The sequence goes on from JAUIMM010000307.1 coordinate 976,773, forward strand.
GGACTTCCTGGAAGAGATCTTGATATCTGCTCACTGATAGCTCAGGAGGTGTGGTAAGGAAGGGCATAGGTAACTCTTCCTCATAGATGAAGGATGTACATGATGTTATGCAACAGAGTAGTACTGGTAGAGAGGTGCAATGGAAATAGACACTGGGACTGGAACTGGTGTAGCACCAACTGGGTCAGGTTGGGACCGGACTAGAGTGCAAACTGGAGCCAGGATTGGGACCAGAATGTAACACAGGCTGGGACCGGATTGGGACCGGACTGTAGCATAATTTGGAGCTGGATTGGGACCAGACTGTAGCACAAACTAGAGTCGGATAGGGACTGAACTATAGCACAAACTGGAGCTGGTAATTACCCTAACCATTCCCCTCTCTCCCCTCCCCCTAACCCTCCCTTTGTGGTGCCTAACCCTAACCTCCCTGGGGGGGTTGCCCTAACCTCCCCCCAGTGGTGTCTAACCCTAACCCCCCCTTCCCACACCCTAAACCTAACCCTTCCAGGGGTGGCCAACCTTAACCTCCCTCACAGTGGTGCCTAAACCTAACCCCCCCTTTCCGCACCCTAACCCTTTCTGGTGGGTGCCTAACCCTAAACCACCCAGGGAGGCTCCTGTACCTAAGCCCCCCATCCCTGGCATAAGCTAATACTTACCCACAGCCAGGGGCATTTCTAGAGAGGGCCCCCTCCTCTCTGTACGGCGGCTGGCAGCGTACTGAGCTGTGCAATCAGAGTCTATAGAGTATGCACAGGTCACTGAGAAAAAGGCAGCGGTGGCCATTTTCCCTGTACTGTGCATGCGCAAATGATGGGAAAATAGCCACAGCGGTCATTTTCCAGTCATTTTCAGAGCACCGGACCCCCACTCCGAAGTGGGACTCCTGAGAGGTAAGTATGTGATGGGTGCAGGGTGTGCACTGTGGGAGCCCCCTGAACCCAGGGGCCCATGTGCCCTGCACACCCTGCACCCATTATAGATACACCCCTGCCCACAGTCTCTTTGTTCGAGATGCCGGTGGTTGGTATGCCAGACATTGCTATCCCGATGTCTTCGGGATAGTGGTATCGGCATTATGCCGGATGTCAGCATTCTGGCATCGGTATATCAAAGTTCGAGATCCCATCCGCCTGCATTTTCAACATATCCCGTATAAATAGTATCACTGTAGTAACAAGAATGTATCACTATTAAAATAAGAATTTACCACTATAAAAATAAATAAGTACAAATCAGAACTAATATGCACAAAGTGAGTAAAAATAAAAATAAATGGAGAATGAAATTACTAAAAATAAATTGAAACTTGATAAATCACAGTGGCCTGGCAATGTTTACTGATTATAGCTCTTTTTTGGATTTAATAAAAAAGTCCCATACTTGCTGGGGACCATGGAATGTTCACTCTCCCTATCTTACACTATCTGTGTAGCTCTTCTCCATCCATTTCCTGTATTCGATGTTCCGCGATGTTATGCAGTGTGCCAGTATACAGTTCAGGTGCGCCGGGACCGGTACGTCATCCTGCAACCTGTCTTCAGATGCCGGCACGGAGGCACTGATGTTCAGCTCGCGGAGAGGGGAGCTCATTTGTGGGTGACAGCTGATTTTGTAAACACCAGGCTCCTGGCGTCACTGACATGGTGAATGCCGGGAAAAAAAATGGACTGGAGCCAGATTGGAACCACAGCAGGAATTGGCAGGTGAACCGCAGACAGCTAGCCAGGGAGTTGGAGCCTTGGACATCTAGTAGCAATGAAGCTCAGGGACAAAATGTGGTCAGAGAAGGATATTTATACCCTGGTTCATGTGTTGATTGGCCAGTGCAATCAGGTGGACATTAGCCTGGCTGCCCTTGGGGAAGAGAAGTCAACTGACCGGGACCAACATAGCAGTGCCCAGTGTTTGGTGCCGGCGAGACCACCACTATGCTGGAATCCTGCCAACAGTGCACTCTCCTGAGTCCCTCCAGGTCAGGAACCCTGCCAAGACAGAGCAGCACGTCGCTGGCACCGAGGGTGAGGACAATTCCTGGCACCCCTCAACCAGGGGCAAATCCAGAGGTGGGGGATGATCAGTGTGATCACCCCCTCCCACCCCACACAGGCAGAGGAGACTGCTTCTCAGCAGCAGCAACCTTTCTGACCCCACTGCAGCTAAGCACCATGTGCTGGCGTGGAGAGAGAGGCTGTTCCTGAAAGGTAAGAGGGAGGGCACTGTCAGACAAGGGCAAAAACTATTTTGTAAATCCTTGGCACAGGAAAGGAGCAGCTAGAAAATCCACCAGTGTTATCAAAAACTGGAAAATTTACAATAAGACCAGGCCCAGGTAATTAGTACCTACTCTCCCCCTCTTGGTGGCCCTGATTCCACTAGGAGGCTCCCTTTGTTTTTAATTATATTTTCAAGTCTCAGTGTGACTGCACAAGGTTGGCTGCCATCCCTTATTTTGTGGAACTACACTAAGCAAACTACACTGGCAAATGTTCATTTGGGATTCCATGGACTTTATGAGTATGTTTATTGATTGTAAACAGATGTTTACTGAACGCCATATAAAGCACACAGCAAACCTTGCACACACAATCTTTATTAAAAATACTAAAGGTACTCAGTCAGAAAGATTTATTCCATAATGTAGTCCAATCCAATCCAGTGAAAAGGTACTTATCATTGAGGCCATCACATCATTAGGGCAGTATAGTTGTTTTAGTTGTTAGCATTAGTGCCTCAAATCACTAAGTAATTGGGTTCCAAGCAAGGTCCTACCTCGGTGGAGTTTGTGTGTTCTCCCTGAGCTTGCACCTCCAGGTGCTACAGTTTCTTCCAAGTTCAAAGTCATTGCTACTTAAATGCTCTTTCACCAATATTATAGTAATAATGGGGGGCAGTAAGTATTTTGCTTTTGGACTTGGGAAATGCACTATTTTTCCCAGGTTCTCAAATTCAGTCCTCAAGACCTCACACAGTGCATGTTTTCTAGGTCTCCTCACAGAATCACAAGTGAAATAATTAGCTCCACCTGTGGGTCTTTTAAATTGTATCAGTGAGTAATGAGTACATCTGTGCACCTGCTGGGTGACCTGGAAAATGTGACCTGTGTGGGGTCCTGAGGACCGAGTTTGAGAACCACTGCACTATTTTTCTTAACATGCGACTTTTATAATTTGTAGATTTCTGTAGTAAAAGCAAAGGGGACTTATTGCGACACACAGTAGCAATATATTAACTGCAAATAAAAAAAAGCCACTAAAAAGGCACAAAATAACAGTCAGTAAAGTTTCAGAATAAGATTTATAGAGGGAGATTGTCATTTATAAAAAAAAGAAGAAAAATTACAATTTGATTACATATATTCATGTATATGCCTATATGCTCGTAACCACACACATTAGTCCTTGCATCTGTATTTAGACCTGCTCGTAGAGTTTTGTACTGTATTTGCTATTTTGGGAGCAAAGACAAGTTGATTATGTATGTAATAGCATGTGTGTGCATGTGTTTATGTTATTATTATCGAGGAATGGCCTATATATGTATGGTTCTATTATTGCAGATAAAATCTATTGTCATTTTCTCTGAAAAAAAGAAGAGGTGAAACAGGAGAGTGATAGTAAAGCTTTAGTACTTTTCCATGACCTATAGCCATTCGTTCACTGATATCGTTGTTGTTGCTTTTCTATTAGTAGAAACAGTGTTTCACTAAAGGTTGACTAGAGTCGTGTTACAATCGACTTTTGACAAATGTTTCAAGAGTGCACTTATTAAGGTAGTCATAATATTGTATTTAGCAAGGAGACATAAGGAATGCAAAACAATAGGCATGAATTAAAAAAAAAAGATCAAAGTGACATGTTTTGGAGAGTTCTCTCTTCTCTGCTCAATTTACCCTGTCTTAAGATGAGTTCTAATTGACTGCTCTTGTAACAAGCATGTTTCAAATTGTTCCTCGCTATGCTTAAAACAATCAGTTGTCTGTCATAGCTGAAAAATGGTCAAATCTCAGACATTCTGCATTGTGAAGGTATTTACTTTGAAAGCGAGAAGACTATCAGACTGTAGATTTGCTAAGCTTTAATAAATAGGGCTTCACAAGGCATATAAGTAGATTTACATACACACACTTTCACACAAACACACGCACACACACATACACATATAAATATATAGAAGATGAAAACTCTGCATACACCAAATACACTCCAAGCTGTGCTCTATATCATAACAAAGTCTTCCATCAGTCCTATGCTAAAAATTACTCAGAAATAAACACATAACATTTGCTATGCTTTTTTCTATACTAGATATCATTCAGGTTTTGAACATGATAATTGCTATGTCTACCTGCACACAACCAAGTAGGGCCTCACCAAAGCAAAGCAGCTACTAGACACCTAGTGAATCACCTAGGTTTATACAATGTGGTCACACCTTTTGTACCTCGGTTATGAACATGTTGAATGTGGATTTAAATATTTTTGTATATAAAGGGGTGGATTGGGAATTAAAAGTGGCCCTGGAAATATTTCTAGAAGTGGCCTCACATGGGTGGCACCAAATCAATTGTAGGTGGAACCCACACCAAAGTCAGTGGGATCAGAACATCTCTACAACTGTTTGGAAGCTGATGGTTTTAATATGTTTGGTAGTCTAGTGGCCCCAACACTCACAGACCTGCTGGGACAAACCCCAAACCCTCACCTTCCATATAACACCCCCTATCTACCGAGACTGAACACAGATCCCAAAATCTCCACCAAATTTAACACATAACTCAATACCACAGAAAGACCACACTCACCCCCAAATATCACAAATACCCCGACGCCATGGAGAACAGATACACCACAAAAATTGTTACACTCCTCAGATAACACCCACTCATGTCCCATTAACAGATGTCACAATGGTAATTACATCCATCCAACGACACAGACTTACAGCAATGTAACCAAGCATAGAAAGCACCCAGTGCCCCCCAAACCTACAGTAGCCCCCATCACCCCTTGCAGACCTCTTAACACAGGATTACCCCCTCATCCACATCATGCAAAAACTAAGAACACCCATGGTTTAATGGAGGGTTGAGCCTGAACCCCCTGACCTGGCTGGCTGGTACTCTACAATATTTAACATATGGATTAGCTTCAGCTGGTTCCCTGTGCTATGTCCCATGGGGCTCCCCTAGTTGCATCCACAAAACCCTGCACCTGCAAAAGCCCTGAGTACCGCTATCCTACACTACACCCTCACACCACAGCCCCAAAACCATACAGTGGCAGCCCCACATAAATATAGAGTTCCTCACCCTGTAACCCAAATCAGCAGCCCCCACAAAGGCAGAATCCCCTTAGCATACAAAGCACCCAAGTCCATGCAGCCCCACATTTATAACCCCCCCCCCAGGCCTCACCATTTAAATTAGCCTTAGACTCCCCCAGCCATAAGCCACCCCATCTAGTAAAAGTGCAGAGCCTGGAGAACGGTGCCTATAGGCTCAGCAGCAGTAGTCAGCCTCAGACCAGTCAAACTGAGTGACAGAACAGTAGGAATGGCATAAAGAAATGTAACACAACAAGGTTGTGTGCACATACAAACATAAGGCAAACCACCATATGCTGTACATGTACTACACAATGACTTATCTATCTCATCAATATACTGTAGTAAAAGCAGAAACAGTACAGGATTAGATGACAATACTGTAAGTGCTCGTACATCAAGAACAAAGCGCTAATACAAGTGCAAGTTATGAGATTGAGTCTTATTAATCAATTCTGGGTTCATTTTCATTATTGCACAGGTTGGTAAAACACAGAATAGGTTTAGTCCCCATAATGCACAGGGCAGTTATCATCTTGCCACATTGCTTTATAAATGGGTTGGGTACAGGATGCCGGCACTCAGGATCCCAGTGGTTAAAAGCCCAATGCCAGCATCCTGACAGGGTTAGGATATCGACTCTATCCCTACCCCTAACACTCCCCCTGCAGCCTAACCCTAACTCCCCCCCCACAGCCTAACCCTAAACTTTCCCCTAGTGCTTAACCCATAGCCCTAATCCTCCTACCTAACCCCAATACTTACCATTGGAATGCCAGCAGTCGATACTCTGCTGTCGGGATTCCGGTGCCAGCATTCTGACCACCGGCATCCCAAATGCTGGGAACTGAACTACATCCCATATAAAGATAGTAGAAGTCTAACCAATGGCTATGCAACAAGTTGATATCAGAAATACAAAGTTAAACATGTTCTTTAGATGTCTTTCCCTTTCCTACCTTCATTTTCATGCTATTCACTCTTACCCTCCTATCTACCCATTCCTCTCTCTAGTGTTCCCGATTACCCTCCTTTTTCTCTATAGACCTTTCCCTATTGTTCTTCATCTTTCCCTCTAATCTCCAGGATACTTTCATCTTTCTTGCATGTTAATCTCTCTCCTCTCTGGCTATCCTCCCTTTACTCACCCTCCCTTACTCATTTTATCTCTCACCCTGTACTAATTGGTCTGTCCATCTCACTCATCAGCTCCATGTTTACCCACATTTATAACCACATATATTCTCATGTTCATATTTAAACTATTATCTCAATATTACTAGTTGTTCTTTCTTGAAATTTCACCATTTATTTAACTTGCTAAATCTGTTCTTTCTCATCTTTTCAGCTCTCCAACTTCAAATTTCCCTCATCAGTCATCCCATTCATTTTTTATCTTCTGTTTGCACCAATTATCTTCAATTTAATATTTGTGTCCTTCCCCGCCCTCTTAGCCACCTCCCTGCTGCACAACAGCACCAGTATTCCTTTTCCCCATTCAGTTGCCCTCCTTCATACCCCCAATCTATGCCCCTCACTCTTGCCTCCCCACTCTATGCCACCTTGTTGATACCTTCATGGTGTCCCATTCTGACTTTTTTCTTCTATACTTTCCCATTTCACTTCCTTGAGCTCATCAGCCCTGCAGTTTGCATCTCCCTATCTGTTCCTGTCTCCCCAATACATTCGCTGCCCTCTTCCAAATTAAATTATCTCCCCGTACTTTGAACATGCTTAATTTTGCACCACTTTCCTCATTCCATTATCTATTTCCCAATTAATTTTTTCCATATACAAATATACCCCCTGTTCTCTTGCCACATCCCACCCTGATCTCCTTTCTGCTATCCCAACCCCCAGGACATGGCTGCAGTGATACGGCTTGGAGAAGGAGGAAAGCGACATGGGGCTGACTCTCTATGTTCAGCACCCTGCTGTTGCAGCCACCAGTGTGCCCTGTGCAGGGGATCTGCCAGGCCCTGTGGATACCTATCCTGCAGAAGGACTGGAACAGTAAGAATTTCAGGTACATTTCTGAATTTAGTGTATGTACAGCCCATTCCATGGACACATGTAGCAGCTCTCTTACTGATACTCAAGCTATATGGACAATGCTACAACTTGTAGCCCCACAACAGCTTGCCAATACCTGCTGGGACAGTGGACTTAGGTCTCACCTCCGTACCCAGTGCTCTGATCTGGTTAGCTCCAAAGCTTCACTACTGGATCTGGCTCCCAGCTGATGCTTACTGGGCATGGAGGGGCTCCAGGTTATCTGCTCTTTCTGCCACCAGCTTATTCAGGTCCATGCTCCACTCTCTGCACAGCTGCTTGTGCCTCCAGTGCATCCATGTTTCCAGACATATACACTCACATAGCACCTACTTTGGTTTTCTGCATTTGGGTGAAGTGCAGGTCATAATCAAAATGGGTTCCTGACTGGCCTGGCCAGCTCCTGTCAGTTACTATCTCCAAGGAGGCACAGTGTCTGCTCCTCATTAGCTTAATAGTGCTAGAATAATAGTACTCAGCAGAGATGTGGAGTCAGGGTAGGCAGGGGAGGCAGAGCTCCTCTGTCATAATCCCTCCCCTATCAATCTCCCTGTCATGCTCCAGAGTTTTGATATCAAAACTGAGTGCTTCCCCAGCCATTGACCTCACTGCACGTCCCTTGTGCTCAATGTATGAAGGCAGTGGGGGGGCAAGTTTCCCAGCTTAATCGTAGCTATTTAATCAGACAAGCACACGCAGAAAGATTCACAAGTCCAACTCATTTATTATCACAGTATATGTTTGATCTCCCATGTCTTAGTACAATAAGAAGTAGTTTAAACTGAATTAAAAACACACTCTGCTCTCCCTACCAGTCACCACAGATCTGCTGCTCCCATGTATGTAGTATGGAGAGCACATTTTTATATCCAGCACAAGGCAATTATGTCTTATAAGTAAAATAGTCAATATACTTTTACATTTATCCAGGTTAAATTACTATCACGAGTTCACAACCTACCTTGTTAGGGAATTTCACAGACTGATAACCGTTACACCAAAAAAAGGATGCAATAGCTAAGCTGCACACAAACAGCTTTGCAATTCCATCCTTGCTAAAATTCAAATACAGCAGGAGGTTTGTTTCATTTTTTGTTTGGTGCCTGACACCTCCTGCTGCATCAGGGCGGTCACAATGTTGGAAGGCACCAGCCGGCTGAGTAAGCCTCAGTTTACACAGGCTGGTCGGCATGCAAGGCCAGGAATCTGCATCCATATGGACACAGATCCTGGCCTTGCAACTCCCGGAAAACAGGGGCCTGTGTATGAATATGCAAGGACCCATTCTGCACATACGCAGAACGTGTCCTGCACACGCGCAGATTCACAATAGGTGCACTGCTGAATTAAGCCCTATGTTTGTATTGAAAACTTTGTACCTCAAGATGGAATAATTCCACCTTGTCACCTGCATAATCCCAGGCACAAATACATTTTTTTTAGCCATTTAGGTCTCCTAAGGTCTTTTTTATTCTCAAGTACACAACAAATTGTATAATGTATGCACAGAAGAAAGGTAAAGTAAGTAGTATTTGATGAAACATACAAATAAGTTATTAGAAGAAACTTTCTACACCATTTAGAACATAAATAAACATAAATTATCTTGAGCTTTAAAAGCACATACTGTACCTATATAACTGAATTAATAATAAGGGGGTTAGCTGTCAATGTTCCAAAACAAAAGGCTGCAACCATACATAAATCAATGGGCACGGACCCCCAAGTCTTGGTTTTGGTTCTAATTCATCATCATGTTTTGGTTTTAGTTTTGCCAAAACCACCCTCAAGTGTTTTTGTTTTGATTCTGGATCTGTTTTTTTTCCTTTCAATTAATAAAAACAGCTAAAATCATGTATAGGCCTGTTTTTGTTCCTGCAGTATTATTAACCTGAATAATATTAATTTTCAGTCACATCCAGTCAATGTGTCCACCTCATAGCTCACAATAAAATTCACCAATATATGCCAAAGGCTGGCTGGCTAAACTAAGCAACAGAGCACCAGCACAAACACACACAGCAGTTTAAAAGAATATACCACATCTATGAAACATTGCAACACAGCAGTGGCAGACAGGATGACAATTTAATAAACTATATGACCCCATAGAAATAATGTTTTCATTAATCAAGAACATCAGTTTCTCCAAATTTTTAGGAAGTATCCGTCATTAAAATAATCCTCCACCATTCTATTTATGCTTAGTGTATCAGATTCAGTCATGGTAGAGGTGTAACTGTTGGCAATTTTACATTTTTCAGCAGTACATTTTCCTTTATTATCAAAGTGATGTTTTGTTTAACATTGTGAAATATTGTTAATATTTCAGGTGCCCTTTCTTAAACCTTTTTTCCCTTGACCACTGGCTTTAGTATTTGTTGAAGTACTATCATAACTGGCAGCAGCCCAGCACTAGTACTGGGTTGCTGCTCCTGCTTTTCTATCAACTGATCCATGATTGGTTTTATTTTTTACACCAGCCAATAAATTTGTTTTTTACACTTGAGAATTGTTTTGGGTATAGATAATGGGGGACACCACCGCACACAGAAAAGAAATATACGTGTCACTCATCTGAACACACCAAATAAATGCAGAATATATTTTTTTAATTCAATTAGAAAAGACTGCAGGTTTTTGTTTTAGACAACAACAATAAAAAAATTTAGTTTGCATTTTTTTATATAACTGAAACCTGTCAAAACAAATAGGTCTTCTTGCTGTGCAGTGACCTCAAACACAATAAAGTATACTATTTTTTCCCTCCTCATAATGGCAACCTAATTATGTTATATTTAAACACAGTGCCTGAACACACAACACAGTGTTAAATTAAATTTTTTAACACAGTGCATGAACACACAACACTGTGTATTATTTTATTTTATTAACACAGTACCTGAACACCGTACACAGGGCCTAATTCAGACCCGGACGGTATCTGCAGTCCGTTCGGAATTGCTGATGGCTGCTTATCTGCACATGCGTGAACTACACTGTGCGATCACAGATCCCTCGCTCGCCCAGCAAAACCAGCCAAGCTGAGTGAGTGACAGGAAAGGCCATTTGTGGGTGGTGACAGGGGCAATCCAGTAAAAATGGAGGGCTGGAGATGCGAACGCAGGCGTGCCCGAGTGTTTCAACGCCATTTTAGAGGCGTGCATAATTAACAGGCAGCGTCATAGTACACGTCACCAGTGATGCAGCCCACAGTCCATGTCCTCTACCTCTGATCTCCTGTGTGAAATGATACACAATCCAAAACATGAAAGACCTGATGCCGGGAAAATTACATTTTGCCTAATTTTGGGATGCAAACTTGGTTGGAGGACTCGAGCCATTGCTCAGTTTGACTGGTTCTGGTGTGTTCAGTTTCCAGGAAACCAAACCCTCTCATGTCATGTCTAGTAATCAGAGTGTTAATTATCCAATATAGGTCATATTTTTCACCAATAATACTATTAGATTTATATAGTAATTTTTGGGGCTAAACAGTCTTTGGAGGATTTTTTTCTAGTTATTACATTCCCAATGTCTTATATAACCTTAATATACCTGATTTATAATTTTATTTTTAATTTTGATATTAATTGTTATTTACCAAAACTAATGATCACTTGTGAGCCTTAATAAATAAATGAAATAGTCATTTTTTATTAAACAATCTGATTTTGTGAGTTTTGATGAATGAACCCCTTTTTTAAATAGTATTAGATTTCTAACATCAGAATTTCTCTGGCCTGTGGCTATCTGCTATTTTAAAAAGGCATTAATTTATAGGGATTTAATAAATACCAATGATAAAAATATATTTATTCTATTCTAGCATATAGAACAATCCTCTCTCCTAGCCCCCTACATTTATCCGGACCATGTCATCTTCTAGCTGGCATCTGGTCTTGCTGTGGGACACTCCTTCACTGAGTTCACTCTATCCACCATAGTGTGGCCGACACTGGTGGGGAAGGAGCTGGAGTGTGCATCCATTCCCACTGCCCATGGCAGACTCAGTACAGACCATATCGCATTATTATATATGTTAAAACACTCCAGCATTAGAAAATCCTCTTTTATCATTTCAAAATATTTTGAGCCTAAACCATGACTTGTTTCTTTATGTAGATTAGACACATATAAGAAAGGGACAACTTTGTTATAGCATCTCTGTATACAGTTTCTCTATATATGAAACCTGCTGTTTTATGTGTAACACATGTGGGTTTGCAATTTTAGTTTAACTCAGTTATTATATGATATTAATACATAGTCCTGCATATACAAAATGGTCAATGCTTAAAGGATGTGTCTGATTTTGTAAAATTAAAAAAAATCCATTGGTTCCTTTTTTAATTTACACACATGCATAATATAAATGAAGAATGAAATTAAATGAAAAATGGTCACAAAGATAGACCATCTTTAAATATTATTTCCCCTGTGTAATAATTATCTTTTATTTCTATCGGACCTCTGCGCTAGCCTATTCTTGATACATCAACTAGGCATACAAGTACACTTGTTTTAATCAGTTGCATACGCTTCTGTCTGCTGCCCTTTCATTACAGGCTCATGCAGTGCAGTGAAGGAGAAAGTCTTTGTGAAACAGCAGCTGGGTTGACTTTGCAGTCATCCTAAGTGGTGATCCTTTCCTATTTTAATACTGTAATTAGCTTAGTATCACACCCAGCTTGTTTCTGCTTGTTTGGACTGCTTAGTGTAGTTATAGGCAGGGGGCTATTTAAGCATCTCTATAGCTGAGCATCTTTTCACATGGAAAAGAAATTCAGCTTTGTGTTTGTCATTTCTTAGATGCCTCTAAATTGAATAATGACATCAAATAGTGAGATAATTTCCAGTTCAAATACTTCCCTAAGTATATGCGTAACCATTGCTCCTAACATTAGAAAATGGCTCCATTTGTTCCATTTATCCAATTTTTTTAATTTAGGAATGCTTAAATACTTAATAAAAAGAAGACACAGAGTATAGCCTACATTATATAATAAAGGATCTATCTATCTATCTATCTATCTATCTATCTATCTATCTATCTATCTATCTCTCTCTCTCTCTCTCTCTCTATCTCCATAGATATATTGGATTGAACCAGAGTGTTAAAAAAATGAAATACATATAATTGAAGCATGCATAAATACATATAATTGAAGCATGCATAAATACAAGCATACATAAACAATACATATTATTGACGCATTCATATGTCTAATGTCCTTCTCCCCATATCTTGCCTGTCTGTTGTCATCCTTCACATATTTTGGGACACTTCAATGAAACATTTCTTTAATACATAAAAAATAAGTATACACAAATAAATAAATAAATAATAAAACCTGTGTCATTTACTTGTCTGCAAATTTTGACTTTACAAAGTTTCCCTTGTAAATGAATTACAATAAATAAAATGAATTCCATAATTAATATGTGCCCATGTGTAAAACAGGTTAGATTATTATTTTTATACTCTGCCATTGTTCTATCTTAATATTGCCTAATAGCATTTTTCCATTGAAAGGTTGACGTGGCATCCAATTACGGGGTCTGCAGATAAGATGGTGCACAGTCCTGGCTATTTTAATGTCATAAAGATCAAACGAATGAAAAAGTGGAGCAACATAAAAAGTTGGATTAAACTACAATGAAACAGGAAAAAAAAACTATTTTTAGCACTTTATTCTCAATCTGTATATTTTATTCACAGTTCCTTTTTAGACCAGCAAAAAAGCAGTATTGTGCTCAGCATCTGCACATAAATAAAGGAGGGGATAATATTTGATTTATAAAATACAAGTAAACTATAAGTGCCAATATTGAGACCATGTGAAGGCAAAGGAACAAAGCATACTTTCATTGCTAATCATGTTAACATCAAAGTTTTAAAAGTACATTTGCCTATTCAGAGGAAATGCCATCACACTTCTGACGATCACATCTGCCACTAATATCATCCGGCATGTGGTCAACTCTCTGTTCTTACTTTTATCTCTCAACCAAAATTTGATGTCATGATTTTAACATCTGATGTTGAATTCAGGTCACTACAAAATAATACAACCTTTCTTTCTGTTCCACTTTCATGAAACATCTATAGTCTGTGTTGGAACACCATAGTTTATGGAAGAAGTCTGGAAAATATTAAATCTCTATAAAAAAAAATCCAATGATTGAAATGCACTTATGTAAACACTACACTACAGAATACCTATGCAGTGCTAACATCCGATCTTAGAAAGGGATGAATATTACAAGTAAATTCAGATTTGTTGTTTTGTTTAATTGCCATCTTTATTTATTTGTATATACAATATTGTTAGCAGCTAACTGGGTAAGGTGAAAAACTTTCATCCTGAGGGGTCAAACACAAGCAAGTGGCACCGATGCATTGCCATGGAAAAATCGGTATGGTACAAATAACCCTGCAAATGTGGTTAATTGAATGTGGGTGTGGCTTAAATATACAACAACAAGAAAAAAGCTATAAACAAATATAACACCTACAAGTCTCATCTGGCAAATAAGGGACTATTTAGTAACCACTATTAAAAACAGAGCATTCCTTAAACTCTATACAATACAGAAAGGATTTTACTTACTGATATACAGCACAGGATGCATCAAAGAAATCCATATAAAACAGACACCATTCTAGTGATCGATATACAGGAAAGTATTGAGAATTTAGAGCAGTGGTTCCCAAACTGTGTGCCGTCGCACCCTGGGGTGCCTCGGGACACTTGCAGCGGGGCCTCAGGTTGGTAGTACAGCACCAAAACAAATTATTTATAGTCAAAGTAAATGTAAATATGTGGACAAAAGAAGCGCAAACCTGTCCACCACCACATAACTGACCATAAGGATGTCAGGTAAGCACAATAAAATTCAAAAGTTTGGGAACCACTGATTTAGAGTGTCCCTAGAAAATATTTTGAAAGCCCCTGTGTAAACTTTCATAAAATGGGGCATATGTATCCAAAAATATTTTAAGGATATAATGTGGTTGTATGTGCGGGGGACCTCAACAGACATCAGAGATATATATGCTGTGATACCCTATTGTCAAATGGTTTCTATGGGAGCTGCTCAATTACAGAATTTACCAAGCTCCAGAATGCAAAGCATTCCATGGAGTGACCCTGGTAGTTAATGCCATCGTAGCCTATGGACTATACTTTTGGAAAATTTACTGGGAGATTGACCCATATAATTCCTCGCCAGCAAAGGCTGATCAAACATGTACAGTGCATGGGTCCCTGTCAGGGTTGGTTTGGGTTGGAACAGGTGTAGGAGGCTGTTTTAGGATGGAAAAACTATTAACAATGTGTTATTACTACACTAGTTAAAAATATATATATATTTGAAAAATGGCAGAAAATTATCAGTCGGAACTAAATATACATAAATAAAAAATATATTTACTTACATAAAATATATACAAACAATACACAATTTCAATAATTATCAGGTATGTGCAATGTCGTTTGTTTCCTGTCAGGCTAATATCCAATATAAACTGTAGCAGCAATATTTGATTTTAACAACACGTCCCAATCACATTTGTATTTTTAACAGTACACAAGCAGATTTGTAATTAAGAGTGTTACACTCTATGGCCATACTCAATTGCATCCACAGCAACCCATAGGTTATAATTAAGCAGCATATACACACTATTATGTTGTAAAGTATTGTCCACAGTATTAACTCCATCCTGGCTGGATTTATTCAGTCTAGCTGAGAATTCGGCTTAAAACAAGTGAGCCGCTTTAGTGTACGCTCACTACAGGTATTCCGTCTGTACAGCGGTGTTTCGTCTGACCGCAATCCGTCTCGTGACAACTATGCTGTCTTTGATTAGCACCCACTGTGCACCTCTCAGCTTGTCAGCAGCAAGCCGGTAAGTATACTCACTGCAGGATCTTTATTATACCAGCGGGGAAGATGACATCCATATGCTATTTAGCGGTAGGAGCTCCAGTAACTGCTGTTATACCGGTGTACTTCCAAGCTTGTCAGCAGTATGCTGGTGAGTGTAATCGCTACAGGACCTTTGTAATGCCAGCGGAAAAGATAAAGTCCAAAAATTAGCAGCGGTAAATGTCCCATAATTGCTATTATGCTTGTGGGTATCCAGGATGTTATGACCATCAACAGTGGTCAATATTTAGGGTTTTTATTGACGCATTTTGCCTCTGACCACTGGAGGCTTTCTCAAAGAGATGTTTTAAATTTACACCTACCCAATGCCCAGTGCAGACATTCAGACTTTGCACTCTCCACATGCTTAATGCAGAATAGGCCACAGACTCACAACTCTGGTTGTAGGTATATGACAGAACCATGGGATTCTTCTCCTAATGGCGAACACCCCATTATAGCCCAGTTGTCACCTAGTAACACCCATTCAGCCATTGGTGAGAAGTGACTGAGATGTGTCCAATTGGTCATAGATGTTGTAAGTTGTATATGTATGCCCAGTGCATGAACAGTTTGCAAAAAGATACAAGATGCGGCTACATTTGAACTTGCATGTCAGAATCAGACCCTAAGTCTGTAACTACCTGCTTTCTCCCAGTCCTGTCCTCACATCACAACACTATCCCTATAAAATATGGTTTATATCATAATCACATGAGTGTACATAAAGTGCCAATAATGGGGAGTGGTGGGTGCAAAACACTGAGGCTGGGCTTCCCTTTGGTGATTTTTTTTATATCATGATTGTGGCTTTATTCTCCTTGCCAGCTGTGATGAATGAAGGTTTGGGTAAAACAAGTTGACCACTGAGGAAGGTGAAAACAGTAGCCGCTGATAATCTGCTTACTGTGAGCACATGCATGTACAGTAATAGAAAAATAAAAAATTAAAGTTGGGCACATGATACAAACACATTTCTAGACCACACTTGTAATACATGATTACAAAGTAGTCTAATATATACTATACATAACACTGAAATAACCACACAAAAACAAACTAACTGTACGAATGCTTAAGATTATTAATTGTGTCTTTGATGATTCTGGTAATACAAGACTTAAAGAATAAATGTAAAAAATAGGCACAATAAAATAAAAAGAAAAGAACACAGAAAAAACATAGCACATGATCACAAAAAGGCTGAAAATTATCATTTTCAAATCATAACAATTTTATGGGACTGAAAATAGACACAATAGGTTGGTGGTCTTTGACAAATATGGACTTCTGTCCATAAAAAATGGTGGAATTTACTCTACATATACAATGTTGGGTCATGATGTGTGTATGTGTGCATTACTGTATAATGTGTCCCAACATGGACAATTTTCCTGCACACCTCTATGGAGTGTGAGGGAAAATCACCAATAATGGTGGTCATGATGTACTGTTCCAGAATGTCCATCACTGCCAACGTGCAGTATTGTATGCCCCCCAAGCTTCATGATCAAGTGTGCATGACACTTATTCCATTATTGGGGCATCATATGCCAACTTGATAGGCAGAGATGGGTCAAAGTGCATGAGGATCTGGTCTGATGTGATCAGCTTTGTCTTTCACACTATTTTGTAGACCAATTCTATGGTGCTCCTTTCTGTAATTTTAATGGATGTAACAAGTCTGATGCAGAAATTTGTGATAATAATTCACAAGGCTTAGATTTCAGGTGTTATGCTCGCAATATTGCTTAAACTTTGTCTTTAGGCTTCTGCAGATGTTTTTTGTCAATTTGGGCAGCACAGACGGTGTAATGGTTAGCATTGCTGCCTCACAGCACTAAGGTCGTTGGTTCGATACCCACTATGGCCCTAAATGTGTGGAGTTTGTATATTCTCCCTGTGCTTGCGTGGGTTTCCTCCGGGTGCTCCAGTTTCCTCCCACACTCCAAAAATATACTGGTAGGTTATTTGGCTCCTAACAAAATTGCCCCTCGTGTGTATGTGTGTGTGTGCATGTGGTAGGAAATACAGATTGTAAGCTCCACTTGGGCAGGGATGGATGTGAATGGCCGAATAATCTCTGTAAAAATGCTGCAGAATATGTGTGCGCTATATAAATACATGGTAATAATAATAATAATAAATTTCATGGTCACAAAAATAAATATCTTCTTTAAACAACTCTCATTTTGATTAGCTCTCAGTCCATAATAACATTCTGTAATCTTGTATGTACACTTTACAAATTGTTTAAATGTGTTTCAGCATCTTTCCATGTAACAATAAATTCACTGAGGTAATATTGAGTACCAGGTATTCACTGTAATACTTGATCCATGTGAGGTACTGGCTTTGTTGTGGACCTGGGGTGGTAATAGGAGCAGACACTGAAGCAGGTTTAAAAGTAAATGTGGAGTTTTTAATGAGTGGCTTAACAGACATGAATGTGGTAAAACAGAAAGTCCGGGTATAGCACAAAAGTGCACTTGGGAGCTGTAGTGAGGCAAATAGGAAAAAGTCCAGTTAGTGACAGGCAATGGAAAATGTCCAGATAGTGACTGGTTAATAGAAAATGTCCAGGCAGTGGCAGGATGGGAACTGTCAAGGTGGTGACTGATTAATGAAGAATGTAGACTGAGGAAGAACTATCCAGCAGAGTGTCAGTGGAGGCAAGGTGCAGGGTGAACACCAGGACTGAGGTGCTCAGGCAAGGGGAAGGTAATGGAGGATGCAGGGTAGTCCAGCAGGGTTGGAGCAGACAAGCAGGCAGGCAGATAGCGTTTCACAGGTAACAGGTGGTGAGCACATGGAACTCTCTCTCAGCTATGCTGAGAAACACGTTGCACTGGCAATGAAGTGAGGCTCTGAACCTCCCTAAATACCAAGTGCTGTGCCGTGACTGGCCAGAGAGAGCATGTGACAAATCAGGATTGGGCGAGCAAATCACATGGCCGGAGGCAAGATGGCGACGCCCATGCCAAACAGAACAGAAGCACTGCCAGGCCTCACCAGCCCAAAGTGACAGCATGTCCATGCAGAACCAATGCCCCTCGCCACACACCAGCACCACCGCCAGACGCCCCCCACCACAGTGACCTCACAGGTAATACCCATTGACCACCATGCCGAGAAACCCTGGTTGTGACAATCCATGGCTTTAGCTGAATCTATTCCACAGATAGTTGTACTATACTGAAATACATTTTTGTGTGTATTGATTTTTAAGTATTTCTTTGATGGATCTTCAATCTCCATCTTTAAATAAAGTTGTGCTAAATCTTTTTTTTTTATAGCAGTCTAATGGCAAAGCTGCAACGAAGCCCTCAATCTTTTATAGTGGGTATTGCAGTGCTAAAGTAATTGTTGTTTTAAAGTCACAAACATATGAATGTTTCCCACTTTACCTTTCTTCAATACAGAAACTATGCAACCTGTTCACTCCATTCCTCAGTGTAAAAATTTCAAAATCTTCTAGTTACCTCACTTCTTCCTCAAATCTTGGCCAAATAGCATATTCCACAGATTGAGTGTAACTATTGATTTAGGGTCATACCCATTTAGATGTGAAAAGTCGCGGTTTTGCAAAAAGTTTTTGCTGATGTAGTTTTTCCACAAAATGCGTATCGTGCAATCCTATTTTGCATGTGCAAATTCTCCATAGACTAATAACAGGGCAAAAACTTTTCACCATCTCAGAGCAGGTGAAAAGTTGTGCAAAACCTCTATTTTGGGCTAAAAATTTGGGGTCTTAGTTCCGAATCTCTTGGACACCACCCCTAAATACAAAATAGGCAAAAATATATTTTTAATTAGCTTCATTTGGCCAATAATGACATGTCATTATTGGGGTGAAAAAGTAAAACATTTTGAAAATGGGTTTAAATTACTGGGTCTATTATTTTGGGGGCTCTACGATTGGGACATGTGATTTAAACATTGCAGATGGCTGCACCAGGTGTATTTTTTTTAAAATTTAAAAGTGCACTTTTATGACACAAAAATATACTTGCACCCATTTTAATGTACCCCTAATTTAACTGCATAATTTATTTAGCCCCCCCCAAAGTTGATTTATATAATTTTTCCACTGTTACACAAAAATGCATATAACAGCCATTTGACACAATTTAAGAACCCAACATAAATTTATTACATCCACTAAATTGATTTCCTATGTCAGTTAGTCTTTTTATGGGGCACAGACAGATTTCCCCAAAATCTGCTGTACTTTTTGCAGGTTACACCACTGACCATTTTTAGGCAAATGCCACATTGCGTCTTTTGTAATAGGATAGTGCAAAAAAAGGGAGCTCACATAGACAAAGACACAATAATATCTCACCAAAAGCCTCAAAGTGTGCGAAACCGTCACCAATGTTAACTTTTTGCTTTATCACGTCTAATTGGATATGGCCCTTAGTCTCTTAACAGTGGCATCACTATTTGACACTGTGGAAATAATTACCTGCAATGTTTTTATAGACTGCCAGTCATTTTGAATTATTTTCCATAGTCACTCATTGTGAAGCAAACCTGGTTTGCCATTTTGTAATTCATACAAATATTTCAGTTTTTTTCAACATTATTTTTTACCTGAAGGGACTTTTTTTTATCCAGTATATGTCTTCAATCAAACATAGATTATTTTGTAATGCAAATTACTTGTAATACTCTACTGCTGTAATAAGTGGAAGTCTCAGTTAATTTTTAGTTTAACAGTCAGGGCAATACATATTAATTGCCACTCTGCTGCCATCATATTGTGTAATAACTAAGGGCCGTATTCAATTAGCGGCGAAAACTGATGTTTTTTTTGCCATTGGCGAAAATAGCCGTTTTCACAAAAGAAACTGGGAAATTTTCACCAAAAAACAGGCAAAAACGTTAACAGGCAAAAAAAAACTGGAGAAAAGTTTTCTCCATCCCAGACCAGGCGAAAAAAAATAAAAAATCCCTATTTTTGGCTAAAAATGTGGGGATTTCTTTCAGAACCCTTTGGACACTCCACTTAATGATAAATTACCAGAAAAAAAATCATAAATTGCATACTTTGTCAAAAAACTGACCACACAAATTTCTGTTTTTAGGCAAAAATTTTGCCTTTTTTTCTGGCGAAAACTGTAATTTTCACCAATGGCGAAAAATAACGTCTGTTTTTGCCGATAATTGAATACAGCTCCAAGTGTGGGACTGGCCATGAAGGACCCACCAGAGGAATTCAGTAAGAGGGGCCAATACTTATTATAGATCATGTATGATAATGTACTATATTGATAACAGCAATGCACTGTAGTGGATACACCATAGTCCTGGGAATGCAATTTAATGGGTTGGGTATGAAATACCGGCAGTTGGGATGCCAGCTGGTCTGGTAAGTATAGTAATCATCTCCCCTTCTCCCTCTAACTCTAACCCTGTGTTCCTGAATTCTAACCCCTAACCTTCCACACCCTGCACCCTAACCCTCCCCGTTATTGCCTAAACCTAACCCTGCCTCCTTGGTGCTTGAACCTAACCCTCTCCCTTTGTGCCGGTCTTCTGTCCAACAGTGGGGATTCTGGTGCCAGGATTTTGAGATCCGGCATCCTGGCTGTAGGCACAGTACATCCCAGTATAACTTAGCATATGTATAATAATTAAGCACATGATGGTGATCCTGCCTATATACTGGGTCGCCATCAGGGGGGGACTGACGATCCTTTAGTCCTGGGCCCTGAGAGAGGGGGGGCCCGGATGTCAGTGGTGGGGATGAATCATTACTTTACTGGCAGCCAGGGAGAGGAAACAGCGCGCAGGCAGCATTCCATAAGTTGCTGGCCGCAAGGCAATCACAGCTCATGGATCGGCAGCCAATCAGGAGCAGCTGCTCCTGATTGGCTGCCGGTTCGCGAGCAGCCAATTAGCAGCAGCCTCTCCTGATTGGCTGCCATCTGTGAGCTGTGATTGGCTCGCATCAACGCTGTATTTAAAATGACGCACACGCTATTTCTTCTCCCTGGCTGCCAATGCAATCCACAATGCTGACATCCAGGCCCGGTTTCCTCCATGCCTGACTGGCTGCCATTGACAGGTAAGCATACTGACCCTTCCCTGCACTCGCTTTATAGTCCAGCCAGCCTTCCCTGCACACCCTTCCCAGTCTAGACATCCATGTCTGTCCTTAACCCCCTCTACTCCAGCCAGCCTTCCCTGGCCTGTGCACCCCCAGTCCAGCCAGCCTTCCCTTCCCTGTGCCCCCCCTAGTCCAGCTAGTCCAGCCAGCCTTACCAGCCCTGTGCCCCCCCTAGTCCAGCCAGCCTTCCCTGCCCTGTGCCCTCCCCTAGTCCAGCCAGCCTTCCCTTCCCTGTGCCCACCATAGTCCAGCCAGCCTTAACAGCCCTGTGCCCCCCCTAGTCCAGCCAACCTTCCCTGCCCTGTGCCCCCCTAGTCCAGCCAGCCTTCCCAGCCCTGTACCCCCCTAGTCCAGACAATATTCCCAGCCCTGTGCCCTCCACTAATCCAGCCAGCCTTCCCAGCCCTGTGCCTCCCCACCTAGTCCAGCCAGCCTTCACAGCTCTGTGCTCCCCATCCTGGGGAGGGGGGCCCTGCCTATTTTGCCAGTATTGGGCCCTATCATTTCTGATGGCAGCCCTGCCTATATATACCAATTACTGTGTTGTACATGTGATAGGGGACCCTGCTACTGACTGGATGGTGTCTAAAACTAGATGACAGCTGCATTAGGTCTAGTAAAGGTGAAATAAAATTATTTTTTAAATCAACTATCTAAGCTCTTACCACCTGGATGACTTAATTGTAGGTTATCGAATGAATGCAGAGCTACAATGCCATTCCGATCACTTGCAGCAACTGTGTTGATTATGTTAAAGCCCACAGTCAACAAAGTTATGTCATAACCATCAACTTTGATGGGAAAGAGGGCAAATTTTGGTGTAAGTTCTATAAAGCACATAAAACACCCATATTCATAACTGGTCCTGCTCATTCAGGTAATTTACCCTAGGATTAATCATTTGAGTGCACAGTCTTGTACCTGACCATTAGAGGAGAAATTGAGTCCTCAGGCAGTGGTTCCCCTGTACCCCAGTGGCCTAGTCTGACTCTGTGTGTAATTCATTACAGGGTAAGTCTTTTTCTATTATCTATCTAAGGAGGTAATGTATTAGAATGCACATTTTTGGTGTAACTCACCACTAGTTCTTACTTGTTCCCGAAACCTAATTGAAAATGTATAACAAATATTTTTCACACAACTTTAGGATCTTTGGAGATTCTAATACTTCTAAAGATGAAGTAAATTACTACTGCATTTTGTAACCATTTTTTAGGCTATCAACATATGAAAACTTACCCATTACCGGGAAGAAAGAGTAAGGCTAGCACCTCAAATGGGAAAGAGTGGTAGAACCTCTATAATGAACAAAACATTACTAAACTTGCATGAAAATTTAACACAATTTTTAGAGTATGGACAATTGA
The DNA here is from genome assembly GCA_031769625.1 of Taudactylus pleione. Taxonomy (NCBI): domain Eukaryota; kingdom Metazoa; phylum Chordata; class Amphibia; order Anura; family Myobatrachidae; genus Taudactylus; species Taudactylus pleione. Next base: position 999,570 of record JAUIMM010000307.1, read on the forward strand.
CTAACTGGCGAAATATTGCCAGATGATCCCCTCTCTAACCTCCCTACCTCCCCTCTGAATTCACCACATTTTCTGTTTTTAAGGGACTCAAGGCTCATCACTATATGCCTCTTTATTGCCCAGATCACTCATATATTGCTCTAGGGTAATATTGCAAAGCATGCATTTACAATATATCTCCATCTTTAGAGGTCAAACATGCATTCTATCACATTCCTAGTTGAATAATGAGACTCATTGTATTTATGCTGAGCCAAAATCTGTGGGGTCAACAGAGGTTTCATAAGATAGAATTGACACCCATACCTAGAACCACCTGAAATTAGACAAACTCAAATTTAACACTAGTTCCAGCATATGCAAATATGTTAACATTCATAAAACCTAGAGCAGCTACTACATACCTAGCCAAGCCCTCAGGCATCTATTCACTCTCAAATTAGTCCCATAGGGCTGACTGTCACAAGATATAGGGATCATAGCAAGACCATGATATCTAGTTATCTCACTCATAATTTTAAGGTTTGCATAAAATACATTGATATAATGGAAAAGATGCCTATAATGGATAAGATACATTACTCTGCAAAAGTTTTAGGCATGTGTGGAAAAAATGCTGCAAAGTGAGAATGCTTTTAAAAATAGAAGTGTTAATAGTTTATTTTTATTAACTAACAAAAAAGTGAATGAACAGAAGAGAAATCTAAATCAAATCAATATTTGATGTGACCACCCTTTGCCTTCAAACCTGCATTCATTCTTCCAGGTACACTTGCACAAAGTCAGGGATTTTGTAGGATTATAGTCAGGTGTATGATTAACCAATCATACAAAACAGGTGATAATGATCATCATTTTCATATGTAGGTTGAAACACAGTCATTAACTGAAACAGAAACAGCTGTGTACGAGGCTTAAAACTGGGTGAGGAACAGCCAAACTCTGCTACAAAGGTGAGGTTCTGGAAGACAGTTTCATGTCACAGGTCATACACTTGGCAAGACTGAGCACAGCAACAATACATAAGATATTTATACTAAAGCAACAAAGTCAATCCCAAAGATTTCAAAACACACTGGGTTTTCAAGATGTCCTGTTCAAGCTCCTTTGAAGAAGCACAAAGAAACAGATGATGTTGAGGATCGTAGATGCAGTGGTCAGCCAAGGAAACTTATTCATCAAATGAAAGACACATTTTACTTCCCTTCAAAATCAGAAGATGACAAGCATTGCCATCAGCTCAGAACTGGCAGAAACCAGTGGACCCAGGAACAACCATCTGCTGTTCAGAGAAGTGTGGCCAGAAGTGGTCTTCATGGAAGAATTGTGAACAAAAAGCCATACCTTCAATGTGGAAACAAGGCCAAGCAACTCAAATGCACAAAAATATAAGAACTGGGGTGCATAAAAATGGCAGCAGATGCTCTGGACTGATGAGTCAAAATTTGAAGTATTTGGCTGTAATAGAAGGCAGTTTGTGCTACAAAAATGAGTGTCAGCAGGCAACAGTGAAGCATGGTGGAGGTTTATTGTAAGTTTGGGGCTGCATTTCAGTAGATGGAGTTGGGGATTTGGTCAGGATTAATGGTTTCCTCAATGCTGAGAAATACAGACAGGAACTTAACCATCATGTAAAACCATCAGGGAGGTGTCTAATTGGTTGCAAATTTATTTTGAAGCAGGACAATGAGCCCAAAAATACAGCCATTGTCATTAAGAACTATCTTCAGCGTTAAGAAGAACAATGAGTCCTGTAAGTGACAATATGGTCCACACAAAGCCCTCATCTCAACATCATTGAGTCTGTCGGGGATTACATGAATATACAAAAGGGTTTGAGCAGGCCTACATCTGTGGTTAGTTTTCCAAGATGTTTGGAACAAACTCCCTGCTGAGTTCCTTAACTGTGTGCAAGTGTACCTAGTAGAATTGATGCTGATTTGAAGACAAAGGGTGGTCACACCAAATATTTAGATTTCTATTCTGTTCATTCACTTTGCATTTTGTTAATTAATAATAATAAACTATTAACACTTCTATTTTTGAAAGCATTCTTACTTTGCAGTATTTTTTCCACACCTGCCTAAAACTTTTGCACAGTACTGTACACTGCTGCTCTCAAGTCTGGTGCCCTCAGCACAATACGAGTGTAATCAATGGCTCCCAGAACATTAGTCAAATTTAGGGTCTGTTACTCTGACTGTTGACTTGGGAAAGAGAAATATGTTTGCAATAATTTCTAAAGTACATAGCACAATTTCCTGAAATGTTTTGCTTGTTGATTTTACTGGTTTTAACGAACATCACAACTAACTGTATCTGCCTTTGCCCCCATTACTGGTACTTTGTATCACCATTAAAAATATTTGCATCATAAAAAGTTATACTCCATCTACTTATCTGGGCTAGTTTTCTATAGCACCATCAAGTGTTGACAGTATGCACATGTAATCTGACATCTTTATGAAATTTTAATCATTAGGGGTATATGTTGTAATAAACATTTAATTTTTTGGGGATATAAACTGTACACTACAGTGATGGCTAATTAGACTCATGTGCCCTGAATGTGGTCTGGGCCTGTATGTCTTATTGTGGAGCCCAATTTCTTGCACTTGCTACCATTTTGCTGAATTCACCTCTAGCTTCCTGGTGAATTCTTTGTGCATGTGGGCATATTTTTGTAGCCAGTGGTTATCTGTGTAGTTTTGAATAAAACATGTTGACAATTTGGGAATTTAAGGAACAGAACACATTGTATGTAACACAGGCTGTGGCTACCATTACTCATGGACATGACTGATTGCCTCCAACACTCAGAAGGTCACTGATTGCTGGCCTTCCCAATAAGAATCCTTAACAAAACCCAGTAAGGCTCAGCCTCAGGGAAGAGAACACATACCACCTCTCTCAGGTGTTACCATTAACCTCCAGCACTGATTACTTATATGGGTAATCACCCATCAGCCAGCCACTATACCAAGCTGCTCAATGCACTCCTCCAGTGTCTGAGTATCTATTGTCTTCTACATAGGTGCTTCAGTATAGTTTTCTTCCAGTGTAGTTTCATTTCCTCTACAGCAGCACACCCATCCATGCATATCCATATGCTGTGTTTCCAGGCAGATTCCTGATACCAGTTAAGTACTGTGTTGCTTTCATTGTAGGGAACCAACTACACTGGAACATGACCTGAGTCCTCACTGAGTAAAGTCCATATCCTCTTACAGGGATTCGTGAATTCCACTAGGGGTCTTAGACTCCATGCCAGGGTATTTGGTGGTGCCTGTACCAAGTGGGAACTTTAAATACATTAATGTTAATGAAAATAAGTATTTGAGTAAAAACACACAAGAACAGGTTTATATAAAAATATATGCAAACAGCAGTTTGTTGATAAAAAATAGATATTTGACAGATGTATGCAGCAATAAACTATAAAAATAAACTCAGCTCTTAATCAAGAATATTCAGCAGATGAGTCAAAGTCAAGTTTTAGGGAGCCCGATGTACAGGGTGGTCCAGAAGTGTTATACACCCTTATAAAAAGAAAATGAGAAATGTGTCTAAACATGATATGGGAGTGGGGAAAAACTTTTAAGGGTATGTCACCAGTATGGGGGCCATGTTGAAGTTGTCAATCTTGAATGCAACTCTATTATTTTTAATAAGGAAGGTAGTCATGTAACATATCAATCAGATGCAGAATTTCATAAGAAAAACAATTGTTCTTTTTGTAACATATCTTTATTCATTCTCGAGTTGCCATTGTCATTAACATCACTACTTGCAAAAGAAAACTCTAGAATTAATAAAGATACATTAAAATGAAGAACACCATTGTTTTTCTTTGCATCCAACATGGCCGACTTCAAAATGGCCACCATACTGGTGACATACCCTAAAAAGTTTTCCCCTACTCCCATATCATATGTGTAGACAACGAATTAATATTTCCTTACTCATTTCCTTTTTACAAAGGTGTTTCCAAACTTATGGACCACCCTGTGTATCACAGCCAGTGTTAAACCTCAATTAAAGAATATGTAAAGATGTCACCAGGACTGTCCAGCCGGAATGGCACTAATCTGTGTGGCATATAACCAACTTGTATTTCCATTGAGATAATAAGGGAGGTACAATTAGAAAAAAAAGTTAAAAAGACCAGCACTCACGTTTAGTAGGTCAATTCCTTTATTCCCAAGTATAAACAGGTCATCCTGTGTACAAAGTGCAGCGGAAGCAGAAGACTGACATCCATTTCAACAGATATCTCTGTTTTCCTCATGGGCTTAGTACACACATATCCCAAGCCAGCTAATATACCATGTAAGGTCACCACTATATTAAACACCTGTCCCACACTGATCACTCTTGGCCGAGCCAACCAGAAGCTCATGGGCTGCCAGGTGTCATGTGTGGGTGGGGCTAAGCATTTAAAAACAAACAGCCCAGAGAATACAAATTACAGGCTGGGATGTCTGTGTGCACGGCAACAGAGCCACCACTGTCACAGTGACAAACACACTGAACCACCAATGCAGATCCTAAGTGATACCTAAACACCACCAAAGTGGCAAATCACACTAATTACACCGATCAACCACCAGTGACAGGCAGATAAAAAAATTGTGAAAATTTGTGAACATTTTTTAAATTAATAGAAAACTTTGAAAATAATCTATATACAGAACCAAAACAAATGTAACTCCATGGATGAAAATAATACAACACCCCTATATGTCAAATTGCAGTGTCTAAAGGTTGTATGCAAAAAAAATGAAAAAATAACAAATGATTGCCATTATGGTACCCATTGCAGTGTCACCACATCATGGAGGACAATGCCAATCCTGATCTAAAGCAGAACCCTGTCACTCTATGACACACAGAAGTGTCAACAGGGCTGATGATGGATAAATAAATGCCATTATGGGACCCAAGGCTGAGTCCCCAAGGCATATCAGTCAAAATAATCCAATAATGACACATAGTGCAGTCATAATATGTTAATCATCCTGGGACATTGGATTATGCCCTATAGTAGCCAAACATGTAGAGGGGTGTGGGCTCTAATCAAGGAAACCACCCATCTTAAAATCTTCAGTGAGCCCAATGGGAGAAAGGCTGTTGAGCCAATATATCCAATGTAATTCCCTTTGGAGGAGAACCTTCTCCATGTCACCATTTCTTTGCATGTACACACACACACACACATTATAAGGGCACAGTCATGCCCTTATATTAAGGCTGAATTAAAAAGATGTCAGTCTCCCATAGAGAATTCTGAAGAGGGGGGCATGGTGATTAAGGAGCTACAACTCAAAAGCTATTAGAGGTACGCAGCTGAAATTTGGCAAGGACGAGTAGAACTATAGCTTGTTCTGCATGCTAAATTTTAGGGCAAAAAAATGAGCATTTGGAACCAAATATAAAGTTCGTGGCTTCACTTGGGTGCACAAAGATGGCTGTTCTTTGTGGGCAACAGCGAAGATGAAAAATGGGGGAAGGAAGCAGGTGTTAGCTGCGGCCAGGACCTGGGGAGGTAGTGGGCATTAGATGCGGGGGTGCATGTGTTAGCAGCAGGACCTGACAGCGGTGCTGGCTGTGGGACCCTGTGGCAGTGCAGGCTGCGGGACCCATCCGTGGTGGTGCTGTGTTGGCGGCAGGCCTGGATCCAGAAGGATCCAGTCCCTGCCAGCCATTCTTCCAAGTTCGGCAGCAGTGCCCATTTCAAAATTTTCTCCTAAGTGCCATTTTTAAAATTAACACAAGATCTGTCATGCACAGACAGATGCATGCTCAGATCCTGGAAGATCTGTGATACCTGCATCTGTAGATAAATAAAAACAGAAGCATGGTTGGATCAGTGAGATCCCTCTGTTCTTCTGTGTTAAAAAAAATAAAACGTGTAAAAAAAAAATTACATGACCCCTGCCCCAAAAGAACAACCATCCCTGGGATTTGGAGACCCAGTAATGGTTGTGCTAAAAAAGGGGACAAACGATGTAGGGGTCCCCTGTATGAAGCACAACCAGCACCAGGCTATTCAGAACCAGTCCTGGTTGCCAAAATATAGGGAACAAACGAAGTAAGGGTCCCCTGTATTAAGTGCAACCAGCACTGGGCTCTGAGCTGGTCCTGGTTGTGGAAATACAGGAGAAAAACAGGGGAAAAAATGAGTAGGGTTCCCCTGTATTTATCAGAACCAGCACCAGACCCTTTCTAGCAGTGGGGTAATGTCACAGCCAGGGTAGCCCTTTCAACAGCTCCCCTGGGCAATGCATTACCTCTGACCCCTAGTCAGCCCATGCCAGGCATCACAGGGGAGCTTGGGATCCCCCAATAAAGGGGTCCCCCTCTCCAGAGCACCCCAGGCCTAGGCTGAGAGCCCGGGGGTATCCCTGGCACACCTGGCCGATGGTGCCGGGTTGATTACGTAGTGTGGTGCATTTGATAATAGTAAAAATATTGTCTTTTGCTGTGGAACTACAGGTCCCAGCAAGCCTCTCCTGCATGCTGGTACTTGGAGAACTACAAGTACCAGCATGCGCGGCATTACTGGCCGAAATATTAAAATAAACACAAGACACACACCGTTGAAAGTAAAATTTTATTAAAACATACATTCACATACACATGTACACACTATCTCACATACTCACCTAGTATCCCTGAAGCCCATCACGTCCACTTGTCCAGTAGGAACCCATAGGGTACCTGTATTAAAAATTCCATACTCACCTCCTATGCGTGGATCACTTTCTCTTCTGTCCATGTAGGTATCCCCGCGCTTGGCATAGAAATAAAAACGAAGTTTTGTGGACCAGCAAACTTATTACTGTCCTCTAAGGACAGTACTACCTGAACAATGACTCCCCGCAGGATTTCACTATAGCAATCCTGGTGCGGAGTGCTCATTGGCTGAGAGAGGCAAGCCTTTTTCATCTCAGCCAATGAATAATTCCCACCATTGACTTCAATGGTGAGAGCCGTAACAGTTACTTAAGGTTATTTCTGTGCACTCTGCGGCCTCATTGAAATGCATGCTTATAGACCATGTCCCACAGCCTGCCTGCAGTGGTGACAGGGAGCTGCTACTGAAGAAATGTGAGGCCAGGTGGATTTTCAAGCTTGACACTGTGTTCCGAAAGGCCTGAATGAATATCACCCTTATAATATTTTTTTTGCGGTGATACCTATAAGTCTCTTGGGATTGATGTCTTTTTGTGCTGTTGTGTCGTACGCATTTATGGATGTTTACTATGTTTGTCTATGTTTATGTGTAGTATGTCCTTCTTAGAGTGTAATTTCCCACATGTTTGCCTATTGATCTAGCCACTATTTGAAATATTGTGTGTCTATAGACACTTATTATATGCTTTTAGCACTATTGATATTGTTACCAGCGATATTTGTATATGCCCCTTGATATTATGATCTATCTATTCACTGACGGGCTTGCTGTGGCGCTGGCTACTGTTGTTGTTAACGCTGCTTAGTCACAACTCATGTGATTTGATACTCTCAGTCCACTGCGTCACTTCTGGTGATGGTGCGCTCCACGCATTGGAGCGCACGGCACTTCCGGGTCCTTGCGCAACGGGGCTGTTTGTGCTATGGACGCACTGGCTGTACATGCTGGGCCAGCTGCACAGGTGGTGCCTGTGATATACAGTGTGGAGTGGAGTGTTTTGTTTCTCCGGTTCTCCGATTATGTCCCTACTTCCGAGTTTATATTGGGGGTGGGGCTTGGTAATTGATGTGGCTATATTAGATGGCAGGTGGGTCAGTAGTCTATGGGTCTTGCTGGTTGTAGCTTTGTGGTGGTTGTCCAGTCCTGACAAAGGTCCCGATGTGACCGAAACGTCGACCATTTCATGTGATCTGTGAGTTATTAAATATGCCCTTTACTGAATGGTGAGTGCCCATTCTCTTTTCATATATATATATATATATATATATATACACACTGAATGGACAAAAGTATTTGGCCACACCTGTTAATTATTGAATTGAGGTGTTTCAATCAGACCCGTTGCCGAAGGTGTATAAAATCAAGCTCCTAACCATACAGTCTCCATTTGCAAACATTTGTGATACAAAATGGGTTGTTCTGAAGAGCTCAGTGACTTAATGCATGATACTGTCATAGGATGCCACTTTTGCAATAAGACGGTTCGTGAAATTTCATCCATGCCAGATTTTTCACAGTAAGTGATATTATTAGAAAGTGGAAGCATTTAAGAACAACAGCAACTCAGCCTCAATGCATAAGACCATATAAAATCAAAGAGCGGGGTCAATGGCTGCTGTGGCACATGGTGTGTAAAAGTCGCCAAGTCTCTGCTGATTCCATAGCTGAATAGTTCCAAACTTTCACTAGCATTAATGTAAGCACAGAAACTGTGCATCAGGAGTTTAATGGAATGGGTTTCCATGGCCGTGCAGCTGTAAGCAAGCCTCACACCACCAAGTCCAATGCCAAGCGTCAGATGGAGTGGTGTAAAGCACACTGACACTGGACTGTGGAACACTTGAAACTTGTTCTGTGGAGTGACCATTCACCCTGCTCTGTTTGGCAGTCAGATGGGCCAGTCTGGGTTTGGCGGATACCTGGAGAAAGTTACCGGACTGACTTTATTGTGCCAACTGTGAAGTTTGGCGGAGGAGGGATAATGGTATAAAGCTACTTTTCAAGGTTTGGCCTATGCCCCTTATCTCCAGTGAAGGGCAATCTTAAAACCTCAGCATACCATTGGGCAATGTTATGCTTCCAACTTTGTGGCAACAGTTTGGGGAAGTCCCTTTTCTATTCCAACATGATTGTGCCCCAGTGCACAAAGCAAGGACTATAAAGACATGGTTTGATAAGTTTGGTGTGAAAGATCTTGACTGGCCCACACAGAGCCCTGACCTCAACCCCATCAAGCACGTTTGGGATGAACTGGAATCTAGATTGCGAGCCAAGTTTTCTTGTCCAACATCAGTGCCTGACCTCATATATGCTCTACAGAATGAATGGGCACAAATTCCCACAGAAACACTCCAAAATTCCCCATTGGTGTAATGGTCAGGTGTCCAAAAACTTTTGTCCATAATATATATATATATATATATATATATATATACATATATATATATATATATATATATATATATAACAGATAGATAGATAGATAGATAGATAGACCACAAGTTGTATTGCTTTTCATGGCCACTGTACAAATTAACTAAGTCGACCAATTGCTCATTTGCTTTAGAAATAGATCCCCTATGGATCTTCATACCTTCCCAGAGAGCTGCAGTGATATTTTTCACACATTTATATGTAATCTAGGCTGCCTATAATACTAATGATTTCTACTTCTTATTCATAGTGGTAGAAACATAATATTATGCATGGAATTCCTTCATTTAAATATTCCTGCATATGATTTAGGAGAGCACTTGTTATGGCCATTCAAAATCAAGTTCTGAGGTCATACTACATATTTCAGTGTACAATTGAGGATGACACATGACTAAGAATGCAACTAGAAAATTACTGCTGATACTGGATCCAATAGATATACGGTATAGTATGTACTGGATTCAAATTCATATGTGCATGTACTATAATACCTTCAAGACTTGACCCTTTCAAATGCTGTCAAAATAAAATCAGAGAGAAATAAAGTGGTGTAATCAATTAGATTTTTACTGATTACATATTTTCTGTCATATTATGAATGACATTTGATTCTGTGCTCCTGTTTTTTTGTATTATGCATGCAAGAAAATGTCCACTACCAAGGAATATATGTAAAAGTGTATAATTTACTTCATTTAATACCAAATGGTTGTTGTTAGTTCATACAGCATGCAGCAATGTAATTTACGCTACAGTAAAGAACGGGCTTAGCAGGCTATGAAACTTGTAGGTAAGAAATTTCAAAACAGATGGGAAGAAAAGTGAACCCCCACAGTTTGCCAGATGTTGTAATTATTGTCAGACAGTTTGGCATATCACTACAAATAATTTCACTCCGACATGTGACTATCCAGTTTTCATGATCAGAACAGCTAAAGAAAAGCTTTTTGTTGAAGTGACGATTGTAGTGCATATGTTTCTGGTTTGATATCAAAATGAATTAAAACTTGGGATATTAAAAATAAGCAGGGAAAAATAAACCCTTTGAATTAACATACCTGGAAGGCAAATTAAAAGGCTGTTACCATAGTTTGCATAGTTGAAGCCCTACATTACTACTATGGTTAGCATTCTGAATAATGCGACATATATATATATATATATATATATATATATATATATATATCGCCTTATATATATATATATATATATATATATACACACTTACTTTAGGGGTTGTCTAGGGGAAGATGTTGATGTTCACTGTAGCATTACATAAAATAATTTCACTAACAAGTATTAATAGAAATTTGTTTTGCATTGTTAGTACCTCTACACAAAACATAGTTTGGGACATTCACAAATTCCCTGACCAATTTGGTGCCCTAGGAAAGATTTCAGCTGGTGCCCCACTCCCAAAAAAATATAAATGCCACCTCAAAGCATTGCACCAACATCTCACGCTCTCTCCAGACACCTACGTGGCTGAAGTGGCACAAGCATAGTGCCAGAAGTTAATTTTACCCCCATGGTTCTAGTACCTGAACATAGTGATGTTCAAGGGCCAAGTGCTTGATCTTATAAGCCAGGGGCTAACTAACCATAAGCCATAGGCCTAGCACTCACCTACCATTCCCTCAGGTTTACTGCCTGACTGCGTGCCAAGGACCTAAGGCCCAATGCCCTTGCTGTCTCGTATTGTAAAGAGGAAAGGGTATCTCACTGGGACCTTTAGCCACTCTGCCAACTTTGGTGGCAACAGAAGTGATACCCTCTGCATGGGCCCTTCCCCAATAGGAGTCATTTCTGTTCCTCAGCTTGCCCAGCATCTTATCCTCTTTTGCCTCTTGGCACTGGTTTGACTTCACCAGCTACAGTACTTGACTCTGGCTCTACTTCACCTGAACAGCAAGGGAGCTAGTATAAGCTCTTTGGCAAGACCCCCCTTTTCACCAGGGCTAAGGCATCCTGGAGTACTCTGGCTTGACCCAGCACTTCCTTCTGCCATCTCATCTTCCTGCTCAGTGCTCTCTTCTGTGTGTTATCTTCTACATCTCTTCGGGAGCTCTCGTATGTTCCCCCTCTGGTATCATGGTGACATTGCGCTAAATGCACCTGCTAATAAAAACTGGAGTGAGTGGGCAGAGTGATGACATGGGGAGCCACAATTGCCTTGTATTGGTGACTCCTGATTGGCTGCTGGTGCCAAATTTGAAAAACTGCAGCAGTTCCTACATTAGAGCTGTGATCTGATGCCAGTGGGACACATCTCTACTCCCAGTAACCCAGATAGTGGTAACCCATGGCAACCCCTCTGGATATAGGTAGCCCTATGCAAATACCTAGGTTGCCTATGTCCAACGCTGGCCCTGGACAGCTATTCATTCAGTAGTGGCCAGTGCTAAAATTAATGGTTAGAACAGTAAAACAATTGGGAGAAATGTTTCTCATGCATCTGTCTGGTTGGCAAGAGATAGAGTAGCTGGTCTAATTTTACACATTAAGCATTGATGAATGCTAGTTTGCATGTTGTGGAGTAGTTTTAAAGTTGTTTTTAAAAATCTCATTTTGAGGTAAGGATTGACTGAAGAGAGAGATGAGGATGATGGCTTTCTGAATGGCAAATCACTGGCTATGCTTGAATCATAAATGAGCTGTTTTTTTATTAAGAAAGTGGGGTAAGGTGTGTGTGTATTTTGTTTAAATTAAGTTTACTAATGTCAAAGAGGGAAATGCAATTCTGTACCATTAACAACTGAACAATGATCATAGTACCACTTTTATCAACTGTTATGGAAGTTAATATTTTCAAATTCCCATACATTTTGATTCCACATCCTCTAATGCTTCTGTCTGTACCCTCCCTCCTGAATATTTAGACTAATCAGATGTTTGTGAATATAGGGAAGCACAACATACAGTATATCATCCTGCTGTGACTCTGTAATGTGAGCTAATTCCTAGTTCTACCTGGTTACTTATCCCAGGTTTGTGTTGCAGGATTCTGCTGCATTCACCCTTCTCAGGAAAGTGAAACCATTGTCTTCTGAATAATGCTGAAACAGTTTATTTATAACATAATAGCAAAAAAGTTTAAAGGTTTAAAATGGGTCAGTTGATGGCCTGACAAGTTTCATGCCTGCATTGGCACTTCCTAAAAGGAATGAAGCATTAACATGATCATAATATGTAATATGTACAGTATATATAAAAAAAAATAAGGAGGATTTAGTCTAGACACCTAAAATTGTAAAATGCATAAAAGGTACATGAGCGATGTGACAGATTTTACATATAATATCGGCACAGGCAGGGCCATTGCTAAGATGTTTGGCAACCCCCCTGCAAACTATAAATTTGTGAGCTCCTGTATGTCCTCATGTCTCCTTACAATATTTCATATTTACCCCTTATTCACATTACTCCACACAGTAGTACGCCTTCTTTATGTTACACCACACAGTAGAGCCCCTTATACACATTAATCTACACAGTAGTATCCCTTATACACATTATGTCACACAGTAGGGGCATCCCTTACCTATTTGTTACTAAAGAGTGGACTGGGCCTAATGCCCAGCCACTCATCAGGGGTTCAGGCTCTTGACTGCCTGCCTTAGGGCACATAAAATGTCCTGGGCCTAATGGCTAGAGTCTATTTTACTTGTTGCGTGGGCAATCTCCCGACTTAGTGATCTAGAGAGGGGAAAGTGGTAAATAACCGGTGGCCAAGGCCACCTAGTGATCTAGAGGTTGCAGTGGGGAGCTTCATTTAGCTCTTTGCTTTCCACCACCTGCAGTTTTCTCAGGTCATTATCTTTTTTCTTCTGACACCAGCCCATGCTGGCCAGTGCTAGCCAGTGGTGCCACCGTACTGAAGGTTCCTCTCAGCCGCGTCTGAGGTCAGATGCTGCAAGCAGGTGGTGCTATAACATGCCGAGCCATGATTGACTTGCCATGGCTGCTTCTTTGGATGTCGGTCTGTGAGCCATGATTGGCTTGTGCCCGGGCCCAAGATCAAATATCCCCTGCTGCCTATTGGCCATGGGTCCTTGGTGCCAAATTTAAACTGGGGCCACACCCATTTGCCCAGTATGTCTTAAAATAGTGACTGAGAAGGTAGCCTGTTTCAGGCCCGTATAGAGCCTCTCCAACCCATGCCCTCCTGCAATGCAGACCCCGCTTAACACATCGCACCGGCTCTGCGGACAGATGTACAGAAGTACATTTTAAACTAGAGATGAGCGGTTCGGTTTTTCATGGTAATCTTCAAATCTCAAGAATGGCATCTTATTTGGTATCTGGCTCTCATTTGTTTTGGATAACCAATAAGATAAATCTGAACTTGTGCTAATTTGGGGAAAAGAACCAGGTTAAAACCAAACTGCTCATATCCACTATAAACAGTAATTTAGAGTTTCATCTGTAAACTAATGTAAGTTATATTTTTACCCAGTTTCAGTTCCAGTGTTTTCACATACAACTTACGTTTCATATAGAGTACAAAATATGCACATCAATCCTCTGTGATGTTTTTAAAGCAGAATAGGGCTGAGTAGGTCTACTCTGCATCACTCTTATTGAAAAATCATAGTTGCTTACACTTATGTTCCTTGTTGTTCCAGTAGAGGAGCTCCTCAAATCAGAGGATGCTCCTTTCTGCACTGGAGCAGCGATTTGGGCTGCAGGATGCTGTTCAGGCACCCTGCTATCAAGATGCAGGGACCGTGGGTCAGTGACGGTACCACCCACAGGGCTCTGCACTCTGTTCAGTGGTACTGATAACACACCCCTAGTTTCAGCTCAGGGCCCTATTTTGCTTTCATCATGGGTCTGTGAGCAGGGACGTTGGAATGATTTTATGTTGGGAGGGCAACCCAAGCAGTGGCCGCAGATGGTCAGCTGCTGTGCTTTATAGCAATAGGCTTCATAGCCCCTGCACCACACACATTACACCTCCTCCTCCATGCGGTACAGAGGCTGTGCAGCCTATTGCTATAAAGCACAGCCCCTAACCATCCGCAGCCACAGTGCTTTTCAAATGTTTTGGGGATGCAAACTGCCCCCTTGCCCCCCTCATTCCAATGCCCAGGTCTGTAAGGGGAGAAGCAACAGTGCTGCAGAGGGCAAGAGTGGATTCCTGAGAAAATACATCAGGAGTGTGATAATCCAACACATTTTAGGATACACTATAAATTAATTTGATCTAGCGCACCTATTACTACAATCATGTCACTATTAATTGTTCCATTTGATTATAATACTCCTTATATTTTCAGCAGCAATGACCAATACACATATTAAACTTTTTTCTTTGTTAAATATAACTAGATATAATAACTAAATCTATAATATAAATACACATACATATTGATGCTATAGATTTATTCAATTATTTTCCTTTCATATTTAAATAGGCTATTACATTATACCATTTACTCCTATTATGGGTAGAAACTACTAGTAAAGAGAGTAACTTATCTGCTGTGACCACTTATCTGCACAAGTGCTGATTTATTCCTCACTGTCCTGAATAGTGCAGCATTCCTTCACTTGAATTTTGCAAAATTATAACATCATAATTCTTACCTCCTCCAGTCAGGCTGGCTGGCAAGGCTGAATTCTTGGTGCACTGATGTCCAGATGCACTGATGTTTGATGCAGAATGTTGTCCAGTCTCCACTGCTTCCCATGGGCAAACAGTTGGGTTCCAAAAGTTAGGTTTCAGAACAAAGAACAGATAACGCATCACTCAATAAGCTGACAGAAAACACTTTTTTATGATGATTTTTTGACTTGCTGCCTTTATGTTATGCAGTTTTTAAAAGACAATGTGAAATTCCCTACACCTGCACAATATAGAGTTTATTTTAATAACAGATAAAAAAAATGAAAGTAAGAAAATATGCACTAACTTTCCACTCACATGTCCATTTGCCCACCAGTTTTTCTCACATATGTTTCACTGCCCACACTCTTGTTACCAATTTCCCTCACATTACCCCTTCTTAATATATAACAGTAACATTTGCAGGGCCACCTGCTCTATGAACTATCTATTTCAGAGTTCCATTGACTCTTCGGGAACTGGTCCAGTGTCTCAATCTTTGTGTGAACTACTGACACTGATGGTGGATGACCATTGGTGCCTCCCAGATCCCATTGCTCAAGGTAGCTGCCTTGAAATGCCTAATATTGGCAATGGGCCTGCCACGGCAAGACATGAAGATGACCAGAGATTACATTCACATATTGCTGCTGCGGACTTGAAATGTAGTTCATAATTTTATGTAAACTTTAGACATTACTGACAATTGGGGGCAAGCTGTATAAACCAGAATTAAGACCATGTGTCACAATCTCTGATAGGGATGTAATATGTGCAGTGCAACCAGTAATGCCACCTTTATTTTCTCTGTGTTGAATTAAAATTGTTCTACAAGATTCTAGCGGATAGACTTGCCTTAGACATAATGGGTCTAGACCTTCCAGACCAGGTAGAATTTATACTTGATCCCCAAATGAAAATAAGGCCTGTAGACCTGATACCTACTCTGGTAGTTCTCGATTCAAAAAATTTATTTTTCAAGTTTTAAAGTTCGTTATGTAATTATGTTACATGAAATTGGACATATTCTCACTGGTTTTGCTGCCTTATATTAGAATCCGACTGCAGTTATTCTTTTTTTCCCAATTAAAAATGTCACCCAACAGTGATATCAGCCTTAGGATCATATTCAATTAGCAGTAAAAACGTCAGTTTTTCGCCAAAAAATGGCGATATTTTCACCAAAAACTGGACATAAGTTTTCTCCATCCCAGACCAGGTGAGAAAAAATGCAAAATCCCTATTTTTGGCTAAAAATGTTTGGATATCTTTCAGAACCCTTTGGATACCCCCCCTAATAATAAATTATCCCCCCAAAAATTTGTAAGTTGTGCACTTTGGCAAAAAATGACCGCGCAATTTTGGGGAAAAAAAAAAATTTGGAAAATGATACAAAGCTATTTTTTTCCAGGAAATTACTGTTCCATGTAAATTGAGGGTATATTAAAATGAGTACAAGTATATTTTCGTGTCGTAAAAATGCATTTTTAAAAACCATAAAAAAATGCCTGCTGCGACCCCATGCAATGTTTAAAACACTTCACACATCCATTCCGCCTCGCGAAAAATATCAGACCCAATACATTAAAACCACTTTCATTTTTTTTTTAACCAAAAATTGCTTTGTCGTTGTTCGCCAAAGTGCACAACTTACTAAAGTTTTTGGGGATAATTTATTATTAGGGGGTGTCCAAAGGGTTCTGAAATAAATCCCCACATTTTTAGCCAAAAATAGGGATTTTGCATTTTTTTTCGCCTGGTCTGGAATGGAGAAAACTTATCTCCAGTTTTTGGCGAAAATATCGCAGTTTTCTGTCAAAAAATGGACATTGAATACGGCCCTTAATGTACATGTTGCTTAATGAACCTTTGGCAGCAAGCATTCACACTACTCTTACAGGCATCATTATTGAACCCCAAAACTACCATCTTTTAATGAACACAGACAATGCACTTCTAACTTTGACAAATCCTGTGGTATACTGCCCTTTATCCACAAATAAATTAGCATTTATGGAGACCTATACAACTTTAAATAAACAAAGATAAAACAGTATTTCAGCTGATCCGTATATTGTGAAAATCCTTTCAAATTAAACTGTGATTTGTGAGCCCTAGCAACAGTGGGTTACTTGGTTTGCTCCTGTGCTACAGATCAGTACTGTGATTCTTACCTGGCCCTGTGCCTGCATCACTGGAGTAATAAGCAGGGTGCAGGCATGGATAGCCTTTTCACTGGCATCACCTGACATAATAAAGTTTCTTTTTTAGCACAGCATGCATGGCATCATGATGTCTGAGTGCTGAAGTGAGAGGAGAAAGTAGGAGCAAGCAGAAGATCCAGGGTAGGTAAATGAGGTTCCTGGAGAGACAATGGGAAGGGAAGATGAGGCTATGGAGAAACACGGGGGGGGAACTGAGGCTGCTGAGTGAACACATCAAAGTGAGAAGCTGAGAGAGACATGGGGGTGAGGTTATGGATAGATTATGGGGGTTGAGGCTGCTGCAGAGACACAGGGGTTGAACTTAGGCTGCTGGAGAGATACAGTCGGGGGCTGAGGCTATGGAGAGACATAGGGAAGATCTAAGTCTGTTAGAGAGATGCAAAAGGTGGCTGAGGCTATGGAGAGACACTGAGGGAGAAAGCTGAGGCTGCTGGAGAAACTTGGTGAGATGAGACTGTTGGAGAGACATAGTGGGGAAAAGCCTGGAGATTTTGGCTGGGGCACAATAATCTTCACTAAGACACCAATTCTGAAAAAAAATATATATTATGATGATGAGATTGGTTACATACCTACAGAAACAGAAGACTTCCAGACTAAGTAATTCCTTACATAACTAGTGAATGAAGACTGAAGTTTTTATCTGCACAGAGTGGATCAATTTTTATCCCTGATGTAGCCCCAAGGGGGAAAAATGCATTGGAGAGACCTCATACTCAGTAAACTTTGTTGTCCCTGGACCCGGAAGTGTGTGCACGCAGAAACTGGAAGTTCGGCCGTGCACTCCAAGCTGCATTCCAGCAGCAAGGAAGGATGTGGAGACTCCGGCCAGCAAATACCGGACCAGGAAAACTGGGGAATGGGACAGTGGGGCTGAAATACACCAAGAAGAACCAGGGTGAGTGCCGTGAACAGAGTGAAGAAGTGTAGTGTTTACATGAGCTGCGCAGTAAACTCTCAATTGCAGAAGGAACTTATTTATGCTTGTTTGTACTTATCTTAGGCTATACCATAAAACTTCAGCTGGGGATTGACACTTTATTGTATATGACAACTTGATCATAGCTTTTTAGGCAGGAGAAGCAGGTCTGTGAACTGTTATACTACAACAATTAGGTGGGACTTGTTTTTAATGTATCACCTAAAACAAATGGTTTGCACCGAGCTTTGTTATATTAAATTGTAGTTTTCTTATGCTTTTTAATATGAAAAAAATGTTTTATGCATTCTGGATGAGATGATTTGTGTCCATATAATAATATCAGATTTAATAAGTATTCATTGTAACACACAATCTCTTATAGAGGAAATTGTTCCCGCTTTTTAACTTTTCTAGAAAATTTAAATCTACACATATTTTTGTAAAAAATAATTTATATTATATACAGTGGATTATTTCCATTTATTTCTCTTATTTCCACATTCTCTACTCTTTTCTGTTTGTATTGCTTTTTATCTCATTCCACCCATCTAACTCCTAGCAAGAATGCACCAGAAGCACTAATACTATTTTTGCATATAAGTTATCACCAGCGGAGGAAGCTGGTAAGCTTTCTCAGGCTGCAACTTGTTTCACCTGTTCCAACCCAAGATGTGTGCAGATAGTTCATTACACCAAAATAAAACAACTTCATTTTATCCTACTCATTTTATACCAATTTCCAATTCCCTTCAGATATATTATTCTGCAATATAAATGGTTACTCTGCTCTTAAAATAATATTAACATACATTTTTCTAAATCTCTTTACAATAAAAAAATAAAAATAATAATATTAATAATTATAATAATATTAATAATAATAATTTACAAGTGAAAGTCATTTGGTTATTGTTAATTTGGAAGTTTGCGCTTCTTATACTGTAAATATAGTAAATGTGGAAAACATGTGAGCTAGTGCGATGTGGGCGAATGCGGAAGCAAGCACAATTGTGAAGATGAGTAATTTGATTTGGCAAAGTTTGAGAGTCTATAAAATTTCATGATTCGTGGATGGTGAGTCACTTTGCTATCATCTAGTTAAACAAAAAAAAATAAAACTTCAATTATTTTTAAAAATAAAAAAGAGCTATAAAAAATAGAAATGTGTAAGTGTAAAATAATGCCATGATGTTTAGTGAGCCTGTTCTGCTGACCATGAGGGGTAAATTTACTAAGATTTGTGTTGGTCCCGATTTGTCCCAATTTTCAATTTGAATAGGATCGATCAAAAACGGACATTTTTTCACTTTAAAAATTTGGAATTTACCAAGCTCCCGGTTTTGATAGGATCGTTTTGTTTGATGGTGTATTTGATCAATACTGTCTGTGTTGAAGCCCTGAGATCCCTGCCCGACTTTCTCTCCTGCTCATCGGCTGGAACCCATGTGTAACCAATCGAATAAGTGGCCACTACATGTGGCTGTTGGCCCATGGGAATTCATGAGGTGGCCCGTCAGCTGTCATTCCCAAAGTACTGCTGTGTGTGACAACACACAAAGCAATACTTGTCCGTATGGCTTTGGGTCTGTCAGTTTGTTATTTTGCCAAGATCCCTGGATGCTACAGAGACCAGCATGAGGATGGAGGTGAGTATAGGAACTTTTTTCAGCTTCTCCCATTGTATTCTACATGGGACAAGTGGATGTGAACATCTGGCAGCAGGTGAGTATGTGGGAGTGAGGTAGGTGTGTAATAAAGTTATACAATATATGGTGTGTGTGTTGTTTCTTTTTTAACTATTTATTTTACAGTGGGGGTACGGTGCCAAAGTGCCAAAGGGCAGGCATGCTGGCACTTGCAGTTCCACTGCAAAATACAATAGTTTAATGCTATTTAACACTTTGTTACCCATGTACCCACAATTAAAGGGGTGCGCGGAAGAGCCCCGGGCTTCAGACCAAGCCTGGGGTATTGGGAGAGGGTGATCCCTTTTTTGGGGTCCTCATCTCACCTGAGATCCCTGGCTTGGCCTGAGTGGCTTGGGGTGAGAATGCTTGGCCGTGGAGACTCGGTAATAGGGTCTCCTGGCTGTGGCATTACACCCCGGTCAGTTTGTGTAGAGTGCTGGTTTTAAATATAGGGGGACCCCTACACTTTTTTCCCCCCTATATTTAAAACCAGCACTGGCCCTGCAGCCAAATGCCAGTTCTTAAATTACGGTGTAACCCTACACATTTTGCTCCCTGTATTTTTCGGAACCAGGACTGGCTTTCCAGTCCAAGGATGGTTATGCTTTTAGGAAGGGACCCCATGTCAATTAAAAAAAAAAAAAACAATAAAAACACAGTATTCATTATTAAACATACACAAATCACACTGATTTGTGTATGTTTGATGGCAACTCACAGCTCAGGAGGTGGTGCATTTCAAACATCTATTGACTCCCTGATTTGGCTGTAAAAACGGCCAAATAAAGCAAAACGAATAATGGTAAATTTCCTGATTTAGGCTGAAATGAATGAAAAGTACTTCCGATTTGAGCCAATGGTGAATTCATTTCTATTGATAAAAAGGGGCGAATTTGTGGCATTAACTCACTCTATTTCAACCCCAAAAAAATGAAAAAATCACCTGAGTTTAATGATAGTAAATTTCCGATTAGCAAAAAAGTTATATTTTCACCCGAGATAGCAATCTCGGATCAACACGAATATTAGTAAATTTACCCCTGAGTGTTTAGCAAGCCCAGGATTAATAATGTGTCTCTCTATCTCTGAGGCTCATATGCTTGTTGCCCATAGTAGGTTGTATTAAATTCCTTCATGAGCTGTTATTTGTAGAGTTTTTTTGGGAGGTATTTTGAACATGGCTGAGCCCTGATCTTTTTTATGCCTGAATTCACTTTGGCTATAGATTTGCAGTATTTACTAGACACTGTTATGGTGCTGTTCTTGTCTGAGTCATGGTGAGCATAACTTGACTCTGATCTTGCTTTTGGATTACTGATTTGGGACATGTTTCAGAGGCAGATGCAATGCCGATGTTTATGCAGTTGAATGAGTTTTTGGCAATGCACATGCCCAAAAAGTCTAGCAAACCCTTAATGCACACTCATAAACCAAGGTGTGCAATGGCAGATGCTATTTCATACAACATAGTGAAAAGTAGAGACATCGTCTGTGATCCAAGGGCATTTAAGGGTGGAGAATGAGAGGTAAGAAAAATTGTTTACATAAAAGGGCAGTCTCATGGGTGTGTTATGGGAATGTCAAGGGTGTGCTGTGATCGCAGCTGCATTCTCAATCACACACCCACAGCCTTAGAGGCCATGTGTGTAAGTAGTTAAGATTAATAGCTTGAGTAACCCCTAGGCTACAGCAAGTGTCAATGGTGCATCCAATGGTGCACAAATGGTAGAGGGTTTACAATCACCATCACAGTTGCATAGTCCATGGAGCCTGAAAGTGGGCATCTCAGTGTTTGTACTCTCTTTTACACACTGGTGCACAAGGGGAAGGATGAGATTAGCATTTACATATTTTGTGATATTTTTATAATGTTTTATACCTGTAGATTTCCAGGTCATTCACTCTTTATTTGGTTAATAACTATCTCTGACTCCTGCATATGTCGTAGGTGCAACTGAGACAATTTATTTTAAGAAGGCTGCAATAGGCAAAGATTTCACTAGCTGGATTATGGGGCAAATAATATAATATCATGGACCCAAGCTAAACAAAAATTATGGTAGACCATATTCAACTCATGTAGCTACTCAAGAGGCCATAACTAATCAGGGTCCTATTAATCCATCCTCTCAAATTTAATGATTAACAAAAAAATATATTTTAATGGTAAGTTTCTCTTTGGAAGTTCTTCATGCTGTTCAAATAAATTTACAAATTAAAGTTAAATTACAAGTTAAACTTTCAATTAAAGGTGCCACAAAATGTATATAGCACTGTACAGGGCAAACATACTAAGATGTCCGCCGACCCCCGTGTTTTGGTTTTGGATCTGTATCTCCTTGTGTTTTGGATCTGGATTTGGTTTTCCAAAACCGCCCCTTGCGTGTTTTGGTTTTGGATCTGTATTTATTTTCAAAAATTGATAAAATCTGCTAAAATCACATAATTTGGGTTTTATTTTGTTCCTACAGTATTATTAACCTCAATAACAATAATTTCCACTCGTTTCCAGTTAATTTTGACCACCTCACAGCTCACAATATTGTTTTCATCCATTTTAGGACCAAAATTTGCACCAAGCTAGCTGGCTGACTAAGCTAAGTGGCAGCAGTGGGCGGCACAAACATGTGGCAGTTGAACTTCCAACAAGGCACATCAATAAAACAAATTTTTTTATTATTCAAGAGGCCTGAGAGAGTTGGAGAATCTATGTAGTTAAAGGCAGGGACAGGAAGGGTTGATTGGTAGTAAAGTTTATTTAATTTTTTTATTCCAAAGTAAATTTCTGAGGGAAAAGGAGAGGGGAGGCATTTACAAAAAATATTTTACTCATTAACATCATTCCTTGCCCCAGAAGAATCCTTCAGTGTCCTTCCTGCTGCTGCTGTGAGTGGATTTTCATCCCAGAAGTGGACCAGAAAGACTACTAGTAGTGCTTTCCAAAACAATTGACTGTTAAATAATCCTTTCCAAAGATTCAACTAAAAAAGCATTTCCCAACATTACCAGGGGCATTAAAAAAAACATAATTAGTGTCCTCCAAAATGCTATTGTACTGACTGTCCCCTTAACCAAAGATATGTGGACAAGCTGAACAGAGCAAATGCAAGATTTAAGATTTAAGGTGTAAGTTTTACATTGTGTCTTTCTTGAAAATCCTTGAGCACTATGCTTGCTGCTTCTGCTGCTGCTACTGGGAGTGGATTTTCATCCCAGAAGGGGACCAGTAAGACTACTAGTAGTGATTTCCAAAACAATTGACTGTTAAATAATCCTTTGCAAAGATTCCACTTGAAAAACATTTCCCAACCTGTGCAAGGACATTAAAAAAGACATAGTTAGTGGCCTCCACTGTAATTGTACCCACTGACCACTTAACCACAGATATGTGGACAAGCAGAACAGAGCAAATGCAAGATTTAAGATTTAAGGTGTCTTTCTTGAGAATCCTTTAGCGCCATGCCTGCTGCTGCTGGGAGTGGATTTTCATCCCAGAAGAGATGAAGACATTGTGTCTTTCTTCCCAATGGACACAGATTTGAAGAGATGTAAAGAGCTGTTGGTAAGCAAATTGTCAGTGGCATGTGATGCAGTGTTGGCTTCTCCTTCAGTTTCTCCAGCAAGTGCATCTGCCGAGAAAAAACTAAACTTTCAAAATACCCACTGGTGATGCAGATGAGTCAACACAACCAAGTTTTTACTTTTGAAATTTGGTTGCTTCGGAATTTCCTACGATTAATGACACCTCTACCATGACTCCATCTGATACAGTCACCATTCAAAGAAAAATTTTAATGATAGCATCCAAATAGGTATGTCAGATAGTCCATTTGAATACTGGCAAGAAAAAAAAGGTAATTTGGAGGCCCTTGCACAAATTGGCAGCACTACCGGGAACCTTGTCAGTGATTGGCCTATGAGGCTACTGCCCCAAAATGTGGAAAAGATGATGTCCATCAAAATGAGCTACAAATTCTACATGAAACAACTTTACCATCAATTATGTGCAAAAATTACAGAGGCGCCTGTAATGGTGGATTCCAGCGGGGACAAATTAATATTGTTTGAAGATGATGTATACACTGATGAGGGTCAGTAGCTTGTTTTACAGGGGCCCAAACAAACCAATCACTTCATGATTGAGGATATTGTTGAGGAAGGTGTTGATGGTGAAGATGGCATGTGCTTTGATCTAGCAGAGAGAAGGGAGCTAGCTTTCGCTGGACTGCTTGTTGTTACTTTTTTAGCCAAAGTTTCTGAATTTTGCAAAAACATTTTTTGATGGATGCAATGCAGATGCCTTAACAGGGTGGAGGTTCCAAGATAGTTAAGGTCCCTATCTCTACTAATTTTGGCTTTATAAATGCCTTCACAACTGTTGTCAGGATTTGGGTTAAAATTATTCTACACCCAAGATGTGGCTTTTCTGGTCTTATGCCCAGGTGTCACCCAAGCCTATAACCCCAGTTTATATTGTTACCCCAGCCTATACCATCACCCCAGATGATACCAGCACCCAATCCTATATCGTCATGTCATCCTGTGTTGTATAAATTACAGCTGCGCTCCCTGTTAGATTGGGGATTCATTATCCACTTTAGTGGATGTAAGCTCCATTTTAGTCCATATCACCACACCACCTACACATCTTCTGACCTGGGCTACAGGGCAAGCAGAATGCACTCTGGAATACGGTTGCATGGAGCTGCCCTTCTAACTCACTGAAAATCAGGTAGAGGGGCCATGGGTAGGGAGTAGGCTCCATATTTCAGAGAATGCAGTTTAAGATGCTTT
Organism: Taudactylus pleione; assembly: GCA_031769625.1. Taxonomy (NCBI): domain Eukaryota; kingdom Metazoa; phylum Chordata; class Amphibia; order Anura; family Myobatrachidae; genus Taudactylus; species Taudactylus pleione. Next base: position 1,023,940 of record JAUIMM010000307.1, read on the forward strand.
ATTCCATTTTTAAACCATATCCTTTATTTTCACCTTTTGAAAATATGTTCAGGTGAATCTCAGCTGAGGCATTTGTGATGTCATTATGTTTAATATATTATGCACTTTATTTAGCACTTTGTTGTGGTTTTGTAGTCGGCTTTTAGACTAATCATTTATTCATAATTGAGGAAAAAAGTGAAAAGTTGCATTTTTTTCTAACTTTGTGTTATTAAATTTTAAAATTGTCACAAATTATTTTAATATGTGTTGAATATTACGCTGCAGTTCCAATTACAAAGTCACAAGATTTTTTACGAATACACTGCGTTTCCTCTAACAGTGTTAATATTTTTTACGAATACACTGGGCTTTCCACTTACAGTGTCACAATATTTTTTATAAATACACTGCATTTCCACTAACGGTATCTATATGTTTTACGAATACACTGCATTTTCCACTTACAGTGTCACAATATTTATTATACACTGTGCTACCACTTACAGTGTCACAAGCAATACATATAGGAATATTACACTGCAGTCTGACAGGCAGCATCACAGTAAAAACATAATAATAATATAGTACACTGGGGTACAGCACAAAAAAAATATATATATTTTTATTAATTATATTATTATTTATTTTTTTATGCACTGGGTACCCCTGGTTGGATACAGCAGCCTCTGTTCCTGGATGGACACAGAAACCCCTGGATGGACACAGCAGCCCCTGCCCTGGATGGACACAGCAGCCCCTGGTTGGACAAAGCAGCTCCTGCCCCTGGTTCAACACAGGAACCCCTGGATGGACACAGCAGCCCTTGCCATGGATGGACACAGCAGCCCTTGCCCTGGATGGACACAGCAGCCCCTGCCCTTTATGGATACAATAACCACTGGTTTCACACACTGCCCCTGGATGGACACAGCTACCCCCGGATTGTCAAAGCAAATCCTGGATGGACACAGGAGCCCCTGCTCTTGATGGACACAGCAGCCCCTGGATGGACATATCAGCCACTGCCCCTGCATGGACACAGCAACCCCTGGATGAACAAAGCAAACCATGGATGGACACAGGAGCCCCTGCTCTTGATGGACACAGCAGCCCCTGGATGGACATATCAGCCACTGCCCTTGCATGGACACAGCAACCCCTGGATGAACAAAGCAAACCATGGATGGACACAGAAGCCCCTGCTCTTGGATGGACACAACAGTCCTTGCCCTGTGCAAATACAGCAGCTCTTGGATGGACACAGCACATCCATTCACTACACTCTCCATAGCCAGAATTAAAATGGAGCCGATCATGGGGACTTTTATATAATCCAAAAGCCTTGAGAATCCAACATCAGGAGGATGATGTTGTGTCTCATTTTGAGATCTGAGTCAGGTGGGAAAACCCAAGCCGGACTCGGTTCTTGTCTCGGATCTACAAGTTAGGGTGGGTCCAGTTCTCTAAGAACTGGACCCGCTCATCTCTAATATTAAACCAAACTGGGTAGAATAGACAAATTGAGCATTTGTAGAGCAACTCTATTAAGAATCATGTGTGAGAATCGATTCAGTATTCAGAGATCCTGTACCCAATATACGGATAAGTAGACAGAGTCACTAAAGAGGAGAAGGAGACAACGGTAAAAAGCACTGGTGACATGTAGTTTGCTTGGGAGGATCAAGAGGGGGGAGTCCTTGCACATAAGAGCTTACAAACTAAGGAAAAGGGAAGAACAGTTGGAAGATAAACTGGGAGTGATAAATGATGGAGGGTTGGAGAAGTATCTATTTAAGAGAATGGCTTGTAAACTTTAATAAAAGGTAGGAATTAAAGCTTTTTATAAAATTGAGGAAATTAGTAGACAGTCTGACTGGGCAAGGGAGTCAGTTCTACAGGATGAGGGCACCTCTTTCTGAAATTTTGGAGGTAAACCTGAGAGGAAGTGACCTGGGTAAAGGACAGGAATTGGGCACAGGAGGAGCACAAAGGAGGAGTGGGAATGTGGATGCAGATGAGGTTGGACATGTAAGAAGGAGTGAGGTGGTTTAAATATTTTTAAATGGTGATACTGGGGTTTGGTTTTAAACCAGAGTCAAAAAAGGGGTTTATATAGTATTATAGATGAGCAGTTCAGTTTTTCTAAAAATCAAACACACCCATTCTTAAGGGAATCGAGTGCATCTGAGTCCTGGTGGTGGACTTGCTACTACTGTTTCAGGCACTAGAATTCCTTTTGCAAAAACCAGGGCCAAACACAGTAATGCATCATCTGTAACCTCACATGCAACTCCTTCTCACTCTGAGTCTAAATGTGTCACCTTTAAAACTGACAAATAAGTGCACAAAAAGAACACTAAAGCTGAAGAACAAACTGTTTGTTCACAAACTTTACAGATACCAGAGGAGAGTTTAAGGGTGTCCACAAGTGCTATATGTGAGTCTGATATTTTTGACACTGTAATTATAGAGTAGCCATTGTCTACCATTTCTGAACACTATGCAAATGTGAGGATGATTAATAGTAAAAGTAATGTGAATTACATATAAATTGAGGATGCTACTGTGGAAATGAACAGGATGAGTGGGATATTTGTGTATCTGATGATCTTGAGAATGTTGATAATGAATGTGTTGGGCAAGAAGAAGTTTACAAAATTCAGAAGGGGGATGTTGTTTGTGCCAAAGTATGTCAGCCACCAATGGCAACAGTTCTTGCCAGTGATAAGAAGGATATTACCATAACTGGGCATAAGACAAAAAAAACCCCACTTCTGTGTGGGATAATTTTTCCACAAATCTTGACAACATATGTCAAGGCATCCGTACCATTTGTGAGGCAAAATTAAGTAGCGGTAGGGATATTACCCATCAAGGAAACTCCTCCCTGTTATGTAATTTGCAGTGAGTTCAAATTATTTCTCAAAATCTGAAAAATCATGTAAAATAAAAATAATCTGTCCAGCATAGGCTAACAGCATGATGGATAGATCCCAGAACATGCAATCTCTACTGACAACACCTTCATCATCACCTTCCTCATTAATTGTTGGAAGTAGTTCTCCTCCATCCAGTTTGCAAAGTCTAACTGACTTATCCCCATCCAGGATTCCTAAGAAGAATCCTTGGACATTAGTTTTGCTGCTGCAGCTGGGGGTGAATCTTCATCACATAAGCAGACCAAGAAGACTAGTAGTTTCAAACAACAATTGGCTGCTAAACAATCCTTTGCAAGAGGAACCAAGTATGATAGATGCCATCTTGTTGCACAGCAGATCACTGAATCCATGATGATCTGCTATGTCAGCATTACATCTTCATCAAATATCCACCATCATTGCTTCTGGTTTTAGAGAATTAGCTGAGGTAATGTTTACCCACTATCAATTTCTATCTTGATTCCATTTGACCAAAACAGCAAATCATCAAATGTACCAGGACATTAAGCATAAAGTTATTCTAGGAAATGCCATTGCAACATTTATTCACTTAACTACAGATATGTGGACAAGCTGTATTGGTCATACCAAAGATTACATACAATAACTGTGACAGCCCACTGGGTATATGTATTGCCTTCAGCAGTAGTATCTAACACACAATGCCAGCTCAGTCACAGGCAGAACAACAATATCAATGTTGATTGATTTAGAAGAAGTTGAAATTGATTAAAATCTATCTCTAGTAAATATACCCTTACAAACTAAAACACAGGGATCCGCACTCATCTTTAGTCTATTCATTCTCGAGTTTTAACATAAAGTTTATAGGATATGTTCGAAGTGCTATCTACCATGTTGCAGTGCTAAGGCTATTCTCTTTTCCCATTCCTGATTAACCTTGGCCAACATGTCTGGCTAAATCTGAGCACAAGCATCAATAATTCATAGTTGCCAATGATAACAATCTTGTATCTTCACATCATAAACATGTTCCTTCAGGTAACCCAATAGAAATAAATCCAATGGAATTAAATCTGGGGATCTTGGTGGCCACTGGACAGGACCTTTATGGCCAATTCACCTATGGGGAAACTGCGCATCAGGATATTCCCTGGCAATGAGCCCATAATGAGGTGGGGCACCACCTTTCTGGAAGAAATTAAGATATGACCCATTCTCTGATAATAATGATGGAAAAATATCTAACAACCTCTTGGAATGTGCTGCTGTTAATGTTCCATCAATAAAAAATGGTCCCACAATATGGGTACCCCACAAACCTCAATATACCAACTGTTTTGCTGAGGCTACAACACTACAGGCATCTATCCAGTGAGAGTTTTTCTCTAAACCAGTACCTGTGGTTCTGTTGTTTTACCTCACCACTGGTGAAGAAATTTGCCTCATCACTAAACAATACCTGGGGTAGAAAATGAGGATTCAATTTAAGTTGCTGTGTTATCCAGTGTGCAACTCTACCCAATGGTCTGGGTCATCCTCAGTCATCTTGTACTGGTGCCATTTATGTGTAGACAAAATTCTTAAAAGTACCATACAAATAACCCCACATTCACGAGACAGACAACGAGGGCTATGTTGTGGGCTCCTTGAAAATGATGCCAGCACAGCAGTTGTTGTTGCTTCATCTGTAACAGTTTTGGTCATCCACTTTTTGGTTTATCTGCAACTGATCAGGTTTATTTCAATTTGGCAAGGAGTTTGGCAACTGCACTGTGAGTAATGGATAGCCTATTTGGCTGACATTGGTTGAAATCATTAGCAGTAGCACATGTGCTTCATTCTTCATATATCAAGACAATCTCAACACATTCTGTTTTGTGTTGGTGCCATTGTCATTTATGTCTCTACCTGCAAAAGAAAACTCAAGAATGAATAAAGATAAATGAAAATGAAGAACACCATTGTTTTTCTTAAAAAATTCTGCATCTGTCTGATATGCCACATGACTACCTTCCCAAATAAAATAATTAGATTTGAATCCAAGATGGCCAACTTCAAAATGATCAAATAACTGGTGACATACCCTAAAAAGTTTTCCCCCACTCCCATATCATATGTGTCGACACTGGTGTAATGATAAAGTCCATTTCATATCAGAATGGACATATTACCATTAATATTGGTAACAGCATGTGTTATGATCTATAGACTGATAATCCACTGTATATATGTTTAAATTGTATCAGCAAATCAAATGAGTGTATGTTCAGCCTAGGAGACCAGAATGTTTACATTTATGCAAAAACCTAATTAAGTTTCAGAGGATGTTGTTGATAGCAAAATGTTTTCCCACCAAAAGTAAGGAGCCAGTCTATTGTGTAGATTGTGTAGTTAGCACCACAGGGGCTGAATGGGAAATAGGAAATTCACACTTGTAGGCTCTCTAGAACCTAAGCCTGCCAGAGGATGTCCTATTTCACACTGCCCACTGTGTCTTCTCCATTTCCCAGCCAGAAACAAGGTCCAACCACCTGGTATCAGGGAAGTAATTGAATTGCAGACTTACTGTCTCCTCTCCAGTGGCATAGCTAGGGAGGAGTGAACAGGGCACGTGCCCTGGGTACACTGCCAGCCACAGTCCAGGACTGTGGTTTCAAGTCAGTGTAGTGAGGTCAGCACTACACAGCAAACACTCCGACACCGGCGACAGGTTGTACACTCATACTACTCGGTGGCCATGTATTTGTTGTGGCAGACAGACTCTCATTGGCTGCTGCACCCATGGCCAGAGTCCGGCTGTAGCAGTGGGTGATGGGAGAGACGTCATGATGTCTCTCTCATAGTGCTGTGCAGGAGGACAGAGGAGCGGGCAGTGGCTGCAAGTGCTGGAGCGAGGATTCAGGTAAGTGCTGTTTTTTTTGGTGTGCCTTTGTTCTATATTTGTAATGGGGACCAATACTGGGGCACTGCATAGGTGGGACCACTACTGGGGGCACTGCATAGGTGGGACCACTACTGGGGGGCACTGTATAAGGGGCACTACTGGGGGCACTGTATAAGGGGCACTGTTTCTGGGGATATTTCATAAGGGACACTACTACAGTGGCATTGCAAGAGGGGTACTACTACTGGGGGTATTAAGGTGCATATGGAATGGAAAGGAATGTTCCCAAAGTGATGAGAAATGATGGTGTGTCATGTTGACATGTCCCCATTTTACAGTGGCCATGCCCACTTTTCAGTGCACGCCAAAGGTGCGCGCACAAATTATGGGGGTGGCTCCATTTGTTAACTTGCCCTTGGCTCCAAATATCCTAGTTCCGCCACTGCTCCTCTCTCATGTGCAATGAAGTTCAGAATCCATTTCTGTGGGAGAGGAAGCATAACAGAATGGGTAAATTAACCCTGCAACCTGGACAGCCTGCATCCATTTTATAAGGGAGCCACACTGGCTGGAATACAACAGAAATTATTCATGGAGAAACCTTACTCTAGGTGATATCTGAACTTTGTTTTTCCCTTTTTTTATTTTATTTGAAATTGTCTGTAATCCACGTGTACTTTCAATAATTGTGTTAATATTTGTAACTCTGTTTATTGTACCTACAGTATAAGCTTTGAAGTATTCTTGAAATTAAAACTTAATTTCTAGTTCTGATATTCTGTGTTCTTAGACCTGTGGCCTAGTGAGACACATGCTACTGATTTTTAAAGCATATTTACTGTGAGCTTAATCAAAGGTCTGCTGTAGGAGGAGTTTATTCCTATACAAACTCCTTTGTAGTGGCAGATGAGTTATATTTTGTTTTTTAAGTAATTTACAAAACACCAATGTCATAAACACCTGACTTGGAAGGAGTTCTGAGTGAGAGCCCAATTGTGACAACTGAATTAATATTTCCTTACTCATTTCCTTTTTATAAGGGTGTTTCCACACTTATGGACCTCCCTGTATATACCAAAATGTATAAAAACAATAAATACACTTACTGTAATATACAGACCCAGGTCTAGGTATCAAAAAGTTTTTAATCATGAAATTCTAAATCACTTATGTTTGTATATTAATAGTCTTTAGGGCCATAGCACACACCTATGTTAATAAGATGTTTCCACAATTAGGGATGGAGTTTCCCAGTTCTCCAGTGCGGCTGATATTATAATGATAGCAATAGAGAGTGTCCCTCTAACATAGGTGTTCAAGATATACTAACTATTAGGATGTGTCTGAATGTCATGGTGAGAATCTCCGGCAGAACCTACAATACTGTGGCAGTGTTTCCAGCTAGCTGCTTAACTTCCTGTTAGAAAGCTGGGGTGCAGTGCAGACAGTGAACTAAATAACTGTGGTTTCACACACAATGATGTTTTGGCTTTGTGGCCAACTCAACAATGTGATGTAAACTTATACCCCGTTTCCACCTAAATTCTGGGTCTGACCCGGAGTTGGAACAAAGTTCCTATCCGGATCAGACCCGGAATTTTGCCGGTGCCGACTCGGGATATTCCCGAGTCAGCGCCGCTCACACCGCAGTCGGGTCTGCATAGACCCGGCTTTTGCAGAGTGAAAGTGGTCGCTTGGAGATGACGTCATCTCCAAGCGCCTCTGAAGCCGGACCAATCGGCCGGCTAGTAGCGCACTCCAGGTCATCGTGACCCGGAGTGCGCTGTTCTCACAGCAGGGTTTCACGGGCTACACCCATGTTAAACCCTGCTAGTTACCTGGGTTGGATTGCCGGGTCACTCGACCCGGCGATCCAACTCTCTCCCCTTTTACACCAGGGAGCTGCCTGGGTTAACCCTTCAAAAACCTTGGTTTTAGCTCCGGTGTAAAAGGGGTATAATACAGTAGATCTTCAGACCTGGTAATTGGCTACTGATTCAAGTAGTCTCCATTTTCTTCTTAAAAGTATCTAGTATTGCCATTAGTATAGGCCTTCTTTGGAACATTTTGGGTTACTTTGTAATGATCCAAATTGGCACACTTCTACAAATGATGTAAAACCTAATACAAGATTACAGATCAGCCAAAGAATCCTTTTGAGAATTTCTATAATAAGCAGTTGACAATTAATATAGTGTTGGGTATAAAAAATAAAATTGATCACCACATCAAGAAAAGACAACATGAGGAATCTGTGAATACAACTTCAGCTCATTTTTATTGCCCAGCACTTCATCTTCTGCAGGCTTTGTGGAGCCTATGTAATTAGGCTTTTTGAAGTACTTTTCAGAGAAAAAGAAATATATAAAAAATTTGGACCAATGTCTCTACAGTGAAGAGAATTTACGCTATATCCAAAATTACAAATGGAATGTTGAAAACATTAGTGCCAGATGAGCCTGAGGACATAAATTATTTTGATGATGTACACATATTTATAGCATTAAGAATACAATCTGTACAACTATCCATATTCGCACCTTTATAGTTAGTCGCAACACATTTCTAGGTATTTATTTGGCTAAGAAAGTGTTTGTGCAACTCCATTGCCAACTCATACCATGGTAGTAGCATTCTGGATTCAATATTTATTGTTTCTTCTGGAGTTTCACTGAGGATTGGTTGTCTTAATTTAAAATTGTATCTTTTTTATTCAATAAACTTTCCATAATATACAGTGATTCCATAAATAAATAGACCAAGGTGTCCACTAAATTAGACCTTTTAGGAGCTTATAATTAAATATGAATCTAGAAAGGAAATAAATGGCAGATTGAAAAAAATCAAATGGGCATTATCAATAATGATTTATATTATTATTATTATTATTATTATTATTATTATTATTATTATTATTATTATTATTATTATTATCTTTTTTTATTTATATGTTACCACAAGGGTTCCATAGCACCATACAAACACCATACACATGGGTTAGAATAAAAGGAACTTTACAAAAGTACAAACATAACCAAATAAGACAGTTATAGAGAAGTTCATATACATCTGACATAACATATATTGTGTACTTAACTACTAATTAGAAGTCAATCAGGAGTAATATGTTATGCTGATAAGACAAACACAGATAAGTGCTGCTCCTGACTAGCTGCCACAGTGGGAGGATTCACCCAAGTTTATACTAATTTCTCAAAATGTGAACCTCAGGAAAGGTCCATTCCATCCATGGCAAAATGTATGGAACACTCCATAGAGCAACATTTTTTTTCTATAAATAAACCACTCTCTTTTATCTCATTTGAATGATCTTGCTCTGTAACTAAAATGTAATGCTTGAATTTTTCAGCAAGCCTAGGCTCACTGTTACATATGCTGCATATGTTGCACAGAATGCTTACACTTGGTCCAAATCCTTCCATACAATGTTGCTTCTGCTGCCATCATGTTTTGCAAACCCAAATGCTTTAGTGCAGTCACAGGTACTGTATATTGGGTACGCCCATGTTTTTTCACTTATCCATACAGCTGCAGGAGCATACAGCAGGAATGTGTATATTATTGGCACCAGAGATTTGGTTCCATAGATGCCACTGCCCGAGCGCTCAACCTCACTCACCAGCAGCATCAGAGATGCTCAGCGGCCACCACTGCACAGGTGCCAGATGTAGCAGTGCCAGACCTGGTCACTTCTACATCATTTTAGCCAGAGGACTGTCTGGTAATAGGTAAGTCCTTTATCATAGGGTCTGATTCAGTATGGATCATAATTACAATTGCAGCTGTGAATCCATATGGAATGCAGCTGCTAAAATATGCTAATGCTCGCCAAAGCTCAGCCGGCTAACGAAACTGGATCAGAACCTTTATATACCCCTGCCTATACCTTCTAAATATCCTTTCTATAAACCTCTAAGAATAACGCTAATTTGCATACGCAGTCTGACCGCAAATAAAGACAGGAGTGGAATCTGTGATTCCAACGCACAAGTATTATTCAGGTAAAAGTACAGTCAGTTACACGCAATTGATACATACACAATTTAGGCATAAAAGGAAATATTACAGACCCAAGTACAGTTTACATACGCTGCGACTTCGGACCCAGAGATAGACCTCAGACTAAAGACCCTCAGTTCATACAACCTTCAGATTGGACTAAAAAACCAGTATTCGGGCACACATATTTATCCCCCTCAGACTAAAACAGGACAATGGGGCAGTTTCTTGCTGATGTCATTGGTTCCCAGAGGAGAAGCATATGTTACAGCACATTTAAAAGGCTGTTTCAAATAGACTCTCCCTGCCTCTAACAGCAGGGGAATCTTTCTAGTAACACCTTCTGTACATTCCAACAGTTTAAACATTTTGTTGCTTGTAGGTTCTGCGATCCATAACTTGAGTTTGCATGATGCGATCTCTCCACCGATAATACCAGAATGCTGTAAAAAGCGTACGCATCAGAACAAGACCAAACACAACTTGCTTATCATGTATAATACCTTAGTTATCAAAAACCTTTATTTCTCAGCATTTAAACTAACATAACCAATTTGGATCATACATTTTGATGCTTATGGAACCTTATGAGTGAATATGAAATGTGTGGGTATTCAGGGTTTGGTATAAAGACGTATTAATATGTGTATGAAGAAGGGTGCAGTTAACTCTTACTGAGTGAACATTTTAACAGTGTGACATGCTGGGCTAGGTAGTTCTACATGCCTTCTGTCAGCAGCCCCCACTTGTCCTTTGTTGAAAGGGAAAAACCTATTTTGTTCTCCTAGACTTGTGTGGAATGCAAATGTATTATCACCTCAAGCTGTGGAATTTGGGGCCATCCTGTCTAGGATTCAGACAAATCCAATTGTGTATATCAATGCCTGGATTATATTACAATTGCCACAACTTTACTTTATCTGCATCCAGGTATTCCCAATTTGTATGTAAAACTACCCATTGTCTATTTCTATTTACTTTTACTCAGCTTGTTTTTCCAGTTGCCCTTGGTAGATTAACATTGCCATCTGTTCTTAGCTCCTGAGTTGTAACTTGAAATGACGTTGGTCATAAAATGGCATCTTGCAGATTCTTGTTTCTAAATGGAGTCTAGCTGCCATTTGCAAGATGGCGTCGCGCACGCTTCAATTTTAAACTGATCTTGTCTCAGCTAATAATCCAGTTTTGACAGTCCACCCTTTGATAGTGAACAACATGCTATCACAATCTGCTATTTAAATTTAATTTATGCTTACATTCACATATTATTTATTGTTATTATGGGATGGTGCAAGATGGTTCTTAAACCATCAATAATGTGTCTCTGGGTGGGGAAATAAAACTACTATTATACGCACATCGCGGATCTTGGAAGATCATGTGACAGGTGTGGGAATGCACTAGTCTTATAACAGCAATCTTGAAGGGGAATTTGAGACTTTACATTGTCTGAGGTGTTCTATAAATAACATTTCAATAATATATTCTATGCATGTCTAAATATTATACATTTAAATGATGGTACTTGCTAGCTCAGGGTTGTAATGCAGTTCTGTATCTACCTCGGTATACATATTATCATTTCTAACCACCATCATAGTTTCATTCTTTCGTTTCACTCTGTTTTTACATTTTCCACACTTCAACACAATAGGAACACACTGGACGCATATGCCAATTACTATGATGACAATCAGTATAAGGATCAAGAATTTGCCTATGCTGGCGATCACTTCCTGGACCCATTCCCCTAGACCTGAGAACCATTTCACTGGGTTCAGCCATGACACCCATCCTTCTATCTTTTCCCCTGCTTCAGCCACTGATGCGTTATGGTTCTTACGAAATTCCCACTTTAGCTGCAGAATCTCATCCATCTTCTGGTCTATCACCTCCTTAGGGTCGCTGGTATCATTGGTGACATAAGTGCAACATTTTACTCCAAATTGGGTGGCTAACGTTACGCAATACCCTCCAATAACAGCAGTTAAATAATTCAACACTAGCCTGTCTTGCACTAGTTCTTTCTTGTACGCTTGCAATTCTCTCACTGTGTACCTGAATGTGTCATCGTACCTCTTGGTGATATTATCTATTAATTTAGCAAGTTCCTGGATATATCTACAATTTAATGTACCCCTAGCAATCCTGGTGGGATCCAGGGTGACTAAAACTTGGAAGCCAGTTGTCTCACTGATTAACTGAGCGGCTTTATGCATATCACCAGGTATCATATTTCTCTTGCCTCTGTGTTCATATTGTGTGTGAAGATATGGTGACGGTGTGTTTTTATGTATTCCCAGCATTTCAACATGTGTGAGGGTCATAACTTCTGGGACTACTCTTCCCAGATAACACAAATCTTCGGAACTCGGGGAGAGCCATTTATACGCTTTTCTTCCACATATAAAATATACATTATCGGGGAGAACATAAGGAATGGCATGCATCATTATCATTAAACACATTTCCCTTGCAAACAATCCTATCTCAGGCTCTTCCATCTGGTATATGCAAGTTTCTGGTTGTATTATTTTAGCACAATAACCATCTGGTACTTTACCAATAATTTCTTTGCTGGAACTCAATGTATACCTGTACCTAAAATGTGTCCCACTTGATTTAATTGAGCGCAACAGATCATAGTTTATGGACTCATTATCAGCTCTTTGTGAGAAGGTCATCGTCTGATTATTCCCCTTCTCTTCCCAACCTCCAGGTTTATTGGGGTTGGTTATGTTTAAACACAAAAGTGATCTATCTACTTGGAATTGATAGAGTTTGAAATGAGGTGGTTTGGATGAGAGGAATTTTCCATCCAATGTTTTCCCTTTTTGTAATTCTAAAATTTCCGTGTTATTCAGCAGAAATGGTACCAACCCTACATTATGCTGTCCCTGTGGCACATGTGAACACACCCAGCAATCAGTTTGATTTAACACTTTGACTACCATGCTATGATAATCTTCTAAAGGATATCCTCCCCAGTACGGGTTATATTTAGGTTGGCACTGTTGGATACTGTTCTCATCAACTAGGGACCCACAAGACTCACAAATACAGGAATCTTCAGACGATAAACCTCCACACCTTCCCCGAGTATCCGGAATGACAGCTCTTTTAACAATAACAGTACTAAGATTGGAAAGACACTCCCCTGATTGGCATTGCACTCCTTCTGATTCCACTCCATCAGCACTGCCATCAGTTCCCGTTTCCTCAATCGGTCCCCCATCACAGACACTGGATATCCCCGGAATGAACAGGATGGTGAACACTCTAAAAGAGAATATGAAAATGAACACGTCCATTGTCACAACAAGACCTGCAAATTTCTCTCAGTTTAGGTATCTTACTACGACCTTTTCAATCCTCCCGGAACAAGCTCACGAGTGACAGATCCACGCTATCAGCTTTGTCTCCGACTTGTTTCTCCACTGGTTGATTGACCTTTTTGCAGTGAGTGGAATGGTCCCAGGTATCTCTCTCGGCCACCTTCAAAGATGTAGTACTCGTCAGCAGCACCTGGTATGGACCTTCCCACCGATCAGTCAAACAACCTGAATGCAAGAAATTTCTGATCATTACATATTCTCCTGGTTCGACATCATGACAGTTAGTTTCAGGCATATCATTAGACAACAATTTCAGTTTCTGCTGTTGTTGCTTTAAGTGCTTACTCATTGATATAAGATACTTCACAGTTACCTCGTTGTTACCCTTCAAGTCTTCCTGGGGAATTATAATCAAGTGAGGTTGTCTGCCGAATAGTATTTCAAATGGGGACAGATTCAGAGGAAGTCTAGGAGTGGTCCTTATGCTATGTAGGACCAAAGGTAATGCTTCTGGCCATCCTAGTCCAGTCTCTGCCATCATTTTACTTAATTTATTTTTAATAGTCCCGTTCATCCTCTCTACCTTGGCACTGGCTTGCGGTCGGTAGGGGGTATGAAGTCGGCTATTAATACCCATCAGCTTACACATATTTTGGAACACATCACCTGTGAAATGGGTACCCCTGTCACTCTCGAAGATCTTAGACATACCGTACCTGCATACAAATTCCTGGACTATTTTCTTGGCTGTAAACGTAGCAGTATTAGTGGCCGCTGGGTAGGCCTCAACCCAGTTGGAGAATATGTCTGTGCACACTAGTACATACTTAAGGTTGCTGCTGGGTGGTAATTGGATGAAATCAATTTGTATCACCTGGAAAGGTCCATCAGTAGGTGGAATGTGGGACGGTTCGGTAGGGATCGCTTTCCCTATGTTCTTTCTCAAGCAGGTCAGACAGGACATTGCCATCTTCTCTGCTGGTGAAGAAAAACCTGGTGCGCACCAGCATGCCCTCACCAACTTGCACATACCTTGTTTACCTAGGTGAGTTAGACCATGTGCTGCCTCAGCCAGGCTGGGGTAATATGCGTTGGGGGCTACTGGCTTACCATGTCCGTTCCTCCAGAGCCCAGAGGACTCTGGCCCTCATCCCTTGGACTTCCAAATGGATTTTTCCTGAATTGAACACAAATATTGCATCTCAATTAATTTCAGCATATCAGTGGTTTGGAATGACATAATTGTTTCAATTGGAGAAGACATTTTTAACCCTGCTGCCCATTTTGCAGCTTCATCAGCTCTGTTGTTGCCCAGTGACACCGGGTCATCCTCACATGTGTGGGCTTTGCATTTAATTACTGCCACTGTTTTGGGCAGCTGGATTGCTTCTAAGAGATGTTTTATGTGTCGGGAATGTGCAACTGGTGTGCCTGCTGCTGTCATAAAATTTCTCAGACACCATAGAGCCCCAAAATCGTGCACCACCCCGAATGCGTACCTCGAGTCAGTGTAAATGTCAGCAGATTTGCCTGCTGCCAGTTCACATACTGTAGTCAGTGCTACTAACTCTGCCACCTGGGCTGAGTGAGGAGGACCAAGAGGTTTAGCTTCCATGATGTCTGTATCATTTACAACAGCAAAATCTGTACATAATTCACCTGTGTCTGTTTGTCTATGACAACTCCCATCTGTATAGAAAGTTACATCCACATTCTCTAAAGGTGTATCATGTATGTCAGGTCTAGCAGTAAAGGTCTGATTCAGATATGTCATACAATCGTGAGTATCATCATGTCTGCCGAACTCACCTCCCGCCAGCAACTCTTCTCCTTCCACCCTTTGTACATCATGTTATACATATGGTAAGTATGTTGCTGGGTTCAGCGTACTGCAACGTTCCCATTTAGTGAACCTAACCGAGGAGACATGTCTGGTTTGAGCTGAGTTCAACAGAGCAGATACAGCATGGGGAGTGTAGACAATCATATCATGGCCCAATACTATGTCCTCACTTTTACTCACCAGTAAAGCGGTAGCTGCTACACTTCTCAAACAGGTGGGGAGTGATCTTGCTACCGTGTCCAATTGGGCACTGTAGTATGGTACGGGCCTACTGGCATCACCATGATTTTGTGTAAGGACACCTGCAGCACAACCATCGGCTTCCGTACAATAAATCAAAATGTTTTTCATAATCGGGTATTCCCAATGCAGGAGCTTTTGTCAGACTATCCTTAAGATTAAGAAAAGCCTGTTCTGATTCCTCTGTGTGTATGACACGATCGGGCTTTGAGGAAGAGACTAGTTCCTGTAAAGGCAAGGCCAAAATAGAAAAACCTGGGATCCACATTCGGCATTATCCACACATTCCCAATAAGGTACGAATTTGCTGTTGATTCTGCGGCAGTGTCATGTTTTGTATGGCCTGGATTCTATCATTTGTAAGATGTCGTAACCCCTGGGTTAGGCAGTGTCCCAAATATTTTACTCTGGGTTGGCATGGCTGTAACTTGTCCTTAGCCACCTTGTGTCCTGTATGCGAGAGATGAAGTAACAAAAGTTTAGTATCATTCACACATGACAAATGAGTCAGAACATAGCAATAAATCGTCCACATATTGAATTAGAACCAATCCATTGGCAGGTTGAAAGCTTGTAGACAGTCATGCAATGCCTGGGAGAAGATACTGGGGCTGTCTATGAAACCTTGGGGCAATCGTGTCCATGTATATTGCATACCTCTGTATGTGAATGCAAATAGGTACTGACAGTCAGGGTGGAGAGGCACAGAGAAGAAAGCAGAACAGAGGTCAATGACAGTGAAATGTGTTGCATTTGGTGGGATCTGCATCAGGATGACAGCTGGATTTGGCACTACAGGGAATTGGCTCTCTACTATCTTATTAACACCTCTAAGGTCTTGCAAAAGCCTATAACCCCTCCCACCACTCTTCTTTACTGGAAAGATGGGACTGTTGGCTATGCTAGCTGTACGAACTAAAATTCCCTGTTGGAATAATCGCTCAATTATTGGAAACACCCCTAATTCTACTTCCTGTTTCAGTGGGTACTGGGGAATTTTAGGAGCTTGCCTACCGCTTTTTAAGTTTACCATTACTGGGCTTACGTTTGCCATTAATCCAGTGTCCTGTCCATCTTTTGTCCAAAGGGAATCTGGAATTTGGGACAACATTTCATCTACTTGTGATGGATTTTCTTTTAAAACTGTAGTGTGATACATTATCCTTTGTGGAGTGTCTAACATATCCCACACCTCGTATACCATTCTCTCTGGGATATCTAACACCAACAGGGGTGCAATATATAACACATCCCATTTTACATAACAAGTCTCTGCCCAGCAGGTTAGTAGGAGCCACGGCAGCCAGTAGAAAAGAATGTCTGGTATGCAACAGCCCAATACTAACCTCTGCGGACTTTGTTAAAGTATAACGTTCCACTTTACCTGTCACACCCATTGTTGGTATTGTCTCGTTGGTCACCTGTAAATTAATGGGAGATTTCATCACTGACTTGGTCGCCCCTGTGTCTACAAGAAAAGGATATTCAGTACCAGCTACATCAACCATCAAGACCAGTTCTTCCCTAGTACTTCCCGTTAACCTGACTATCTGTAGACTACAGGTATGACCTGAACCCTAGCGTTGGCTACCATTCTCCAATAAAGCATTTACGGCTACAATTGAAGCTGGTGCTTGCTGAACATTTGCTGGTCTCTGTGAATATCCCTTATGGGGGTATCCAGGTTTCCCTTGATGTAGGGTCCATACTCTTTTTACTGTACAGTTTCTACTTAAGTGTCCTGTTTGTTTACAATTAAAACATGTCCATGATTCAGGTGAAAGCATGTGTTGTTGTGTAGTTTGAGCAGAGGGTAAAGGTGGTGGGTATGGGTAAGGATAGGGAGGGTTAGGGTATTATGGGGGATAAGAAGTAGGTGGATAGCCTGGGACTTGTGGTTGCATTGGGTTAGTGGGATAGAGTTATGTTTGTTGTTGAGTGGGGTTAGTGAGAGCACACACTCGTTCTGACATGAGTGTGTGTACAAGAGCAAGCATGTCTGTTGGCTGTGATGTTACCGTCATTCCCTCCAGAGCTTGTATACTGACAGCCATTAATTTTTCGCTCTGGATCTCCATCTTTTTTGAGATGTTTTTGTCATGTTCTATGGCAGACTCTATGAGGTTATCTATTGTAAGTCCCCTCGTGCCAGGCTGTGAGGTCTGAACCCGAGTTTTTTAATTCTCCTTTAAACCATCCATCAATATCATGACTATCATTCCCCTGTGGTGAATGCTATCTTAATATCTTCTATCCAAGTGTACTGGGTGATAGCCTGCAGAGCCCGGTCGCAATAGTCTTCTGCAGTTTCACTCTCCTTTTGTTTGATTGTGAAGATTTTGTTCCAGTTAACTAATACTGGAAAATATACACCCAATTGAGTCACAATGCGGGAAATGTTATCTTGGTTTACTTGGTCTGTTAAGGGAACGTCGCCATCCAATACACAATCCGTGATAAATTTTGTCACGTCGGTATTGTGTGGTAGATAGGCCCTTAACACCACACGCCAATCTTTATTAGTGGGCTCATGAGAACTACCCAAATTTCTCAAAAATCTTTGACATTTGGCTAATTCCTTTTTTGGATCAGGGAAATCATTTATGATGGAATTTAGTTCTGCTCTTGTCCATGGACAATGCATTACTACTTCCCTCGTGGGCACTACATCGTTTGCATCCGCATTTCCATTCGGAACAGTTATTGTCCGAAAGGGATGCAGACCGGCAGCGTTGCTACCTCTGACCTGGTTACCTGGCAGGGGGTTTAATCTGCTGCTGCTATGTATGGTATTAACAATTTCCTCAATGGGTGCAGAGTGTGTTAACACTTCCCTTGTTACCGATGGAGATGGTGGCACCACCCGTGATTGTGGTGATGCAGCATATATAATCTGCACAGCATGGGAAATGGCAGACATTACAGTAGGCTCATCATCTACATCATAAACATTTTCTTTATGGTTACTTAAGAGGGGGTACAAATTGCTTGTTACATTTTTATGGGTATTTTTTGTAACTGTACTTGCACCTCCATCCACATAAGGTGGGGGAGGTAAGTGTGAACTGCTGGCAATACTCTCCATGATGCTACCTTGCCGCCAATTTGCAGCTCGCCCGTATTGCAACTCAGCGTCGCGGATGTATTTTCTGGCAATGCGCTTGCAACGCTAGTTTGCGTCATTTGCACATTGTTAAGCCAAGCATGCCCTTCATGCTGCCATAGTTTTAAACATTAAAAATATTTAACCTTTTTCTCTCGGGTGTGCATCATACTGATGTGATCCTGGACATTGTCTAACACATTTTTATCAAAACTACCAATTCTGGGAAATGGTCTAACACTCTTCCTCATCATATTAAACCATAAATCACAATACCTTATTGCATAAGTACCGTACTTAGTATGCATAATACGACAGGCTGATCCAATCGGAGCCTCCATTAGCAGCACATCATTGCCTAACATCTCTACTGTTTGCGTGGCTCCCATTCTGATACAACTCTTATGCTTTTCAATAAAAATTTAAACTGGTGAAAGACAATCAAGATACTTTCACTTACCTGTGGACGATTTAAGTCGGCGGCGCCCACACACCTGGATAAGATTTAGTAAGGCCACTTCCACACCTAGATAAGATTTGAAACAGGCAACTTCCACACCCGGATAAGTTTTAGTAAGGCAACTTCCAAACCTATGAGAGTTTATATGTCGGCTACTCTCATGCACCTCTAAACAACAAAGACAACATGTACACCTGCTACTGTGTATAGAACGGTAAAGCTGCTTACCGAGCGACTAGGCTAACCCTTGCACCTAGCCCTTAAGGATCATACGATAAATACACATTTAACCCAGATATTGGTAATAGAAAAAAATGTAAACCTCAATGGCTTTGTTCAAACACGAGGCAGCAGATCCGGAAGTGCGTATACGCTATTGTGCGACCATCCGCATACACATTAATGCGCCTACCACACAACCGTATAATGACTTTTTAACTGCGTACACAAAAATGCATTTTAGCTGCGTATGCAATACTGCAGCACCCCTCTAAACGCAAGGTTCTATCAACAGCGGAAAACAAACTTTTTCCTCTCTTGTCCCTGGATTCTAGTCAGCTTCCTTAATTCACACAGAGATGGATAGCGATCTTTCAGCAAACCCTGCATGTGGCCACTCCACCCTTTGCTGAAATATCGATGACCGTATGTACCGTGTGAGCAGGTAAGTGACTTCTTTATGAGCCCCCAACTAACAAAACTGGATCAGAACCTTTATATACCCCTGCCTATACCTTCTAAATATCCTTCCTATAAACCTCTAAGAATAACGCTAATTTGCGAACGCAGTCTGACCGCAAATAAAGACAGGAGTGGAATCTGTGGTTCCAACGCACAAGTATTATTCAGGTAAAAGTACAGTCAGTTACACGCAATTAAAACATTCACAATTTAGGTGTAAAAGGAAATATTACAGACCCAAGTACAGTATACATACGCTGCGCCTCCGGACCCAGAGATAGACCTCAGACTAGAGACCCTCAGTCATACAACCTTCAGCATGGACTAAAAAAAACAGTATTCAGGCACACATATTTATCACCCTCAGACTAAAGCAGGACAATGGGGAAGTTTCTTGATGATGTCATTGGTTCCCAGAGGAGAAGCATATGTCACAGCACATTTAACAGGCTGTTTCAAATAGACTTTCCCTGCCTCTAACAGCAGGGGAATCTTTCTAGTAACACCTTCTGTACATTCCAACAGTTTAAACATTTTGTTGCTTGTAGGTTCTGCGATCCATAACTTGAGTTTGCATGATGCGATCTCTCCACCGATAATACCGGAATGCTGTAAAAAACCTACGCATCAGAACAAGACCAAACACAACTTGCTTATCATGTATAATACCTTAGTTATCAAAAACCTTTATTTCTCAGCATTTAAACTAACTTAACCAATTTGGATCATACATTTTAATGCTTATGGAACCTTATGAGTGAATATGAAATGTGTGGGTATGCAGGGTTTGGTATAAAGACGTATTAATATGTGTATGGAAGAAGGGTGCAGTTAACTCTTACTGAGTGAACATTTTAACAGTGTGACATGCTGGGCTAGGTAGTTCTACATGCTTTCTGTCAGCAGCCCCCACTTGTCCTGTGTTCAAAGGGAAAAACCTATTTTGTACTCCTAGACTCTTATGTGGAATGCAAATGTATTATCACCTCAAGCTGTGAAATTTGGGGCCATCCTGTCTAGGATT
The DNA here is from genome assembly GCA_031769625.1 of Taudactylus pleione. Classification (NCBI taxonomy): domain Eukaryota; kingdom Metazoa; phylum Chordata; class Amphibia; order Anura; family Myobatrachidae; genus Taudactylus; species Taudactylus pleione. The sequence continues at coordinate 1,044,415 of JAUIMM010000307.1, forward strand.
CAGACAAATCCAATTGTGTATATCAATGCCTGGATTATATTACAATTGCCACAACTTTACTTTATCTGCATCCAGGGATTCCCAATTTGTATGTAAAACTACCCATTGTCTATTTCTATTTACTTTTACTCAGAAAGCTTGTTTTTCCAGTTGCCCTTGGTAGATTAACATTGCCATCTGTTCTTAGCTCCTGAGTTGTAACTTGAAATGACGTTGGTCATAAAATGGCATCTTGCAGATTCTTGTCTCTAAAATGGAGTCTAGCTGCCATTTGCAAGATGGCGTCGTGCACGCTTCAATTTTAAACTGATCTTGTCTCAGCTAATAATCCAGTTTTGACACGGCATAAAGATGCCCACTGCTAGGTTCTCATATCCATCCAATCTCGCTCTTCTGCATAAACATTGGTACCATCAATGCACATCAGCCAGTAATGCAGCATTTACAGCAGGTCTGACTAGCTGCAGACATTGCAAGTCTCCTTGCACGCAGAGTGTTCTCATGCTGTGTGTGCAATTGCAGTAGATTATTTATGCATGCCCAAGAAATGGCATTCAAATGGACAGGCACGCCGGTGCTTCTCCGACCACTCCCCCGTCACCACCCCCAAATGCTGATATCCTGCCACTCACTCTGCGATGGGTTCCTCTGTGCATGTGTAATTGCACTGTGATCGCTGTGCACATGCAGTGTGGTTTATATACATGTGCAAAGGCAAACAATCGCTCAATGTGCATGTGTAGTTGCACTTGCGATCGGTACTGAATCAGGTCTATAGTCTGGAATTTAGAACTGATTGATTTACAAATATACTCTGTGTTGGAACGTTCAATTCCTCAGTTACTTTATTTTTCACAGCCATATTGATTACTTTAAACCTTGGTCACTTTAGCAGCAGTTCAATGATCAATTGCTATTTTTTATGCCTGCAGCTTGTGCATAATTTTAAAATGCTGTATGCATACATATATTATTACTTTTTGTTGAGATTAAATTATATGTATTTTGTGATTATTGTTCACTGTAGTAAATATATAATATAATTAAGTTTAATGTGTATTGATATAATTTGGATCTTCTGCCATATCAGATTGTCATAATTATTTTTATAAGTGCAGTCCTTTACCACTATTGCTTTGTTTTTAGTATAGGCACACTTGCATAAATTGATGCACACTGCTATTAAACTATAATAATAGCTTAAAGGACTTGGTTGAAGTTACCAGAGTGGTACTTACCATAACCTTGCAGGAGATGTCCTGCTAAATGTAAATATTAAATTTCCACATTGCACAGAAAAGCAGTGAATTTATATTTTTGTGACAATGAGTAGCTGTCATTTGTAGTATCTATTATCTTCAGTAGATATTCTACAATGGAAAACATCTATTAACTAGAATGCATATTTGTAGGTTCTTTAATTGTTACAAATATTAGGTTCTGTACTTGACATAACATATACAAAACTATATATAAAGAACCTTCTTTTAAATATTGACATAATTTATACATTAATATGATGTAATATTAAGCCGCCACCAAGTATAAATTACCATAACAATGATAATACAATGTTGACTGTACTAATATGTTATAATGTTCCAGAGAGTTGCAGGAAAACTCATTAATCAATAAATAAAATAAGTGAAAACATATTCAATCATTTGTGGAGAGTCAATTATTAAAAAAATAAAACATATGAATCAAATATGGCAAAAAAAAATATTTATTATTTTTGACCTTACTGTAAAAGATGCATATCTGAAATTTGTCTAACATTATTAAACTGAATAAAAATCTCAAATAACCATTGTTCAGGAGCAAAGAGATGAGACTAAATGCAATTCTCACTTTTCATCCTGTGGATACTGTAGCACTTATTTGAAGGCTTCCTCTGTATTGCTCCCTCTTATTCTGTCTGAACTTAAAGTCTTTTGTTAAATTATTTAGAAAGATACAGGCTGCCAATCAGAACAGGATTAAAGGTGTACTTGACTTCTTTCTTGTGTCTTCCACTGACCCGCCACTATCAATTTCCTTTTACAAAACAAGAAACCAAAAGGTAGATTTCACAAAAATCATGCGGCTCTGAAGGATCTAGAACTTATTTTTATTTTTTATTTAAGGAAAAATGCATTTTACCTGCACAGTAGCAACATATTTAAGACATTGCCATCTTTTATTTCATAGTTGTCAAAGTCAAATAATTGGATATGATCACTGTACAATTATTATCTGATGATATAGTCGTCTATAGTCTGATGACGTGTTACTTGGATGCTACTATGCGTTGGTGCAATCCAATGCGCACAAATGCGAATTCACAACACACATACACTGACGCACATAGCACACATATATATATACACCCAGGCACTCATATGCATATTTACATACATACACATGGATGCTCATCTGTATATATTCACGTACATACACATAGATGCACCTTTGCTATTTCAATACACAGACGCACATATGCAAACGTATATGTATAAAATGGTTCCCACATTATAGTTTATAACCAGAGTTATTAAAGGTATTGTTAGCTAATAATTATGTATAATATGTACTTAAAAGAGATCTAAGGTTCAGAATACAGTGGACATGTCATGTTTGGTATCATACTGAATCCCTGTTTATTTGCAGACATCCGTTTCTATCAGCAAAGAAGTTTCATCATGCGTCCGCTAGTTATGGATGTTATTGAATAGAATGTTAGGACCTCTATGCAGTGTTGTAGCCAGTTTTAACCAGTTGTTTGGTGGGAAGCTACACAATGTGACTGTTGGAAGACTGAGCCATACCCCTGATGACACCATATGAACTGACCAATGACCAGATTGACCAGAAGCAAGAAAACCTGTCAAAAAGGTGTATCCAAGATTTTAAACAACAAACATCAATAAGAACTCAATATTTGAATATCCCTGAATATAAAAGAGTCTACCATCTATTTCTCCATCTGGGACTGACTGTTCGTTTGAGCACTTATATTGTTTTTTACATACTTTATTACATCTAACTTTTGTATGTATTTGCATCATATTTTGTGTTTGTGAGTGCCCCTTCTCTCCTTTTTTGTTACTATCTATTGTATATCTGTCTAACAGAGATATAAGAGAAAGGTGCTGCCATTTATGATATTGTTTGTTATATTTTAGAATTTATTACTATTTTTAAAATATTAGCACAAAGTAAGGGCATTTGTTTGTCTATCTTATTCTTTGTTAGTAGCCCTGTTTTCAGCTTAGCTAAAATGCCTATATTTAGAGATAGATCTAAAAGATCTAAAAAATGTAGGTCTATCTTTTTGGAAGATGATCAGATCGTAGAACTAGATGATAGTGGAGATGACTTTACCTATTATCTTTCTAATATGGAAAAACTAGCAATCAAGGAATTGAAAAGCTGGTATGACATTATAATGCTTGAGAAATACCTAGATGTGGGACATATACCAAGGGGTTTATGTTTATCTAAAGTTCCTACCCTCGGTACTCAAGATGAAACATATTTGAATAATTGGTATAGAATTATTGATGAAAGTTCTGCTAAACTATTAGAACTGATTATATCTGAAAGGAAAAAGGATTTGTTGAGGATTGAAGAAGATATGAGTAAATTAGATAAGCTAGTAGTTAGGTTTGAGAATAATGAAGATTTTAAAAATGAAGTCAATAATATACAGTTTAATTTAGACCAATTAGAGAGTGACATTATAGCCACTAAACAGAGGAAATCTGTCAGAGAGAAAAGGGATTATGAGAATGGTAAAATACATAATTGGACAGTATTGATATAAGGGATAACGCAAATGTACAATCAATGCCTAACAGATCTAATAGAAATACCAATTGGGAACAATTCCCACAAAGACAGTCGAGGTATCGCCATAGATCAGAATGGCAGCAAATTAGAAGTAGACCAAGGTGTAATTCATCCAATCAATCCCCATGGTCAAAAAGAGAAAATATCTGATGAAGATAAATAGATTTGATCCATTAAGATCCCCGTCTCCTAATGAACATCGGTCACATATTTTAGGGCAGAGTTAAGAAGTCAGATTTCCAAATACACTAAGAAAAGAAGAACTGTTTGTGAGGTTGGATTCCCCTCAAGGGATCAAGAGGTGTTTACGATTAGGAGGAGAGGAAAAAGAGGAGGGAGGAAACTCCCCCCAAAAAAGACAGGCCAATTATTACCAACAAGAGAATGCCCAAACAGCATCATCAATATATCCCAGAAAAGACTTTCTTCCCCACAGATTTCACTACTAGAAAGAGGGTTGAAATTTGCATGTGACCTTCACGTAGATAATTTTGATTTATTCATCGACTTTAATAAGTTTGTATGTAATCTAACAGTTCAAAGACATTTTTTGAAGAATCCGATTCCCAAACTGGATTATAGACCTTAAAATAAACTATCCCTACCCTCTAAGTTTTATCCGGTTGAATCTAGAGGTAGTTACCTTGATATCTTTTATGACAATGTAAAATAGGATTTTAGGAACTTAAAAACACACAATGGTAAATTCAATGGTAATCAAAATCCTTGTGAACAACAGGCTATAAAACAGCTTAAGAAGGATGACAGTTTAGTAATTAAGATCGCTGATAAGGGGGGGTGGTTGTGTTACAAGATTGTGAGCTTTATCTTAAGGAATATTATAAGGGTATGGGTATCCAGTGCTGTTGGTCTTATCTCAAGGTCATCCCTAACTGCTCCTCTTGTAGAGGTATCCCAACCTCTAATTAATACAATGAGTAGAGATAGTAGTGGTGCACTTTGGGGCAATCTTAGTGTGTGCTGACTAAGGGATGTGACCATATAATTATGAAAAACCTATATGTTCCTAATGTTCCAAATGGGTAAATAATGTCCCGACTTTGAATCTGTAGGTTGGGTGTTCTTAAATGTCCAATGTCCACAAACGCATAAGTTTCTTGTATGTAAAGAATTGTGTTAATGGTCCCAAAAGTTTTTATAGTCTTAATGGGTTAACCCCATATTATTTGGAGGATGGGTGTTCTTTATGGCATTACTTGACCATAATACGCACCTCCTTGCTCTCCTCTCCACCTCAAATACAAAACCTGGGCACAGTATCAGGAACTTGGTGAACACTATGTTGCAGGTAGGTAAAGAAAACTGTTACTTACCCCATGTGGTGTGCAGATCCTGCTGGTTCTCCCAGTCCCGGTGCTTGTACAGATGGTGAGAAAGTTTGGTGATGAATGTGTGGCAAGGTGGTTCTGCGGTGTCATAAATGGAATATACTTCAACTGTAGTCTAATAAGCTTTTATTGCTGCAATGCACTGAACACTATGACTCAAAAGAGTCTGGGTAGTTTAAAACAACATCCTATTCCAGGATATAGATAGTCTAAAAAAGTTCCAAATTGTGCAGCTAGCACATATAATCTCCTGCTGGTTCCTATCACTGAGATGGCATGGCCCAATGCGTTTCATCCAATAGCTGGACTTTATCAATTGTTATCTTAAGGAAGCCTACTATATACTCAATGATACCACAACTTATGAAAGGTTGGATGCCAACCCGACTAATCATTTTCAAGATGATATGTTTAAATTGCTCAATGAGGCTAATAAAAAGGGCCTTATTTGTACTGAAGAGTTTAATTACATCTATACTAAAAATCCAAGAGTATCATTGTTTTATCACATACCAAAGGTCCATAAGAATAAGGAAATTCCACCTGGGCACCCTATAATATCAGGGGTTCAGTCCCTAACTTGTAATTTATCTCACTATTTGGACTTAAATCTACAGCTGTATGTAAGGAATTTGAGATCATATCACAAGGACTCTACTATCCCTCTAAGACTTTTGAAAGATTTCAAATGGTCATCTACATATACATGATCCCACATTCCAAAGGGATATAAGCAGTAAATAAAATGCTTTCTAGCCTCTCAAACATGACCACTGTTGAAAGAGAGTTTATTTTGGAAGGTATAAGATTTGTTCTTGAACATCATTTCTTTGTCTTCGAAAATTTATTTTTTATACAAACACAAGGTATTGCCATGGGTACAAAATTAGCATCTTCCTATGCAAATCTATTAATGGGACAGTGGGAGGACCAGTATATCTATAATTCAGAGTTTGAAAAGAATATCATACTGTTTCTCCATTATATCAACAATCTTATTCTCATTTGGGAGGGTGATTCAGATAGTATCAAACAATTATAACATATATTAATGACAATGAATATAATCTCATTTTTACTTCTAAACAGAAAGATAAATGTATGGATTTTTTGGATATAGTATTGGAAAGTGAGTAAGATCAAATAATAAGCACCAAAACCCATTTTTAAAGATGTTGATGCAAATAGCTACATCCCAGCTTCTAGTTGTAATTTTCCAGCTTGGATTAGGAATGTGCCGTATGCACAATTTTTAAGATTAAGAAAAAATTGTAATACTATGGCCCAGTTCCAGCAACAATCAAAAATGTTAACTGATAGATTTATCAAAAGGGGTTATAAGGAAGATGACATTGAAAAAGCAGCAGTTAAAGCTTCAAAACTAGATAGAGATTTACTTTTAAAAGAAAGGATTAAGATTCCAGATGATAGGATTTCTAAATAAAGACATTTTATAACACAGTTCAATAGAGAGAATAAGCGAATAAGGAATGTTTTAGATAGACATTGGAATATTTTATTGAAGGATCCTATCCTTGGCCCAACCCTTCCACAAAAACCAAAACTTGTTTTTAAAAAGGCTATAAATATGAAAAATATTTTGGCACCTAGCAAACTTAGGTCTAAGAGTGATCAACAAATCATTCATAATAATCACGGATCTTTTACATCAAAAATGGGATGTTTCCCATGTAGAAAGTTTATCTGTTGTAAACATATGGATAGATCACCCTTTCAGTGGGTAGATGACAAAGGGAAAAAGTATGAAATTAGAGACAGAATAACCTGTGATACTGACTTTGTCATTTATAAAATCATGTGTGGCTGTAGAAAAGCATACTTATGGAAAACAAAAAAGATGCCTTAAAATCCACATCCAAGAACATCTTAGAAATATTATAAATAAAATCCGTACTCATAGTCTACCTAGACATTTTCAGGAAATGCACAGGTCAGATTCTAGAAGCCTTACATTTACAGTATTAGAACACATTAGATTTGATTCTATGGGCAGTAACAGGAAATTAGAACTATCTAAGAGGGAATCCTTTTGGATCTACTCATTGGATACACTTTTCCCTAAAGGACTTAATGAAAATATAGATATTATATCATTTTTGAATAACTGATGTAAGTTGATCTTATCTTTCAGCATTAGTTAACATTAGGGTCTATTTATAGCACAATGAGCATTGTTTAGGTTGATTAGGAGCCCCAATATATTTTTTTAGATATGGTCTATCTATTTTATGCTGTCCTTTTCTCTATTTGTAAAGCTATGTTTCTGGATGGGGAGTCTTACATTAGTTTATGTGATAATTTAGAGGGAGGATCAATAATCTATGAGCTATTTCACCATTATATAACTATATTGGTTATCATTCACAATTGTCTAATTTAGTGGGTTTTATATGTATTAATTAAGGTCAATTAATAGCATGGTATATTTCTATTCAATATTATATCTTATCTATTTAATATTTAAGGTTATTTATTATTATGGTATATTTTCACTCATTTGTTAAGCACATTATGGGTTCCATAGTACTTTTTTAGAAAATACTGTATATATTGATATTATAAATATGGTACATTTTCATTTATTATGTATATTAATGGGACCATATATATATATATATATATATATATATTTATATATATATATAGGTACAACTATACCCGGCACTCCTGTGATGTAGACAAATGCTCCAGTGCCATCCTGGGGTAGGAAAAACATACACATGATACCAAACTAGGCGGCACTCAGGAGTCTGCGACGAAGTGTATAATAAAAGTCCTTTATTCAGCCGACGTTTCGGGAGCTACCCCGTCATCAGGGACAAGATACAAACAGTGGTAACAAACATATACATATACCATCACCAATCAGCATGTAAACAAACTCACCTGCCGAATGCCAGCAGAAGCCATCCTCCGGAGCGCGCTGAAACTTGCGTTGCATCCGTATGACATCATCGCCCAGCGACCGCAGTGTGAGCGGTCACGTGTCAATAACATGAGGTTGCATAGCAACCTTACGTGCAAAGTGAATAATGCCAAAACATTCATTAAAAGACACCTATAACAAAAAAACTATTAAAAGACAACAATAACGATCACTTATCCTGTGTTTTTTTGTTATAGGTGTCTTTTAATTAATGTTTTGTCATTATTCACTTTGCACATAAGGTTGCTATGCAACCTCATGTTATTGACACGTGACCGCTCACACTGCGGTCGCTGGGCGATGACATCATATGGATGCGACGCAGATTTTCAGCGCGCTCCGGAGGACGGCTTCTGCTGGCATTCTGCAGGTGAGTTTGTTTACATGCTGATTGGTGATGGTATATGTATATGTTTGTTACCACTGTTTGTATCTTGTCCCTGATGATGGGGTAGCTCCCAAAATGTCGGCTGAATAAAGGACTTTTATTATACACTTCGTCACAGACTCCTGAGTGCCGCCTAGTTTGGTATCATATATATATATATATATATATATATATATATATATTCATTAGTAAACACATATTGTGGTTTATTATTTAGCACAACTATATATATCTAATAGGAAGACATCTATTCCTTAGAAAAAGCACATGGAATATATTTATGTTCAGCCTCATACTAGTATTTATTGGTTTGCGTTCCATTGAGTGGAACGCAAGCATTAGTAACTATGACAATTGAATCAATGCCAACTTCTGGTTTGCATTCCAAATACCGGAATGTGGATGGTAAGGAATTAGTCATCCGGGCTAGCGCTCAACACTGTCAGATGATGTGCGCATGTCTCTGTGCCAATAGGTGAGATCAGTCACTCTCGGGATGTAACTTCCAGGATGCGTTCCATTTACTGGAACGCAGAAGTAGATTAGCGCTGAACACCGGAAGGTGTAGCGCATGTATCATTATGAGCACCAGGTGTAGCTATACCCCAGAGTACACTGGGAAGTTAAGTAAATAACCCTGCTTTGTGTCTTAATGGAAAAGTACATGCTAGCCATTATGCAGTTATGATTTAAATTAAGAAGTCTGGCAGGAGATATTGGATTGTTAATTGCCTTTTCATTTTAATACCCCATATGGATATTAATTACCTATGGAGTTGTAATGACATCACTTCTTGGGAAGAGGTTTATAAGGCCACTGATCGATCAATCAACCTCATTTGCAGTGTGTTGAGCCAACAGTAGCTGTCTTCTGAAGTGGGATGTAAGTAACTCTGCACTAAAATGGCTATCATCTTTGTGTATGTTTGTTTTTTTGCTATGAGACTCCCCATTTAGGATTTAGCTATGTACAATTTGATTGTTCATCTAAGTATATATTGTGATAAAAACATTTTTAAAGGTATGCTCTTTTTATTATCTAATCCATAAACTGGTTTAAGCTTGTAAATTTTGTTTGCTGGATCTGTAAGTTAATTGTAATTTGTATGTTTCTGTTTATTATAATTTTATATAATTTAATATACACATTCTGCCATTTATGTGTAGGTCTGTATGCTTTGTTACCATCATGATGAATTATAGTTCATTTGGACACTGGTTAATTTGCTAAATGACCGATTTGATGATAGGATATTTATATGCCCCTTTTGTTATTTTTCTGGGGTTAATGTATGTGTTATTACCATATTGACTATTTCAATTAATTGATTAATCACTAATTATTAATCATTGATGTTATCTAAAGAACTGGAAGGTAGATATTATAATAAATGACTGTTATTATGATTATTATACACTAGACCGTAGAGGTATTTTGAATTAAATATTTATTATGTATATTGTATCTCTTTATAGACAATATTAGGTTTAAGTGCATTCTATTTATGGATTAAAAATCCACCTGTCAAGTTGAGAGTACTCATTCAGCTCGTCTCCTATAAGCTGATTCGTGATCATCTGATTATTTTGCTGTAATTCTTTCTTGCTAAAATTATAACTGTTTGTTCAGTGCTTCAATGGTATGTATGGAAGATGCTTCTAAATGCATTTCTCTCTAATAGGCTTGAATAAACTTTATTAGCCAATAAGGATAATATTATTAGATACTTTGTATTATAAACCTCTCTGTATCCCTTACTTATATACACCCATTAATTTTTTAAGATGTGCCCCTGATGAAGTCCCATTTTTGGGATGAAACGCATTCGGCTTTTCATTTATTTCTGTGAATTTACACTGGATGTAAGCATAACTTCATATGGAATTTACTGTTTTTATGGAATAAAAATAATTTTATCATACTTTTGAAGTTTATTACTTTTCACTGATAGTGGCCTGTTGGCCCTCTTTGTCTGGGTGTAATCTGGTTAAGGGTATCTTTCAGGGGGATTCCAAAGAACAATCGTATTCATTGAATATGGTGTATCCAAGATTATAAACAACAGAAATCAATAAGAACTCAATATTTGAATATCCCTGAATATAAGATAGTCTACCATCTTTTTCTCCATCTGGGACTGACTGTTTGAGCACTTAGATTGTTTTTTTACATACTTTATTACATCTAAATTTTGTATGTATTTGCATCATATTTTGTGTTTGTGAGTGCCCCTTCTCTCCTTTTTGTTTTGTTAATATATATCACTACATTCAACTTCCAAGAAAACAGCATCAAAAAGTCCCTTAATAAACATTGGAGTGTCCTGTTGATGGATCCAATCTTAAGAGGGATCCTACCACCGAAACCTAAGATTTTCTTTAGAGAGAATAGAATTCTGAAAGACATTCTAGCACCAAGTCTTTTTAGAAATAATTCATTGGATTCCAATTTTCTTAGTAAATGCAAAGGGTGCTTTAAATGCGGCAATTGCAATGTCTGTAAGTTCCTCCATCCCAATAGAAAACAATTATTTAAATGTAATAACTCAAAACAATATACCATTAAGGATATCATGAATTGTAACTTGACTATGGTGACGATTGGAATGCACATGCAGTTTTAAGTATGTTGGTAAAACCAAAAGTAATTTAAAATTACGCATTCAGAAACATGTGCGAAATATCAAAAATAAAGACATAAGCCATACAGTGTCAAAGCATTTCCTTGATAAACATCATTCTGATCTGGAAAATCTTACCTTCAAAGCAATTGAACTTGTCAAACCCAGTGAAAGAGGGGGGGGATATATTGAACAAACTCTCCAAAAAAGAGATGTTCTGGATCTTTGAACTGCAGACACTTTCTCTGCTTGGTTTTAATGAACATTTTGAGAGCACCTTATTTGTAAACTTTTTGCATTCTTATGTTGTCTATTAGTGATTTTATACAATAATTTATACAGTATATATTTTTCATACAGTATATATTATGCATTATAGTATATATCCTTTAATATACTATGGTGTTGTCATGAATCCTTTTTAGCCTCCTGTTTTCCATTTTTTGTTTCCATTTTTTTTCCATTATTTGTTCCTGTTTTCACTCTGCAATTTTATTTTTAGGTCTATTGTTGTTCTTTTGCTGGTCAATAATTATGATCTGCAACATGGACATATGTTAAACTGAATAGGACCTATCATAGATGGCCACTGCATGCCTTTCCAACAACTAAGATGGCAGCCCTGATTTCTCAAGATGGCCACCGCTTGTCTTATCCATCCATAAAAGACAGCCGACGTATACTATATCCATAATTTCCACGTTCTGACACATCCGGCCGGAGAAGTGATGTCATCCACCAAGATGGTGTTGCGTTCTACCTGTGATTCACTGCCGGATGTGATGATAGTGCACTCCAGATGCATTCCACTACTTTTCTTTTATGTTTATAAAATTTCTCACTGCTCTCTGTTGAATTACAATTTTAAATATGTGTCCACCATCATCTATAGATGGTTCTGCATAGATGGCTTTTATTATAACTGTATTATTAGGTCCGATTAGCTTATTTTACCGATGTTAGTTACAGGAAGTGATGTCATTCTGGATTTACATATGTGGCCTCCATATTTAATTGATAAGGGTATAAATAAAGAATCTTGGTACATTGTCTCTATCCCCTTGATGAAGTCTTAAAGGTTAAAGATGAAATACGTTGTGGATTTCTCTATCTTTACTCCTCCAAAATGGACAGATAAGCCTTTATTGTTTATATTTCTTGTAAGTGTGTTTTTTACCAATGTCTTTTACTGTATTATTAAATTTTGCTCTGAAACCTATTATGACCCTGGAATTTGGTTCAAATTTTTTTGGGACCTGCATGTTCCCTATATAGGTTTATCTGCTTACTCGGTTGTATTAAGAAACGTACAGTGCTAAATGGTACATGATGATGATGATTATCCATTTGGTTGACATCGACTTACGGACACTTTATGGATCAGTGAACTCCATGCTTCTCTTTCTCTGACCACTTCCTTCAGGTCATTTATGGGCATGTTCGTGTCAGCCTTTATTTTGTCCAGCCAATGAGTTCTTTGGCATCCTCTTCTTCTGGACCTGCTGATGAATCCAAGCATTAGAGCTGTTTCTAGGGAATTAGCCCACATGACATGTCCAAAATACGAGAGTTGTTGTTTGGTGATCTTGCATTCTAATGATATTTTTGGTTTGACCCGCTCTAGGACTGCCTTGTTCGGGTTCATTGCTGTCCATGGTATGCGCAGCATTCACCTCCAGCACCAAAATTCAAAAGTGTTCACTCTCTTGTGATCTGCCTTCTTGAGTGTCCAGGTTTCGCATGCATACATAAAGATCGGAAAAACAATTGCATTGACCAACCATGCTTTTGTTGCGCTGCTGATATCATTGCTCTTCCATATCTTTGTCATTCCTAGCATAGCATTGCAGCCAAGTGCAATTCGTCGCTTTATTTCAGTAGATGATTCTTCACTGCGATCAATCTTAGAATCCAGAAAGTGGAAGTCTCTTACCGATTCAACTTCCTAATTATCGATTGCAAAATGGACTGCACTGTCACTTGCCGTAGTCATTATCTTTGTTTTTTTGATGTTGAGGTACAATCCCATGCTCTCACTTTCTTCTTTGACTCTTCTGACCAGATATTCTAGGTCTTTTCTACTTTCAGCAAGTAGAGTCGTGTCATCGGCATATCGGAGATTGTTGATGTTCCCACCTCCGATTTTTACTCCAATTGTAGGCTAGTCCAAACTGCATCGTATCATGATCATTTCGGCATAAAAATTAAATAAAGCTGGTGAGAGAATACAGCCTTGTCAAACGCTTTTTTCGATCTTGAACCAATCCGTGTTGCCAAAAGCTGTCCTAACTGTGGCTTCTTGACTCATGTATAATGATTGCATCAGTTTCTCCAGGTGCTCCGGAATGCCCATCTGCAGTAAACATTTCCATATTTTGTCATGATCAACGCAATCGAATGCTTTGCTGTAGTCAATGAAGTAAATGTACATGTCCTTTTGATACTCTCATGTCTTTGCAATAATCCATTGCAGGTTTGCGATTTGATCTCTGGTCCCCCGACCCCTGTGATATCCAGCCTGCGTGTCTGGGAGCTCCTTCTCTACAAAGTAGGCCATGCATCTTTGAATAATCTTCAGCAATATTTTTCTTGCGTGTGATATGAGTGCAATAGTCTGATAGTTGCCACATTCCTGTGCATCACCCATTTTTGGAAGCGGGACAAAGACTGATCTAGTCCAATCTTTGGGCCATGAGTTCATTCTCCATATCTGCTGGCAAAGTGCTGTTAGTGTTGAGACAGGTACCTACTTGAGTAATTCAGTTTGTAAACTGTCAATGCCTGGGGCTTTCCTGTTTGGTAGTTGTTTTAAAGCCCAGGCAACCTCCTCCTCTAGAACATCTGGTTCATACTTGCTTGGGTTTTCCTGGCCGATGGGCTGATTTGGTCGATTGCCTGCATATAATTCCATTATATATATGATAACCATTGCGATTTCCTTGCTGGTTCTTTGTACAGAACAAATTTTTTTGATTCATCCATTATGATTGCTTTCATTTCTTTCCACAGATCGTCTGGGTCTTTTCCAGTTGAACTCAGCAGTTCAAATCGGTTTTTTACCTCTATTCCATATTGTGCTGGAATATTGTTGGTATCAAAATGTTGCATTGTAGGCGTACTTTTGATGGTGTTGAACCAGAGTTTCACTTTAGCGACAAGTAGCTGATGGTCAGAGCCACAATCCGCATCTGGGAGTGTTTTAACTGCTTGTATTGAGCTCTTCCATTGTTGTTGGCAGAGAAAGTAGTCAATCTGATTGTGATGTTGACTGTTAGGAGATGCCCATGTGTATAAGTGGCGTTTAGGCTGTTCAAACCACATGTTCATGATCAGTAGCTGATTTTATTGACAGAACTCAACCAGTCGGTCCCCGGCCTCATTCTGTTCTCCTAATCTGAATTTGCCAGCAACCAGTGGCTCTTCTCCTTCGCCTACTTTTGCATTGAAATCTCCAGCAATAAAGATGATGTCTTTAGCAAGAATTTGGTCAACTGCTTGTTGGAGGTCTGCATAAAATTGTACAATATCCTCTTCTGTTGCATCTGAAGTGGGTGCATAAACCTGCAGCAGTGTGATTGTACGGGGTTTCCCATAGAAATGAACGGATATAATTCTGTCGTTGATGGCATTGAATCCCTGAACGGAATTGGCGATTTTTTTTTCATGATGACAGCTACTCCATTACGTCTGATATTTTCGTTACTGGATTAGTAAACTGCATAATCATTGCTGTTAAAGTATCCACTGCCAATCCAGTGAAGTTTGCTGACACCAAGGTTATCGATATCTAAACGTTCCATCTCTCTTTTAACGATATTCACTTTTCCCATGTTCATGCCATGGACGTTCCATGTTCCGATGTTGTGAGCCACAGCAAAACGCAGATGACTTCTTTCGTTTGAAGCTGCATCAGCATAACGGAGTCCTGATGGCTGTATCCAACCCACATCATAAATGCTCGAGTTACTCGAGGTCGTCGTTGTTCTTCACTGGTAGCATATTGGGTGCCTTCTGGCCCAGGGGGCCCACCTTCCAGCACCATATTTGAAAGCGATTGTTTGTGATCCATAAAGTATTTTGGCAGTAATAGTGGAGTAGTTTGCCCTTTCTTTCTCCACCCCTCCCCATTTATCCGGGCTTGGGACCGGCATGTAGCTGTTGACAACTACATGGCTGGGTTTACATACTTTACATAGATAAATGGTACATACTATGTTGCTTTTCTCTTTCTTTTTTATTTAATATTTTTGTCATGGTGGTCATATGACCGAAGAACATTCCACCATATAAGTAGTGGATTTATCATCAGTTTCTCACTTTTGTGTGTAATTTAAATCCATGATAGTAGGCTCTTCTTTCTTTCACTATTCACAGATGTTTTGTTTTGAGTGCCAAACTCATAATCACTATATTGAAGATGTCACTCAATTATAATTTTTAGGAGTGTCAAATATTGCATTTTATTTCTGTTGCACTATTTTGTTCTTTTCTTCTTTTATATATAATCGAGTTTTACACTATAATCAGTGTGCACCTACATCTACTATATTATATATGTCTATATATATATATATATATATATATATATACAGTTCCCAATGTGTCCACACTCACATCTCAGAATCCAGTTGCTGGGGTAGATACCCAAAGGGGAGTCTATCAAGAAATGCCCATAAGGATAAAAAAAATTAAAAATGGGGTGCACTCACCAGTCTTCAGAAAAAGAGTCCCTTTTTAAATATACAGTACATCATGGCAGGATTACAGCATGTTTTGGTCCTTCCCTTTTTTAAAGACTGGTGAGTGCAACCCATTTTTTCAATACTTCATATATATATATATATATATATATATATATATATAAATTCCAATTGGTCTGGCACTCCGGACAAAATATGCAGCTGAGGGGTGCCTTCCTCAATAAAGTACAATGTCCAAAGTTCCCTTTATAAAGAACCAGGCGGCACTCCCAATCATTTGAGCAAAATAAACTATATTTAAATCAACCTCTGTACAACATAATAGTCTTCCCAAGCATATCCACTCATAGCGGAAAACTACAGTAGGACTATCACAGAAGAGATTGCATGCATGTCACAGTGAGACACAAACATGGGGCACCATGGTAACCTCAATGTGAGCATAATAGTCTTCCCCTATTTCCTCAATGGAGCTGTTCACCAGACATATCACAGGCATGTAACAATGCAGTTTGTATGCAGTTTGTATCATTACTCTAGAGGAACATATATATAATCTGCCTAACAATATCACTATTATAAAACATTAGTTTTAACTATAAATCAGCATTTTAGTCCTAGTATATATTCATCAAAAATACAACAAATGAACATGGGCACTCTTAAGCAGAATAAAATATATTGACCACATGCAGATATAAAATTCACCCAGTACATTTAGAATATATATGGTTATAGTGAACCAAAGTGAGAAGAAAAAAGAAAAAAATATAAAAATGGAAAAACTCAGAAAAAATGTCTGGAAGTGTCTGAAAACTGTCTCAGACACTAGTAACAACCCTTTGTCGGATCTTTATCAGAAAGGAAAAAGAGGAATATCAATACAAAAATATCCCAAAGTGTATTTAATTATTCAGTCCTCAAGGCAACAATGTGTCCAACTCATAAATCCATTTTGCTTCTTTACAGAGCAGCATCTTCATCCTGTTGCCTCCTCTGGCAGGTGGTGGAACTAAGGTCTATAATCATGAATCTAAGTATAGCAAGCAAATGTTCTGCATCATAAAAATATTTTGCCACAGGTTTATCCATCACACCCGATGTCAAAGCAAATCTAATTGTCGATCTATGGTTCTCCATCCACTCTTGAAAGGATGTATCATCTTTTCTACATATACTTTGGAGCATGGGCAGCTCAGGGTATAGATGACATGGTCCGAAGTACATGTCAAGCGATGTTTTATTTTTATTATCTGACCAGTATGTGGATGATCAATGAATCTCCAGCAGTCATACTCCTACATGTAGTACAGTTCATACAATGTAAACAACCCACTTTATTATAAGTAAACCAAGTCATGGTCTCTTGTGATGGACACAGTACAGGTCATAGTCGGAGGTTCTCTAAGTTCAGGCCTCTTTTAAATCTGATCAGTGGTGTCTTAGGGAGACAATCATTAAATAATGGATCAGAAGCCACAATTGGTCAATGTTGTTTGATGGATTTCCTAAGTGAGGGATCTGCTGTGTCAAAGGTAGTAGTAATCACAAAAGGATATTTTGGTCTAATCCTCTACTTCCTACTGTTTCCATGTATATAGATTTCATGTATTTTAATAAGGCATCTTACCGTGTCATCCGAATATCCCCTATCGGAGAAAGCAATTTCATCTCTTCTAGCTGAATCTCAGAAGTGTCAAGGTCTGATTTGTTATGTAAGAACCTCAAAAATTGTGATAAAGGAAGGTTTTGTTTCAAGGATCGGGGATGGTGACTATTAAAAGAAAGTAACTTATTAAGATCCATGTCCTTTCTGTACAGTCTATGACCATATCCACCATCAGTGGCAAAAATGGTCACATCAAGAAAATGTATACACTCAGAATGAGAGTTCAAAGTAAACCTAATAGGAGTGTCAAGTCCATTCAAATGGGATAACATTAGTTGCAGTGTGTCCTCGGTCCCCTTCCAAATAAAGAAAATATCATTGATAAAACAACAGTAATGTACAATATCACCTCCAGACCGTGGGAAAATATATGTCCTCTCATAAGTGTCCATATATAGATTTGCATATGACGGTGCTATTTTACTGCTCATTGTGGTTCCCGCAGTTTGGAGGTAGAAGTGACTTCCATATTTAAAAATATTGCATATCAAAGTTAGTTCCAAGATTTCAATAAAGAACTCAATTGGTGGCCTATGTGCACCCTTCCGTGTGAGTGCCCATCTGACTATATCAATACCCTCACGGTGTGGTATTACTGTGTAGAGGGATGTTACATCAATTGTTGCTAAAGTGAATCATGTAATTTAGGTAGTTTAGTTACACCACTGATAAAGTCATTGGTGTCCTTCAAATAGCTAACTATATCCCGCACCCATGGCTGTAGAAAACTAAGTATTGTGATATTGGGTTAAAAAGTGATTTACAATCCTATATGATTGTCCTACCCAGTGGATTTATCAGAGTTTTATGTATCTTGGGCAATAAATAAAGTATAGGGCAAATTGGGAAGTCACTCCTCAGAAAGTCATTAGTTGCTTCGTCTATCCAATCATTATCCAACGCTATATCCAGTTTGTTTTTAAATTTCATAGTTGGGTCCCCATAGTTTAAACTAAGTTGATTCACCAGAGAGTTGTCTCTGAGCCTCCATATCATAGTCACATGTATCAAGTAGTAGTATACAATTAATAGAGAAATTGCATGTTTAACATCCAAGGGGATCGGACATTTTCCATCAATTTGGCCCCTTGTGACATTTCTAGCTACGGATACATGTAGCTACACCAGTGCCAGTGATTTTGCAATTAGTCCACATTCACCTGAGAACTCTTCATTTTTATTTTTATTTTTGTTTCTGGGCATTTGTGTTTATTTATTATTTTTATTTGAATTTATTTTATATTTTTTTATATAAGCAATCCTCTTTTAATTGTCTGTGATTTATTATTACCATTTGCTGTATTTACATATTCCCACTCCCAGGAGTTTTATTAATATCATTGTTTTTGAATGTATTTCCTGCATTATAATAATTTTAATAAATTAAACATTTATACTCCTTGTTGTGTATATTAAGCACCACCCACTTCTTTGCATATCTACTTGAGAGTCTTGTCTACACCCATATCACACACTTTCTTAACTCAAACAACTTATTGGGCCCACTTCAGTCCGGCTTTCATTCACAACACTCCACAGAGACAGCGCTGACTAAGGCAGTAAATGATCTGGCCAAGGCTAAAGGCCATTACTCACTTCTAATTCTTGTAGATCTTTCTGCTGCTTTTGACATTGTTGACCACTCTCTTCTCATACAAACACTACAATCCCTAGGTCTTAAGGACACAGCATTTTCTTGGTTCTCATCCTACCTAATTGCTCTTTCACTGTTTGTTTTTCTGATTCTGTCTCTTCCACGCTACCTCTATTAGTTGGAGTACCACAAAGCTCAGTCTTAGGTCCTCTGCTTTTCTCAATCTGTACCACCTCTCTTGGCAAACTAATCAGCTCTTTTGGATTTCAATACCATCTGTATGTGGATGATACTCAAATCTACCTATCTTGCCAGATTTATCACCATCTGTATTGGTCTGTGTCACTGAATGTCTTTCTGTGATTTCATCTTGGATGTCATCTCACCACCTCTAACTTAATATTGCTAAAACAGAATAAATTATATTTCCACCGGCCAGTAACAGTTATCAACTTGATCTCTCTATCACTGTTGATAACTGGAAAATCCACCCTGCCCCACAAACTCCCTGCCTAGGTGTAATCCTTGACTTTGAACTGTGCGTTGTTCACCACATTCAATCTGTCTCAAAATCATGTTACATACATGTAAAATACATATCCATATATCGCACAAGGCACTGCAAAAACTCTAATCCATGCACTCATTATTTCCCGCATTGACTATTGCAATAGTCTCCTTACTGGTCTTCCCAAAAACAGGCTATCGCCATTACAATCCATTATGAATGCAGCTGTAAGGCTTATCTTCCTTGCCAAATGTTCATCGTCTGCTGACCCGCTCTGTCAGTCCCTCCATTGGTTGCTGGTTTTCTACCATATTCAATACAAAATACTTTTACTAATACATAAGGCTGTAACACAAATCACACCAACACTCATCTCAAAATATCTCCAAACCTTACCTCTCCACTCAGCACAAGATCTGCGTCTCTCTTTCCCATGCATTACTTGCTCCCATTCATGGTTACAGAACATATTTTTGGCTGCACCCACTCTGTAGAATGCCCTACAATGCACAATAAGACTTTGCTCTAGTCTCCAAACATTCAAGCACTCCCTTTTCATGCAAGTATATTAGATTCCCGAACCACCCACATAACTTTCATAGCTTCCATATCTATTTACATACTCTTTCACAGTCCATACCTACCTTCACAAATTGTCTTTCTTTCACCTCCTCCTGACATTTGGCTGACAGTCCCGTGTGACTGGATCATAAAGCCCACCAAGAAACTGCATTCTGGCTGGACCAAAATACAATATATAGCACCTATCCTTGTGTATCAGATAGATTGTAAGCTTGCAAACAGGGCCTTCCTTCCTATATATATCTGTCTGTTATTACACAGTATCATTCTATTAATGTTTCCAATTGTAAAGTGCAACGGAATGTGTTGTGCTATATAAAAAACTGTTAATAAATAAATAAATCTTATATAGAAAATTCATTGGTCTGTTTGTTTGTTGATTTGTGTGTTTGTCTGGTTATGCATTCTGACAAAACTGCAGTGATTATGATGAAACAGAAGTGACGTTGTCCAGTTGGATCCTGGCCAGGTTTTAGGGGGTTAGGGTCCCAGACGGACATGCCATTGGTATATGCCAGGTAGAACTTTGACCCAGGGAGACTGCTCTGGGCCTTCTACTGCATGAATTTGGACAACATCACATAATTTGGATGAAAACTTTACAGAGTGGCAACATTGGATCCCAGAAGACGTACTATGGAGTTAAGTTCCAGGTCAGACCTAAAGTTGGTTTACGCAATTTAGAACTTTGACCCGGGGAGCATGTTCTCGGCCTTTCACTGGCTGGATTTGGATGAAAACTTCAAAGTGGGGTGGCAATTGGTCTGGGATGTCTAATGGAGTGGTTGGGGTAGGACCTCATGGTGGAGTGCTCAAGGCAGAACTTTCAACCAGGCAGCCTGTTCTGGGCTTTCCACTGGATGCATTTGGACAACATCACATAATAAAACTTAACTTGAAGATTTAAACCTGGGCAACACTTGGTACTTCAGCTAGTAAGCAAAATAATAAATCATATCAGTACAGAGGCAACCATGGGACACATTCAAAGCCTATACAGTGGAGGTCTCCTTCACCAATGCATAATCCAAGTTCTGCCATATAGACCAGACTAGATCAAATTTAAGAGGGAATTGCCTACTGGTATACAGAAAGAGCATCTGTAGAAGTAAGCAATACAATCCTACTTTGTAAGCTTGTACTTGTGCAGTCATCTACTGCCTGGCAATGCATAGCTTACTTTGCATCAGCAAATTAATAACATAAAGCATATGTTAATACAAGGAGTCTTTGAGATGTAGACCAAAAGTACAGTTATTAGGGGTCAACAATGGGATATGGATATAGAAATATCAGAGCAAGATCATAGGAAATGTCAGTCTGCTTCTGGAGCTCCACATTTTCAGATAGGCTGAAGTGCCCCCTATACCCAATCTAGCTAAGTTGGTTGGAGTATTATAAACTCTATGTAAAATTTACAGTTGAATGTGTTGAAATCTAGTAGAGAATGTAGCAAGCTTTGTAGTATTCAGAATAAAAACCCAAACTTCATCCATGAACTGCTGCAGTTTCCAGTTAATTCTATCTAAGGGCCTATGCAAGTGTGAGGAATATATAATAGAAGTATGACTATGAGAAGAAAGGGACATAAGCAGAGTCTTCAAGGGAGACTCAGAGATAGGTGGTACCACACTCCTACAGTGCACACAAATCATGTTGTAGTTAAAAATAGCAAAAAAACCAGAGAGGGTAAAAACACATTGTGCAAAAGATATCAGTCTGTCGCTCATTTAGAGCTTTCTACTAGTCATTAGCCACTTACAGGACCAAAGTAGCCCACTCTCCAATAACCTCAGATTAGGGAATTGACTATTATCCTACAATGAAGAGCAGATATTAATCCCAAATTCACCAAAAATGTACAGAGTGCAAAGTGTTACGGTCCTGCAGCAGGATAGGATAACTACCTCTTGGGGCACAAGATGGACAAGTTTAGAAGCTACTCTAGGAAGTATAACTGCATATCTGGCAGTGCCAGACCCCCCTTATCCCAAGAACAACAGAAAAAAATGGAAGCTTATATAGACTAATTTGTTACTCCAAAATTAAATATATCTTTTCATTTTGGAAAACTGTACAATGGGCTATATATTGGTGATTGCTGGAGGACATATAGCAGTTTTGGCTGTATGATCATATTAATCAGGTTCATTATGCAGGTGATAGACAGAGGTCATTTCTGCCATGCCAGGGACTTAAGAAGAATATAGTCAATTTGAAGTTGGACATAGAGAAACACTTAGACAGCAGCAATATTAGTTATCTTTATGCCCAAATGCTTACATTGACAAGTCTGTTTCAGTGGGAGAACCCAGTTTTGTGGATTGGAGAGTTTGCCAAGAATAAAAAAACAGGATTTGTATCAATTGCTAGTAACCCAAGAGAAGGAGCCAAAGGAATAACACATTACCATCAAAGCAGAGAAATCTCTGGGAAAAATAGAAGCATATCATCTCTAAATAATGTTCTCTCAATCCTAGACAGGAAGTCCATGAATCAAGTGAGAAGGTCTGATATTGCAGGCTAATATCTCAATGGCAGTGGTAAATAACAAAGAAGACAGAGAACACCCTTGTTGAGAACACATAGCAGAGGAGAAAGAATTTGTAACAACAATGTTTACACTTGCCCTATCTGGTTAAAGTATATCAGTCTAATCCAATCAACACATGTGAAAATGGGGGGTAGAACTGCGCTCTTGTTGATCAGGGGGTGGTGTGTTGTGGTACAGAGTGCTGCACCTTTATGCGGGAGTACCGTTCCTGCACTGAATTAGAATGGGAATAAAGGGGGTAAGGTGCACTGTACCTGGGTGTGGTGGTAAAAACTGTTGTGTTAAAGTGGGTGAGTATGGTGTGGGGTGACTGGGTAGGTGAGAGTGTTGCACTGCTGAGCAGGGTGGATGGGGATGGTGCTGCAGTGATAATTGTGCAATGGGAATGGGAATGAGGATTGCATGATGGGAATAAGAGTGAAAGTGAAAATGAACAATGAGAATGAAAGTGAAAATGAAACCAGCCAGACACAGATTTGGGGGCCAAATCTTTTATTGGAGTAGTCACTGTTCTGCTCCGATGGGGTCCCAGGCAAGTGGTGTGGCTCTGGATGGGGATGAGACTGGGGAGGGAGGTGGACCCTTTCAGGGGGGTCCTTGCCATACATGTCAGTGACCAGCACGTCACCCCTGCTGGACCTATGGTCGACAGTCTAGAATGTCTTGGGAGGTGGGGGGATGCGGAAGTGGGTTGGAACACCTGGGCAGCATCCTCCATGTAGGTGAGAGTCTCAGTGTTACTTACCTACTGGTAGGTTTTGTGGTGGGAGGGGGATGTCGACATTGCAGCCGTTGAAGGAAAGGTGGTAGCTGCAGAATGTCAGTGAGCAAAGTCAATAGAATGCTGGTAGGTATGCAGGTGCACGGCTCTGTTGTTGGTTTGTGGTCACCAGACCTGAGGTGGTAAGTGACAGTGTGTGCAGCTGGTGGAATTGGTAGACTGCTGGGTCCCCTGTGGCTGGTCCTGATGCCGCAGGTGTGTGTGTGGAGCCACTGGCGTGGTCAGGGGAACTGCTGGGAATCCGGATGCAGGCGTGTGGTCTGGGACCACCCCTTGGGTGGGGGGTGGTCTGCCCAGGACACTTGGTAGGGCACACTGGGGGAGGCTGCTCTGAGGTGGAGATGAACACTGGTGGTGTGAGCAATGTGGAGCAGCGGGCCTGCAGGCGATGTGGGGGGGGGGGTCGCTGGCTGCACCAGCGGTCCCTGGTTTGGATGGAGAATGTTGGTGGAGGCAAGCCGGGATGGATGTGGGATGGATGTATGCATCCATCCCACATCCATCCCAGCTAGCCTCCACTGATGTTCCCCATCCCAACCAGGGACCGCCGCTGCAGCCAGCCACCCCCCCTCATCGCCCGCATGCCCGCTGGTCCACACCGCTCACACCACTAGTGTTCGGCTCCACCTCGGACCAGCCTCCCCCAGTGTGCCCTACCAAGTGTCCTGGGCAAATTGGGGAGAAATCTCTCCACAGCCAAAGATTTCCACAATCCAGGACTCCAATAACTTCTTAAGTTTGGTACCTTCCACCTTCTCGGGAGCACCACCAGCCTGATATTGTTACATTGGAGGTACCTTTTGATATAATTGACCTTACACTGACAGGCAGCAATCCGAGATTTCAAGGTGGTCAGACATCTTGTGATTGGAGCTGCAGTATTCTCCAGTGAAGACATATCAGTCTTGGTCTCACCAATTCTCTCCCAGATATTTTGCATGTCTTCTTGGATAAGTGAGAATCCACATGGACTTTAGCAATCCTGTCACCCACTTTTAAGAAGTAGTAATAGCAAGGAGCATCTGCTCCATAGTTATAGCAGGCATTTCAGAAGGAGGGGTGAATGGGTGAATCCCATTGAGAAGGAATATATGGAGGTGAGGGACCCAGTACCTGAGAAGGAGGACTATGAGATAATTCCCCATATTCTGTGAGTGCTGAGGGCAGTGTCTGCAACTACCAATGTATATTTACTAGCCTCAGTAATGCAGATGAGGCGGTCATTCTGAGTAGCCTTAGGCTTACGCAGATGGCCTATGCTGCAAACATTGTGACCAATAGCTGCAATGTTGATCCGATCATGCGTCTTCGGAAGCAGGCATCAGATCTGAGATGCTGTTTGGAGGCATATTTTTCCTTTAGATACCACCTGCAGCATTAGCGTATGTATGCACCGGATCTACGTTCAATGGCGCAGCTGCTGTATGCATAAGTGTATGACTCTGAGTCAGGCCCCAAGTGTTTTGGGATCCCATTGCCCTCATTTAATGGTTGGTGGCAGGCAATGGGTGTGAGAGAACTGTTTTGGAAGTTATTGAGCCAGTCTGTAACCTGTGTGAAAGGTGTGGAACATTTTGAGGGCTAAATCCTGTATACCTCCTTACAGTAATCTCCACATCATCAAAGTATTGATGGCATCTTTCCTGATAGGTTTTAAAGGCATCTGAGTCAAGATATATACAATGTATATTTGTATAGGTGCTGTATAAATAAATACTGATATTGATGGTGGACAATCCCAGAATGTACCAAAAAAAGATCAGCACAGGGGAAAGAAAATCCTTTGCATTGAACAGGTTAAATAAACATGAACTTTTTTGTATATTTCTTGACTGTGGAATTGATTTTCTTTCAGTTCAATTCCACAGTGCATCACATTTAGGCAAACATTATTACATTAGGTACACAAACTTAGGTCCTTTATTGGTCAGAATGTTTTTTTAAATCACTGAACAGCCTGTCATAAAAGGTAAGCAAGGACCCTTTATATATAACTTTATTATGTTTGAAGGATTTTTATAATTTATACCCCCTGTATGTGGTTTATCTTTAGGACTGTCCATTTGTAAAGAAGGAAAGAGATACATAACATTGTCTGTAACATCTGTATCACATTTGTTAAGCAGAAAGGCGGGTACTCTGGAAAAAGGTTCTTTAGTCGCCACTGTTTCAGGGATGCACTAGTATATATAATTTCTATAATCATTTCACACTAAGGGGCATATTCAGTTGGGGGCGAGAAAAGCTAGAATCCCATGCCTGCAAGGCTTTCCTGCAGGTGCAGGATTTTTGCTATTCAATTAGATGCAGAATTTTTATTTTTTTGTGCGCCCCATGGGGGCTTTTTATTCTCCCACCTCCAGAGCAAGTGTGATTTTTCCTAAAGTCATTAATTTTAGGCAAAATCAGCAGGACTTTCTCTAGGACCCCAGTGGCACACCCCTTCGAGGACTAATTAAGCAATTGGAAGTTCATAATTACTGACCATTTGCAGAGCTGTCTTCTGCATCTTCTTCTGCATCCAGCATCAGAATCCGGGTCTTCTGCAGCAAGTTGAGTATGTAAGTGTGTGTGAGTGTTTGTAATTGTGTATGAGTAAGTGTGTGTATATGAATGTTGTGTGTGTAACCCCCGAGGTTTGTGGCACCCCAGTGTCTATGTGCCCCCCCGAATGGGCGCTGAGTGAACTACATCTCCCAGCAGCCCTTGCCCCTCCAACCAGCCCCTGGAGCCTCCCGGCAGCCCCCACTCCAGTGAAAAGATAGAGGGGAGGCCAGCAGGAGCTGTGGAGACCACCAGAGACCTCCGGGAAGGTAAGTGCAGAGAATGTATTTATATATTTATTTTACGTGGCACGGGGGTTCCAGAGTTGAAAGCCCCGCAGCCACTTTTAAATTGGATACCATGGGTTTCGGGAGTGTACATACCCACAGTAATACAAAATTGGGCGCGAGGGGCGTAGGGATTTTTGCTCACTAAACTTCGCACCAAAATGAATATGCCCCAAAGAAAGTGGTCGCTACACTCCTGTCTTAGCATCACTGAACATTTATTTGAACATTCAGTTTTTAGACCTGTCAGCACTGTGGATTCACACCTGCAGTCCCTGTCTGCACTATGGGGGTGATTCAATTACAAAGCTGCACGCTAACAGCTTTGCAATTTTGACCTTGCAAATATGCAAATGCAGCAAGATGTGTCTAACACCCCCTTTGTGATCCCAGCCCTGTGACTGAGGATTGAGGCTAGGATAACAATCACGAGCATTGGTCATGATGGTTGTTGGCCCTGGCCAGCTAAGTAAGCTTCAGCTCACGCAGGTTGGCCGGCTTGCAAGACCAGGAAACTGCGTCTGGGGATGGACATCCTGGCCCATACATGCCTATCCCTGCCCCTTATGTAAATGTGCACCAAATGCGGTAATTTACCATGAAGGGGGCGGGACTTAATTACACAAACCATCGGGCCTCGCCCCCATCACAACTCACTTTTCCTCCCCGGACATTTCCCAGGGAGGAGAAATTAAAGGTAGGCAACTATGTCATGGCCTTTCCACTCCTAGAAAATGGGGATGACCACCACTTTAAATGATTCTGCTGTCAATCAGGCATAGCAGGGGCTGCGTGCGATCATGCAGGACCCATTCTGCTCCTGAGCAGAAGTGTCCTGCACATGTGCAGGCAAAGGAATGGAACGAGTCCTGCACACCAGCTCCTATGTACTTAATACAAGTTAAATCCAAATTCTGCTTCCTTTATTTATGGAATTTGTGAAGCCATGTGCCAAATAAGCTGAATGTAAGTTGGAACAGCTTGAAAAATGTTGTTTCTCCTTCATCCACTAGGGGACACTGGAGGACTTCAAGACAGTGGGGTTTAGACGGTTCTGAGTGGAGCTAGGCACTTTAAATTTAAATGAAGTGTGACTAGCTCCTCCCCTCTATACCCCCCTATAGGCCAGTATTAGTTTGTGCCTGAGTGGGAGCAGGTCACAAAGAAGATCTCCTGCTCTTAGGGCTAGGAAAGGTGTTTAAAAAAAATAATAATTCCTAATATGAGAACAGACAGGCAGTAACTGCAACTGCCTGTCTGCTACGTGGGACGCTGCTGGAGGGGACCCACTCGAAAGTGCATGCACTTCGACCGGGGGTCCCCGATACCTGAGACCTCAGTCTTCAGAGGGGGCCACATGCCACTGCATGCAGCATGCATCGCAGAGCCCCCAGTCAGAGCCAGCCGCTGGCAGCAGCAGGAAGCCTCCACACGTCTCCCTGTGAGTATAGCTGGCTCTCTGATTAGCAGGGCAGCAAGCTTATTGCTACTGTAGGCGGCCCCTATAAACCAGCGCGAGGTCTTAGTTCAGCTGGCTCCCTGATTAGCAGGGCAGCCAGCTCAGCGCTTCAATAGGTGGCCCCACAGCGATCCGTGCTGGCGGCTTAGCCACCGGTGCGATGTTAGTACAGCTGGCTCCCTGATTAGCAGGGAAGCCAGCTTAGCGTGATCAGAGGCGGCCTCTCATACAAAGAGACATGCCGACGGCAGCACAGCCACCAGCGCATCTCTGTGTCAGTACAGCTGTCTCCCTGATTAGAAGGGAGCCAGATTAGTGCTATAGAGGTGGCATCCTGTATGCACCGGCTCCCTGACAAGCAGGGTAGCCAGTGTTTTCCTGACATTAGGCGGCTCAGCCATACTGCACAGAGGCAGTATATATATATATATATATATATATATATACAACAGTTATACTGGGTACACTTGCCAGTTTATAATGGCACTAGAATGCGGGGGGCAGAGCTTAGCTCTGACTTCCTCCTCCTGCCTCCCATCAGCCCCAGTGTGTCACTGCATGCAGTTTGCTGGCAGCCATTACAGGGAGCGGCAGCATTGGACAGCCTACACGGACCTGTATGTTTCACAGCAGGGGTTTAGGCTGATGTGGACAGAGAGCATAATAATAATAATTAATCTTTGCCTGGTGTTCTGGCACTGCTAGGAGCGCTGTGGTGGGCAAGTGACTGTCTCCAATCTCTCTGTACCCCAGTATATTCTATTTTTCTTACCCTGTTACTTAACCTCTTTGTGGTTTGTGTGGGGTCTGTATGTAGCATAACTGGCAGGTCTAAGGCTTCGCAAAAATTATTTACCTGCAAAGAGTGTGGAGTAAAATTTACACAGGGACAGTCATCTACCTCCAGATTGTATGACGATTGTTATATGGATCAGCAATCTGCAGAGATGTCAGAACCACCATCTTGGATGCAGGTTACATCTGTTATGTCCTCTCTCAGCTGAACTGGAGGCATCTCGCAGAGAAAGAGAGGCTTACAGGTCAGCTACTACAGAGGATCCAGCATGGGTGAGATCCCTAGCTGTTTCTATGGAGGGGATTTCCAAAGCCATGACAATGGCATCTGCTCCGCAGGTCTCTAAAAAGAGACTGTTACCCTCTGTCCTCCATTGGGATGATCCAGAGGAGGATATGCCCAAATTAGAAGAGGGTGAGTATGCCCCAGATTCGCCTAAAGATCCTCTGGAGTCTGATCCAGAACAGGTATCATAGAGAATAGAAGCATTGATTGCTGCAATATGACAGGTATTGCATATACAGGAAGAGGACTCAGGCCCTGATTCAGAGCCGGATGCTCTGACAGAGTGCTCGCTCTGAATCAGGGCTGACCACCCACAGCTATAGCGAGCGGCCATGATGATGGTCGCGATGGTCAAGACCATCGCGACCATCAGGCTTGCGATGAGACCCTTGTGGTAGGGTCTCATTGCCACAAGCCCTAGAGTGCTTTTGGCTCTAACAGAGCAGAAAGCACTCCCACTTACATCACTTGTGATGTCAGTGAGGCCGGCCCCAGACGGTAGGTGTTCCCATGGGAACGCCTCCATCTGGGCAGCCAACCCCCCGGCCTGCCCACCAAAGGGAGCATGCTGTCACTCAACATCGACAGCACACCCCCTTTGGTACGAGACCCAGAGCGACGGCTTTGTCTCGCGCATACGCATGACGGAGTTGTCTCCTTTGTGCGCATACGCACTGGGCCACCATCGACCCACCTGCGAGCGCTCAGCGCTTGCGAGCGTGTCTGAATCAGACCCTCAGGTCCTGCAAAACAGTCTTTCTTTCTTAAGAAACAAAATCAAGCTACAGCTTTCCCTATATCGGAAGAGCTGGATTCCCTTCTAACGCCTGGGAACATCCAGATAAAAAGTTTCAGATGTCCCGGAGTTTATTATCTTTTTACCCTTTTCCAGCAGATAATAGAAAGGCTTGTGAAACTCCCCCTATGGTAGATTCATCTGTATCATGATTGTCATAAAAGACTACGCTCCCTGTTCCTGGAGTCACATCTTTAAAGGACACGTCCGATCGGAGACTGGAGAGCACTCTTAAGTCCATTTACACTGCTGCAGGGATGACTTTTCATCCAGCGATAGTTAGCTGCTGGACTAACAAACCTATTGAAATTTGGGCTAAGCAATTGGCAGACGGAATGAAAGATCAACTATCTATGGAGGAACTCATTCAGTTAGCAGAACATATAGGTGAAGTGGCAGCTTACCTTGGAGAAGCGTCTAAGGATGTTTGTTCTATTGCCTCCAGAACTTCAGCTCTGGCAATTTCAGCACAGCAGGCGCTGTGGCTCAAAACTTGGCAGGCTGACGCAGAATCCAAAAAGGCTGTGAAAGCACTTCCTTTCATTGGACATGTACTATTCAGGGCAGAACTAGATAAATGGATATCTCAGGCTACTGGAGGTAAATCCACTTTTCTACCATCTGCAGCTTCTCCACCTAGACGATCTTACTCAGGACCTTCATTTTGGTCCTTTTGGTCCCCGGGTCGTTCACGTGGTCATTTCAGAGGATCACCAATGTCCCGTGGTACCAGAGGTTGGAGTAGAACCGCAGCCACCAGAGGCTTGAGGCTACAGGAAGTCAAGTTCACTTCTAAACCCAGTGCATGACAGGCTTCCCTCTCACCTGGGGGACCCCAGAGTGGGAGCGCATCTTCAGGACTTCAGCGAGGTCTGGACGGAAACCTGTGCGGATGCTTGGGTCCGAGATATAATAATTTGCGGCTACAAGCTAGATTTCCAACTGCAACCCTCAAATCATTTATTTACCACAGGTTTGCCAGTTTCCAATGACAGAAGTGTGGTCTTACAGAAAGCAAGGTTTCTGTCCATGAAAGTGGTAATCCAAGTCCCCAGTCATCAGAAGGGAAAAGGATTTTACTACAGTCTTTTTGTCATTCCGAAGCCGGACGGCTCAGTCAGACCCATTCTAAACTTAAAGGATCTCAATCCATACTTACGGATCTTCAGGTTCAAGATGGAGTCTCTTCAGTCGGTAATTGCAGCCTTGTAGGAGGGCGAGTTCATGGTATCTCTCGATATCAAGGATGCCTACCTGCACATTCCCATTTGGCCACCTCACCAGGCTTTCCTGAGATTCGCAGTTCAGGATTCACATCTCCAGTTTCAGGCCTTGCCCTTCGGCTTATCTTCGGCCCCACGGGTATTCACAAAGGTTATGGCTGTGATGATGAGTCTCCTTCGGAAACAAGGAATCACTATTATTCCGTACCTGGACGACCTACTCCTGAAGGCGAATTTCAAGGATCAACTATTACAGGACATCACCGTGATGCACAACCTCCTCATTCGTCATGGATGGATCCTGAATTTTCCCAAATCGCATCAGCAACCGACACAGAGATAGCAGTTTCTAGGAATGATCATGGACACAGTTTCTCAATGGGTGTTCCTTCCCGAGGACAAGATAACTTCCATTCAGGAGATGATGAGGTTGGTCCTTCAACATTGGCAGGTTACGGTTCATGCATGTATCTGACTTCTAGGGAAGATGGTGGCAGCCTTCGAGGCTCTCCAGTATGGTCGTTTTCACTCCAGACCTTTTCAGCTAGATCTCCTATCACAATGGTTGGGATCCCACCTGTTGCTTCACAAAAGAGTCAGGTTACAACCCAAGACTTGGATTTCCCTACTGTGGTGGCTAAACTCAGTTCACCTTGCGGAGGGAAAGAGATTTGAAGAGTGGGATTGGACGCTTCTTACCACGGATGCGAGTCTAAGAGGCTGGGGGGCAGTAATTCTGGAGCATCACTTTCAGGGATGCTGGACAGCACAGGAATTGAGTCTTCCAATAAACATATTGGAGTTAAGAGCAGTTTTCTATGCATTACAGACAGCAGCTCACTTTCTGAGGGGCCAAGCAGTCAGGGTCCAGTCTGACAATGCCATAGCAGTGGCATACATAAACAAATGAGAGGCACCAGAAGTCGTGCGGCCATGAAGGAAGTCAGCAGGATTCTGATCTGGGTGGAAAGCTACGCAAGGTCAATTTTGGCAATCTTCATTCCGGGCGTTGAAAATTGGGAGGCAGATTACCTCAGTCATCAGGATGTACATCCAGGAGAATGGGCTCTACATCCACAGGTGTTTCAGCAGCTGGTCCAACGGTGGGATCTTCCACAGGTCGACCTCAGGCATCCAGGCAGAACCATCAACTGCCGCTTTACTGCTCTCGAACAAGGGATCCACAAGCGGTGGCTGTGGATGCACTGTCAACACCATGGCAGTTCAAATTAATTTATCTGTTTCCTACATTTCCCCTTCTCCCTCGAATCCTTCAACGCAACAAGAGGGAACAGGCCTGCTGATAGCTCCAGACTGGCATCACAGAGCTTGGTACTCCAACATTCAGCTCCTGTTGGTAGACAATCCATGGCCCTTACCACTCAGAGAGGATCTGCTCCTTCAGGGTCCTTTACTCTATCCAAACTTAAAGCAGCTATGTTTGATGACCTGGTTGTTGAAAGGGCCATCTTAAGACATAAAGGGCTACCTTCCAAGGTGATTCCTAAGATGCTTAGAGCCAGGAAGGAAGTTACTTCCAACCATTACCATCGTATTTGGAAGGCATATGTAACCTGGTGCGAACATAGAGTTTTGCCTTCTACGGAATTCAGTCTTCCCAGATTTCTGCTTTTTCTGCAAGCAGGTCTCTCAGCAGGCCTTCGGTTGGGATCTCTGAAGGTACAAATTTCAGCACTCTCAGTTTTCTTCCAAAAGAAATTGGCCTTATTACCGGACATGCAAGCTTTTCTGCAGGGTGTGGTTAGATTACAACTACCCTTTGTTCCTCCTACAGCTCCATGGGACTTGGACTTCGTCCTGTCTTTCTTGCAGTCTTCGCTGTTGGAGTCAGTGGAATTGAAGTATCTTTCATGGAAGGTGATTCTTCTGCTGGCTCTAGCTTTCGCCAGGAGGGTGTTGTAGCTGGGAGCTTTATCATGTCGTCAACCATATTTGGTATTTCATGAGGATAGAGCTTTGCACCAGAATGGATTTTCAGCCTAAGGTGGTTTCGGCCTTCCACATCAATCAACCTATTGTGGTTCCAGTTCTTCCACAGGATTCTCCTTCTAGATCCTTGGATGTGGTTAGAGCTCTTCGCATATATGTAGACAGGACAGCAGCCGTTCGCAAGACAGATACTCTCTTTGTTTTGTATGATGCTGCTCGTCCGGGTTGGGCAGCTTCCAAACAGACACTGGCTCGATGGATAGGCCATATACGACAGGCGTATATGGCCTCGTCTAGAGAACCTCCATCTTCCATTACCGCACATTCCACTCGCTCAGTGGGTGACTCGTGAGCGGCTGCTCAAGGCGTTTCTATGGAATCTCTATGCTGGGCAGCTACCTGGTCAGGACGGCATACTTTTGTTTGGTTTTACAGATTTGACACCTTTGTGACTTCTGCAGCGCAATATGGTCGGTCTGTTTTGCAGGGTTCACAGCGCTTTCCCACCCGTGATGGGAGCTCTGGGATGTCCCCACTGTCTTGAAGTCCTCCAGTGTCCCATAGTGGATGAAGGAGAAAACAGGATTTTGGTACTTACCGATAAATCGCTTTCTCCGATTCCACAGGGGACACTGGATGCCCACCCTGTGCTGTTCTTCCTGCCATACCTGTTATGCCTGTTGTTGACATGTTTGTTTTCTAAGGTGATGTTATGAATGTTAGAGACATGTTTGTTGTCTCTTGTTTCATTCTATTTTGCTTTGTTTTCAACTTTCAGTTATTTTGTGTACTTTCGCCTCCTCCTCTTCTGTCAATCTTTTTTCTCTGCTCCCCTCTGGCTTGGTTCTAATACTGGCCTATAGGGGGTATAGAGGGGAGGAGCTAGTCACACTTTATTTAAATTTAAAGTGCCTAGCTCCACTCAGCACCATCTATACCCCACTGTCTTGAAGTCCTCCAGTGTCCCCTGTGGAATTGGAGAAAGGGATTTATCGGTAAGTACCAAAATCCTGTTTTATTTCTATTCAGGAGTAAAGAGTGAATACTAAAAATTAGGAAAGAAAATAAAGTTTGCCAAAATGTACATAAAATAATGTGGGTAAAAACAATTATGCAGATTATACAAAAACACATATGATTTTAATATGCTCTTTTAAAATTCTGGCAAGATATTTGATTCATTTTTTTTCACAATAATATAATAACAGATGTAGGTCTGGCTAAATATCTGCATATCTAAAGAGAAACCATCATGCTAAACTAAGAACAGATATTAACTAGAAACTGAAAATCATCATACAGCCTGAATGCAAAAGGGCATTTTTACAATTTCAACAGGCAAAACATTACTTGCTAATATAAATACAAATTTATAACATCATGAGATTCAAAAAATGTATTGTGTGTGTAGATATTACTGGTAAGTTTATATTACACTGCATGCATGAGATACTGTGGTATATATATGCTTGTGAGTACTTTCTATTTCTTGAAAAACAAATATGGCAGAGGTTAAAAATCTAATGCATAGGACAGTGGTTCCCAAACTGGGTGCTGTGGCACCCTGGGGTGCCTCAGAGCACTTGCAGGGGTGCTTTGGGTTAGTGGTCAAATACCAAAAAAAAATTATTTTTAGTCAGTGTGATTGGCAAATCTAGTGCTAATGATGCAATTGAATAATATGTAGACAAAAATTATCGCAGCCCTCTCAACCACCACATAACTGAACCTAAGGGTGACATACTGTATAATTAATTAATTCATGTAATTTTTGATGAGTCTCTCAATAAGAAATTGAGCTGTGGAAAAAATGCTGATGCTCTAGGGTGCTGTGATTCGAAAAAGTTTGGGAACCACTGGAATAGGGTAATAATATGGAAAATCACGTGGAAGTAAGTGTGAAAAATCTATAAACCACAAGATTAGGATAGGTTGTGTGTAAAATATAATTTACTATGTGGTCTCCATTTTGGGATTGTGGTGTTTTGTTAGAATGACCAGAATTTAGCCATTTGGAGGTGGAGATTGGGTATGTTTTAAGGTTTATAGTGGGTGATTGGCTTGTTCTGCCTTTTTGTTTACGAATTGTGAGTTTTCAAATGCAAACTGGGCAATGGTCACCAGAAACTACTCAACCATTAGGTGATATGTTATTGTGGGTAGATGTGTCTATCACCATTAATGTTACTGTACATACTGTGGGCAGTACCCAATTAGCCCTGAACAGTATTTGGGTGCTAATGGATCTCCCTGGAGCTATCCAATTATCACCGATGTCCGGCCCGATGCCAGCACTCATCAGTGATTTTTTTTTGAGCCTTGATGTTTCCGGAAAAATAATTCCCAAAAATTGCCATGTTTTCACCAGCGTCATGGTGAAAACACATATGTCTGTGAACTTATCACAGATCCTATTTGTTTTCTGGTGAATTATCCTATTTGTTCGAAAAAAAACAAATAGGATAGGGTGAAAACAACATTTCAAAAAATGGGGAATATTAGGGACAAATTCCAGTTGTTCACCACTGAAAATATATTGGGGCTGATTGGATACTGCCCTAGGTATCTCTCTGTGGAGAAACTTTAGGAAAAGGGAACTATACACCTGGATGAGAAGCTGGTGATGGATACAAATACAATATACATAACATCAATGTCTGTAACAAAAAGTGGCTGTCCAGAACGAGAAGTATACTGGTGCCGTGACCTTCAGTAAAGAGTTAATAAGCTGGAAGTTATAATTCAACATCTACGGAAGGAGGAAAAGTTGATATAAACAACTGGGACAATCTGTACTCGGGTAAGTCAATTAAGGGGAATATTAAAGAGAGTATCATTGTCCGGGGGCCCCGTTTATCATTTTCAGAAATTCAGTTTGACTGAGATAATCTGTTTACTTTAGTTTCCATAATAATGTAAACTTATTCATACTGTCACCAAAACTATTCACATTTATTGCACGGGAGAATAGTGGTGATAATCGTGTGGAAACTTGTAATCTTGTCTTCATGTGGTCATAATTTTGCTTTGTATTATTATCATTTTGATTTTGGGACAAAACACCCAATAAAAGTACAGTGATATATACAGTCTCTCAAACACACACAAGCTTGGCAAAGCCCATAATGAAAAGTGGGGCACAATGGAATTATCTGTGGGCCCTTCCACCATCCTTATTTTGTACAGTATATTAAAAAGGAAATGCACAATTTAACAAATCAAGCACTCCAATGACAGGCACTGACATTTTTGTGGCTGAAGTGCTTTATTTGTTTTGGCCCCCACAAAAGAATATATTTTGGTGATTTTGTTAAAACAAGCTACCTATGAGCTTAAGGGTAACAGTATATTAATCATCCTAATAGTTCAAGATACCATCATCCTTATCACTTTCATTGTTAATATAATTATCATACAATATTAGCTCATCCCCACTGGAATCCAGAGATATAGTCTGGAATACTCAAAGTTTAAAATATAAGAGATATGTTAAGTAAAAATAAACCAAATACAGTCATAAATCCACTGCACTCATCACTTCTAAAGTTGGTGTGCAAACCTGCACTCACCATTCCATGGCCCTGGGTGCAAAGTGGCTTGCACCCCAATTCTAGGAGTGGTGCGTGCCAGGGCCGGTACAAGGTGTCTGGGCACCCCAGGCAACATTTCACCCACTGCCCCTGCTCCCTCCAATTCATACTTTGCCACATATTAGTGATGCTAATTTATAATGGTAGCATCGGACTTGGTGAGTGTAGTGGATTTATTACTTTGTTTATTTGGTTCATTTTTTATTAACATTTTTGCGATCACAACTCTCTCATGCACCCCCTTTGTAAACTCATTTCTTTTAACCTGTCACAGCTGCTTTCTTGGTAGTATGAAAACAGCTATGTTTGGTGACTGTCTTACCTTTAAAAGCCATAAGTTAGTTGGCAGGTGAGCTTTAAACCAGTTAACATGGCTTCCGTTTAAATGATGTGATAGCAGTTACCAGGTTTTCAAGTATGACTGATAGTGTAGGACCTGCAGAAAAATGGGGTCCCATGATGTGTGCTGCAGGCTTAAATGCACTGACCAAACCATGAACCAAAACCCCATTATTTAGGTATTATGGTGAGCGATTTTATGATGGCGAGTGCTGAGTTTTGTGTTTTTATTTATTTAAACAATGTGGTTACAAGCCACTTTACACTCCAGGCCTGGGAATGGTGAGTGCAAATTTGCACCCCAAATCTAGGAGTGGCGAGTGCAGTGGATTTGTGACTTGGCATCTTCATTTGCATTTGTAGATGGCAAGAGTTATTGTGTTATTGATATAATTAAATCAAGATACAGTAGATCTTAAAGCTTCTGCCAAAAAATTATTGGTGGTTACTAAAAGAATGTGATGATCACATGAAATTCTATCTTTTACAGACATATAGTTTGGCTGTTTTTGTCATGATATTCATAAGACGATGATAAAGCTGCACTAACACTGGCTGTAAATTTTATCTAATGTGCTCCTTCCCCTAATGAAAACCTCGGGAACTGCCATGTGCAGGGTTTTTTCCCCCAGAACTCTGTTGGTTCTGCAATACCGAACTGGCAAATCAATGCCAATTGCCACTTTAAGGTAGTGGTGAATGGGGGCTGTGGATCAATAACAAATCATAAACCATCATTTCTTAATTTTAGTTTGTGGCCATCAATTCACATCACACACACTTAACAACATGGATTTTAGTCAGAGCTGTGAGAGAAATGGAGGAGCAGAGAAAAAAATTACTGAATAAAGCAACACTGTGGGTCTTGCTAAGTGAAGGCGCATGTTAGTAAGCAGTAGACCAACAACAGAAATTATTATTTTCTCTATTACCATATTGCAGCAAATATATTATAGGTTATGGGTCAAAATGCTGCAGTATCTAAAGTCAAGCTTTTAGACTTGAGTAACAGTGAATAAATGTAGTGGTATTTAATTAAAAGCAAATAAGGTACTAAATTGCATACACTATAAAAACACTGTAGTAACATTATATCTTTAAATTGTAAAATCTCACAAGCAGTGCCTTTTGACTTTGCTTGTTTCCACTATCCGTGTTATGGAATTTGGTAGATAATAAATATATACAGTAATAACAACAGCATCATTAGGTTAACAAATAGAGTGCTTGACTTTATGGACACAAATAAATCATACCATGAACTATTAACCTTTAACATAATCTCTATATTCTCCATACTAGAACCTATAATCTGGCGAAAAGATCAAGGCATCCCAAAATACTAAAACATCTATTAACCATCCAATCATATGACCTTAATGCTGGAAATGATCAAACAGTATATAAGAGCATGGTTACAAATTATTCAATAATCACCCATTACAGAAAGTATAATGAACTATTCCCCAGAAATATAATCACCTTACTAGGACCCTCAGTCTCATGAAAAAAGCAAAGGGACCATAAAAAACCTCTTTAACCATCATCTTACTTTAATATTGCAAATGATTTAACAGTATATACTGTAGTTTTAAATTATCCAATGATCATCCATTCCAAAAAGCATTGGAAAATGTTTAAGATGGATGTTAAATAAAGCAGATCATACAAAGGCAACAATCAAAGCACATGCTTAATGGCACATACATTCTAAGAACTGGAAAAAGTCAGGGTGGTACAAAAAGTACTTAAAAATGATATGGGTCAGATAGGTAAATTAGCAGGTGAAAATGAGGACTAAATAAGCATAATGTCCAGAGCAGGTTGCAAGAAACAATAATTAAATACAAGGGATAACAGCAGGAAATAAAAACAAAAGCACCAAGGCTAGGAAACAAGAACCTGTGATGCCATGCTTAAATCGATTTAGAGAAACAATTGAAAAGTTCTTGTGACCAAATTTGCACAAAGCTAGGCTATAAGAAACAGCTTTTGGCCATGAGAGTAACTAAGAAAATGGCAGATAGTTGGATGTCCAAAATATAAAAATATAAACTGTGACATCAGGTTAAAAACAGTCAGTGTAGAATATCTAAATACAGAACATCTTTCAAGTTCACGTTTTGCTCAAGAGACAACCGAACTTCTGAAAAACCCTTATGGGAACCAGGACAAAAATCGCAGAAGGAACCCTCTGGTGCAATAAATAAAAATCCCAAAGTGACTAATATAAAGCTCCCAAAAAGTGAATTACTTTATGCCAATGTGCAAAGATATTTCAAGCTTATATGATAATTACAATCATCTAAAGTTCGATCTGAAAACATCTTCAGATGTGTAACCAGAAAAGAAGGACAAACAGAGAATATAGTATGTTTAAAAATAAATACAATTGAAGAATAAATAAGTAATGAGTGTACGGAGCAAGAATAACAAAAGTTCTCACACATGTTAACATTTCTTTCATACACTGCAAACTTATACTATATATATATATATATATATATACGGATACATACATACATACACACTCTTATGTCTCATGGGCACGTATGGTGAAATGAGAAATTTGCTAGTGCATGTGAGGTGTTGACAAATTTTAAAACTTTCACCCAAAGATGGATGATGAAAGAGTTTAGTGTATATGTTTCACATTCTTTGTTTTTCACTGTTATTGTTTACATTTGGTTCCTATCAATGGGGTGCAACATGTTGACGTCACTCCCCTGCGACGTCCTGATGGATCAGAAGCCACGAAGCAGAATCCAGCAAGCATGGTATATGGGATATTAAAAGCTGAATGTTTTTTTATGTATTATGTATTGCTGTTTCTGACAAAGGTGCATTAAAGTGCTGAAACATTGAAAACTACAACACTGCATTAAGTGTAATTTATTTAACCTGGAATGCCTCCATCCTCCTATATTTATATAATGTTTTGATCAAATGTAAAATTCCCTGTCTTTCAATCATATTTCTCTTTTTTCACTGCATAAATATTAGTTAGATAATAGTTATATAAAACAGTAAACCTTTGTGAGAAAATAAAACTATTTCTTTAAATATCAAAAGTATAACAGCTCAAATGGATTTACAGATGCATTCTAGATAGTGATAACAGATAGAGTGAAGTGACGAAATACCTAAGCTGACTGATAATATAGTATATTTCAGTCAAATCCCTAGAACCTTTGTACAAAAGAAAAAAACAACAACAATATGTCTATATATATATAGATATAGATATAGATATATATATATATATATATATATATATATATACTGTATATATAGTGTATACATATATGTATATATATATATATATATATATGTATATATATATATATTTAAAACAAAAAAGCTATACATTATACTGTACATATTAGTGTAAATTATTTTCATGAATGCCATGTGTACATGAATGTATTAAAGATGCTCATCAAATATTTTCTTATTATAATTAAAAAAAATTAAATTGTACAGTCATGCCCTTATATTAAGGCTGCATCTAAAAAACTGCAATTCTCCCATAGAAAGTTCCGGAGGGGGGGGGGGAGCATGGTGTTTAAGGGGCTACACCTCTAAAGCTATTATAGGTACCAAGCTGAAATTTGGGACAGAAAGGTAGAACTGTAGATCGGTGCTGAAAGACAAATTTCAGGGTATAGACATAAAAAATGAGGATTTGTGAGTAATCTAAAGTTCCAACTGTCACTTTTTTCTGACAATCTTAGGACCACTTTTCTACTGTTCTCTATGGGGTTTTTGTGGCATCTGTAGTTCCACAATAAAAAACAATAGTTTATATCTATTTTCACCACTATTACCCCTGCACCCACCACTCCAGGGGTGCGGGGAAATGCCCCAGGCTTCATCTTAAGCCTAGGGTGCTCGGGAGAAGGGGTACTACTTTATTGGGGGAGTCCCCACATCCCCTGAGATACCCGGCTTTGATTGACCAGCTTGGGGCGATAATGCTTTGGCCAGGGTGAATTGGCTGTAGTATTACACCCAGATCGGATTTGAGTCTGGTACTGGTTTTAAAAATAGGGGGACCCCTATGCAATTTTTTCCCCTATTTAAAAAACCAGGACAAGCTCAGCAGCCAGTTTTTTTCCTAAAATAGGGGGTAACCCTACTTTTCCCCCCATATTTTTAGGCACCAGGACTGGGTGAGCAGCTCGGGCCTGGTTATGCTTTTTGTGGGGGGGACCCGATGTCATTTTGTTTTTTAAATTAACAATTTTTTTACAGTTAAAACACACAAGCAGCCTTCACATATCTCACTCATATGCAGACTGCTTTTCCGTGAGTGTTT
The DNA here is from genome assembly GCA_031769625.1 of Taudactylus pleione. Classification (NCBI taxonomy): domain Eukaryota; kingdom Metazoa; phylum Chordata; class Amphibia; order Anura; family Myobatrachidae; genus Taudactylus; species Taudactylus pleione. The sequence continues at coordinate 1,085,526 of JAUIMM010000307.1, forward strand.
GGCTGTGGTCAGACACTGCAAACTCGGGTCAGAAATCTCAAACAGATACACCATTGGAAAATACCCTCTCAACAAAACATGATTCTTGTTAAATTTTAGCGTTTCAGCATAGTATAGGTAGTTTCTGCGAGTCAAATCGAGTTTAAAAACGTAAAAACTTGACCAAACATTATTCTTAGTAAGTTTACCCTTAAGAATCCTGATAGTAATTTTTATTTTCATAAACTCTACAATTAACATGTGATGTTCTTAGCTTGTTTGGCCAAAAATTCCTGCCCATATACCCCGTCAAGGTGAACCCCTACACATGGGTCCTTAACATTCCTAATGCTAACTCAATATATCAAGTTATCAAGAACTTACTACAGTATAATAGTGGCCATTCGATATGTAGACAGCTATATAGGAACCTGTTGTGAATAAAGAGCCTGATTCAGCTTGGATCGCAGTTGCTAGCTTGTATGCAATTCTGTAGGCAGGTCTTAGGCGAATATATGCAAATGCTGCACTCACAATGGATTTGTATGGCTAACAAACAAATGCCCTCTGCCTATGCTCACATTCATAACGCTGCCAAAACCATGTCAAACATCGGACACATCGAAGGACATCAAACCCACTCCCAGCATTGTGGCAGGTCAGACCTTACTCACAAATTGCTAACTGTCCAGGTTACGTGAAAAGCTTAGGCTAATTTGTGCACGCCCATGGCACTCCTGTGTTTCCCCGACCACCCCCCGTCACCACCCCCAAATGCCCTTTGCCTATCAATCAATCTGCTAATGCAATGCGTGTAGTCTGTGGTGTCTATGCAACCGTGGTGTAGTATGCAATAATCAACCAATAGCATGCGCAGTAGCAACTGCGATCCAAGCTGAATAAGGCCCAAAGTCACCTAAGGGCAGGTGGGTGGGGTGCTAAAACCAAGCATAATGAGTCTCAACCTTCAAGTGTACATTATATACTCAAATATAGAGGAGGGGGAGGGGGCTTAGACTGTACACCCTAATTTTAAACTTTATAAGAGGTGCTACCATGCTGAGACTTGCAGGTAGATGCTGCGAAATTCAGGTGCACACTCTAAGCAATAAGCTTCTGTTAAAAACCTCACTTATACTCTAAGTTAATTGTAGGGTTTATTAAAATTATTTTGATAATAGTATTAGCACCTGCATTTTACTTTTCCTGCATTTGTTAAATATTGCAAGTTTAAAGTTTAACTTTTTTTTAGATCGAAGCTGTATTTTTATGTATTTGTCTATTTACTTAATTTAAATATTTATATATTTTTACCTACCACTGTGTTTACATGATTGTCATTTGTGGTTTGGTAATAAGTACACATAAAAAAACATTGTGCATTCCTGGTAATGATAACACTGTAATCACTGTCCAACTGTAAATCAAACTGTAAGTACAGTATAATTCAATCTTTTGATATACAGTAGCAGCCTGTAAAGCATTAATAAAAAAGTCATCCTAGTTTGAAATATATGTACAATTTATTTATTTATACCCTACTAATACTTTAGACACTGGTTGAAATATTGTATTAACATGTTACCTGTCTAAATAAAGGTACATTCAGGTTACATTTATTTTAGAATTTCAGAGGTTGCTCGGATTAAGACTGATATTTTTATCTTAAAATAGATAAATATTCTAATAAAACAAAGAAGATGTGATGAGTCTCCATTGGTTGCAGCAACTTCAGTTTTCCAAGATCCGCAAATCATATATTTTGAGAACTGTCACTAAACAGTGGAATATTCCCTGACAGCTAGCAGAGTCCTCATATTACATATTTATAATATGCAGCTAACCTCAGAGTGCAATACTGTATGAACAATAAAAAAAGTTAAGCTTTGGAAATCAGTGGAAGCTGTGGCTTCAGTCAAACTAACCATATAATCAAACAAATGTGGAAAGCCACTTATGCCATTAATTAAACTGTCCCTTATTTTAGAGTCAGCCCAGAGGCATTTATTGTACAATGATGTGAAACCAAACTAACTTATTACTTCAATATGGTGTAATTCCTAGTGGTAAATAATAAAGATAGAAGACAGTAGTTTGTCATTTTAAGCACAGTAAACAAAAACACATTTAATTTAATTGCATAATATTAAGGTACAGGTATTCAAGGAGGATTTAACATTAATTTAATAATGCATTAGTAAGCACATAGGCAAAATGGAGTCAAATATTTATATTCAGAAGAAGGATTCCCATATATGATGAACAATATGTATAAAGCCCCAGACCTGCATGTGTCTGCTGTTTGCTATGTACAACTAACAGCGTCTACATAACAGTGTGGTGGCAAGCAGGTGCTACACACTCTCTACACTAGTAGTGCATGCGGCAATGCAGTGCTTTATTTGTGTTGAGCAGTCTAATGGTGTGTGCACACAATCAGATGTATTGATCGATATAAACAATAATTATATCATTTATCGTTCGATCATTCATATTGCCCTGAATATAGCCCCTTTCAATGACCAAACAATGGTCAATGCAAGGGCACGGATGGCCGATATCGATATCGACCATTGCCAGTGAGTGCAGGCCAACCTGATCGATATCGACAAGGTTAGCCTGTTTACTATAGGGACCCGCAATCATTGATCATGGGGTCGTTATAGTAGTTAGGTATTTGGGGCATGTGCTGGATGTTTGATAACGAACATCCAGCACATGGAGGATGATCAGACAATGATATCTGATCATTGTCTGATTATTCCGTGTGTACTGGCCATAACACTTCTCACATGTAAGGTGGTACAACCTTTCCCTACAATTTCATGGCCATGACTCCAACATCTCTCTTTGATGGCGCACAAATAATGTCATATGTATCAAAGGTGTGGGTGGAGAAGTTGCTGCAATGGGTCTCAGAAGTTCACTTGGATTTCCACCCTATATATGCTATTATGGTAGTGAGTAACTTTTTTGTTCTACAGTGTGCTTTATAAAGCTGTAAAAATATAATCCTGCTGCCCATAATTTCATATGCAAATGCACATACTCCAGTAAAATACATATACCTACCTTCCCCATTTAGTTACAACTGTATTACAGTACCAGCACTCTGAATTACAGTTGTGCTGTGCAACAGCAAATGGGAAAGTAGCCGATTTTGGCAAAGGGAATACAATTGGCAACAGCATGAAGCCAACATTACTCATTATCTCAAGTAGCCACTTTGTGCATCCTAATTTTGGAAGGAAACAGCTTCAGATGTCTTGTCAATATTAAATAATGTGATCAATAATTGATTATGGAACATTTTTGTTAATTATTGGGTTTAGATGTTGTAATTCAAAATTCTTATTGCCACTTATCACCCAATAAGAATATATGTATAACTGGGATTTATCTATAAACATATACAGGGACAGAGGCTAAGGCAGGAGCCCTTCCTTGCACCAATTGTGTAACTATTGCTGTGGAGGGATTATATGGATCCTTCTCCTAGTAAATAGTGCTATTTATAGCCCATAGGGTACAATGGCTAACACCGTCTAAAGATGGTGTTAGCTACCAGAATGCTTTACATAGAAGAGCTTGGTAAATCTTACAGATAACAATATAAATCTATGGGGGCTATTTGTGTGATCAAAAATGGGGGACTACAGCAGATATATTTCTACTTCAGTCTGAACTAGACAAATACAAGGGATACCTCAAATTTCTGGATATCACCCAAAAATGCATGTTATCGGGGGAATAACCCACAATTTTTTTTAGACAAATAGTTCATTATGTAGAAGGTAATGATGCAAATTTATGTTATTATTATTATTATAAGAACTGTTACTGCAAACCAGCCTTATAACTGATTACCAGAGAACTCTTCAAAATCACTCCAGTTCCATAATTTTACATATTACCCAACCCCCATAGTCACTCATTTTTTTTAATTCAATCTGTTTATAATTGCTAAAACAACAAAAAAACAACAAGATAACAAACCAGACATTGAAATTCATAAAATAGTAATCAAACAAAACAGCCAATGGCCTGAAATGGAAGACCACGCATTGACTTCTTCTGAATGAAGACCTACACATCACCAGATGATTATAGGTGGCCACAGCTATCAAGATAATGCATATTAAACCATAGAAGTCTGTAACAAAAATTGTGAGAAACAGGGAATAGGTGTGGGAGAATAGGAAGAACCTGTCACTGAGGAATATTTGTTACACATGGGACTGATTAAGCAGAGAGGTTAGATGTATATTAAATTCTAACTATGGCAACCAAATGGAGCAGATGTCTTGGAATATATCATTGGATGAAGTTATCAAGTCATATACAAACATATAGAAGTTTATCTTCATGATATAATCTTTCCAAAGGGGAGTTGGAAGAACTCAGAATGAACTGGGATGACAGCCTTTGTACTTTGTATCATAATTTGAATGAAGAAGGATGATTTTAGAGCATTAAATTAATGAGTACCAAAAGGGAACAACTTGGGGTATTCCCACCAAATATGTAGGACACTGACCACAGCTTTGTTACATATCCAACATGTTTACTTCCAGAGAATATAGGGAATATCCTCTGTAGGATTCTGAGGTGCCTGTGTCATTGAGATGAATCATTGAATAATGGGCTCGATGCAGACCTGCTCACTAGATGCGTTCGCACACAGCGAAAGTATGCAAATCCACGATCGCATGGCATTGGCATGCCCACTATGTCTTAGCGTGCGATCGCGGTGTGTATGCAGATGCCCAGCAGCCTGTCTTAAGACGTCCATTTATGCACATCATCTCCAGGATGTGTATGCAACCAACTGTAACATCGAGTACTATCGGAAGCGATCACAGCACTTGTGGCTGACCATACCCTACTGCAAGCACTGCGAGTGATTCAGTGTGATTTTCAACCATGTGATGTGTTCTATGACGCTGTGTCTTAATTATGCACACCTATTAAATGGCGTTAAGATGCTCAGGCATGCCTGCGTTTGCACCACCACTCCCCTGTTTCCATCGACCAACCCCTATCACCACCCACAAACAGCATGTCATGTCACTCATTCTAGCGAGCTGTCTATGTGCAGCGAGCGAACGCTTCCCGATCGCATGAACTAGTTCACGCACTGCAATGCATATTCATGTACAGATTGCAAACATCTGCTGGCTGCATGCGAACACAGCCTAGCGAGTGGGTCTGAATCAGGCCCAATGTTTTTAATATAGAAATTCTTAAAGGGCTACAGTACAGTGACTTGAGTGTTTAAGAATATTTTCCTGGAGTCTGCCACACCACTCCATCCTCAGATAGAAATGACTAATAAATGTGGACTCTATAAATGTAATATAATATTAAATTAACAAAGTCTCTGTACAAGTAGTTGCTGTATTGAAATACAATTCAATGAAACATATAATCACACCACCAATAATGAAAACATCAGCAATCTGACAACAAAACTATGCCTGAATGACCTTAACATACCAATATAGTTGTTGAGTTCAATAAACCTATTCAACGTGGTCACATAAACAGTTCTTGTATCTGTTTTTGCAAGTAATACACATATTAGACATCTTTAGTGGAATCAGTTCTTTAACAATGTTTTCCAGAACAGAGCATGCAGTTATGTTAATAAGATTTCATTTGTCAACGTATTATTGTTAGTAACCAAATGTATATTTGATAATAGTTAAATTTTAACAAAAACAAATACAGAAGAGTGCCCCCAAAAAGGGGTTACTTTCTAGTCTTTACACTTTGCAGCGACACCCTTTGTGATTTCATTGTCCTTGGGGAAGCACCATCAATTGTATGATATCTTAGGGTGTTTTTCGCCCACTACACATAAGTACTGTTAGTTTTTTAATTATTTGCATGTGATTATTTTCAGTGCAGGATCACCATCTTTCTCTAGAACCAATGCACGCTTATCCACTGATTCCATGCAAACTGCAGAATCAGTGGGTTTTCCGCACACATTAACCCCCTGTGGGTGCTTTTTCTCATGGACTTTGCCTCACACAGCTCCTGAAGCTTTGAGGAAAAGCCCACCTCTGTGGATAAATGCAGAGGGTAAACCCACTAATTCATCTACTGTTGCATGTATTTATTCATGGGGTCAATCCTGGGGCTAATTGGATTCTCCCCTATATGTACATCTGTAATGCTGCAAATTATGTCCTAGCAACAGTAAATAAATCTTTTCATATGCCACACAAATGATCAATGTAATAAGCAGAATCATATAATTTTTTTTATAACAAGTTAAGTTCCAAATAAAGTATACTGCAGCTCCAATTACAATTATCTGACTGGGTAAAATGATTATCAAAGTCACACCACAAATGGACATGACTGTGCTTGTACCTCCTGAACATCAAGTACATTAGGACCAGAGTCAGATTCTGACTGAGGTCCAAAAAATATGTTCTGCCATCCAGAAGGTAGTATCTGCTGGAGGAATCAGTTTTTGGTGGATGGTGAATGTCAACCTTGAGAGTACAGAGCTTCTCAATTCAGATGTTTAGAAATTGTGGGAGCAACCAGAAAAAAACATAATTGCAAGGATTTCAGATGCTGTTGTCTTGCAAATGGATAGCTTAATGAGTTTCAATACAGCTAGGGCACCTTTGTAAGAAGGTTATGTTAGATTAAATGTGTGCATATTTTATAGCTGTATGCTCTGGAGTAAGTCATTGCTTATGCTGCATCTGTGTTTTCAGATTCATCCCCCCTAAAACCTGGCCAGGAACTGGACCTCCTCACATTGGTTTCATCCCAATCAGTGCAGGGGTGTCCAAATGCATAACCAGACAGACAAACAAACAGACCAATTAATTTTATATACTGTATAAGATATTATATTACAGGAATTTGTTTTGAGTAGTTATATTTACTGACAGCTAATGAAAATAGACATATGAAATATAAGCAATATTAATTGTAATATTAACTGTAATGGCTCTGACATTGGATATGATAAAAATAATAATAATAATAATAATAATAATAATAATAATAATAACATAGCACCATTAGTGCAGATAAGGCTGACTTTAAAATAAATACATTTAACTATATTAACACACATTAAAGTTTTAAAGCAATCACATATTATTCATATATAAGCAAGGTATAATTAATTGTTGCAACAATTAAATATACACATTCTATAATAGTTTGCGATAAATGTTAAGCAGTCAATTTTATAAACAATTACAATGTATATTGTATGATTATTCAAGTTACTGTATCTTAAATAAATATTGCTATAGACTGCATAGCAGTAGTGTATTATTTATTGCTGCAGTTATGTCAATTGAAGTGATATTTATAAATAAAAAATATATGTATTCAAAATATGTAAAGTTAAAACTAGGAGAGATATAATATTAGCATGGAGCAAAATCGAAGTGAGAAATACAAACTAAGTATAAGGTGACATTTAAAAATAAAACACAAATTAAAGAATAAAAGTATACGAATGTGCAGGGAGATCTCAACATCCAGTGGCCAAACAGTTGAGTGGCCTGTGGTGTGATTATGGCAGTCCAGATGTCGAAATCTACCTCCACAGTTTTAAATATTCTACAAGATGAAAAGTATTATATTTATAAATCCAAAAACATTCTCTGAGACAGAGTTTGTTAAATCTGAAAATCCTGATTCAGATTTTTTTAACTATTTATTTGCCTATGATACCCATGCATATAAAATAGCCCAGTTGTTTTTCTAAATAGCAGGAAGAAATTCTATCATCTTATTAATAGTCTTCCAATGAAGTTCCAGTAGTCTGTTTCTTAAGTCTCCATGTGGTTGGGCCGATATACAGTACTGAAACCAGCATACATACCCGTCTAAGTAAATGGCATAAGTTGAATACTAGTTTTGATTTTAGTGTTTTCTTTAGTGACTAATGAGGTGTATGACAAAGCTCTGTGTTTAACGAAAGCACAGGTGTTACAACTATTTGGCTCACACATGTAGCATCCATATTTGGCTGCAATAACCACAAGATGGGGACAGTTTTGGTGTTTGTTTAGTTCCTTGACTGTCTCTAAAAAATCCTTGGGCTAAATAATTACACAGGTTATTTTTTGCTTTTTTTTTTTAAATAACTTCTGTCCCTGAGCCTAAATCCTGTTTTGAAATCCACAAAGAAGATTTTTTTTGGTTCATGATGTATGTTGAAAATTAGTTTCTGACACTGTTTTTTTAAAAGATTTTAGATTTGGGATTACTTAGCTAAGCATTTCTGCCACTATTGGTATTCATTTATATATGAGTCCGAAGAGAAAATTTACTGTATTTTTCTCCCTGAAGGCATCTAGCAAACAGTTAGCAAGTTTGTTAAAATTACCTTTGTTAGAGAAATTTCTGTAAATACATAATTTCTGTCCAGATATTTTGTTATAGTTTCTCTGAAAAATGTACATAATTATTACAGTATTTCTGATAAGTGCAAGAAACAATCTCTTTGTCAGATTTTGAGAGGGTGATATCCAAAAACTTAATGGATGTGCTACTATAAGTGATTTGAAAGAACAATGTTCAGATAACAAATTAGATGACTGTCTCCTCATCTATCCAAATGAAAAATAAATCATCTAGATATCTGTCATATTGTAGAGGACCAGGTTTACAGTGACCTCACTGCCCCAAATGAGCCTCTCCTAAAGGAGGACCACATAGAGGTTGGTGCAAATCTAGTCCTCATGGCAGTACCCAATGTCTGTAAATAGTATTAGTGATTAAAAATAATAATAGTGGGTGAGTATGAAAAGATAAAATTAAGTTACATCTTGAGAATATAGTCAATTCTGTACTACCTCCACTCCAAGTAAGTGTGTGATAGCAGTGTTTAAAATTGGTCATTACAAGTAACAAAAAGGTAACTGGAATACAAAGTAAGGGACTGTATGATGTGTAAAAATGAGTGGTGTCTCTGTAAAGCAGAGATGGGAAGCCTGAGGCCACAGAGCCGTATAAGGCCCATGGAAAATTTGGTCTGGCTCTCAGAGCTTTTTTCTGCTAGGCTCATCTTGCTTGCAGGGTGGAATGGCACTCTGCAGCCAGAATCTATGCAGCGGTGCTGTCTGGAGTGTCCTTAGGATGCTTCAGATGGTCACACTGCTGCCCTTACATAATTGCAGTGATTACAGCATTGCTGTAATCACTGGCTTTTGTGGCCCACCCCTGTGTGATGTCACATGGAGGGGACATGCCCTGCACCAGGCCCACAAATAATGTTATATATATTAAAATAGCCCTCGGCAGAAACAAGGTTCCCCAACCCTGTTGTAAAGGATACAGCCTGGGGTTGGAGTTGGGAGTCAAAATAAAAAGAAAGATTAGATGTGAGGGACCTTATACTGGAGATAATGGGACAACTAGTAGGACTAGTAAGATATTTCTCAATATTGGGGAGATGTTAGTAGATAGGAGTAATATAGAAATTGCTGTATATGGAAACTGGATATCACCACCTAACATGACTGACTCTGAAGTGATTTGTGTTTCATTTGAAATTTGAATGTAGGATCAGAATCAAATACAGTACATTTTGTCATTGAGTTGGTGAAAGGCCTCTGCTAGATAATCATATCTGTTCTGAACAACAAGGCCTCCTATTTTTTCAGCTGATTTACTAATGATTGAATGGATACTCATAAGTTGTTTCAAGGCCTGTCATTCAGAAACAGAGAGTATTGTGATATTGTTGTTCCCTGTAATCTCTTGCTCATTTAAGTGTCTAAAATCCTCTAGCGTAGTTCTGTAGAAGCTTCCATTCAATTGTTTTACTGTGTATTGTAAAAATGATAACTTTTCATTTACATTTCGCTTTTGATGTTTTGACCTTGTCATTTTCATGCTAACTTCAGTCATGTTAAAAGTAGTTTTTTTCCAAAATAACTCAAGTATGTTAAGACAACCAGTTTCATTAGAATCCAGTACAATTAGCATAATATCTGTGCTCTTTTTATCAAGATTTTTCATGAGATAACACTTACTGCATACATTTTGGACCAAACTGTTTAGTTTATTATATAATTGTAAAAAAATAGATTTATCTTAAGGCTCTTCATTAGTAATAATTTTTAGCTTCAGAAAGGGCTTTTGATGACAGATTAAATATTCCATGTGCTTTTTGTGGCATTTGTTATAGTTTCTTATGGGTATTGAATCCCCTAGTTCCTCTACTTCCTGATATTTTACTCTTTTTCGGATGTTTTATCTTAGTGTTTTAAATTTGTTCATGGCAGGGCTGGATCAAAGGTTATTTGAGCAGAATGCCCACACAGGGGTGCCATACTATAGGGGGTACAGTGGAACCATTGCCTAGAGTTACCATGCACAGTGTCCTGATTGAGATCATCCCCTTTTCAGCTGCTCAAGCTGCTTTCTCCCCACTGCCCTTCTCTGACAACCTTCTCCCACCCTACAACCCACAACACCTCCACCAACATTTTCCCTTCCCAAAGCCCTTTTTTGCACACTGTAACCCCCCTACAGCCCTTCTCTGCTTGCCTTCTCCCTGCCCACAGACCTTCTACACCTCCTTCTCCTGCCCCAAAGTCATTCTCTCCCTGTGTAGAGCATACTGCTTTCACAGCCCTGATAGCACTGTGCAGAGCATGCTTCATCCGGAAGATACTCTGTGGTCCTAATTAGTGAATTTTGTCCTCATGTTACAAGGATAAACAGTCACTGTTATTTGCTGCTAGTGCATGCAACTGCAAATAGGATATACAATATAGATACAATGTTTTATTCTCTAGTACAAATAAGAGGCTTACTTGCATGCCATCCTAACCTCTGTACCATCTCTAATATTTATTATCACACACAGGCTATGCTTTCTGATGGGAGAGGTAATTATGCATCATGCAATGCCCACAGGGAGGCATCTGGTTCCAAATTTATTCTGCAGCAGGACAATGACCTCAAATATACAGCCAATGTCAATAAGAACTATCTTTAGTGTAAAGAAGAAAAAGGAGTCCTGTTAGTGATCATATGGCTCCCACAGAGCCCTGATCTCAACATCATCAAGTGTGTTCTTGGATTATATCTAGAGACAGAAGGGTTTGAGCAAGCCTACATCCACAGAAGATCTGTTGTTAGTTTTCCAAGATTTTTAGAACAACCTCACTGTCAAATTCCTTCAAACACTGTGTGCAAGTGTACCTAGAAGAATTGAAGAATTGATGCTGTTTTGAAGGCAAATGGTGGTCACACCAAATATTGATTGCTGATATTTTTAGCCATGCTTTAGATCTTTTTTACTTTGGTGCTTTTTTACAAATGTTGGAAGGTCATGCATCTTTATACCATATATTATTTCCTCTCTCAGAGTGGAGGGACTTAACATCCCACAGAGAAAATAGAAGTCTTAAGTACAGCACTTACATTCAGTAATCACAGTGTATATTAGCAGGCCTAAAATCTCTTCACTAGGCAGTAAAAGACTGACTACAGATACTGACACATACTGTATTCATCAGCCTCTCATAGGAGGTCTGACAAATCAAGGCTGCCAATTACCATTTGTGTACCATATGAAGCGAAAAACCTGAGGCATACAGTATATAACTACCCTTGACAACCATCTCAGTGTTGACCCTGGTTTATGGTATGGAATAGGATTCCTCTCCAATGATTTTGGTTTTAAAGATTTGACAGGTAAAAATGGTATGGTTTAGATTGTTTAGGTGTTTTGGACATTATAAGGTCTAGTACCCTGCAAAGGTGACATATCTGGGAAAGAGTCATTAATTGGATCTCCAGAAGCAGAATTAGTGGATGGTAGTCTATCACAAAATTTTTAATTAGTTCTATTAAAGGAGTTAATTGAGTGATAGGATTTAGTAAAAGCCTGTTCAGAAATGAAGTTAGGATAAGACAGAGGGTTGCTATAACCTTTAGAAGATGTTTTGTTTGTTTGGAGTCTGTGATATCTGCTATTTCTTTATTTGTGATATAAACAAATGTCACCTCTGTCATAATCCAATACATCTCTCATAAACAATTTTTTTTAATTCCAACGATATCTTGTTCAAATTATAAAACTATTTTGTAAGCATGTCATTTTCTTACTTTGAAAATAAGGTAATCACAAAATTTCTGTAAACCTTTTTATACTATTTTGATGTCTTTTTCCAGAGCCAAAATAATTTTTTCCTATATCTATAATTAAAATTGAACATGAAACAAGTGTATCATTTTACTTGTTTAGTAGTTCAGAATTTTCAGTAAAAGATAAAGTTTCAATAACTCTAAGACCCCGTGAGATAATGTTTGCTGTGTGAAGTAAAGTCCCACCAGTAGTTTGTCACCTTTTTTAAGGAGATGTTCAATTTTGTTGAAACTCCTAAACATAACTTTATCTGTTGTGCTTTATTTGCTCCTGTTTAATTAAGTTTTAAAACTTACCAGCTCTATAACTTGAACAAACCTTAACTATCAAATGCAATTTATGCGGCATTTAAATGTTTAGATGACAAGTAAAACCCTTTTTTTTTGCTTTTATCTAATGCAGGATTTTTTTAGGAGAACAAAGAGAAATTGTTCAGATGTGGAAAATTATTATAGAGAATTCGAGATCCTCTACTCATCATATATATAACAGGGATCCCATAAAGAAATTCTAGAAATAGCCATCAGAGAAGTTGATAATTTGGACAGAAGGAGCTTACTTATTTCTAAGGATAGAGGGAAGGACAAGAGTAGGAATTATAATATTTGTTCTTCGACTACTGTAGCAATGTGTCCTTTGTTACTCAATATAACACCCACCACTGATCTGCTGGTCACAGAAAAAGGGCACACAGTCCATAGCCCCTGTGCCTACCTCACCAGCCTGGCTCCTATCCCCTATCTTAAGAATCAACCCCAGGCAACCAAGGCTGATTTTCAATACCATCAAAGTGAAAGACAGGTTCTCCCACAATACTGGTCTGATTAGCAGGATGCCACAGTCTACCACAGCAGACATTACACAGAACCATATATAAACGATATCCACTATTTAATAATCATTGGATATTAACCTTCCAGCAGCTAACCAAGCTGCAAAAGCAGGAGTCTTGTACTCCGCAACTTATTTTATTGGATTATGATTCTTAATTTGTTGTATTTATCTGTACATTCTATTTTCTGGACACACACCTCCTGCAGCTAACCACAGATGCAGGAAAATTAGTCTTGTACTCTACAGGTTACTGCATTGCATTGCAATGTATTGTATTATACTGTATTTTGTTTGTACTGTTTAGATGGTAATAAAATCTGATTTATACATAATTTTATATACCATTACATTAACCATCCCATACAAAACAGGGGTTAGGAGCAGTACGCAGTACATAATATTATAATCAATATAACACACATGCTAAGAGTATTAGAAAAATCTTAAAAAAAACTACACCCACCATGAAGGCGGATCAGGTTCTGTCTCCAATTTTAGAGAAAGAACTAAGAGTGACATTTAGGAAATCAGGAAACATTAAACAAATGTTTACTCCAAGCCTTTACAAAAAGAAAAAAAAATAGTTCAGAGATCACCAGTTATAAAACGTCCAACTTGGCTACCTGTCAAACCAAAAGGTTTCCTCAAATGTAAGCAGGATGGATGCATAACTTGCATTTTTTCTCCCCTAAAAGTACTACAGTACTTTCATGTTATCTATGTTTAAAGAAGAATTTAATATTGACAGTTTTATAAAATGATGATCCTTCTTTCTTCTATATTGTATTCAATGTCATTGTGACATGTAGTTTACTGGATGCACTATGCACAAATTAAATAAATATATTTTAGAACAGCACTGCAATATATTTTGTACATCCTGGGGTATTATGATCAGTAGAGTGGTCAGTGGGGCAGTGATTAAGGTGCCATAGAAGTATCTCCATACAGATTATTAAGGTTTAAATAAATCAAGAATGCTTATTGTCAGTCTTTTCTGTCAATGGGCAGCTAGTTGGCAAATAACTTCACACAAAGGGTGGTATGTATTAAAGGTTGAAAACCTCAGAAAACCCCCACAGATTGGCCACATTGCTATATGTACCAAGCTCTGTAATGTAATACATTCCAGAGCTTGGACTTGGTGGGTAATGCCATAACCGCTAACACACCCCTAGTTACAGCCTTGCTAGTGCCCATTAAAGTTTTAACCTTTGTACACTTTTGCACAAAAAGCTATGCTCTGTGCTTTTCAGTTTGGAATTGGCCCCACCCTCTCCTTGTCCTTTTTCAAAAACACCTTTTTATTTTTCAAAAATAGCGTAGTGAACCTAAGACTTTATAATCTTATCAGAAATAAACATGTTTCAACAGTTTTAGTGGCTTCTATAAAAAAAATACAACACTAATTGAGTCACAACAATAATATAACTGACTTTTCTCAATATCACTAAAATTGTATTTAGGTAAATTTATGAAAAGTTAGAACCACACATAAATTTTATCTGGCTGTAGCATCCAATCTCTCAGGACCAACTACCTTCCTTTTCTGGTGGCTTATTTTCCATGGCAGGAGTCTTCATCACCTATGGGCATCCTCCAATGTCAACATACCTTCCACCCGGGGAATTTCCTGCATGCAGCACTTGATACAGCTCTCCACTATATCACTCCTACACCTGGGCACTTCTTCACACCTGCACTGACTGATTGAATGTTGATGTCTTTAATGGCAGAAGAAGTCCATGTTCTTGGTTTGCCTGTAATACTGAATATCAGCTAGCACTAGGATTGGTGCAATAATTGGGAAGGAGATATGTTGTTAATTTTCTCTTTTATTATTATTTTTATCTTAAATAGCAATGGTCTTATTAAGTTAAGAGCTGTGTTTTGAGGGATATTTGCAAACATACAAAAAAAGATTTACAGATGCACAACTCCAACATTACTCATTATGTATAATACATTTTGCAATAGCATTTTGCAAACAATAATCATGGCCATGGTTATGGGCCCACCCACCGCGCCCAGGTAACCTCTGAGGGTGGGTCCCTAACCTACTGGGGTTGAAATCCAGAGTGCAGGACACCCCCAAACCACCCCAGCTGAGCCACCCCAGGGCATCACTCCAATAAGGAAAGGTGAAGTGTAAAAAAGTAGGATAGATAAGAGCAGCAGCTGCTGCATGTAGGGAGGTGAGAAATAAAGATGTGAAAATAATACATATATATCAAACAGACAATGAAAGTGCTAAAAGTGAAAGAAAGGAAAAATGTGTATATAATGCGATGCCCTGAAGCAGCCCAACCAAATCAATCCAGGGGACCCACGCCCCAAAAATCAACCCTTAGCTGCACTGCAGTATAAACATTTTTAGGACTTACCTAGATTGTGCCTCTTGTTAAAGTGCAGTCAAAATGCCAGATCCCTGCTTAAAACCAATTAGGGACAGGTGGGAAGGGGTGCTAGCCTAGAGGGATATTTGTCAGTTTTTGGAATTAGATATATCGATGATACTTAATTTTGCTTCTATAATACAGTATACCTTAGTTGAGAATATCATTTATAGGCACCCACTAATATACTAATGCAATAAATAAAACTTTAAAAACAGAAAAGTGTCACATGTTATAAAGATAATGTATTTCCTCATGAATAAGGCTAAATCTAGCAGTATGTATGTCAAGTGGCATGCATCTCAGGATATGCCCAGTTCAAAAACAACAGTATTTCTTCATCAGGTCTATGCCAGGCATTGAAATGCATCTAATGACAATCCATAATAGTAGAGAGATGTGATGTGACAGCAATCATCCTTTTACCATTCAGTTATGTCTTTTTAGCAGCCAGTGGATTTGTTGTACTTATGTGAGACTGAGGCCACCCCCATTATCCTGACTCAACAGGGACTTGTCTGCTCTATATATATCTTTCTAAAAACTTATTATGATGTTGGTTACATTGTTATCACTACATTCTAGTCCAGAAACATTACTTACTGCAGACTAATTTATTTGTTCCATTGTGGCTGCCATTAATTTTATCTACTCAGGTCATTACAGCTTTTGAAAAATAATGTTGATGTAGAAAATATTGATAGATGTGAGGTGGTCATTATAATTTTGACTGTAAATGTGTTAATTATATAAATACTAATGTAGGAATAAACATAGCACAAAATTACATAATTTTTACTGTCAACAAGGTGCAAGTACAGTTTTAAATAAAAAGGAAAAAACTTGCAGAAAATAGATAACTATTTTCTAATGGCTGGTGGGATAGTGAGAAATAGGAGCAGTCTGTCAATTTGATTTATCCCCAAAAATATGACTTTTGTTACAAGCCTTTTTTGAAGACTTGCTAATGTTGTGAGATCATGCACAGACTTATGTGAGTGGCAAGTGTGACTCATGACTGAGGAAAATACTCCTACTTTCAATTTACTAATTTTATATTGCATATTTCTGGATCTGAGGCTCACAGAAACATATTATTAATCTTGATGGATAACTCATCAATTTACCTTTCCAAAATGATCACAAATCATACTTGTCTGACATTTAATATGTATAATAAGCCATTATGGGGTTTCTGTCAATGATAGACACTTCAAATTGATATATAATGTGGGGTTATCTTCACTTATCTAACTAAGTATAACTTGATAAACAAAAGCAGGTGGGTGGCAGGGTCACAAAGTAATATTACAGTTCTATTCAGTATTTAGGTCTTGCAAATTGGTGGTGCCTCTACCCAAGTTTTTCTTTCCTTTCAAGAATAGGGGTTCATTAGTGGTCAGCTCAGGGAAACCCTTAAGGCCTGTACTAATAAATTGTGATGAGACTTGTTGCTTCCATTTACCAATACAATAAGACACAAGCATATAAGAAAGCAATACACTTTAAAAAATAGATTATAAGTTTTGTTAGTACGGATAGTTAAAGGTAGTATAAAAGATTTTACCAAAATGTATAAATAATTAAAACTATAAACTTAAACATTTATATAGACCATATTGGAACATATAAAACTCAACCCTAGAGGTGAAAGTTGATAATTAGAACTCTCTAAAAGGGAATCATTTTGGATATATACCCTCAACACTCTTTCTTAAAAAGGTCTGAATGAGGGGATCGACATTGTGTCTTTTTTATATGTCTGTCTGTCTTTGACTATATGTATATGGCTTCACGTAAGCTATTTTTTATAATTCTTTATATAAAGTATATTAGTATCATTTATTATGAAACTATGTTAAACACTGTATTGTGTTAATGAAATTGTAAAATATTGTGACTATGGAATTATGTAAAAGAAGTGGTTATCACAATGCTTTATATACCTAAAAAAATAACTCTATATTTATTAGTTAACACATGGTCATATATATAATTCTATATGTTAACATAAATTATAAGATAATTTAATTCTCTAATAAATCAACATGTTTCACTTAATATACTCACAAAGTATGTCCACCTTAATATCACATGTAAAATTAATGCTATAATACAACATATCCCACTGGATACTACAGTGGGATAGAATAAAATATAAATAACCTATATGAAATTAAGCACTACTATTAAACACACATATTGTATATCACTACTTTGAAGTAATGTTATTCCCTGGTGATAGTATAATTAAGTTACAGTAGGACCCAGAGATATATAAAGAACCACCTATATTAAAGATTAATAGCTATGGAATGCATGAGATATTGAGTCCTTATGCATCCAGCTGGGGAAGGCCATTGATGACTGAGGTTTTTGAATCATCGATGGTTTATGGCTGATTTGAACATTTTTGCCATCAATGGGAAAGAACCAGTTGTTTTTCCCCCATCTATGGCACAGTATACTGAATTTAAATTTTATTTATATTTCATTATAATATGTTTTTTATTCATTCAGTTTTCAAATTTTTTACTATGTGCTGAGTTACGGAGCATACTTCCATCCCCGACACCCAAGAAGTTTTACCCCCAATTTCTGATTGGCCCATGGGCAAGTCAGTCTAAAAATAGGGAGGAGCATCGGATGGTAAAACCATTGATGGTTTTCAGTTGCCCTATCCTCAACAATCGATGGTCACTTGTTTTATTACCATCGATGGTGACCATCAATGGGACCACATTAATGGCCATCCCTAGTTCCAGCCAGGCACATAAAATTAGGGGAAAGCATATGCAGATAGCTATGCATTCATAAACTAAGATGATGCTAGATGATCCACCATCATGATTGCCGATTGGAGCGCATACATCTTTCGCCATGCATTCCAAAGGCAAGAAATAATAAAGATTGGAAGCAGGTGTTCCACCATTGTGACTGCAGTCTGGAGTGCTGCATGCATTGATTGCCATGTGTTCCTAAGGCAAGACAGATTAAATTGGACAGAGCTGAGTGCTGCGTAAACAGTCCACCACATAAACTTTATGAGGAAATTTATATCCATCTCCCTTCCATAGTATTGTGAGAGGCTGGATATTTCCACTCCCCATTGTTAGGGAAAATGTCTAATTTCATGCGTTCCAGCGGCTCAATGCTATCTGGGATAATTGAGGAGAGATTAAAATATATAAACTAATTTCTGTATCACTAACACTTTAATTCCTTCATTATAGGCTATTTGTTCTGAATTCTACATATCCTCCAATTATATATAATCCTATGTCCACTTTTTGCACACTTCCTCATATTTAATGAAGGAGGAAGTAATGTCAGGATAAAGGAGTATAAATACATAGCCCTGGGAACTCCCAGCATTTACTGCTAACAGAGGGAGACATACACTTCATTTGACTGAATAGTGTGAGCAAAAGCCTTTTTGCTAGCCCTTGTTAAGGCTTATGTTTTGGAAACTCTGATTGTAAACTATGGCTATACGGACTACACTAGCCGCTGTTAAATACTTATCTTTTATAAACTCTGTTATATATATACTATTGTAATTATGGATATACTGTATAAACTATGCAGTATTATGTATGGATTATCCTGTAAAAGTAACACAGATACTGGGTCAATGCTTGGAAATGTGAAATACACATTATAATTATATGTATAACATTTATGTGTATGAACATATTGACATGAATTATAATTATATGGTTTCTATTACTATCACTGCCCCTTAGAGTAAACAAATTAACCCACTAAGGGAGGAATTTCATTCAAATAATACTATTATCCTTCACATTTGGTTTTACCACTTGCTTGGCACTGGGTCTCATTATTTTTACACATTGGGAGTATATGATACGTCTTCATATTTAAATTGCTATTAAGAAATCTGGTATGTATCCTTCTCATTAAAGAAATAGAGCTGTTTATAATGTCATTGGAATAAATGTACTTATAATAACAAAGGTACAATACTGTCCATTATACACTAGGTTACATTTATCAGTTGAGAGACAGACATCTAATTGTTACAGTAAAATAGTTATAAGAACTACTAGGTATGTACTAATCTTTTTTTCCTAATGAATATATTGAAAATTAACATTAGCCCCTATAAAGTAGAATTAATATTCTACTTTTTTCTATAAATTTTTGAGAGTCATTTTAAGGCCCTTCCCAACTAAGGGACAGCAAATAAACTTATATTATTGAGAGGTATTTAGATCCAATCACTACAATATAAAGGTTATAAGAACCACCTGGTATATACTTAATTTATCATGATTTTTTTTTTTCTCAACATGTGACTATATTGAAAATAATTACCAAATCTTATAAAGTAATATTAATTGTCTGCATCTCCTAATAGGCTTCGAAGAGCCTTTTTAAGAATTTCTTCCTATCAAGAGACAGACAATAAGCTTATACCACTGAGTGTTCCATATCATCAAGTGTTTATTCATACCAGTTCCATTTTTGGTATGTACTTTTACTATGTGTCAGTTGTCAGTAGCCATTGTTAAACCTCTGATTGGATAAACTTCTGTTAAAGTATATGAACCTTCTATTCTGTCTTCATGTTGTATAAATATTACTAAAGATCGATTACAGTACATGACTATGGATATATCTGTTGTATACTATAAATATGCAATTGTATTTATCACCATGTTTTATTTTTAAAGTATTTACCCCTCATGAAGTCCTGTATATGTACAAAATGTGTAGGGTCATCATTTTGAAAAACCTGCACCTACCACATGAGAGGTCCACCTAAGAGCTCACACCAATAAGGATGTAGGTGGCAGATAACAACTATCCTTCTGTACTGGGGCATGTTTATAAAAGTTGTTTTATGCTATTTATGTATTGATTTGTATTGTAAATTGTTTTATATATTTTTACCTCTGTAGATATAACAAGAATAAAGTATTCAGGTATAAGAATTATGGGCTGCCATAGGACTTTTATTTTATGAATAATATTTTAAACATAAACAAATGATAATTTGAAGAGTAACTATAAGGTTGTGTTTCACCAACAGCTAATATTGCAATAAATCCCCCTAAGTGGTAGAAATTTCTCCTATTCAATTAATATTCAAAGTTGTAGCACACCAAAGGCACCCCCTCTTTTCCATTTATATAGACTAGTACAAATTACTTAATCTGTTTAGTTGAGCTTACAATGAAAACACTTTGTAATATTTTTGTATCTATATAATAATCCACTAATGCCTGTCCCATCTCATAAAATGCATGCATGGTGGGAGCCGTGGTGTGCACTGTCCCTCCATTGGCTCCCACTGCTAGGGAGATGAGACAGACTCTAGCAGAAAAGTAGGACCTGCTGGGAGCTAAGTATGCAGCCACAGGAGGAGGCCAGTCCAATTAGTGGTGGGGAGTGGGGGGCAGAATGGTGTGGTACAACATGGTTGGATAGGTCAAAGAACTAGGCAGAGGGGGTGGAATAGAGTGAGCTGGCAGACAAAGCAAAATTGAGAAATGAGGCACCGGGTGGTGTGTGAGCTGGATGTGGCTAGGAGAAGACAGATCATGGGGCCCCAGCATATGCCGGGTCCCTAAACTAGTTACTTAATATCATACATTGTACAATAGTACCTTGGTGCCCTAACCCCTTTTTTGCCATTTATAAAAAATGTCTAAACCAATAAAAGATATCCTATGTGAAATTGTCCTCAACCGTTAATAACTCCCCCTTAAAATAAATCACAACTCCACCACTAGAATATAATAAACCCACACCCCTTTCACTCCCTTCCCCAACAACTATTAAGTAATCCTAATACTAAACTCTATCACTAACTGCTCACACTCACATTACACTATTGCTGGTGCCTCAAGAAACATGTTCCAGGTGCAAAACACACATAAAAGTCTTTGAAAAGGTATTTTCCTCCAGAATAACTGTATGTTTACCATTTCATATATATACTGTACAACTGATGTGAATGTAGGTCTGATTTGAAACAATAAACATAATTTCCAAACTATTATATCAATTATTTATGAAATATGAACTTTTTTAACATTTAGGATTTATAAACCTAAACTGATTGTGCTAAAGGAGTTATATTTTTAAATTCACCACTCCACTAAATATAACAGATCACCTACAGTATGAAAACCTTGACCACAGGAAAAAAATAAAAATGCAAACCAATGTATCAAACTGTTTGCATACAAATTGTATACATCAAAATGACATGAAAATGGACTGACTGCTACTGCATAGGATCATATAGTAAATAAATAGATGTATTTAAAACAATGACATACAGAGTAATGATGGAAGTGGGTAAAAGTTTATCACAAAGGTATCATTGATATAGGGTAACTGTAATAAGGTGTCCCTATTATGTTTATTTATTATCAGTTCCATATATAGCACCACCATATTATGTTGCACTTTACAATTTGGAATAAACAGTAATAAAACAAGACATAACAGACAGAAGGATAGTTGCAACCTATTGCATATCGGTCCAGCCAGATTGCAGAGTTTCTTAGTGGGCTTTATGATCCTGTCACACAGGAATGTTGGAGGATGTGAAAATGAAGAAAGTTATGTGTGGACTGTATATAGGAGAAGTAATTGGGTAAGATAACTTATAGAGGTGGGTGGTTCTGGAATTTGATATGCTTGTCTGAAGAGGTGAGCTTTCAAGGAACGCTTGAAGGTATGGAGCAGTAACTGCTCTCCCCACTGAATCCTCCCATTACATGGTTAGATTAGGGTGTTTTACTAAATGTCACTTTCCCTTTTTGGTGCAGCAAGAACTTAGCTATATATTAGCATCATTTTAGTGATGTGGCAAGCACTTAAGCTGGCCACACACTAGACCAACTTACATCTAACCAGCCAACTTGATGATTGGTTGGAATGAAAATCTGGTAACGTATGGGAGTAAATGATGATCAGCAATTTGCTCCTAAATGCCAGAAAACAGATGAAATGGTCGTTCAGACAAGTTTGTTAAATGTTTGATCTAAACCACAGGTTCTCAAACTCGGTCCTCAGGACCCCAAACGGTGCATGTTTTCCAGGTCTCCTCACAGAATCACAAGTGAAATAATTAGCTCCACCTGTGGATCTTTTAAACTGTGTCAGTGAGTAATGACTACACCTGTGCACCTGCTGGGTGACCTGCAAAACGTGACCTGTGTGGGGTCCTGAGGACCGAGTTTGAGAACCACTGATCTAAACTATTTGTTCAAACAACAGTTTTGGTCCATTTTCCAGCGTTTGGGAGCAAATTGCTGATTGTACACCTTATCAGATTTTCATTCCAACCAATCAACTAGTTGACTGGTTGGACAGATAATCTTTAGATGTATGGCCAGCTTTAGACTATATACTAGTCTCACTAATATGAGACTAGTATATGCTTGCCTCTGTTTGGTCTCTCCAGCCTTTTTTCAGCCTCTCTAAGTATAAGAGATCACATAACTAGATATGGAAAAATGTTGTTATGCATGCTCAGTAGAGAAGTGAGTATGTTTACAAACAAAATTTGGCAGCCTGAGTGTGCCTGACAAATGACTGCTACTTTATAGTGGTGTAGTCCTTTTATGTTAGTTCCATAATCATATGCTTTATCCAGGATTTGAAGTTACATAATAAATGTGAAGCACTTACTGTATGATAAAAATAATGTGTTTCATTACAAATTCCCTTTTTTCCAGAATACCATTATTCCAAAAAAGTTAGAAGTGTACAGAGCCTTTCCTGATATTTATTGCTGATACGCTGCATTCCAAGTGTATTTCAGCTAGGCAAAGAATAGGTTTTTATGCTGTTTTCAAGTTGCTCTTATTGTTGAAAATGTGGGAAGAAACCATTGTTTTGTGTTCTATAAAGCATGATTTACTGTGTAATGTAAAGGGTTCAGGTGTTAAAGGAATGTTGTTTCCTTGAAATGAACAAAAAGTATTTTGTTGCAGGTGCCTATATTGTGTTGTGGCCAAATATTATGTTATGACATAAACATCACACAGACACAATGAGTTCCCAGTTGCGGAAGTATGGTGCAAGATGGTTGGAGGTTTACGATTCTGTTCTTCTAACTACAGTATGTCAGTGATATCAGTGTTACAGTCTAGTATTATTTATAGTTTATAAGTACACAAAGAGTCAAATGCATAGACAAAATATTACTCAAGGTTGTATACAACAGTTATGGACTGCACCATTTGCAATATAGGAGATGAAAAACATCTGAAAATGCTAAGAATATACAAGACACAGCATTCCTACAGATAACAATTCTGCTTATCTGTAAGTGCTTGACCCCCTCCCCACTTTACCAAATTCACTTAACTGTACACAGGGGTGCCAAGAGAGGGGGGAGCAGGTAGTAATTACCCAGACTTGGGCTTGTTGAAGGGGCCGGGGGGCCAGGTCAGAGGCCCCACCCTCTCCCTCTTACCTGTCAGCAGCCCAGCACCGCTGCCGTGTGCTGGGCTGTGGTGGGAGACCAGGGAGACTGTTTGCTGCCACTGAGCAGCAGCAGTCTCCTCTCTTCTGCCTGTGGGGGGACTGATCACACCCCCTTGGATTTGCACTGGGCTGAGGGGTTCACAGTGCCCCATTTCCCAATGTTTTTTTTTCTTTTCTAAAGGGGGTGGTCATGCCTCCCACAATTAGGCCACTCCCATTTCCCTGGGCCTTCTCTCTATAGCCCTGACTGTACACACTAGTTTACCACACATCCACCCTGTTTGCTAGCTTACCACAAACATGCTCCCTCATTCATCATCTTATCATACAAATATTATACAAATGTACCTGTGCCCACCTGTTTTTTTCAATCATGCAGCCAATATAGCTCATACCTGCTAACATACATTCCTCAAGCCAGCACCTATGTACATCAACTTCCTTTAAACCTGTCCCCTCTCCTAAAGGACAGATTAGTTATAAAATTTCTTTACCCCCTTACTCGATTCAGGGCTTGGAGATCTACAACATCAGCAGACTATTATTGTGAGTACTTAATGAAAGCTGATCATTTACTTGATGATTATTCATTTGTTTCAGAAGGTCAAATATGGGAAAATTTACACCAAAAAGAGAAAAACACTTTGATAAGCTTTTTGAACATATAGTGACTTTTTCCACAGATTATAGATAGTACCACTGCGAAGTATACTAGCACAATCTATAATATAATGTTCTTCACTATATCCCGTATGTTATATTTGTGTTGCTTGTGCCAGAGCTGATCTTCAGAAACTCATTAGTGAATGAGAACTTTATTTGTTTCTACCAACCAAGGTCTATATAATTCACCACAGACTGATCTGGTCTTTGTATTTTCTATTATATAATAAATAATTTGGTAATTGTTTTAAATTTTATATTTGTATTAATTAATTGCATTTCTAATGGCAGTCCTGCACATGTTAATTTAATTTACTTTTTTTTTCATAGATGGACCATACATGCTCACATTTTATCAGAAACTCTGGGAGACGAAGGTGGACCACTTTTACCCCTTCACTAAACTCCCAGCCACCTCATGGGCAAGTTAAGTGGCAGAGATGATGTGTTTTACTAGAAATAGTGTCTTCATGGCCCTGCCCCAGTTATGCAAAGCTGGGAATTATGGCAAAACAAGAAAAAAAATTACGCTACAGTACCTGTGCTTTCACACAGTTTCTTGGTTGTGAGTGATGTGAGAAACTGGGTGAGTAGCTGTAACACAATTTTGTTTACCCACTAAACTATCTAATATTTCTACCAAAAAACTTTGACAAATTTTGTTTTTTTTATGAATCTATTTAAACTAAATTCACACAATTTTAGTAAAATATCTTCAAAAGTTTTTCTAGTGATCTAATTTTGAAACACAGTACAGTGCAAAATCTGATATTATATTCTTTGCATAAGCATCTTTCTTGTGAATTTTCTTGCCATTTTTGTCACTCTTTGAGTAGTGAATAGCACATTAGCTTGCTGAATTTTCTATTATCCCTGTTGGAGGAATGGGAAGTGCACTCAGTTGGCTTTAAGGGGTTTGATATGGTTCCTGGCTGACCCCATTTTAATGTTGAGGCCACTGTTGTACTGTATGGTTATTTTCAAAGAGCAGCTCTGCCAAATTAATTTGTAAATGGTTTATGCCACCTTTGTTTTTGATTTTTTTATGTATAAAATAAAAGTATTCAAGTTACTTAGACCAATAGGTGGGTAAAAAGGTTTATGTAAATTTCTTACCTGTTTTATGACATATTGGGTACTGTAGTTTGTCAAATGTTGATCTTCATGATCTAACCCACCGACTGTAAAATTAAAGTTAACCAACAATTTTTCTTTTCAATGTTTCAATCTTTCAATTTATTTAGACATGGTTATTTATATTAAGGACATTACTGTACAGACAAAAAAAACAAAACTGATGGAGTCCAATAGTTATATAAATGCACAAAGTGAATATCACTATAAATGATACATTGAGTCCCTAAGTGGTAATCTTTAAGAAAGAAACAAAATGACAGTCTAAACAGTTTTCAATAACTATATAAAGGATATGAGGCAACAATTTGTAACAAAACATTAGAATACTTGTGCAATTAAGAGAACTTTGGAATGCGTTAAAAACATTAAACTACTGTAGATGATTTGCTAAGACCTCAAGATAAACATACTTCCAATAGC
Organism: Taudactylus pleione; assembly: GCA_031769625.1. Lineage (NCBI taxonomy): Eukaryota > Metazoa > Chordata > Amphibia > Anura > Myobatrachidae > Taudactylus > Taudactylus pleione. The sequence goes on from JAUIMM010000307.1 coordinate 1,111,578, forward strand.
AAAAACTATAAATAAGCCATGATTACAGACTATGCTCTCATTTAAAGACATTGAAAGAAACTGGCATCAAGAAATATTGGGGACTTCATTTATAAAATCCAATCATGAAAGAAAATTTCCTTCCCAAACCTACTTTTATTTATTGAAAATCTTCAGATCTTAAACAGAAACTAGTAAAAAGTGCCAAGATGACACTATCAAAAACCCAGTCCAGACCACAGTGTTTCACCACTGTGGGAGCTGTGTAACCTGCAAAACAGTTAAAAGCAATAAGTACAAACTCATGGACTTTACAGTTAATGGCCGAAAGTATAAAATTATGAAATCACATGATTAATGCAATTTATATTTTAGCATGTACCTGAGGACTGGTAAATATAAGACTTACATTGGGAGCACGTAAGACCAGATTAATTGAATATTTAAGAAATATTAGCAAAGGAATAGTAACACCTGAACATTTAAAAAATGCACAACTGGTCCACAGAAGGTAGAAAATTATTCACTGGGATTCAACCAAGTTGGTGATCTAGAGACCCAAAGAACTACTTAGCTAATGCAGAGATGGCAGGGATTTTTAAACTCAAAATTTTAACATCTACAGGTCTTACCCAATACTTCAATCAAAATGGTTTCTTTGAATTTGATTCATTTGAACTAGTTTGTATTTATTCTAATTAATTCATGTTACTAAAACCATGTCCTTCTTCCTTCCTTTTTATACTTTTTATTATATTCCATTATCTGAACTTCAACATTATTATCACATATTATAGCCTTTTAAAAAAAAAAGACAAATAAAAAGTTTTTATCAGCATAAGAATAATACAGGTCATAAAGTCCAACATATAAACTTAGAAATGTAGAAAAATAGGGGGTGAGTTCTTAAGGACTTACAAAAAATAAACAAATGTGATTAAGGTATTAAAACTAAAAAAGCTTTAATTGTAGCCTTTTTATACAGTTTGAAGTGTTTTTCTGCATGTTTAGGATTCATTTAATGTGTATGCCATTTTATTGTATCATATCTCTACAATACATAATTTATGATGTTATTTTGCATGTTATTGTTTACTAGAGCCCTTATGATCCGACTTTGTAGTTATATTTCTGAAATACAGTAGAATACTCATTTTTTACAAAACATTAAATTCTACTTTTATATGACATCCTTGGACCAAATGCTTTCATATCACACTACCTTGTCAAAGAGCATTGGATGTAGACAATTTGTACAAAATTTGGTCTCTTCTAGGAGACGAATGATTGCCTAGCAGATGAGACTTGGGGAGTTTTGTAATCTCCATTCTCCTAACTCTCAAACACTCAACTTCTTTATTTGTCCATTCACCTCAGACATCTGGTAGGAATCTATCCTTGTAAATGTTATAATTGATAGTGTTCTCTTATTGTTTTACTAAAAAAAATAAAGCTTTAAAGAACTGAATCACACTATTTTGTTTTCTGTCATTACCATTTTTCCCACATGGATGATTGTTAACTGGATTAAATAAAACTGGAATGAACAATGTGCAAATCTGATTTTACATGCACAAGATTATATATCCCTGATGTAAGTATGTTACAGAGAAGGGTTTTACCCTGAAGGTGTCTGGACTCACATTTGGTGGTCTCTTCACATTTGTTACTAATAGTGTACATAGACATTTGTATGTTTGTGTGTATTTTCCTGGAGAAAGACCTTTCTAATGTGGTGAAAACCCAATTCTATTGAATATTTAGTTGAAAGTTGCTTTATACATCTATTTATATTTCATGTGTCATATTAAATTGTTTTTTTTTATGAACAGCACCTATTTTAGCACCTACTGTAACATTTTCCTTTATGTGTTTTGACTATGGTTATGGAGGCTTCCTAAATTTTCACAACCTCCTTGTTGTGGTCTGTTGACAAAATGCAGATTATTTTGTCCTTCCACTTCAACAGGAACACCTTTCCTTTTTCAAAACCTATGATGTCTCCCCTCCTTTTTCAAAACCTATGATGTATCCCCTCTTTTTTCAAAACCTATGATGTCTCCCCTTTGTAGCTTATTTTTTCTGCAGAGCATCTGTGACAAGTTTCATGTTCATATACAAGATCTCATATGTGTCAGTTAAATAAGACAATAAATCAGCCAGTTGTGCAACAATACCCCTTATTCATAAACGTCATTTCAATTTGCAAATACAATGGCAATTCTCCATAGTCTTTATCCTTTTCAAGATATAAAATACTGGACAAAATAGTCCAAGTTGGATTCATGAGACATATAGATTTTGATTCCAAACATAGCGATTTCAAAAGGTAAGGGCTGTTTCTACAAAATCAGCCTTTCTACAATAGCAGACATTCATCAATAGAGATGTCTAAATCAAAAGTCAGTTTCAGAAAATTGCAACCCATACAGCACTTACAGGGAGAATTGTTTTTACATTGCAGCAGGTGTTGTTGAGGCCCAATCCTTACTTGCTGTTGTGGTGTTCCCTCTATGCTTTGCTCAACATATCATTAGTTGTACCAAGTGCTAAATAAAAGTACCACATGCCAATGATGCCACACATGGTTTGCCCATGAGTGAAAAAATGTACTAGGTCACAGTTTTGCAATGAAATGTGCAATATGGATGTACATTTGCTAACTCAGTGTGTTCTTCCTCACTGGAATTGATATCACTTTCAGAGTCAGCATTGCTAATGCTAATGTACTGTACGACATTGTCTGGAGTGGAGTTGCAATCTGAAGAACATTCTGGTGCTAGCTCAGGATGAGCAACATGGAGAAGCATAGCTTATAGTATACAATTCAAAACTGTATTTATGTTTGAAGTTTATTCTAATGAAAAATTTCCATTGATGAACTGTGGCTTGTTTTAGATGCTTTAATCTGTGTTGTGGTGATTGTGGTATTGACCATAGTATAGAGTAAAGCATCTTGTTTGATTATGGACACTTTTACATGTGTCTTTAAGTGCATACATCTTTTTTATCTGCATCTTTGGATTATTTGAATGAGCTCAAGAAAAAGTGCTACTATGCAATGTACAGTCAGGTCCCTCCACTTTTTGTCTATAGTATATATCTTTTCAACCAGAGGGACAAACAGCAGCACCATAGTCTTCATTATGTTTGCACATAGAAATATTCGCAAAGAGAGGTTTGATGAAATATTTTCAAATGAGCAAGACTCTGCACAGATCCTAGATGAGGATTTGGATAATATTATGATAAAATTAGAACATTCATTATTGAAAGAAGGGAAGGTGTGGTGGGAACTGATCTCATTAGAGAGATACTTAACAGAAGAGATTATTCCAAGGGGACTCAGAATAGATAAATTACCATCCTTTACTAATAAAACATCAGCATTTGAAAAGGAATGGTTGCGTATTATCGATTCCTGTTCACTATCCCTTATGAGATTGATAGTGAGGGAAAGAGGGAAAGAATTAAAGGAGATAGAGACTGAAATAGACTCTCTTAAAGAAATGGTAGAACCTTTTTCCAATCTGCCAGATTTCAAAGAAATGGAAAAAGAGATTGTTACTAAGATTATGCACAATGAGCGGGATCTTATGCAAAAGAAAAAGAAAAAATATATGAGAGATGTTCAAGATTTTAAAGAAGGGAAACAACTTCTTATAACGAATAAAGAGAGAAAGTTCTTCAAATTTAATGACCCATACCAAAGGAATAAAGTCAGATTCGATGAGGGAGAAGACACCTCTATGGGACTATACAGATAGACCTAAGAGTTTCTATAAGAGGAGGCAGAGACCTTTTGAGAAGGAAAGACGGACCCAAGCTTATAGCCATTCGTACAGATCAGGTCCAGAGTATCATCAAGAGAGGGGAAGAACTTATTTTAAAGGAGATGAAGAATCTAATGAGAGGTTGAGAAGGAGATCCTTTGGTGGAAGGTACGATAAGGAACAGAGGTTTTTTACCGACCCACGACCCCCCCCAAGGCAAGGGTATCACTTTCCAACAGATTTGATTTGCTTGAAGAACAAGATGAAGGCAATCAAGTTTTTTTAGACCGGCCGAGAAGATGGAGCATAAGAAGATAAGGACAAGAAGGGGCAGACGGGGGGCCATCTCTAGCATGAAATGTAAAACCATTAGAAAAAAGAGGAATCCTTTGAAAATACCAACAGAAATTGATAAAGTGAATCAGGATAATGAATCTAATCAAGATCATATAGAATATACAAAGATCTACATCCTGAGCAACCACACCCTAACAGAGTATGAAGATAATGTACTGAAGAAGGGACTTAAATATGCACCCTCTAGCAAACTGGAAAGATTTGAAGTATTTATAGACCTACAGAGGTTTGTAAGGAAGCTTACATTAAAAAAGTTTTTTCATGAACAAGAAAAAGATAGGCCAGAAGAACATCCAATATGAACAGTATTCAAACCAAAATCTATATTTTACCCCACTTATAAGAAGGGTTGTTTTATTGAGTCATTTGAGAGGATGGTAAAGGATGATATTGAGAACAAAATCTTTAGAAAAATTAAAAATCCTAATCTCAATAGGAAGGAAATGGAGGCACTACAAAATCTGAAGAAAAATAAATTGATTGTAGTGAAACCAGCAGATAAAGGGGGGGCAGTTGTCATTCAAAATACCATTGATTATAAAAAGGAGATACAGAGGCAATTACACGATGAACAAACGTATAAGATATTACGGGGAAACCCATCTGAGAAGATAAGTGGAAACCTTCATAAACGATTGGACAAATATGAAAAAAAGAAAGTGATTACAGAGAATGAACGAAAGTTTATTACAATAACCCACCCGTCCGTGCTGGTTTTTTATACACTCCCCAGGATTCATAAAAATAAGGACTGTCCACCAGGCAGACCAATTGTAGTGGGGAAAGAATCAATAACATCCTACCTATCTTGTTTTATTGACCATATTTTACAACCATTGGTGAAAAAAACACCATCATATTTGCAAGATTCTACAAAAGTCATCAATAAACTAAAAGAAGTCCGCTGGGAAACTGATTATATTTTGGTCACAGCTGATGTAACTTCACTATATACGGCTATAGATCACCATCAGGGAGTGGAGGCTGTTGCGCAGTTTTTAGAAAAGGAAGTTTTTAGTGAAGATCTTAGAATGTTTGTCCATGAAAGTATCGAATTTATATTATGTAACATTTTTTTCTGGTTTGATGATGACTACCACTTGCAACTCCATGGAACGGCAATGGGCACCAGGTTCGCACCAAGCTATGCTAATTTATTTATGGCCAAATGGGAATCAGAAGTGATATATGATGATTTGGGGCTTGGTGCGGACCTGGTGCTATGGGCCAGGTATATCGATTATATACTTTTTATCTGGAAAGGTAGTCAACAATCCTTAGATACATTCTGCAGGCAATTGAATAACAATAACAAAAACATAGAATTAAGTTTCCAGATGAGTAGTACTACGGTTAAGTTCCTGGATCTAGAAATTTTCATTGCAGACAATACCATCCATACGAAAACATTTATTAAACCAACAGACTGCAACTCCTTTATCCCATCAAACAGTAATCATCATGGTCATTGGCTGGCATCGGTCCAGAGTAGCCAGTTTCACAGAATGAGGAAAAATTGTTCAAGGGTGGAGGACTATCATGTACAAGGTTCTATGTTATAAGAACAGTTCAGGAAAAAGGGATACAATTAAAATAAACTGGAACAACCTTATAAGAAATATGCAGCCTGCGTGAGGGAAGACATTTTCATTAAGAGTAAAATAAAAAAAGAAAAAATCAGTAATATACCATTTATTACGAAGTATAACAGCCAATATAAGGACTTGGAGTATATTATTAAAAATCATTGGGGACTTCTAAGGAAAGACCCCATAATTAAAGAATATCTTGCAGAGAAACCGAAGTTTGTGTACCGGAAGGCGGATAATTTAAGACGGCACATTGTAAAAACAGAGAGAAATAAGTTAATCAAATCAAAAGGTTTTTACAGGTGTGGATCCTGTATAATGTGCAGGAATTGTAAGAGTGATGCCACCACTGTTACCTCCTACTTCTCAAGTGACAACAAAAGAGAATACAAAATCAATGACTTTATTACGTCACAGTAAAAATGTAATATATTTATTACAATGCAAATGTGACAAACAATATGTTGGGAGGACCACCCGTAAGTTAAAGGATAGAATGGCAGAACACCACCGAAATATAAGGAAAGGATTGATGACCCATGGCGTTTCTGCTCATTTTAAAGAAAAACATGAGTGTAGAATTTCTGATTTGGTACTTTTCTGTGGGATTAAGCTGGCCCCCCATAATTGGAGAAAACCTAATATAGAGGAATGATTGGCACAACTTGAAATGCGCACCATTTTTGATATGGGTACGCTTGCGCCTAGGGGGTTAAATATGGTCTTTGAAACTAAATGTTTTTTGTAATTTAATAGGTGTGGTTTCTATTTTTTGCTATTTTTGATATTTATATGTTTTACAAATTTATTAATTGATTTTACATTAGTGGGATCAATATTTGAAATCCAAACTGATGTATCTTACTAAATGAGAGGACTAGTTAAGCAATCTTATAAGAGAGAAGGTATACATATTTACCGTATTTTATATATACTGTATTGTATACCACATTTTATTTATTTATATATACTGTTTATTTATATATATACCGTGTTTTTTATAATATTTTATGTATACTATATTTTATATACACTATATTCTGTGGATTGTATTGAGATCTGGCACCTCTCTCTATATGTAATATTTACTATGGATCATGCTAGTACTCTTTCACTATATGTATCCCCATTTTAATATTCACATTCGATTGATTACATAAGATAAGTTTTTAAACTATTTCTATTAGAATTTTATTAGAATTGATTGTATATATATATTTGTATAGTCCACTGTTAGATCAGCTCCGATAGGAAGAAGGAATTTAATGTTCAGTTCCTTTGTATGTGGAACGAACGGCCATGTTTTTTCTGATGTGCCCGGTGTTCACCTTCCCCACCTGGTACGCACGGCCATGCCAGGATCGTGGGGGCCGGATATTTCCGGCCGATGAACGACGTACTCGAGGTGCGCCGGCTTTGTTATTCCCCTCGAGTGAGAATGAGCCCTTTAGTTCCCCTGCTGTCCGCGACCTTTGTTGGCCGCTGCCCACGAGGATGAACTTCTGGCAGAAGTTCATCCCGATGTGAAACGCACAACACGAAACTTTGGGGATGTGTGTTTATATGCATACATCTAATAATCCTATAACCTGGGCTTATTACATATAAGAAATGAGTTGTGTTGTTCGTTTTTGTTTTTATTTACCTATGATGACCCGACTCCGCCCCTAATTGAGTAGGAGGGACGAGTGAGGGTATTTAAACTGAGATCCCAGCCCAAGCAATGTTCACCTTGACAAAGACTAAGGTCGAAACGCGTTGGTGGATGGGCTAGGACATATTTGGAGCTTTGCTTCCCAGCTAATGTGGTAGTCCGGACTTACATTCACGTTTTCAGGTAATTGCATTTTATCTATCTGCTCCATTTGTGTTTGGTTGGTACTGGATTTTATATGTTAAATAAAAGTGTTGGAATATACCCTAATACTTAATCTCATATATATAAATTCATAAACACGCTGGATTGATATGAGATGAAAAAGAGGATTGGCGATGGAGGAGGGACTATGTCGAGTGTATAAAGAAACCTTGATACGTCCATCTCAACTTGGTTGATTGTGAGTTTGGGTATGCCCATCATCTTTTTCAATATTATTTCCATTCCTGGATATAGAAAGAATTACATTCCTTTAACTGGTTATATAGAGGATAAAGAAACCTTTTTTGGTGTTAGAGACTCCGTTTTATACGTGAGTATGGTATGTTTTCTGTGTATTGAGGATTGAAAGGGGAAGATTTTGTTCAGAAGATTAACCAGACCTACTACACTATTGGTCCTTCCTTTGCATTTGTTTCCCTTTTCTTGAGGATTACCCCACATGGAAGCCGGCATTTGAAAATCAGGACCACCTACAGGACCAAGGCTCTGATTTGGAGTAATAACATTTGGACTAATAAGTGACTGTTTTACTGTTTATGAGATTGTGTTCTGTATTGTGGTAAATACTGTACCTTCATTTATTAGTTTTTTAGCTGCACGCAGTCACGGGAGCACCTTAAATCTTTTTTTGTGAGGTCCTGTTTTCACTGATGCAGAGAAGAAATCAGCTGCACAGAGCTTCACTGATGTCCTGTGAGTAGCTGCCAGTTGCATGGAGCTGGCGTGAGTTCCTATAACATCACATGTAATTATACCGAATCACTGGAAGCCCAGCGGCCTGTGGTCACATCTCTTGTGCCTTAGCCAGTCAAAAGGTTATTTGGATGTAAGAGGATATTAGTATTAATTTTGTAGACTTGTAGTAATTTACAAGGTGTGAATATTCATTATATTATCATATTAATTTGATAAGATGGTCAAGGTTAAGATTAATGTGGGTTTTTAGTGTCGAACATACAGCATGCTTTTGACTCATTCATTTTTCTATTTCAATTTTTAAAATACACTATTACATTTACATACACTGTACTTATATCATTTATTATTATTGCAGCAACTGTCTTTTTTGTTTTGTTTTTGCATAGCATTTGAAAAAACAACTTTAGAAATTCATCATTTGCTCCTGAACTGGTTTAATATACAGCCAAGTACTTAACATGTAATAAATCAACCAGAAATTCATATTTCTCAAACCCTATTAACATTATTGAAAATTTGAGGATGATGATTAAAAAAACAGGATTAAACAAAAATATGTCTTTAAAATGCAACAACAAAGAATCAAGTGTGCCAGTCTTATGTTATTATAAGTAAATGATTGATTTATTCAAATTGCTGCAAAATTTCTTTATTGCATTATAACTTTCATGGTTAGGTGAATAAACTATGTTAACATTGTCTGCATTATATCATTTGGGGTGCAGGTTACAGACTGCAAGTATTACTTTGTGAATAATGATACAATTGAAAGGAGCATATCTATTTACTACTTTACTATTTTAGCATGAGAATATGCTGTATTCAGAGGCATCAACTGGTTGGGTAACACTCTGTTCACAATCCACAACCCCCCTTGCATGGTGGAGCTGCACGCCCGAAGGGGGCATGGCCTAATATGAGGGCTGTGGCCTATCAGGAAATCCTGATTGCATTACGCAAGGGGTATGCCCAGCATCCCTGGAGATGCTAGGCTGCCCCTGGAGACTAGTACCTGCTGCACTGTTAGCTCCTCCTCTTTGACAGGAGCCAAGTGCTGCAGGATAATGTTGCACTGCAGCACCTGGCTCCTGTCATTGAGGAGGAGCTGGCATTTTGGTGTCACCCCCTCCGAGGGAGACACTTGGGTGAGGCCCGCACCCCCTTAGTGATGCCACTGACTGTATTTAGTATCTTTTTGTGTACATAGTATAAAATAAAGTCGCTGGTAGGTGTCTCTCTGTTTGTTTGGGTTAATCTCGAGAACCACTGGATGGATTTTGATGCAGTTTTCACTATTCTAAAGAGCATTCGTTGAGGAAGGTTTAGGTGTTGAAAACATTAATGTATGACAAAAGGCAGATGAACAGTGATGATTTTAGTGAAGCAAGTCAATCGAAAAATGGATACCTGAGTGCTTTCTTGGCTTACGCTGCCTAAACTGTTAAAGATATATCACAACGATGGACTTTATTTTACACCACATAGAAATTGATACATCAATTTTTCTGGAGAAACTGGATAATATTTAAGTCCTGTAGCTGAATAAGAGGGTGATGGAGTCCATAATCCTTGCTTTACATGTTGTTTTATTTTTAAACATTGATTTTGTTGAAAGTACCAATAAATCTAAATTTTTTATTTTATTGATGTTTTACATATTATTCCTGTAAATGGTTGGGTAGAGGCCCCAGTGCATTGCTTTGCCAAGGGCCAACAATGCAGTTAAGATGGCCCTCGTCTAGGCTCACTGCAGCTGTACCTCCCTCTCCCCCAGGCTGCAGTGAGTGGCAGTCCATAGGAACTCCCACACCCTGCTGCTGGCTTCTCTTCTTACATGAATGTAAGCACCATTTGAGACCAGGTAATTACAAGATCATTCTAGACATTTTTTTTGTATTATCCTAAAAATTTCACATTTAATGCATAAATCAGAATGAACCAAAAATTGCTTTTTATAATTTAACTTCATGGGATCTTCCCTAAGCCTATTACATCATCCACTGTCCCTGCACTCATCCCTCTATACACATTGCCGCCTCAGTAATCTACTCCTCTCTTATAAACACATTTGAGCTTTTTACTTATCTATATACATTGACAATAACAACCTCAACCTGTCACCATAAAAATGTTTCATACACATCCCACAACTATATTTATACAGTATCTCTCTTTGTCTGCTTCTTATAGCTGGTGACATATCACCAAATCCAGGCCCATCGACATGCCCCACTCACAATTAAATAAAATTCCAGCTAACCTCATAAACATCACCTGTCTCCCATCACCTTCCAAATCACTCAAATGTGCCATATGAAATGCATGCCCTGTTTGCAACAAACTAACATCTGTCCATGACCACTTTATCTCAAATAACCTCAACCTTCTGGTGATAACAGAAACATGGCTCACTCAATCATACTCTCCCTCACCTGCAGCACTTTCACATGGTGCCTACAATTCACACACACCTGTAGATCTAATAATAGTAAAGGAGGTGGGGGTTGGAATATTACTGTCCTTATCTGTCACATACACAGTTCTCCCACAGGTGCCATAACTCACATTTGCATAATTTCAGGTACATTCCATTAGGATTTTCACTCATATCTCTCTGCATTTTGCTGCTATCTATTGCCCACCTGGCTGCCCCAATAATTTCTGGAACATTTGTCTGCCTGGTTCCCTCACTTCCTATCCTCTGACATCTCCACCATCATCATGGGTAATTTAAATATCCCCATTGACAGTCCACAATCTCCTCATGCCTCCAAACTACTCTCTCTAACCTCCTCTCTTGGCCTCTCCAAATGGACAGACTCCCCTACTCATCAGGAGGGTCACTCCTTGATCTTGTATTCACCAGACTATGCTCAGTTTCTGAATTAACTAACAATCCTCTCTCAGATCACAACCTTATCATATGCACACTCTCCTTTATTGTGGCTACTTCAATGTCATTGAAATAAACCAAGCATTCTCAAACCCACATAAATATTAATGCTATTAATTTTCAACAGCTATCCACCTCTCTGCAACAACTATTCTCACCAATGTCTACAATCACTTCTCCTGAGACTGCTGTATCATACCTGAACCAGAATTTAGAAAGAGCCCTTGATGAAGTAGCTCCAGCTACCCATCACACTCCATGTAGACTTAGACATCAATCATGGCATTCTAAATTAACAAGACACATACAAAAACTCTCACATAAAGTAGAACATCAGTGGCATAAATCTTGTATGCCAAGTGACTTCCTCTCATATAAGTTTATCTACTACTCTTAAGCTGGATGCACACTGGCCGATCAATTGATCAGCCAATATATTGGGTGCCTGTCAGCCAGTGTGTACCAGTGATATGTGTGTGAATGATGTAGTTGACAGACATATTGCATTGGCTGTGCTGCACAGCTGATGCCCAATATATCTCCAGAAATAATGGTGAATTGTGCTGTGTGTATACGGGTGGTCAGCCGACCACCTGTATACTTGCAGCGGCAGCCACAGGGAGGGGGGTGCAACATGCCCCTGTCAGAGGGACATGCCCCCCACCAACACACAGAACACAAATGATCATTTTTCAGTGTGTGTGAACAACCATCATCTGCAGACATAGCTTCAGATTACTCCATTTACAGATATATCTGTTTATTGAGGACCCAGCTTTACTGTAATTCTTTGGACACTGCCAAACAAATATATTTCCAATCTCTCATCTCTGCTCAAGGCTTTAAACCCAAGCTACTTTTTAATACTTTAAATCACTTTTTACCCCTCCCTCACCCAACCCATCTGCTACTATTCTGCACAAGATCTTGTTTCCTATTTCAAGGACCAGATTAATAAGATTAATAATACCCAAAATGAAATGGTATGCTCTTCCTCAGCCAGTGACCTGTTCAATTCCTTACCTGAACCCTCTGGCACATTCTCTTCATTTAGTTTGAGAATGATAATTATTCTCTTCATTTGATCCCACAAATGAAGATGAAGTATCTACACTCTTCTCATCCTCCTACTCTACTACCTCTCTTCTTGATCCTACACCCTCACAAATCAGTAAAGATCTATTTCCCATATGTGTGCCAATTCATCTTGGATGTCATCTCGCCACCTAAAACTTACTTAATATTTCCAGCACAGAATTAATTATATTTTCACCGGCCAATAGTAGTTACAAACCTGTTCTCTCTATCACTGTTGATAACTTGACAATCAAACCTACCACACAAGCTAGGTGTCATCCTTGACTCTGAACTGTCCTTTGCTCCCCGCATTCAATCTGTCTCAAAATAATTTATATACATCTAAAAAACATATCCAAAATTCAACCTTATCTCACACAATACACTGTAAAAACTCTAATCCATGCAATCATTATTTCCCGCATTGACTATTGCAATAGTCTCCTTACTGGTCTTCCCAAAAACAGGCTCTCACCACTATAATCCATTTTGAATGCAGCTGCAAGACTGTTCTTCCTTGCCAAGTCTTTGTCTGCTGATCCGCTCTGTCAGTCCCTCCATTGTTTACCAGTTTTCTACCATATTCAATATAAAATACTTTTACTTACACATAAGGCTATTAACCAAACCACACCAACATACATCTCTTCACTTAACTCCAATTACTTGTTCCCATTCATGCTTACAGAACTTTTTTCTGGCTGCTATCATTCTGTGGAATGCTTTTTCATGCACAATAAGTCTTTCCCCTAGTCTCCAAACCTTCAAGCATTCCCTGAAAACTCACCTCTTCAGACATCCTTATCAGATTCAAGAACCACCCACATAACCTTCATAACTTCCCTATCTATATACTTACATCTCATCTTACTGTCCACACATAACCTCACACATTTTCTTTCTTCACTTTCACATCCTACTGACCTTTGGCCAACATTCCTGTGTGATTGGATCCTACAGCCCACCAAGAACCTCTGCAGTCTGGCTGGACCAAAATGTAATATGTAGCACCTATCCTTGTGTATCAGTGCCTATTTACCTATAGATTTTAAGCTTGCGAGCAGAGCCTTCCTACTTCCATGTCTGTCTGTTATTACCCAGGTTGTTCTATTAATATTTCCAATTGTGAAGCGCAACGGAATATGTTGCACTATATAAGAAAATGTTAATAAATAAATAAGTACTTCAAGAAGTATAACTACAGTAGGAAGATGTTTCATTTTCTAGATTTCTACAGTAAATAAAAATGACAACTATAGTAAAATAAATAAAAAATCTATTATAGTTAACACAGTAAAGTTTTTTTAACTGTATTCAACTTTTTACCAAAATATCACCAAAACTGTAGATTTTTTTAAGTGATTAAATTATGTAAATAATAGCTATTTAAACCTGATTCAGCATAGTTTTTTTTAAAACAAATTTGCATTGTACAACTTCATTGTACAACATTTTATTTTTAAGAGAATTCTGCCTGCATTGATGAAAAAAGACAAACATATGACATTGCACATCTCATCTTCTTTAAACTACCTGTATATGTATTATTGTGTTTACCCAATTAGTTTACCACAAATACTAAGATACAGTAGATCATACAGAGGATGTCCACTAATATTATAAATAATACAACTTTACTCATAAAAAAACCATTTTAATTTAATACTGATTTTAATGTACCCCTTTAAAATATGAAACTAGTGCCTAAGAATAGAAACAAGTAATTAAAGCAGTTAGTATTGTAACATTACTGGTTTAATGGGAGTGTACAGTTTAATAGCTTTTAAGGACAATATAAACGTTTAAGCTGTGAAGTTCTGAAATAAATGTAATTATATCTATGAGGGCTAATACCACATTATTGAGTTTGAGCACACAGAGGTGGAATCAGGCAATACTGCAGCATTGGGGCACATCAAATTCTTTTGCAAGATCAAACTCGAACCTACTGTTTGTAAGTGCGAGTTTGTCCCTCAACTTGCAAATGTGCCAGAGAGTGAGTGTGTAATAAATGTGAGTGAATGCAACTTGTAATGCAAGTTTCATTACAAGTTGCGAGTTTCACAGAAGCCGTAACAAATCAGTGACATCTGTGTAAGCTTATATTGCAATAAGTAATGAGAGTGTTAACATTTTTTAAAAGTTATGCATGGTCCCCCCCCCCCCGAAAAAAAAAGTACAACCAACAGAGGGCTCTTTCTACCGGGGGTGTAATGCCACAGCAAGGAACACGCTTTGCTGGGCCCCATGGCCAAAACATTGATCACCCCACACTAGTCAGCTGAGGCCAGGGATTCCTTGGGAAGTGGGGACCTTCCAATGTAGGGGTACCTCCTCCCAGGGACTACCAAGGCTTATAGCAGGGGCCGTTCCCCACACCACTTGTGGCGGTGGATGTGGGGGTTAATAAATGGTGTAAAATATAAAATTTAAAATTGTAATTTACATGGGGACTAGTGGTCCCATCTAGCCTGCCCCACTTGCTGATACTTGGAGAAGTGCAAGTACCAGCATGCCTGGGCATTAAGAGCCTGCTGGTATCTGTAGTCCTCCTGTAAAAGAAATATGACTGCATATTGTATGCTTTTATTACACATTCACACACCCACAATCACAGCAAAAACTTACCTTCACTCTCTGTAGCAATTTGGTCCCCTCGTCCATGTAGCATACCAGATTGCTGTAATAAAAAAAATACTCACCTACCCCATGTGTCATGTTTTCTTCAGTCCATGTAGCCATCAAGGATATTCTTTAAAAAAATTAAATGCATGGAGCCCACAGACATAGTAACCTGTACAATCACTACTTCCTGAATAACCACTAACTGGCACAATCTCCCATTGAAAACAATGGTCTGAGCTTTCATTGGCTGAGAGAGGTGAGCCCAAGCTCTCTCAGTCAATAAACTCTTAGCCCATTCACTTCAATGATAAGAACCACTATTAACCACTAGGTTATTAGTGGTCCTCACCATTAAAGTAAATGGGGAAAGCGTTCATTGGCTAAGAGAGCCAGCGTCTCACCTCTCTCAGCCAATGAACGCTTTTCCCATTGTTTTCAATGTATCTTTTAAATGGGAAAGGTTCTGGATGTGAGATTGGAGCATGCAAGAAGTGGAAATGCCAGAAACATTTTGCATGTTCTTGCAGGCTATTACATATGGGAGTTCTAAAATATGCAAGTTTAGTGCTAAACCTGATCATTTTTAGAACTCGCACCCTATTACATTTAGCCTGTGGTATCATACAGGACTACTGCCCTATCTTTGAATTCTGGGTTATTTATTTAACTAGTATAGTTATTTTAAGTGCCTGCAACTTAATTATTTGCTAATTATACACATGTGCACTTTCTGGCAGTCTGGTACTGCTTACTGGAGTTGAGAAAAACTGGTCTAAAGTAGGGGTGAGCGGGTTCGGATTTCTGAAATCCGAACCCCCCCGAGCCCCCCCGATCCGAGTCCGATCCGAGTCAGGCTCGACTTTTCCCGCCTGACTCGGATCTGAAATCGAGGCAAAACGTCATCATCCCGCCTTCCGAGTCTCACGGGTTTTGGATCCTATATAAGGTACCCGCGTCGGCGCCATTTTCTCACTCGGCTGTGGACAGTGAAGAGGGAGGGTGGGAGTTAGGGCTGTGTAGTGTAGTGTAGTGTAGTGTAGTGTAGTGCTGCTGTTGTCCACTACTTCAAAGTCCATAGGGGCTGGCTGTGTTGTGCTGTGCTGCTGTTGTTAATAGGGGCTGTGTCCACTACTTCAAAGTCCATAGGGGCTGGCTGGACTGTGTTGTGCAGTCAGTTCTCCATAGGGGCTGTGTCCACTCCAAAGTCCTGTGCAGTGTCCCAGTCCTAAAGGAGTGCTGTAGTGTTGTCCAGGGGGTGCTCTGTCCATCAGGGGTGCTCCCCCCAAGTGCTAAAAAAATAATATATTTTCTGTGTTTGTGAATTGTGTGCGCAGTAGCCGCACGTGCATCAACAAAGTAGTGCCAAGCGTGCGCCTGTGTCATAAGTAAAGGGCCGGCTGGCTTGACCGTTAAAGGGTGCTGTAACCCCCGAAAGTACACTCCAGTCCAAACCAAAAAAAAATTATTTTCGGTGTTTGTGAATTGTGTGCGCAGTAGCCGCACGTGCATCAACAAAGTAGTGCCAAGCGTGCGCCTGTGTCATAAGTAAAGGGCCGGCTGGCTTGACCGTTAAGGGTGCTGTAACCCCCGAAAGTACACTCCAGTCCAAACCAAAAAAAAAATTATTTTCTGTGTTTGTGAATTGTGTGCGCAGTAGCCGCACGTGCATCAACAAAGTAGTGCCAAGCGTGCGCCTGTGTCATAAGTAAAGGGCCGGCTGGCTTGACCGTTAAGGGTGCTGTAACCCCCGAAAGTACACTCCAGTCCAAACCAAAAAAAAAATTATTTTCTGTGTTTGTGAATTGTGTGCGCAGTAGCCGCACGTGCATCAACAAAGTAGTGCCAAGCGTGCACCTGTGTCATAAGTAAAGGGCCGGCTGGCTTGACCGTTAAGGGTGCTGTAACCCCCGAAAGTACACTCCAGTCCAAACCAAAAAAAAAATTATTTTCTGTGTTTGTGAATTGTGTGCGCAGTAGCCGCACGTGCATCAACAAAGTAGTGCCAAGCGTGCGCCTGTGTCATAAGTAAAGGGCCGGCTGGCTTGACCGTTAAAGGGTGCTGTAACCCCCAAAGTACACTCCAGTCCAAACCAAAAAAAAAATTATTTTCTGTGTTTGTGAATTGTGTGCGCAGTAGCCGCACATGTATCAACAAAGTAGTGCCAAGCGTGCGCCTGTGTCATAAGTAAAGGGCCGGCTGGCTTGACCGTTAAAGGGTGCTGTAACCCCCGAAAGTACACTCCAGTCCAAACCAAAAAAAAATTATTTTCTGTGTTTGTGAATTGTGTGCGCAGTAGCCGCACGTGCATCAACAAAGTAGTGCCAAGCGTGCGCCTGTGTCATAAGTAAAGGGCCGGCTGGCTTGACCGTTAAAGGGTGCTGTAACCCCCGAAAGTACACTTCAGTCCAAACCAAAAAAAAATTATTTTCTGTGTTTGTGAATTGTGTGCGCAGTAGCCGCACGTGCATCAACAAAGTAGTGCCAAGCGTGCGCCTGTGTCATAAGTAAAGGGCCGGCTGGCTTGACCGTTAAAGGGTGCTGTAACCCCCGAAAGTACACTCCAGTCCAAACCAAAAAAAAATTATTTTCTGTGTTTGTGAATTGTGTGCGCAGTAGCCGCACGTGCATCAACAAAGTAGTGCCAAGCGTGCGCCTGTGTCATAAGTAAAGGGCCGGCTGGCTTGACCGTTAAGGGTGCTGTAACCCCCGAAAGTACACTCCAGTCCAAACCAAAAAAAAATTATTTTCTGTGTTTGTGAATTGTGTGCGCAGTAGCCGCACGTGCATCAACAAAGTAGTGCCAAGCGTGCGCCTGTGTCATAAGTAAAGGGCCGGCTGGCTTGACCGTTAAAGGGTGCTGTAACCCCCGAAAGTACACTCCAGTCCAAACCAAAAAAAAATTATTTTCTGTGTTTGTGAATTGTGTGCGCAGTAGCCGCACGTGCATCAACAAATTAGTGCCAAGCGTGCGCCTGTGTCATAAGTAAAGGGCCGGCTGGCTTGACCGTTAAAGGGTGCTGTATCCCCCGAAAGTACACTCCAGTCCAAACCAAAAAAAAATTATTTTCTGTGTTTGTGAATTGTGTGCGCAGTAGCCGCACGTGCATCAACAAAGTAGTGCCAAGCGTGCGCCTGTGTCATAAGTAAAGGGCCGGCTGGCTTGACCGTTAAAGGGTGCTGTAACCCCCGAAAGTACACTCCAGTCCAAACCAAAAAAAAAATTATTTTCTGAGTTTGTGAATTGTGTGCGCAGTAGCCGCACGTGCATCAACAAAGTAGTGCCAAGCGTGCGCCTGTGTCATAAGTAAAGGGCCGGCTGGCTTGACCGTTAAAGGGTGCTGTAACCCCCGAAAGTACACTCCAGTCCAAACCAAAAAAAAAATTATTTTCTGTGTTTGTGAATTGTGTGCGCAGTAGCCGCACGTGCATCAACAAAGTAGTGCCAAGCGTGCACCTGTGTCATAAGTAAAGGGCCGGCTGGCTTGACCGTTAAGGGTGCTGTAACCCCCGAAAGTACACTCCAGTCCAAACCAAAAAAAAAATTATTTTCTGTGTTTGTGAATTGTGTGCGCAGTAGCCGCACGTGCATCAACAAAGTAGTGCCAAGCGTGCGCCTGTGTCATAAGTAAAGGGCCGGCTGGCTTGACCGTTAAAGGGTGCTGTAACCCCCGAAAGTACACTCCAGTCCAAACCAAAAAAAAATTATTTTCTGTGTTTGTGAATTGTGTGCGCAGTAGCCGCACGTGCATCAACAAAGTAGTGCCAAGCGTGCGCCTGTGTCATAAGTAAAGGGCCGGCTGGCTTGACCGTTAAAGGGTGCTGTAACCCCCGAAAGTACACTCCAGTCCAAACCAAAAAAAAATTATTTTCTGTGTTTGTGAATTGTGTGCGCAGTAGCCGCACGTGCATCAACAAAGTAGTGCCAAGCGTGCGCCTGTGTCATAAGTAAAGGGCCGGCTGGCTTGACCGTTAAAGGGTGCTGTATCCCCCGAAAGTACACTCCAGTCCAAACCAAAAAAAAATTATTTTCTGTGTTTGTGAATTGTGTGCGCAGTAGCCGCACGTGCATCAACAAAGTAGTGCCAAGCGTGCGCCTGTGTCATAAGTAAAGGGCCGGCTGGCTTGACCGTTAAAGGGTGCTGTAACCCCCGAAAGTACACTCCAGTCCAAACCAAAAAAAAAATTATTTTCTGAGTTTGTGAATTGTGTGCGCAGTAGCCGCACGTGCATCAACAAAGTAGTGAAAAGCGTGCGCCTGTGTCATAAGTAAAGGGCCGGCTGGCTTGACCGTTAAAGGGTGCTGTAACCCCCGAAAGTACACTCCAGTCCAAACCAAAAAAAAAATTATTTTCTGTGTTTGTGAATTGTGTGCGCAGTAGCCGCACGTGCATCAACAAAGTAGTGCCAAGTGTGCACCTGTGTCATAAGTAAAGGGCCGGCTGGCTTGACCGTTAAGGGTGCTGTAACCCCCGAAAGTACACTCCAGTCCAAACCAAAAAAAAAATTATTTTCTGTGTTTGTGAATTGTGTGCGCAGTAGCCGCACGTGCATCAACAAAGTAGTGCCAAGCGTGCGCCTGTGTCATAAGTAAAGGGCCGGCTGGCTTGACCGTTAAAGGGTGCTGTAACCCCCAAAGTACCCTCCAGTCCAAACCAAAAAAAAAATTATTTTCTGTGTTTGTGAACTGTGTGCGCAGTAGCCGCACGTGCATCAACAAAGTAGTGCCAAGCGTGCGCCTGTGTCATAAGTAAAGGGCCGGCTGGCTTGACCGTTAAAGGGTGCTGTAACCCCCGAAAGTACACTCAAGTCCAAACCAAAAAAAAATTATTTTCTGTGTTTGTGAATTGTGTGCGCAGTAGCCGCACGTGCATCAACAAAGTAGTGCCAAGCGTGCACCTGTGTCATAAGTAAAGGGCCGGCTGGCTTGACCGTTAAGGGTGCTGTAACCCCCGAAAGTACACTCCAGTCCAAACCAAAAAAAAAAATATTTTCTGTGTTTGTGAATTGTGTGCGCAGTAGCCGCACGTGCATCAACAAAGTAGTGCCAAGCGTGCGCCTGTGTCATAAGTAAAGGGCCGGCTGGCTTGACCGTTAAAGGGTGCTGTAACCCCCGAAAGTACACTCAAGTCCAAACCAAAAAAAAATTATTTTCTGTGTTTGTGAATTGTGTGCGCAGTAGCCGCACGTGCATCAACAAAGTAGTGCCAAGCGTGCGCCTGTGTCATAAGTAAAGGGCTGGCTGGCTTGACTGTTAAAGGGTGCTGTAACCCCCGAAAGTACACTCCAGTCCAAACCAAAAAAAAATTATTTTCTGTGTTTGTGAATTGTGTGCGCAGTAGCCGCACGTGCATCAACAAAGTAGTGCCAAGCGTGCGTCTGTCATAAGTAAAGGGCCGGCTGGCTTGACCGTTAAAGGGTGCTGTAACCCACAAAGTACACTCCAGTCCAAACCAAAAAAATTTTTATTTTCTGTGTTTAGCCGCACGTATATATCAAATCGATATAACATAAATGGAGGACCAAACTTTCTCCGATAAAAATAAAATAGAGAAAGATCAAGAACCACTTCCTCCTAGTGCTGAAGCTGCTGCCACTAGTCATGACATAGACGATAACATGCCATCAACGTCGTCTGCCAAGGCCGATGCCCAATGTCATAGTAGAGGGCACATACAATCCCAAATGGCAAAGTTCAGGAAAATGACCTTGAAAAAGACATTTAAATCAGCTGAAGAGAAACGTAAACTTGCAAATATGCCATTTATGACACGGAGTGGCAAGGAACGGCTAAGGTCGATCCCTAGTATGTTCATGACTAGTGGTTCAGCTTCACATGACGATGGAAGCCCTCCTCCCACTAAAAAAATCAAAAGAGTTAAGCTGGCAAAAGCACAGCGAAGAACTGTGCTTTCTAAGAAGATATCACAAATCCCCAAGGAGAGTCCAAGTGTGGTGGTGGTTGCGATGCCTGACCTTCCCAGCACTGGACGGGAAGAGGTGGCTCTTTCCACCATTTGCACGCCCCCTGCAAGTGCTGAAAGGAGCACCCACAGTCCACTTGCTGATATGCAAATTGAAGATGTCACTGTTGAAGTACAACAGGATGAGGATACTGGTGTAGCTGGCGCTGAGGAGGAAGTTGGCGAGGAGGATTCTGATGGTGATGTGGTTTTTTTAAATCAGGCTCCGGGGGAGACAGTTGTTGTCCGTGGGATGAAAAAGCCCATCACGGTCATGCCTGGGCAGAAGACCAAACATTCCACCTCTTTGGTCTGGCAATATTTCTATCCAAATCCGGACAACAACTGTCTTGCCATATGTACCATATGTAAAGGTGAAATAAGTAGGGGTAGGGACGTCAACCACCTAGGAACATCCTCCCTTATAAGGCACCTGCAGCGCGTTCATAAAAAGTTACTGTCAAGTTCAGAAACTTTGGCTAAGACCGTAAGCAGTCCAGGGACACCTAAATCCCGTTGTCCTGTTGTATCCAAGCGCCTGCAAACCACACCGTCAACTCCCTCCTCATCAATTTCCTCCTTAGTCAGGATCGGAAGTAGTCCTGCAGGCCATGTCACTGGCATGACTGACTCTCCTATCCGGGATTCCTCTGGAGGATCCTGCATTGCTACGCCTACTGCTGCCACTGCTGCTGTTGCTGCTGCTGGGAGTCGTTCATCATCCCAGAGAGGAAGTAGGAACACCACTACTTTTACTAAACAATTGACCCTCCAACAGTCCTTAGCGAGGAGGATGAAGTATGACAGCAGTCATCCTGAAGCAAAACGTATAACTGAGGCCTTGACTGCTATGTTGGTGTTAGACGTGCGTCCGGTATCCGCCATTAGTGCAGTGGGATTTAGACAATTGATGGAGGTAGTGTGTCCCCGGTTCCAAATCCCGTCTAGATTCCACTTCACTAGGCAGGCGATACCGAGACTGTACAGAAACGTCAGAAAAAGTGTCCTCAGTGTCCTGAAAAATGCCGTTGTACACAATGTCCACTTAACCACGGACATGTGGACAAGTGGAACAGGGCAGACTAAGGACTATATGACTGTGACAGCCCACTGGGTAGATGTATCACCTTACGCAGCAACAGCAGCAGCGTCACCAGTAGCAGCATCTCAGAAATGCCAGCTCGTTACAAGGCAGGCTACGCTGTGTATCACCGGTTTCAGTAAGAGGCACACCGCCGACAACCTCTTAGAGAAACTGAGGGAAATCATCGCCCAGTGGCTTACCCCACTTAGACTCTCCTGGGGATTTGTGATATCTGACAACGCCACCAATATTGTGCGGGCATTACATCTGGGCAAATTCCAGCACGTCCCATGTTTTGCTCACACAATAAACTTGGTGGTGCAGAATTTTCTGAAAAGCGACAGGGGCGTGCAGGAGACGCTTTGGGTGGCCCGAAAAATTTCTGGCCACTTTCGCCATTCAGCGACTGCGTGCCGAAGACTGGAGCGCCAGCAAACACTCTTGAACCTGCCCCGCCATCACCTGAAGCAAGAGGTTGTGACGTGGTGGAACTCAACCCTCTATATGCTTCAGAGGATGGAGGAGCAGCAAAAGGCCATACAAGCCTATACATCCACCTATGACATAGGCAAAGGAGGGGGTATGCACCTGACTCAAGCGCAGTGGAGAATGATTTCCGTGTTGTGCAAGGTTCTCCAGCCCTTCGAACTTGCCACACGTGAAGTCAGTTCAGACACAGCCAGCTTGAGTCAGGTCATTCCC
Organism: Taudactylus pleione; assembly: GCA_031769625.1. Lineage (NCBI taxonomy): Eukaryota > Metazoa > Chordata > Amphibia > Anura > Myobatrachidae > Taudactylus > Taudactylus pleione. The sequence goes on from JAUIMM010000307.1 coordinate 1,134,196, forward strand.
CTCATCAGGCTTTTGCAGAAGCAGCTGGAGAAAGTGAAGGAGGAGCTAAGACGGAGCGATTCCGCTCGGCATGTGGGACTTGTGGATGAAGCCCTTCATTCGCTTTGCCAGGATTCCAGGGTGGTCAATCTGTTGAAATCAGACCACTACGTTTTGGCCACCGTGCTCGATCCTAGGTTTAAAGCCTATGTGGTGTCTCTCTTTCCGGCCGACACAAGCCTGCAGAGGTGCAAAGACCTGCTGGTGAACACACTGTCAGCTGAAGTGGAACGTGACACGTCAACAGCTCCTTCTTCATTTTCTCCTGCAACTGGGGCTGCCAGGAAAAAACTTAGGTATCCTAAGCAACCCGCTGGCGGTGATGCAGGGCAGGCAGGACCAAGTTTGGACATCTGGTCCGGACTGAAGGACCTGGCAACAATTTCTGACATGTCTACTGTCACTGCATATGATACTGTCACCATTGACAGAATGGTGGAGGATTACATCGGTGACAGCATCCAAGTAGGCATGGCAGACAGTCCATACCTGTACTGGCAGGAAAAAGAGGCAATTTGGAGGCCCCTGTACAAACTGGCTCTATTTTACCTGAGTTGCCCCCCCTCCAGTGTGTACTCCGAAAGAGTGTTTAGTGCAGCCGGGAACCTTGTCAGCGAAAGGCGTAGGAGGTTGCTTCCACAGAATGTGGAGAAGATGATGTTCATCAAAATGAATTATCAGCTCTTCCAGGGAGACCAGCCTCCAGAAGGTACAGAGGGACCTGTGGTGGTGGATTCAAGTGGGGACGAGTTAATACTTTGTGAGGATGAGGATGTACACACTGAAGAGGGTGAGGAATCGGTGGATGAGGAGGATGAGGATGACATCTTGCCTCCATAGAGCCAGTTTGTGCAGGGACACATTAATTGCCAGCTTGTTTTGTGGGGGCCCAAACGAACCAATCATTTCAGCCACAGTTGTGTGGCAGACCCTGGCGCTGAAATGATTGGTTTGTTAAAGTGTGCATGTCCTGTTTATACAACATAAGGGTGGGTGGGAGGGCCCAAGGACAATTCCATCTTGCACCTCTTTTTTTTCTTTGCATTATGTACAGTTTGGGGCCTAGTTTTTCAAACTGCCATCCTGTCTGCCACTGCAGTTTCACGCCTAGATGGGTCACGTGTTTGTGCCGCCCACTCGTGTCGCTTAGCATAGTCATCCAGCTACCTCGGTGCAACGTTTTGGACATAAAAACACTATTGTGAGGTGTGAGGTGTTCAGAATAGACTGGAAATGAGTGGAAATTAAGGTTATTGAGGTTAATAATAGCATAGGAGCAGAAAAACCTACAAATTCTGTGATTTTAGCTGTTTTTATGCTTTTTTTAAAAAAAATACAGATCCAAAACACAAAACCCAGAACCCAAAACACGGAAGGGTGGTTTTGGCAAAACCAATCCAGATCCAAAACACGAAGAAAGATCCAGATCCAAAACCAAAACACAAAACACGAAAAGTGGCCGGTGCACACCCCTAGTCTAAAGTATCATGTTTAAAGTTATAATGCTTGTTAAAATGCTTTAAATAACATTACAACCATGTGGGCATTCTCCTGTCAACATAATGCTGTCAACCAAATAACTACTTTCTCTCCAGCTCACCAACATGTCCCAACTGCACACCAGCATAATACCTCTGCACACCAGCATCATCCCCCTATGCATCAACCTGCACCCCTGCACACCAATATGTACCCTTATTCACTAACTTGCCCCTTCCTGCACAACACATTAGTTCCCAAGTTAAATTTTGTACTTACCTAGCTTTCCTGCATTCAGCTATACAGGCCCTGGAACAGCAGCATCCTCCTGCAGTGTGTGCTATGTAATTGCAGTAGTCACATGACATAATCACATCATAAGTAAGGCCAGGAGTAATCTAATCAGGAGCTACAATAATGGCTCTGTCCGTAGCGCTATACATTACTATAACAAAATGTACCCAAGATTGTACCTCCTGCTGACCCTGGTGACCAGAGCACATGCTCCACCTGCTACAGCCATGGTGTGCCCCTCCGCTTTCAATATCCAGGAGCAAGGTTGAGAAAAATTCCAACTTTTAGCACCATTAATGGATTCCAGTGCTAGTTGTGCATGAATCCTCAGTCCCAGTTGTTAGTGCCGGCCGGTACAAGGTGACAAGTGGAAGATTCTGTGTATGTACATTACAGTTGCAATATACTCAGGGTGATATGTATCAAACCTTCGAGAAAGATAAAGTGGAGATTTTGCCCATAGCAGCCAATTAGCTTATAGCTATCATTTATCTAGCACAGTCTAAAAAAGGCTAGTATGAAGATGCTTGGTTGCTAGGGGCAACTTCTCCACATTATCTCTCAAATGTTTGATATATCTCCCCTTGTCTGATATCTACAGTACTCTGTAGCAATAGCAATGATACAGATACCTAGAGGTTTTAAATAAGTAACATCTACAGTACAACCAAAATAAGATCCATAGCTTGCACATTCACATAATGAATATGTTGTTGAATTTGTTTTTTATATTTTCTATGTAATCAAACAACTGCATTTACAAAAATATCTAATAGTGATCTGATGGTGTCATTGGATATTTATACTAGTGCAATGAGCTCTTTTGAGGTCGCACATGCTGCGATAATGAGTGGAAGTCCATTATCACTGACAATATTCCAGTCTTCATGACCAGCTAAATACCATCAGAATATAGGAAGAGAGATTGTTTTTTAACTTGAGCAACATTAAGATGAATAGTAGCTTAGTAGCATTATTTCGCAATAAAAACACAACTGTGTGTGTCAATTACTAGGGAGATGGATATGCTATTTGCAGCAAAGAAGTCAGATGTTTTATGTTATTTCAAAAGCAGATGGAATAACTTAGGTTTTTAAATCTCTCTAAGGCCATCTATTTTTGATCATAAACACCCCACACCCAAATTGTTACTGTTGAGGATGTTTGTCAAAAAGTAATGAATTAAAGTTTGTGGTTTAAAGGAATTCTGAAAATAACTGTTCACTTCAGAATCAGACTTTGAAGTGAAATACTGAAAAAGATATACTGACAATACTAAATTCAGGAATTCAAGTGTGGTTATGCTTTATTAAAGCATACCACTGACAAATTAGGTTGTGGTGACAGAGTGAGAATAAATAAAGGCACACATCATTTCATTTTATTGTCTTGTTTTTTTGTTAAATGTCCATGTGGCTGATTTTTCACATATACCTATCAGCCATAACAATAAAACCATTGTCAGTTGAAGTGAATACCATTCATTATCTTGATACAATGTCACCTGTCAAGTGGTGAGATATATTAGGCAGAAAGTGAACAATCAGTTCTTGAAATAGATGTGTTGGAAGCAGAAAAAATGGGCAAGCATAAGGATCTGAGAAATTTTGACAAGAGCCAAATTGTGTTGGTTAGATAACTGGGTCACAGCATCTCCAATTGGCAGGTCTTGTAAGGTGTTTCTGGTATGCAATGGTTAATACCTACCAAAATTGGTCCAAAGAAGGACAACAGGTGAACCAGCAACAGAGTCATGGGCACCCAACGCTCATTGATGTGTATGGTGATCGAAGGCTAGCCCATCTGGTGCAATCCCACAGAAGAGGTACTGTTGTAGAAATTGCTGAAACAGATAATGCTGGCTATGATGGAAAGGTGTCAGAGTGCCCATGCTGACCACTGTCCACCACATAAAGCACCAACAATGGGCACATCAGAACTGGATCATGGAGCAATGGAAGAAGGTAGTATGGACTTATCATTCATATTTTCTTTTACATCATGTGGATGGCCTGGTGTATGCGTGTTGTTTACCTGGAAAAGAGATGGCACCCGGATGCCCTATGGGAAAAAAGGCAAGCTCGTGGAGGCAGTGTGATGCTCTGGGCAGGGATGTAGAGAGCCCTGCCAGGCCCAGGTAAAGATGGGGGTGAGGCCTAATTGCAGGAGGCATGGCCACGCCCCCTCTAGCAAAAAAAACCCTAAAACACACATTTGCAGCGCCGATGCATGCTGGGGAGGGGGATGCTGTGAGCCCCTCAGCCTGGCACAAAGCCAGGGGGGGGCGCAATCAGTGTGATCGCTTCCCCCCACAGGCATAGGAGACTACTGTGACTGTTGCTCAGCAGCCACGAGCAGTCTCCAACTGCAGCTCAGCGCTGTGTGCTGGGCTGCTGTCAACCGGACCCAGGCCCGGGGAAATAGAGCCCACTCCCCCCCCCTTTCTTGGCACTCCTGTTCTGCTTGGAATCCATGAGTCCTGAAATTCAAGTTTATGTTACATTGACATCTGCCATCTACCTAAACATTGTTGCAGACCAAGAATACCCCTTCAAGTCACCAATATTCCCAGACGGCAGTGGCCTCTTTCAGCAGGATAATGTGCCAGACCACACTGCAAAAATTATTCAGGGATGGTTTGAGGAACATGACAAAGAGTTCAAGGTGTTGACTTGGCCTCCAAATTCCAAAGATCTCAATCCTATTGAGCTTCGGTGCGATGTGCTGGAAAAATAAGTGTGAGCCATGGAGGCCCCATCTCACAACCTACAGGACTTAAAAGATTGGCTGCTAACATCTTGCTGCCAAATACCACAGGACACCATTAGAGGTATTGTGGACTCCATGTCTCAATGGGTCACAGCTGTTTTGGTGGCACACAGATAACCTACACAAATTTTAAGCAGTTGGTTTTAATATTATGGCTGATGGGTGCATGTAGTTAAGCAAATGTGGTTTGTCCTATCTACTGTCCATTTATTAATGGCTCAAGCTAGTGCTTTACATTCTTAAATTTGCTTTCTCTCACAAGTACTAGTGGAGAGACTTTTCCCACTATATACCTAATACAACACCTAAAACTTCTGTATTGAATCCACATGCCACTCTTAGGAGTTTGGTTTTTCAATGACCACAGTTTAACAAGTTGAATGTATAGTATAACATGCTTTATGCTTGAAACTCCTTCTATTAAATGGTTCTCATTAACTACTTTTTAATGTAACTTTATTTGCCATTCTCACCACAGTACATGACACCTAGTTATAGGCTTCCTTAGATATAAATACTTGAAATAATATGTTTTACTTGAAGTTGCTTTTTAATACTATATTTGTCTTTTCTTTATTGTCATCATTGAGTCTGATACCAATGCAGTCATGTAGTCTGTTACCAATTTCCCAGACTGGAGTCAGATTTATTGCTACAAAAATTGGTAATAGGATATAGTTGTTTGCAACAACAAAAAAGGTTTAGACAAGTAAATAATATTTATAGAGTAAAAAGTATAGCAAATTTTCAGTAGAAATCAGCTGTATGACTTGAAATTCTAAAATATTTAGGGGTAAATTTACTAACATTCGATTTTGCATTTTGAGTGTTTTTGCATTTGATTTGCAATTGATTTTGCATTTGATTTTGCATTTGGGTATTTACTAAAGGCCAAATTGAATGTAAAATCAAATTTAAAACTGAATTTGACTCAAATCAAACTCAAATCGAACATCGGAAAAACATCGGTACTTTTACATAGACCAACACACAAATCACTTTTTTACTATCATTGATTTGAAATCAAACACAAAATTGAACTTCAAATCGAACTTCAAATCCCCAAATGAATAGACCTTCTTCATGCTTTTGATTTGAGCATGAGCAGGTCGGATTGACACAGATGCATGCATACATACATCAGTGAGATGCATGCATATATCTTACTTTAAAAAGCTAAGAAAGAGTTACATTTAGATAAAAAATAATGATGTGGGGTCCTCCCCTAAAACAGAACCAGCCCCGGACTTTTCATAGCCAGTCCTGGATGTCTAAGTACACGGAAAAAATTGCATATGGTTCCACTGTACTTAGCCCAACCAGCACTGGGCTCTGAGCCAGTCCAAGTTCTGGAATTACAGGGGAAAATGCATAGGGTCCCCCTGTAAACTCCAGAACTAGCACTGGACCCTTTCTAGCGGGGGGCTGATGCCACAGCCAGGGGAGCCCTATCACCAGCCGCATCATCATACCTGACCACTAGCCAGCCCAGGCCAGGGATCCCTGGGGAGTTGGGGACCCCTCCAATAAAGGAGTCCTCCTCTCCATGGCACCCCTAGCCTAGGCTGATAGCCCGGGGCTATCCCCGCCACCCCTGGGTGGTGGGTGGCGGGTTGGTAGTGTAAATGTAGTGTACAAAAAGATAAGTGAAAACATTGTCTTTACAGTAGAACTGTAGGTCCCAACAAGCCTCACCCACATTCTGATACTTGGGAACCACAAGTACCAGCATGCAGGGCATTAAGGGCCCGCTGGTACCTGTAGTTCACCTGTAAAGAAATGTTTAAGCAAACACAAGACACGCATCATGAAAATAAAGTTTTAATACATACACACTCACACATACTTACATTACCTGGACTTGTCCTTTTCTCCCTGTAGGCAACCATGGTCTTCTTAAAATAAATAAACTAATAAAACCGACCCACGCACTATATAACAACCACGATGGTTGTTATCTCCAAAATGAAGCACTCAGACATGGCTTTTGCCTTTGTAGAGTCGTATCTAAGCATTCATTGGCTGAGAGAGGTCAGCCCTCGCCTCTCTCAGCCAATGAATGGCTCCTCCATTGAAATTAATGGTGGGAACCACAGAATAAACTTTAGTTACCCTGCAGCTCTCCACTGACTTCAATGGAGATGCCATTCGTTGGCCGAAAGACAGGGGCTGACCTCTCTCAGCCAATGAACGCTCAGATTTGGCTCTACAAAGGCTAGAGACGTGTCTGAGCTCTTCATTCGGGAGATAAAAACCATCCTGGTTGTTATCTAAAAATATAAATACAATTACATGGTGCCAATTAAACTTCCAGTGCAACCTTCTGTTTGCCTGCTGCTTCCAACAATAATGGAGGCATCCTACCTCCATATAAAAATTGTATATACCAAAAAAGAAATAAGGAAGCGCTGGCAAACAGTAAAATATGTATTTATTTCCTTTTAAATATCACTTAATAAATCACTATCAAAAAATCAGCTGGCAACCTACACCAATCATTAAGACAAAAAATGCAATAAATTATGACAGTAAAAATAAAAATTAGGCCATTTTGGTGTTCAAATTGAGCCATATGTTAAATTCTCTATATGTAAACTTACTGGACACCCCCTTATTTATTCCACACAATGTTTTTATGCCATTTATAGCTTTTTGGATATAAAACAAAGTATATATGCACACTTGTTCTGCTAAATATATATATATATATATATATATTTATTTATTTTTTTTGCTGCAATTCAGAACTCATTAGGCATAAACACTTAATAATAACGGTGTTAAAAAGTGCAGAGGCCGGTAAATGTAAAATAATAGCAGCAGTTCAAGTCCTCTTTAGGGCATATGCAACAAACAAATTGATATAAAGTGCAGTATATATATATATATATATAGTATTAGCAGCTGTTCAAGTCCCCTTTGAGACAGGTACTCAGCAGCATGTACAGCAGACACAATGATATCAAAAGTGTAGAATAATATATAGTGTTAGCAGCAGTTTAGATCTTCTTTAGGAAAAGTGCTCAGCAGTATGTCCTCAAAGGGGCGGGCTCTATGTACGTACCTGGGAACGGAGGTGTAGATCTAGTTTCTGCTTTCTTCTCCGTATGGCAGCTGCCATTGCTGGGCGCGCTGTAAATGCCGCGCCTGTGTTGTTCCATGCTGATAGTATGAAGCACGTCAGATGTATTTGATCCTTTCAGCTCCAGCTGATTTAAGGTGGTTAATTAGAATTAGCTGTGGTGTCCACTTTACAGTGGTATAAGGAACATAGGCCCTCATTCAGAGCCGTTCGCTATTTGCGGTCGTTCGTTCAAAAACAAGGGGTGGCTATTCAAATGATCCGTTCGCACATTGCAGTCTGTTCACACCTCTAAGTCTGAACGAGCGAGCAAAACATACGCTCGTTTATTTGTTAAAAACGCCCCCTGGCTGCTCGCACCATACGTCATGTCCGCTATTTATTAGATTAAAACAAATGTGAGCAAATGCGCTCTATACCCCTTACAAATATATAAGTACGTATGATTGCATATGGTGCATACAAAATGACACAATTGGCTAAAAGATATATATTTACTGAAGAAAAACATACATGAATAAAGAGCAAACAATATTATCAAAGTATTGTAGTGGATGGTGAATGAATCATCAGATTATACACATGCAGGTGAGTATGCAGTGTACAGCTGTATGGAGCAAGTCTCGAGGTGCGTGCCTCTCTGTAAGAGAATGAGTCCCCCACTGTTACAAAGTGGGATATGATGTGATAAAACAACACACTGCTGGGATCTGGAGATACTTTGGCTGGGAAGAGTTAATGTGTAAGGGGGGGGAATAAGTTGGTGCGGCGACCCGCACGATAAAGTCAGTGGACAGCGGCATGTAGGATGAGTATAGATGCCCGGGGTGATGTTCTGGGGTAAGCAGTACGGGTATATACCTGGATAGCAGTGGGAGGCGTAGGACACTAACTCCGAGTCCGGGCCGTGGACCTCGCCGGAGAGCACCGGGCTGACTCCGTGACCACCGGCGCGTCCAGTCGGGCGGGACTGCATGGTGTAACAGAGACGGATGAATGGAGATGGCTCTGGTGGGAACAGTCCCCGTTCTCCAGACCTGCTAAGGCACTCACCTCCTCCTGCCTCGACAGGACTCCGCTCTTACCCCTGCCGGCTCGATGATCTCTGGGATCCTCCTCTCTGGTCTGGTGTCCCTTGTTACGTGTCCTGGCAGTAAGTGTCAGCCGACACTGTGGATTCAGTGTTTCTCTCCAGTCCTCGCTTGTGGGTTAAATAGGATTATGGTTCTGGTGCCAACGCGTTTCGACCCACAGACGGTCTTCTTCAAGGCCAACCACATTGCCTTGAAGAAGACACTTACTGCCAGGACACGTAACAAGGGACACCAGACCAGAGAGGAGGATCCCAGAGATCATCGAGCCGGCAGGGGTAAGAGCGGAGTCCTGTCGAGGCAGGAGGAGGTGAGTGCCTTAGCAGGTCTGGAGAACGGGGACTGTTCCCACCAGAGCCATCTCCGTTCATCCGTTTCTGTTACACCACGCAGTCCCGCCCGACTGGACGCGCCGGTGGTCACGGAGTCAGCCCGGTGCTCTCCGGCGAGGTCCACGGCCCGGACTCGGTGTTAGTGTCCTACGCCTCCAACTGCTATCCAGGTATATACCCATACTGCTTACCCCAGAACATCACCCCGGGCATCTATACTCATCCTACACGCCGCTGTCCACTGACTTTATCGTGCAGGACGCCGCACCAACTTATTCCCCCCCCTTACACATTAACTCTTCCCAGCCAAAGTATCTCCAGATCCCAGCAGTGTGTTGTTTTATCACATCATATCCCACTTTGTAACAGTGGGGGACTCATTCTCTCACAGAGAGGCACGCACCTCGAGACTTGCCCCATACAGCTGTACACTGCATACTCACCTGCATGTGTATAATCTGACGATTCATTCACCATCCACTACAATACTTTGATAATATTGTTTGCTCTTTATTCATGTATGTTTTTCTTCAGTAAATATATATCTTTTAGCCAATTGGGTCATTTTGTTTGCACCATATGCAATCATACGTACTTATATATTTGTAAGGGGTATAGAGCGCATTTGCTCACATTTGTTTTTCTCTATATTAGAAAGGCTGGACACCCTTTCATTAGTGCAGCCATACCTCTTACCTTTGCACTAGTCCAGTGCGCAATAGATCTCCACTTGTACTGTATTTATTAGATTAATCGAGTACATCGTACAGCGTATGAACTGCTCGCTATTCTTGTGGTTGGTTTTTTCAACCGCTATTTTGCGAGCAGTTCTGAGTTTAAAAAAACCAAGTGACGTGGTCAATGACGCTGCTGGATTAATTATGCACACTCTTAAAACGCCCATTTTGACCTTTAAGCACGCCTGCGTTCGAATTCCACTCCCCCGTTTTCAAGCACCTTCCCCTGTTACCACCCACATACGCCTCATTCTGTCACTCAAAATAGCAGGCACTCGCTATATAGCGTACAAACGATTTTCGGCCGCACTGACTGGTTCGCGCATGCGTACTAAAAACTGTACGCATGCGCAGATGTGCGAACATCGCTCGGAATGAGTGTACTGCCGCTAACGAGCATCTCTGAATGAGGGCCATAGGCCCTCATTCAGAGCCGTACGCTCTGAGCAGAGTGCACGCTCTGAATGAGGGCCGCCCTCCATAATTATGGAGCGTCCTCCTGGACGCTCGTATAGCTGTGGGTCACCACCCACAGCCTATACGAGCGTGCAGTTTGAAGGCCGCGATGGTCTTGACCATCGCGACCATCGCCACTGCGAGCCGGAGCCTGCGGTTGAGTTTTTCAACCGCAAGGCCCGGAGTGATTTTGGCTCTATCAGAGCCAAAATCACTCCCACTGACATCACTAGTGATGTCAGTGGGCCGGCTTCTGACGGTAGGCGTTCCCTTGGGAACGCCCCCGTCAGGGAGGCATGCCCCCGACACGCCCACCAAAGGGGGCGTGCTGTCAATCAACATCGACAGCATGCCCCCTTTGATCAGACACAACGAGCGAAGGAAAGTCCTTCGCTCGTCGCGTCTGGCGCATGCGCATGACAGAGCTCCCGCCGTCGTGCACATGCACAGTGCACAACATCGACCCACTTGCGAGCGGACAGCCGCTTGCGAATGGGTCTGAATCAGGCCCATAATCCAATTCCATCAGGGTAGATGAGCAGCTAGAACTAAGTGGGCCCAGCAGCAATGAGATCTTCACCTCCATTCCCAGGTACTGTATGTAGAGCCCGCCCCTTCGAGGACGTGGTAAGTACCCGAGAACTAGATCCACACAGAACGCTGACACCGCCGCAAAGTCACCACATCATTGAGAAAGCCGGCCAACAGATCATACTGAGTCCGCTAATACCCTCAAGTTAAAATGACATTGAAACTGAGGCCCTGATTCAGAGCTGGACGGTCTGAATCAGGGCTTTTTTTTTTTTTTTTTGAGCGGCCTCCTGGTGATGTCAGTGGGGTCGCCCACAAACGGCAGGCATTCACATGGGAACGCCTCCGTTTGTGAAGCCACCCCCATGCCACGCCTCCAAAATGGTGCGAGCTGTCGATCAAAATCAACAGCCGCCCCCTTTTGGTGCAAGACCCGGAGCGATGGAGCGCCCGCCGCTAGCCGGGTCTCGCACATGCGCATGTCGGAGCCGGCTCTCATGTGCGCATGCGCAGTGGCCTAACATCGACCCACTCGCGAGCACATAGCACTTGCAAGCAGGTCTGAATCAGGCCCTGAATGCCCTGCAGGTCCATGGTTTTACCACAAAGAACATATACAAACACTTCCCACTTTTTGCAATAAGAAGATAAGGGCTTATATAAATATGATACGGGACTCCAAATCTCTCACCTGCTCCCCTCACCCTTTTTTCAACCCCATTCCTACACTAAACACAGTCTGTCTATAAGTCCTGTGTCAATACACTACCTTTCACTCACCACCATCCTCCATATGTCCACTCTGTCTTTCTAATATATGTGTTCACCATACTGTAGCCGGCTTAAACATTCAGATATTTTAAAACAGGTATGATATAGTTGATACATATTATACTGCTCTAAGACTTTTTGGTACTTTTTTGGCAACATTAAAATAAATGATATTGTTTATTTTCAAGACATAACGTCTAGTCATTATTATCACTGCAATAAACATGTATGCATTAATAATATAGGTTGGCGACCTCAATCCCAAGCAGCTTCCGCCGTAGGTGTTTACAAAATTCCTTGTGTTGCGCGGGGGCACACAACCTTTTGTCACAAAGTAACTGGGGATTTACTAAAGGCAAAATTGACTAAAAAATTGACTATAAAACCGAAACCTGACCAAAATTGACCATCAACCAAACATCAATTCTATCACAGAGACCCCTACAGGATTCTCTCATTTACTAATTGTTGGATTGAAAATCGACCTAAAAATCAACTACAAAATCGACAGAAGAATCCCCAAATAAAAAGAATATTAAATAACAGGTCATTTATAGCTTCTAAACACCATTCAAATTGTACGAACTTAATTATGATGCCTATAAAAGGACACACAAGCATGTGGTGCACTATGGCATGCACATCAACTCCTGAAACCAATTCCTGTGGCATAATTTTTTTTACCCATTCCTCAAACTCATTATAAACTACCTCCACAGTTGACACTCCTCCAGTGCTGTGTGTAGAGTGCCTTTCCAGGGCCATCTTGGATTTGACATGGCTAAAAAACCCTTCACACATTGGTGTTTGTCATGTTTTAAATGCCCAATAGAATTCAACTGCTGCCTGACAACAGGGCCTGCTTTCTTTTTGCAGATGTGGGTTGGGTCAGGTGACCATATAACTCCTCAATGTTACACAACAAGTTGTTTGGAGGGTTAATGGAAAGGTTAGCGCTCCAAGGTTTTGTTAAGGAATTAGAGCCCCTAGCTGCTTGGCACTTGAAGGGTATGCAAACCTCCTTGCGTAATGATAAAGAATAAAGTACAGTATCAGCACTTAGAGGTCGTACTATATCAGTAATGTTCGACCATGTGGAAATATAATGTATAGTTATTATTCACATGGATTACGTTTATGGATTATGTCTATTAAGTCTCGGTGTAATCCACCCGATGCAAGCTGTGGGGTGGGTGTTCTTATAAATACAATTGCAGAGTGCAGTCAATAGTAGTCAATCACTAGTGGTTAGTCACTGGTTGGCAACATCTTGGGGCAGTTACTTCCATCTGTGTATCAAAGGATAAGTGGGGATGGTGATCTTTAGTGAGGGCATGTTACAAACAAACTTCTCCCATCTGCAGCAGGTCACTGTGCCAAATTGCTGCCACTCTGCCTCAGGGTTCACACAAGAAAACAGATATACAAACCAAGGTGTCAGGTATGGTGGTCACTATTATGCACAAATGGTGGGTAAGATGTGCAGACTTACCCAGGATCCGATGAATTCTTGATGGTCCACCTGACATCTTCCTGTGGCTCGATTGATGTGTGTGAGTGTGGGCGGGGAAGGGAGGGGGGAGAAGGCAGAGGACTCTGTGGTCCAATTGATACAGATGACACTATGTGCAGGAGGAATTAAAATATTCTGTTTATTTCTCTGCCCACGTGCCTATCTAGGCTAGTGCTGTAGTAGGGAGTATAAAATGGTAGTACACAGCTATGATGCTCCTCAAGCACACACACAGAAATACTGACAAAGACTATATAAAAAATTAGACAAGACAAAAAATAAGATAAACTTCAAAATGACTATACCAATACAGAAATGAATAGCACAAAACTTCCAGACATCACTTTTTAAGCACCTATATAAAATCACCACTCTCCTGCTTAATACCCCTCCTCTCTCACCAGAAAACTTCCTTACAATTTGCTTTGGTTTTTTTCTAATAAGTTTCTGTGGCTTAAACTGCATGTGGTATGTTTTGGCCAATAGGTGTACATAAGTGTTAGTCAAATTTGTAGGTGATTTTGTAGATGATTTTGAAGGTGATTTTGTGGGTGATTTAGAAGTGCACATACCAAATTAACCATTATTACACTCTTTAAAATTGACTCACATTGCATTTGATTTTGAAATCGGACAGGAGTGAGAATCAAGGCATTGTGGTGAGATGCAGAGGACTTTGATGACATGGAGTAGGCTTTTATGAAATGCAGGGGGCTGTGGTAAGATGAAATTGCTTCAGTGTGAAGCTGGGGCGGGTCACTGGTCTTATATATAAAATTTGTTGGTATGTTTGTTCATATGTTTGTGTGTTTGGTTATGAATTCAGACATCCCTGCACCGATTGGGATGAAACCAATGCAAGACGGTCCAGTTGGATACTGTCCCAGATTTAGGGGGGTCAAGGTCCCGGTTGGACCTCCCATTTGTGTAAGCTGGGCAGAACTTTGACCTGGGGAACTTGTTCTAAGCCTGCCATTGGATGGATTTGGATGAAAACTTCACAGAGTGGTGGCAATTGGCCTGGCATGCCTAATGGAGTGGTTAGGGTCCTGGTTGGACCTCACGGCAGAGTGTGTCAGGTTGAACTTTGACCCTGTTCTGGGCCTTCCACTAGATGGATTTTAAATACATCACATAATAAAACTTAATAATTTAAATATTTAAGCCCGGGCAACACCAGGTACTTCAGCAAGTTCAATATAAAATAGCATCATTCAATGTCAAGTGTACCAATTTTGAACATCATTTGTGCACTGTGGAGTTGGTGACAGTTGCAGCAGGAGGTCATTGAGCGGTGCCGTGCTGAGAGGTGGGGAAAGTATTTGCTAGCATTGGATCAGTCCAAGGCTTTTGACAGAGTCAATCATGAATACCTATGGAGGGTACTGGAATGGTATGGATTTCCAGTGAGGGTGGTGAATTGGTTAAAAACAATATACAGAAAGGCCGAAAGCTTCCCACTTGTGAATGGTTGGGTAGGTGCTACTTTTGGTGTAGGTTCTGGGGTTTGTCAAGGGTGTCCCTTGAGCCCTCTTCTGTATGTATTTGCTATCGACCCCTTCATAAGGAGGTTGGAGTATGGTACAGTGGAGGGGGTGCAGCTGGGCCCTGGGCCTGCGCTGAAAGTTGTAGCTTACGCAGATGATGTCACGGTGTTCCTGTCTGAAGAGGCAGAGGCACGGTGGGTGGAAGAACTCATCAAGATGTATTCTGAGGCATCGTGCTCCAGGATAAACCAGGAGAAGTGTGAAGCTTTCTGGATGGGGGAGGAAGGGACAGAATTTGACCTTCCGGACAGCCTCCCTCGGGCCAGTCCACAGATAAAAATTCTAGGAATTTATTTCAACCACGGTGATTATGGCACCTTAAATTGGGAGAAAAAGCTGGAAATTGCATCCCGGAAAGTATCTGTTTGGAGAAGATGGAAATCTTCCTATAGGGAAAGGGTTGATTTATGCAAAACCAAATTGATTCCAGTGTTTTTGTATGTCAGTTATGTCTGTTTTTTACCTCAGTCCATGTGGTCCAAGATAAATTCATTGTTTTTCCTGATGTTTTGGGGAAATGGGATGAATATTATCAAAAGAGGTATCACCTACAAATTGAGGGAAGAGGGAGGCCAGAGTATGGTCAACCCTGTAGTATTTTTTGTGACAACTTTTTGTAAATTAAACATAGGGAGTCTGTTTTTAGAGACTCCCCCTCAATGGGTAGAAGGTCTCGGGGAATGGGTGTTTCCTTTTCTCAAAGAATGGATGGAGGGAGGTTGAATCAAGATACCCCGAGTTAGGCGAGGCTACCTCCCGATCTATGTGATCCTGTGTCTGAAAGTGATGAGACGGTGGGGCTTGGAAGTTGGTGATGTGAGAGGCTTGGCCAGGAGGGAGATGGGGTTAAGAATTCTGGAGACCTACTTCTATGTTCCGCTGGCCCTAAAGGATTGCCCAGGTGAGATGTGTTCGGAGGGATTGGCTCTGATTAATTCTCAGAGAATTCCTCTGAAATTTAGAGACATCGCCTGGCTCTCCTTCCATGGAAGGCTCTATGTTAGAGGTAACCTTAAAGTAAGAAGTGCCGATGATCGTGGTTGTCTACGTGAGGAGTGTCTAGGGGAGGAGGAGACGATGGACCACTTCTTCTGTAAGTGTCCCTATAACATAGAGGTTTATAAAGGAGTTTCAAGTTTCCTTGCCTTTCGGGAATGAGTTACCCTGAATGGGCTTATGGGGCATTCAAGGGGTATGGTAGATTTGATTTGTGAATGATTTTTTTAGTTAGTTTAGTAGTACGGTATTACACATGGAACGCATGGTGTCAATTGAGTATTAGGGGTAAAGTCCTTCCCTGGATATCGGTTGTTGGGGAAATCTTGCATGAGGTGAAACGGATGATGGATATGGACAAAGGAAGAATGGACACCGTCAGTTGGTCACGGTTGTGGCGACATCTGAGGCACCCTTGAATGGGTAGCGAAAGTTCGGACCTGAGTCCTTTGTATCTGGTTTCTGTCATTTCCTGTCCTTCACTTTGTATTAACTAAATTATAGAGGAATGCTTTACATACATCTGGATGATTGACTTACCTTTTTGCTACTTGGGTTGGTGATGGTGGGGAGAGTTGGTGGTGGGGGGTGAGGGGGAGGGGGGGATGGTCAGGGTTGTGAAGTTGGGGGCGGTGAGGGTAGGAGTAAAGGTTTTTTTGATATGATGTATTGGGATGCATTGATGATCTGATGAAGCAACGTATTGTATTATATGTAAATATGTAAATACTGTAAAATGTGTTTTTATGTATAATTATATGGTTGCATTTTGTGTAATAAACACAGACAGTTGCAGGCCCCACTACTTTGAGGGCCATAGTTTTGGTACTATTGCATATTGAGAACTAATATTTTCCCCAATTCTGACATATATACCAACTTTCAAGCAAAATTTTATCCAAATTGGAGATGGTCAGGTGGGGAACCCTTGACATTGAATGACCCAATACTTTTATTTAAACATTAGGCTATTAACCAAACTAAACCAACATATACAATATCTCTTTGTTTATCTAAAAATTTCTCCCAGCTCTCCGAGCAGCACATAATCTGAGTCTCTCATCAACACTCATTGCCTGTTCCTATTTACAGTTACAGGACGTTTTTCTGGCATCACCCACTTGGAGGAATGCTCTCCCAAGCACATGAAATTCCAGAACAACCCACATAACATCCATAGACTACCCTACCCCCTTACATCCTATCTATACTGTCCACATATAACTTTACATATTGTCTCTTTCTCCTCTTTCACATCATGCCAACTATATCCCAACATTGCTGTGTGTCTTGTCTGTTTGTTATTACCCAGTCCTGTTTTATGACTGTTTTGTTCCCAATGCTAAAGCGCAACAGAATATGCTGGCGCTATATAAGTAACTGTTAATAAATGAATAAATAGACAGAAGCACTATAGAGCATTGAATCAGATGCTAAACTGGAAGGAGTTGGACTATTGATTGGAGAGACTCTGAATGAATTCTACCATCTCAGTAAAGGTAAATCAGTGAAGCAGAGAAAATGTCCCCCTAACCACATTCATGCAAGGAAAACAGAAAGTTTTCCTTATTATTGCATTCTAAAGAGCCATATATTTCTTCCAGTGAAAGTCTTTCTGGGACTATTGTGCCCCTAAGACCCCAGCCACATAAGTTTGGTTGCCATTTCTTTACTGATGTTTATTTCTGAATACCATATTTTGTATAATGCCAACATTAGCAAGTACACAGGCTTGAACATTGTTGGCAAGCGGGTCGATGGTCCCCCACTGCGCATGTGCACGCCGGAGCCGATTCTTGCATGCAAATGCACAAGACCCAGCCAGTGACGGGCGCTCCATCGCTATGGATCTTGCACCAAAGCAGGGCAGCTGTCGATTGTGATTGACAGCTTGCCCCATTTTGGAGGCGGGCGGGGGGGGTGGCTGGCCAAATGGAGGCATTCGCAAAAGGAACATCTGCCATTTGGGGGCAGCCCCACAGACATCCCAAGTGATGTCAGTGAGTGAGCTTCCGGCTTTATTATTACTGGGGCTTGCGGGAACAAGACCCTACCACAAGGGTCTCCTCGCAAGCCCTGATGGTCGCGATGGTCGTGACCATCACCTGGCCACATGCTAAAGCTGTGGGTGGTCACATACAGCTTAGCGAGCGGCCAGGAGGCTGCCTTTAAAAGAGAACAATGGATGCCATGACTCAGAGCGAGCACTCTCAAAGAGCATCCAGCTCTGAATCAGGCCCAGTGTCCTTAGTATGATACCCAGTTTATTTTTTAGAATTAAATGTATATAATAGTTTCTCTAATTATGAGATTTGGTGGTATATATGCATAAAATTACAGGGATTTTTCTCAAAGGATTACACCTGCGAGCAGTAGACTACCTATACATGGTGAAGCCTCATTAACAAGGGTCACAGAAGTATTTGTTGTACTACAATAGCTGAAAATATACATATGAAAATACCCTGCATTTTCTTGATATGATGGCTTTAAACTTCATGCAAAATATAATTTAACTCTTAGTAGTATTATTATCAATATATATATATATATATATATATATATATATATATATATATATATATATATATACATATAGTGGGCAAATGCAGGATTTCTAGAGGGGGGTTTCCAAATGCTTGATTTTAGAGTGAGTGTGGCCAGTCCATGAAGAGGGTAGAATTAGCACTTAACCAGCTTTAATATGTGTCATACAAAGTATATTGTGTGTCATAATTCCAGCATATAGAGGACCAGCAATCACAGTAAGCCATTAAATGCAGCAGTAAGGCCATCCTGCTTAAGCTGAATGTTTTTATATTAGATGTGGGCACCATTCCAGAGTATTAGAGCAAGTTCAGGAGTCTGGGGGAGCTGCAGAATAACCTAACACTGCCCTGGACATTTATGTACATATTGGGCTCTATAGCAGCACATCCCTAACAGTGAATGTTTTCCAGATCTCCTAGCACAGGTTATTTATTACTGACTGATGCATTTTAAAAGATCCACAGATGGTGCTAACTATTTCATTTGTGATACTGTGACGAGCATGCAGCACTATTAAAATTCGATTACATTACTATTTATATTGTGGTCATGGTGTGGGCTGAAGAGGGGGGTTTCCAGGCACACAGAAACCCCCCATGTTTGCCTATGATATATATATATATATATATATATATTTATATATATATATATATATATATAGAGAGAGAGAGAGAGAGAGAGAGAGAGAGAGAGTATAGTGGAAATACCAAGCTAGCTGGCAAAGGTGAGCAGTGGATTCTGTGTGTGGCTGGTGGTATCCACCCACACAGGATAGAAAAAGGAAATGTGACCACAACTAAGGGCTGCTTGGGGACAGAGCCCAGGTGAGGGCTAATGAGGCAGACCAGTCAGGCTGCCATATTAGACAGTCCAAGGGGGACTGTAGAAGTCAAAGAGCCTAGTGAACCAGCTGGGGGCTTGGAGGCCAGTGTCCAGACTTATAAGGGGCAGGGATGACCACAAACCTCTGACTGTGTGAGTGTGAAGCTGTAGCAGCTACGCTGCAGGCCAGGAGGTCGGTTCATACTTGCAGAAAGCAGTGAGGACCACTAAAGAGACTGTGGACCTGATTCAAAGCCGCTCGCTAGATGCGATCGCTCACCCCCAGCATATGCAAATTCGACTAAGTTATGCCATGGAGTGTGCTCGCTCGGAAAGGCATAAACACACCCAATTTGTATTTGCGAGGGAACACTGTGTATACAGACGGCCATTAGCATATGTAGAGACGCCCACTAGCTCATGTCATCTCCAGGAAGTGTATTAAAACATTGGTACATCGAGGACCATTGGAAGAGCTCGCAGAACTTGTGGTTGCCTTACCTTACTGCAAGCACTGCAAAGATTTCATTGTAAAATAAATGCTGGTGACATGTACTATGACACTGTCTGTTAATTATGCATGCCTTAGAAACGGTGTTGCAACACACAGGCATGCCTGCGTTTGCACCTCCACTCCCCCGTTATTAGTGTTCTGGCCCTGTTACCACCCACAAACGACCTCTCCTGTCACTCATTACACTGGCCTGTCTTTCCTTCACGAGCGAGCAGATTCTGATTGCTCTGAGTAGTTTGCGCATGCACAGAACGAAGCGTATGCATGCGCGGTTGCTTAACATTGGCCGCGTACAAGCGAGTGGCCTCTTGTGACCGGGTCTGAATGAGCTCCTGTGTGCCACACATCTAAAGATTATCTGTCCAACCATTCAACTAGTTGATTGGGTGGAATGAAAATCTGGTAAGGTATGAAAGCAAATGACAATCAGAAATTTGCTCCCAAACGCCAGAAAATAGACAAAAACTATTGTTTGAACAAATTGTTTAGTTCAAACATTTAACAAACTTGTCTGAATGACCATTTTCACCTGTTTCTGGCATTTAGGAGCAAATTGACGATCATCGGTTACTCCCATACGTTACCAGATTTTCATTCCAATTAATCAACTAGTTGGCTGGTTGGACAGATAATCTTTAGATGTGTGGCCAGCTTAAGACTTTTGAGAGAACTGTGTTATGTTTGCAGACTAGATGTCTATTATAGTCAGGGTTCAAGAAGTGAGGTAGTGCCATGCATGAAGGCTAGGTTGTTTATTACTTTTTGTTCTTGAATGCTGATAGTAAAGCTCCATTTATTTAATTTACCCTGAAAAACTGTGTGTGTACCCTTATTATACACCTAAGCACTGAATGTCTAACCCCTCTACTGAGCTAACTACCTCAGTTTATCACAATATGGTAGAGAATGCAGGCATGCATAACGATCTCAGGGCCGGATTACCAATGGGGCGGATGGAGCTTCAGCGCCGGTGGTTCAGTCCTAAGCCCCGCCCATTCTGACCCTGTCACCCTGTCACCACACCCCCCGCCCATCCGGAGAACTTCTCAAATATTACATGGGGCCGGACGGGTCTTCGGGGATGCGCCACCGAACAGTGGCAGGTGGTAATTTCACCAAGCTCGTGCCGCAGTTATGGTGCTGTCTCCCCATGGGAGGGACCTGGCACACACATGTATCCGTCCCTCTCCCTCCACGCCCCTTGCATGACTCTTCCTTCTCCTCCCAGTTACTTCCTCCATAGCTCCACCACCCCGCCCAGTGTTGTGATAACCCTGGTGCCCGGCGGCATGGAGCGCACTCACCTACAGAGATGGAGAAATGCCATCAGCCAAGCAGTCCAAGTCGGGTACTACAGGCTGCACACTATTGTGGAGGAGAATAAAGAGGGCAAAGTACCCAAATTGCCTGAGGGATATGCCTGCTCTACTGCACCTGCATAGAAGGGGAGCCCCTGGAGCATGAGATCTGGCTGCCTGTCTGGGCACAATCTTACTTCTGGTGGAACAAAAGTTCCACCAGAGAGCAAAGTGTTAATGGTGAGCGACAATGTTCCAAGTATTTGGTTTTATTCTAGTGGCATTCTGATTATGTAATACTGCAATGATATGTTGTGCCATTACAATGTTTATATAGTATATTGATGGGGCTTTACTGATTGTTGGTGTAATGATGCTGGGTTATAGGTCTAAGTAGCTTTATGATATGGTGTTTTGGTGTTCTGAGCATTCAGCTGTATGCGATAGTCAGTTTACTTTGATGCGCATTGTATTTCTCCTAATTATCCAGTACAGAGCAAGAATAAGTGCTAATGCAGCCCCTGTGTGTGTCTCATTCCCCCTAGCCCCAGTGTGTGTCTCATTCCCCCTAGCCCCAGTGTGTGTCTCAGCCCCATTCCTCCAGCCCTTGTGTGTCTCAGCGTCATCCTCCAACCCCTGTGTCATCCCAGTCATGTCATCAGCTCCAACCTCACTCCCCAACCATGTGTCATCAGCTCCAACCTCCCCCCCAGTCCTGTCATTAACTCCAACCTTCCATCCCTGTGTCATCAGCTCCAACCCCCCCATCTCTGTGTCGTCCACTTCGACCTTCCCCCCAGCCCCATGTCATCAGCTGCAACCTCCCCTTCCCCATCCCTGTCTCATCAGCTCCGACCTCCCCGACCAGCCTTGTGTTGCCAGCTCCAACCCCCAAGTGCAGCCACCACCAACACTTACCTGCTGCTCCTGACAGGCTCCGCAAAGGCTTGTTGGAGGAGCTGCTGTGGCTGGGCATGGGCAGCATCTCCCCTGTCAGCCATTTTTTAAAATCATTAGCATCTGCGCATGCACAGAAGCTGTAGAGCTGCCCGATTGGAGCTGAGCTCTGATCGCAGCAGCAGGCATGGGTGAGTGGAGGGTGGCCCCCAGCCACTGTAGGAACTGGCCCAGTGTCACGGCGGCTCAATCCGCCCCAGGATGTGTATATAATTTTGTATTAGCCATACCCTCCATGGTGCAAGCTACTCTCCCAGGGCAGGCAACACCTGCACAGCACTCTTCATGCACCCCACATCACTAGTGACATCCCTGTGGAACTTGCTAACCCCCTTGCGGTGGCACACAAAAGGCCCTTCTGAAATGTCAGCTCCAGGCCCATGTGTACATTAATCTGGCACTGAACGATCTACGTATAATATATATGCAGAAAATGTGGATTATAACAGCAGCTTAATTGAGAACATGAATGCTGCCTGCACAGAAAGGATCTTTCTTGAGAGATTGTAGGTCCTGCGCAAGTGGTGTAGATGGTACTTCTTGCCACAGGTATGCTGCTGCACTGGGGGATGCCTGACCTCATCCAGTGGGTAAATACAGAGAAACGTGGGGACCAGATGCTGCGCACAACCTATTTCCTGAACTCTGTATAATCTAAATATATTCTAAAGTAGTAGAACCCAAAATGATGAGAGGGTACCAACTAAGAAACAAATGTTGCTTTTACTGATAAAAGTTTCACAATAATAGTCACTACAATTGTAATGCAATATAATATGGTGCCTGTAAACCATTGGTTATACACCAACAGAATAAACAAACAAATAAAAACAATGGACAATGCTGCAATATGTCAAAATTATCAGAAGGAAAAGTAAACAAATATAAACAAAAATAAACAAAATATAGACAAATGTAGACAAAATATAAATAGCAACTGTGCCGATCTATTTGTGAATAGGCACTGGTACTGGTCTCAACCTTAGATGCCACCAACTGAATAGTCAATATGATAGAGATGGTTAAAGTATAGTGTTTAGTCAGGGAGATCTAGCGGCGTCCCGCTAGCTCCAAAGGGGTACCTCGGTGGTATGCTGCTAAGTCCTGTGGATGTCTGTACATTGCCCGGGTTATTCTCCGTGTAGTATGGGGGAGGCTGGCTGTGGCGAGCACCGGGGATCACTCTGCGTCACGGGCGCCCTGAGTGCCGAGATCACGGACACTGTCCCTGTTGCCAGGACTTACAGCATACCACCGAGGTACCCCTTTGGAGCTAGCGGGACGCCGCTAGATCTCCCTGACTAAACACTATACTTTAACCATCTCTATCATATTGACTATTCAGTTGGCGGCATCTAAGGTTGAGACCAGTACCAGTGCCTATTCACAAATAGATCGGCACATTTGCTATTTATATTTTGTCTACATTTGTCTATATTTTGTTTATTTTTGTTTATATTTGTTTACTTTTCCTTCTGATAATTTTGACATTTTGCAGCATTGTCCATTGTGTTTATTTGTTTGTTTATTCTGTAGGTGTATAACCAATGGTTTACAGGCACCATATTATATTGCATTACAATTGTAGTGACTATTATTGTGAAACTTTTATCAGTAAAAGCAACATTTGTTTCTTAGTTGGTACCCTCTCATCATTTTGGGTTCTACTACTTTAGAATATATTTAGATTATACAGAGTTCAGGAAAGAGGTTGTGCGCAGCATCTGGTCCCCACGTTTCTCTGCACAGAAAGGAACCTGACTCACCTGCAGAAATCAAGGAGGTGGTGAATGAAAACAAATACGTATCTTGTTTGAAGTGTTTGAAATGAAAATTGTCTGCATATGTGATACAAAATTTGCTACAAAACAATTGTTTACAAAGCTGTTAAAGTGTTATTTTAAAGAAAGGCAAGTGGTTATGACATTTGTTGCAGCAGTTTACAGCAGAGAAAGTGTTAAAAGGAAAAATTGTGTTTATCTGGCTGAAAGCACCTCTGGATCGTTAAAGCAAGGTGTTTTTTAGAGAGATTCCTTTGCAAAGGCTGTTAAAGGGATAGTGCTTGATGCATGCTGGTAATTGTAGTGCCAAATCAAATAAAGTGTTTTTCTGTGCTGAGAATACAGTGAAAACAAAATCTGTTCCTGTGTTTATTCTGTGTATCTAAAAATATGGGGAAAAAGAAGTAAGCTCTCAGAAAAGGCAAGCAGCCTAGGAAATCTTCAGAATGAAGCTGGGGAGTTGCAAATCCAGGACTGGAGTGTACAATTTGAAAGTAAAGCATGTGTGTTGCAATGAGGTGATTTAAAGTTGTTTGAAATACTCTGTGGTTGTCAGGACAGGGGACTCTAGATTTCTTGGGTGAGGTCTTATGTACTTGCTCACTAACAACGCGGGAGATTAGTAGTAGTATGGGATGGATATAACACTTCCTCATAGGTGTGTAAGGTAACAAGCACTGTAGTAAGCCTCTGGGATGTGTACTGGATGGTAGTACAATTGTAGTGGGACCTAAGTAAAGCAACAGGCTGGAGCCAGATTTTTACAACACTGTAGCACAAGCTGGAGCCAGAATGGGACCGGAATGTAGCACAAGCTGGAGCCAGATTGGTACCAGACTGTAGCACAAACTGGAGCCAGATTGGGACTGGACTGTAGCACAAGCAGGAGTGATAGTGGGACTGGACATAGTAACTGGAGCTGGAGTAGGACCAGACTTAGCAACTGGAGTCAAAGTAGGACCGGACTTAGCAACTTGGCCAGAGTGGGACTGGACTTAGCAACTAGAGCCATAATGGGATTGGAATAGTATCTGGAGCCAGAGTGAGACCAGACTTAGCAACTGGAGCCAATGTGGGACCAGATTTAGCAACTGGAGCCAAAGTGGGACCAGACTTAGCAACTGGAGCCGAAGTGGGACTGTACTTAGCAACTGGAATCGGACTGGAACTGGACTTAGCAACTGGAGCTGGAGTGGGACTGGATTTAGCAACTGGAGCTGGAGTGGGACCAGACTAGTAACTGGAACTGGAGTGGGACCAGACTAGCAACTGGAGCTGGAATGGGATCACCGCTGAACTAGACAAGAGATTCATAGACATATACCACACATAATCATAGACAACAAGCCAGGGATCTGAAGCCTTGGAGGTCTAAAAGTGATGAAGTTCAGGCACAGAATGCTGTCAGAGAAGGACATTTATACCATGGGTTATGCAGTGATTGACTGGTGCAGTCAGGTGGTCTGTGAGCAGTGCTAAGAGTAGTGGAAGAGAGTCAGATGACTGAGTCCAACATGACTGCACCCATACTGAGTTTTGTAGGGAAATCTGGTGTGCAGCCAGAGTACTAGCATGCTGTGGAAGTGTAAAGAGAACACCAGACACAGAGAGTAAATACATCTTCAATCTCTGCAGTTCAAGATGAGCACAGCTATTTGGACACACAGTTCTAATCAAGAATCTTCATAGTTCACAGACAAAAGAAAGCTCAGGTGAATAATCAGCGCCGCAAGGAATAGCACATTCTAATGCTCACACTGGAAGTGTTATAGCCTACATGCCGAGCAGACTTCCAAAGCAAATCAGATTATCCTGATCTAAAGGACTGGTGACAGAGGTAAGTCACATGACAACCTACTAAAGAATAAGAGAAATAGTCAGGATCCTGACTGTGGTAACTCTTTTCAAAATGCTGGGGCTCAAAGTAATGTTCCAGAGCAAGAGACATTTGCATGTCCAAAGCAGACTAAAACTGTCAGTCTGTGTGGTCAGTGCATGGTGCACCAGGAGAGGACTATATCAGCAGAGAAAAATGTGACTCTCTTAGTAAAGTTTGGCATAAAAGACTATTATGTTATTTTAATCAGATAAGTGACTTAGCAGAAAAGTCTACAAAAGAGAAACCTTTGCATGTGCAAATTGAAAAGAGATTACAGAGTGAGTCATCCTCTTTAAAAATAGCATTTAAACAAGAGGAAGATAAATATTAAAGCTCTTAAAGAGACAGATCTCAAATGAATGATTATGTTTAAACGGCTTGTTTAAAACCATTAAAGTCTTTGGTAAGTGACAAATAGATGTGCTTCTCACAAAGAATGAAGTGATGTTGGGGATAGAACATGGAAATTAAGTGCTTTTTGCAAAACAAGAGCAAGACATTATGTAATTGCACCAAAGTGTGTGATACTTCAGAGGGAAGTAGAACAATTAAAAGACTGTTTAATGGGACATTAGAATGACACATTGTACACATGAGGAAAAGTGGCTGATTTAACTCTGGTGTTCACAAAAAAGGACATGGAGATTGTCAGTCTTTTGGAAGAAGCTTTGCATGAATCAGCAAAACAAGTAATGTTCTGGAAAAACAACTGTACTGTGCACATGCTGAGATTGAAAAGTTACAAGGAGAGACAATTAACCTTGATAAATGTATGTTAAGTGCACAGCACCAGTTGCAAAATCTCCAAATGGAAATGTATGCCAGAGAACTGGAGCTTCAGTATAAGTTACACAGCAGAATCGGAAACAACTCTTCAAAAGTTGAGACTGATTGCATTTGAACATATGGAGAGAAATCTTCTAAAGTCTAAGGACAGTTGGAAAGAGCTATGGGGAAAATTAATTCGCTTGAAGAGCAGCTCTCTGCAACTCAGAAAAAGTGCCAGGTGGAAGTTTGAAAAAGCAGAAGAGGAAAATAAGTAATAACATGCTGAAATTGGATTATCGACTCAAAATGGTGTCTGATGTATTCACTGAGCTCAGTGGGACAGAAATACAAAAACTCCAGCAGCAGTGGGACAGTGGAAATGTCCTCTTTAAATGTACCTATGTGCAAGATGGGACCAAAGTAACAAAGTTAGGAAACCCCTGAAAAAGACCATGTTGCAAAAGTGGATGAGCTCCCTTACAGAGGCATTCAGCTTCCAGTTATGTCTGAAGGAGTGAAGTATGCACAATGGGCTACAGTTCCCAATGATTATGCTGTGTCTAAAGTTGGTGACATGGAACTGACAAATACAGATGATGGTCATTTGTCCCTTGAGGCCAAGGTACAAGATATACAACAACCTACCAAGAAATGAATGGCTCCCAAGGATGAGACTGCGGTGTCACCATGTAATCAGAGTGACGTGAATGTGACCAGGTCACACATTTTTGCAGTAAAAATCCTTAAGGAAAGTTAAATTGACTGTCTAGTGAAGAGTAATACTCCTGTATGTGAAACAGCATCTTTAGTGTCTTTATGCAACCAAGATGGATTTTGCAATGCAGCTGAATGTGTCTGTGAGGAACTGAAGTTGTCTCACAGTACAAAGCATGAAGCTAGTAAACAAGCTAAACAGAAGCTGATATTAAAGACCTCCATGGAGGTTGAATCTGAATCGGTGCTGATGGAACATGTTGAAGTTGTTCACCATGCTGTATTTTCAATGCCTAACAAATGGATGCCCAAGAAGATCCGAGAGATATGAGCATTATTTAAGAGGCAGACAGCCATTAAACCCATGAAATGAAGATTGTGGATCAATGGACAAAACATTTCAGTATGCTATGTGGACAAGAGAGTCCAGAATCTGAGAATTGCAGTGCCAGTATGTCCTCCTGTTACCAGGGAAGCATACCAGTAGCCAATACAGTGCTTCAAGGTTGAAAGTTAAAGAGGTTTCAAGCAGAAGTGGGCCAATTGGGGTGCCAATAAGAGGTTTTAGCATGAGAAACCTTGATTCTGTTAAGAAGAAACCAAGAAAAACCACTTTGTCTGAATCAGAAGGGTCTAAGGATAAGTCTGCTTCTGACAACTGAAGAATATAGGATGAAGGTCCTGGCTTCCTGCCATCTGATGTGCGAATAATTAGTGACATTTTTAAATACAGCCAAAAAGAGATGAAGGTCGCTATAGAAAGTGTCAGGCTAGATGTTCAAAAAAAAGTATTGGAATGGTGAAAGATGTGTAAAATGCTTTAATTGAAATGTGGTAAAATGGAGAAAATCATTGTGAAAGTTACAGGAATTGTCACACATCTGCTGGGCAATATACAGAAGCATATACAATATCATAAGATTAGAAAAAAGGAGAAACAGGAACCTGGATAATAAGACCACCAGATGACAGACTAGTCTGGATGATATTTGTGGATGTGGTGAAGGGCCCTGAAAAAGGAAAAGGGACTTCACAAAAAAAAGCCTTACCCCAAATCGCTCAACCCAGGGGTTGTGAACTAAGGAGGGAGATGTGTGGCATCCAAAGCTAGGTGGCTATAGTGAGCCATGTATTCTGTGTGGGGCTAGAGGGATACACCCACACAGGATAGAAAAAGGAAGTATGACCAGTCAGGCTGCCAGATGAGACAGTCCAAGGGGGACTGTAGCAGCCAAAGAGCCCAGTTAACCAGCTAAGGGCTAGGAGGCCAGTGTCCAGACCTGCAAAAAGCAGGGAGGACCACAAAACTCTGTTTTTGTTATAAGCTTTAGCAGCCAAGCTGCAGGCCAGGAGGCAGGGTCCATACTTGCAGGAGGCAGGGAGAACCACTAAAGAGACTGTATGACCTTGTGGAAATTAGGCCAAGGGCCGTGTCTATACCTGTGAGAGACAGGACTGAGACTTCTAAGAGACTGTGTTATATTTGCAGACTAGCTGCCCATTCTAGTCAGGGTTCAAGAAGTGAGGTAACTTAATTAGTACCACAGTAATTTTGATATAACAATGGTAATTTGTCCCTTGAGGAGACAAATTAGTGCTACAATGGCAAAGAGACTTGGCAGCTGTAACATATAGATGATTTATTAGCAAAATATGATTTATCTATAATAAATTTTAAATTTAGCCTATTTGCAAGAAGTTCACATCTGTGCACTCCAAAGAGCTTACATGTCCCCAGCCCAATGTACACATGTAATCAGCACAGAAACCGAGCAATGGTCTAAATGTCATCACTCGACTGCATCCGACTGTGGTGAAATTAAATGATTTTGGATTAAACTAACCTCCTTTATTAACAATTCTGTCTCTTTCCCTACAACCTGATCCAATGACCTGTCTGTGTGCAAATTTTTCTAACTAGCAACTTGGTCACATCAAAAAAACCAGTGATTCCTATTCTTACTGTGTCAAAGAAAATCATTTTGATACATTAGACAATATGTACTGTCTCCACACTTAACAAAGTGACAGAAAAAATGCTTTTGTATTTCAAAAGAAAATCCACATTACCAAACATCGAAGAGGGCACTACCAGTCTCATATATTGATACTTTAGGTCAGACACTGACACTCAAGAATAAATGTTTAAAATGCTCAAATCCACAGAATGGTTTCTGCATTATTGGTTACTCTCAGAACCCAGACAGGCTTTATATGGGAGGTCTTACATACAGATGTTTGGGATCGGTAATAATGTTAGTGTCATGAAAAGATGCAATAAAAAATATAAAGAATATATTGCACCTTGCATCTAACTGCCTACCCTTCATCCCTTCCCCTTTTTTTCTTTGTGTGCCCCCCCTGTTGACATGTGATTTGAACATTTCTGTTTTTGTTCACATTTATTATATATTCTTTGTTTTTATTTTTATTTTCTTGTTATTCTTTTTAGTGTCTACCATGCACACTTTGGGCCTGATTCATGTCCAGATGCAAATGCCATCACAGTTGCATTCTCTCATGGATCAAAATTGCAAACATATGCTAATGTCTCCAAAGCCTCCCTGAGCATTGAGATGCCTGCCTTCCCATTTCCATTCAATGACATGCAACAGTAAATATTGGTAAAAATTAGAGATGTGCAGTTCAGTTCTCCAGAAATCCGAATCCACCCGAATTTCGTGAATCTGGGTAAATCCGAGTCGCGGTTCTAATCTCCTGAGGAGATCTGGGTAAATCCGGGTTTCTGTTCTGATCTTTTTGCGGTTCGGAATTCAGTTTTTAAATCCGAATTTCAGGTTTTGTATTGCAAAAATTACATGAGTTTAGCTGTTTTTTAAACTTTTAATCTATTTTTTATTTAAAATATCCAGATCCAAAACCAAATCACTTGAGGGTGGTTTGCAAAACCAAATCCAGATCCAAAACCTTGAAGGAGATAAAGATCCAAAAACATAACCAAAACACGGGGATCGGCGCACATCTCTAATAACAATTATTATCAGGCAGCCACGCAGATTCAAATCTGACCTGCCTCAAACACTGCATCTCTCCTGACACGCTGAGAGCCATGCTGAGAGAGCTCTCATGCTGTCAAGAAAATTCCAATAGCTAATTTGTGCATGCCCATGAAAAAGAGTTTAAATGGTTCCGACACACCTGCATTTGTCTAGCCAACCTCTGTTACCTCCACCAAATGCTGACTACCTGTCACTCACTTTGCAATGGATTGCTCCATGTGTGCGTGATTGCTAATCAATCACCACGAATGCACAATGGCAAACAATCGCTACACTTGCATGAATCATTGACTTTGCTCCTGGACATGAATCAGGCCCTTTTTTTAAATCAACTCAGCACTCATTAGTGATGTAGGCTTTACTTTCCACCATGTACTCTCAAAGCTGGAGTTATTTTTTTTTTTTTACTGTATTTTTTCTCGATATGGTATTATGTGTGCTGTTTGCTGTACTTTCAGATAATAGCATTTGTGGACAGCAATGTGGGGGTGGCGACTCAAATGTAGATGTCGCTACCCATCAATGATCTTGGGTAAATTTGGCAGGAGCTTCAAAGACCATATTTCATGAGAAACGGTGTCTAAGCAATATCAGCATGGAATTTTGTGAGAATAAAATATCATAAAATCAATTACTGCAAATTTAAACATCTGGCCAAGCATCTAGTTTAATTAGAAAAAAATGATGATATGATGAGAACTTCACAGAGCAGGATAACATAGGTGTCTTACTGTGAACCCAAAGGCGTCACTAGTGGTTGGTGTCACCCGGTGCTGTAACTCATGGTGACACCCCACCCCCCCAAAAAAAGAAAAAAATTTAAGACCAAGTTGCACAGCTCCACTCTCCCCCCCCTTACCAGTCCAGTACTCCCAGAGTGCCGGGCACACCCGGCCCTGCATTCTGAGTAGAGAAGAGAGGAGGATGGTCTGATGGACTGGACCAAAATGCTGCTACCGCCCACACCTTCTCACCCAGAGGGGTGGTAGTGGAGAGCGGACTGGTGGTGTGGGCAGGATTGTGGTGGCGGCAGCGACTGTGTGTGTGTGGGGGGGTGCAGGCATGCAGAGCTGCTAAGAGAACTCTTGGGCCCTGGTACAGCAACCTTCCGGGGATCCCCTGGAGAGGGTGTGGCCCTAGCATGTTGGGAGAATGGCCGCACCTTTTTGGGGTTGTGTCTAGCATGTGAGAAGCACACACTCATAGGAACATGACAGGCCAGGATTTTTTAAGAGCTGACCATATACTGCCCACTTGCTTTTTGGAAACAAAGATTTTTTAACAGTGCCCTGAAACTGCCCCACTGTTTTTTGTACACAGCAGCCCAGAAACTACACCACTAACTGGCAACAGAGAAGGCCCAGAAACACAACACATGGCCCCTGAAACGCAGAGAGAGGTTGCAGGAATCCCACTGTTCACTGGCGTCTGTTCCTGCCGGCAACAAAGCTCCTTTCATTGTACACGTCCTGAAACAGACAAATCTCAGGTGCACCTGAGATTTGTCTGTTTCTGTGCCTGCAATTAGTCTCATCAGGTAGCACCTCCCATCATATATATAGTCAGGTTGTGCAGTCCAGAAATCTTTCCCATATGCTCCATTTAATGTGCTTTATTGTATACGTCCTCACAGGGAAAAAAAACACATTGCTCCCCATCAAAAAAAATAACATTGCTCCCCACAAATATAAAGAACATTGCTCCCCTCAGACATAAATAACATTGCTCCCCACAGAGATAAATAACATTGCTCCCCACAGAAAATAGCATGTATCCCAAGCCAACCAGGTCCCTTTTTCTGTGTCCCCAGCCAGCCAGGCCCCCCTTCTGTGTCCCCTGACAGACTGCCCCTCCCTATGTGTCCACTGCCAGCCCCCTTCTGTGTCCCCAGACAGCCAGCCCCACCTTGTGTCCCCAGACAGCCAGCCCCCACTCCCTTGTGTCCCCAGACTACCATCCACCCCCACTTGTTTCCCCATCCAGTCTCCCCTTGTGTCCCCAGGCAGCCTGTCCCCACTTCTATGCTCCCCAATAGAAAAAATAACATTTCTCCCCCACAGAGATAAAAAACATTGCTCCCCACAGATATAAACATTGCTGTATCCCAAGCCAATAGCATGTGTCCCCAGACAGCCTGTCCACCCTGCTGTGTCCCCTGAGCCTGCCACCACTTCTATGTCCACAGACTGTAGCCACCCCCACTTCTGTGACCCCAGACAGCCAGCCCCCAATTCTGTCCCCAGACAGCCAGTCCCCATTGTGTCCCCAGACAGCCAGTCACCCCCACTTCTGTGTCCCCAGACAGCCAGCCACCCCCACTTCTGTGTCCCCAGACTGCCAGCCACCCCCACTTCTGTATCCCCAGACAGCCATACCTTCTGTCCTTAGCCAGGCAGCCACCCACTTCAGTCCCAAGCCAGCCACCCACTTCAGTCCCCAGCCAGCCATCCCTTATGTGCCCAGACAGCCAGCCCTATCCTTGTGTCCCTAGCCAGCCTACCCCCACTTCTATGTCCCCAGACTGCCAGCCACCCCTACTTCTGTGTCCCCAGACAGCCAGCCACCCCCACTTCTGTGTCCCCAGACAGCCATCCCTTCTGTCCTCAGCCAGCCACCGACCCACTTCAGTCCCCAGCCAGCCACCCACTTCAGTCCCCAACCAGCCAGCCACCCACTTCAGTCCCCAGCCAGCCAGCCACCCAATCCAGTACCCAGCTAGCCACCCACTTCAGTCCTCAGCCAGCCACCCACCACTTCAGTCCCCAGCCAGCCAGACAGCCCCCACTTCAGTCCCCAGACTGCCAACCTGCACTTCTAACTACAGCCAGCCCTCACTTCACTTACCTTTTTCTGGAGGGCTCCGCTCTTCCAACAGTGGCGGTGGGCAGATTAGAGGGCGAGCAGTGGGCTCCTCTCAATATTTACAGCAGCGGCGGCGGCACAGTGTGATGCCATGACGTCACGCACTGCGTGCTTTATTTATATATTAAAAAAAAACTTTATTAAATGTTGGCCACGGAAGTGGGTGGGGGAGTGGGAAGGCAGCAGGGGGATCCGCTGCCCTGGACTTTGCAGTGGCTACCGGCATGCTCCGCCCCCCTCGGTGGCACTGTGGGCAGCTGTGGGATGGAGTGGGATTGTGCGGGCAGCTGTGTGTAACAGCAGGGGAGTGTGCTACTTTGGTGTCAACCCCTTGGAGGGTGACACCCGGTGCGGCCTGCACCCCCCTTGTGATGCCTCTGGGAGAACCTACTGGATACAACTTTAAAGCCTTACTGCTGGGCTGTGTTCCATAAGATAAGTGTTATTTTGAGCTCCTTCTCTTCTTAATTATATATATATATATTCCATAGACAAAAAACCTTACGGTTTCACATGTCCCATTAAGGCTGCTTAGACATGATCTGAAAATTCACAAAACCTATTGATTTTCTACCACTCAAACTTCAAAAAGCAATGAAATTATGATCATTAAGGCTGATGCCTTAATGGACGTGTTCCTTGCGCAATACAGATATGGTATGCCATCACACCCTGTGGTTAACTGCAGATTTAGCGTTCTCACAGAATGAGATTGCTGTCACTCACAAAATGGTGGAGCTGCAAACTCACAGAATTGTGTGCTCATTGGAATACAGTAATGTAGTCTATGCAAATGAGGTCAAAGCAGAAAATAGAGCTGTGCAGATGGGATAAATATAGTGTGGATGGGGGGAGGAGACACAGCAGTGTGGATAGGAGAGACACAAGGCATGTAGAGAAGGGAAGGTTAAGCAGTACAGAGGGGGGGTGGGGCCTGGGCTGTGGGTGCTGGGTTGATTTGTGTTGTGTGGTGCATATGAATATATAAATATTGTCTTTTGCAGTAGTACTTCAGGTCCCAGCAGGCATCCCCTGCATACTGGCACTTGGAGAACCACAATACCAGCAGGCAACCATTTTTTTAAATATTTTTTTTTAGCTGCACCTTCACCTGGGGGGGCTGCCACTTCCCCAGGACTTCTATGTCGTCTTCAAATGGAGGGCGATGGCCTTTAAACTTTTTTTCCTGGCCGTCGCCCATCTAGGGCTTAGCGGGACCTTCACCTGGGGGAACGGCAACCTTAAGCTCTTTTTCATGGCTGCCACTTCCACAGGACTTCTACAGCGTCTTCACCTTGAGGGCAATGGCCGTTAAGCTCTTTTAACTTGGCTGTCGCCCATCCAAGGCTTCAGTGGCATCTTCTATCTTCTTTCTTCAGCAGCTCTTCTCTGCTGCCTCCCAACCGCCGACTGAGTGCACGGACCTCGTGCTGGCAGCATTTAAGCCAGCCAAGGGGGCGGGGCGATGACATCGTGAGCCATGATTGGCTCGTGGTGGCCATCTTTTAATTTCCAAAATGGCAGCTGAGGCTCCATTTTGGAATAGGGCATGCTCGGTTCTCACCATTGAATTTAATGGTGAGAAGCGCTCATGGGCTTAGAGGCGGAAAGCTCGCCTCTCTCAGCAAATGATCGCACCGCACCGGGATTTCTGGACTGAAATCCTGCAACAGAGCTATCATTCGGGTAGTAGTGTCCTTAGAGGACACTACTAATGTCCGCGGAATCGGGTAATTTTTTTTTTGCCAAGACCCAGGAGTTGCCTACTTTGGAACGAAGAGGACAGATCTACGCAAAGGAGGAGGTGAGTATGGATTTTTTATTACAGGTACACCTTTGGATTACCTACTGGAGAAGAGGACAAATTGGCTTCAGGGATACTAGGTGAGTATGTGAGACAGTGTGTGCATGTGTAAGTACATGTGTGTGTGCATGTATGTTTTAGTAAAATTATACTTTTCTATGGTGTGTGTTGTGTGTTTTTTAATACTGCTATTGTTGTGGAACTACAGCTACCAGCATGCCCTTAATGCCCCGCATGCTGGCACTTATGGTTCTCCAAGTACCAGCATACGGGGGAGGCTTGTTGGGAATTGTAGTTCCCCAGCAAAAGCCAATATTTATATTTTCAAATGCACCACACTTTACATAATCAACCCAGCACGCACCGCCCAGGGGTGCTGGGGTAGCCCTGGGCTCAGCCTGGGCCTTGGGTGCCCTGAGGAGGGGGACCCCTTTATTGGGGGGTCCTCAACTCCCTAGGGATCCCTGGCCTGCGCTGACTAGTGGTAAGGGGTGATGCTGTGGCTGGGGGGACCGGTGAAAGGGCTCCCCTGGTTGTGGCATCACCCCCTCACTAGAATGAGTCTGGTGCTGGTTCTGGGAAATACAGGGGGGCCCTATGCATTTTTTTCCCCTTATTTCCAGGACCAGGACTGGCTCAGAGCCCTGTGCTGGTTGTGCTAAATATGGAGGACCCCTACATCATTTGTCCTCCATATTTTGGCAACCAAGACAGGTCCATTTTTTTTAGTGTTTTTTTTTGTAAACACATGCAGCCAGTCCTGGTTGTGCTTAAATGTAGGGGACAAATGATATAGGGGTCCTCCATATTTAAGCACAATCCAGCACTGGGCTAGTCAGATCCAGCCCTGGTTGCCAAAATACGGGGGACAAATGATGTAGGGGTCCCCCATAAGTTGTGCATCCAGCACTGGGATCTGATCCAGTCCTTGTTCTGGAAATACAGGGGAAAAAATTAGTAGGGTCCCCCTGTATTCTCCAGGACAAGCACTGGACTATTTCTAATGGTGGGCAGATGCCACAGCCAGGGGAGCCTTTTCACCGGGCCCCCCAGCTGCAGCATCAGCCCTGACCACTAGTCAGTTCAGGCTGGGGATTCCTGAGGAGCTGGGGACCCCTCCAATAGAGGGGTCCCCTCCTCAGGGCACCCCAGGCCTAGGCTGGTAGCCCAGGGCTACCCCCAACACCCGTGGGCGGTGGGTGCTGGGTTGATTGTGTGATGTAGTGCATTTTAAAGAGTGTTTTATTTGCAGGTGAACTATAGGTCCCAGCATGCCTCCCTGCATGCTGGTACTTGAAAAAACACAAGTACCAGTATGCTGGGCATTAGGGCCCACTGCCACCTGTAGTCCACCTGTAAAATAAAAATATTAAAATAACACAACACACTTTAATATTGTAATATTTTATTTTACAGGTTTTCACCTGGGGGAAGGCGGCCTTTAAGCTCTTTTAAGAGGCCGCCACCACCCCAGGGCTGAGGCCTCTTCACCCTGGTGGGCGCCAACCCACCAGAGCTTCAGCGACTTCACCTGGCAGGTGCCAACCTGCCAGGGCTTTGTCATCTTTGCTTAGCAGATGCCAACCCACCAGGGCTTTGGCATATTCGCCTGGAGGGCACCAACCTGCCAGGGCTTCAACGTCTTCACCTAGGGGGCAGCAGCCTGTGTCAGCTCTTTTTTGTGGCTGCTGCCCACTAGGACTTCTGGCATCTTCGCCTGGCGGGCGCCAACCCACCAGGGCTTTGGTGTCTTCAGCTAGTGAGTGGCAGCCTGTGTTAGCTCTTTTTCATGGCTGCCTCCAACTAGGACTTCTGGTAACTTCACCAGGTGGGAGCCAACCTGCCAGGTCTTTGACATCTTCACCTAATGGGCAGCAGCCTGTGTCAGCTCTTTTTCATGGCTGCCTCCCACATTCAGACTTTCAGTGTCTTCATCTGGCATGCGCCAACCCACCAGGGCTTCTGTGTCTTTGCACAGTGGGTGGCAGCCTGTGCTAGCTCTTTTTTGTGGATGCCTCCCACTATTACTTATTTCATCTTCACCTGGTGAATGCTAACCTGCCAGGGCTTCAGCGTCTTCGCCTGGTGGGCACCAACCCACTAACTCTCCGGCATATTCACCTGTGGGCACCAACCAACCAGGGCTTTGGCATCTTCACCTAGTGGGTGGCAGCCTATGTCAGCTCTTTTACTTGACTGCCGCCCACCAAGTCTTCTGCATCTGCGCCTGGTGGGCACTAGGGCTTCGGTGTCTTTGTCTAGCAGGCGCCATCCTGCCAGGTCTTCGACATCTTCACCTAGTGGGCAGCAGCCTGTGTCGGCTCTTTTAAGTGGCTGCCACCCACTAGAACTTCCGGCATCTTCACCTGGTGGGTGCCAACCCGCCAGGTGAACAGGGCTTTGGTGTCTTCGCCTATTGGGCGGCAGTCTGTGTTAGCTCATTTTCGTGGCTGCCTCCCACTAGGACTTCAGGTGTCTTCGCCTGGTGGACGCCAACCCGCCAGGGCTTCTGTGTCTTTGCCTAGTGGGCGGCAGCCTGTGCTAGCTCTTTTTCGTGGCTGCCTCCCACTAGGACTTATGTCATCTTCACCTGGCAGATGCTAACCTGCCAGGGCTTCGGTGTCTTCACCTGGTGGGCACCAACCCACTAAGGCTCTGGCATAATTGCCTGGTGGGCACCAACCCACCAGGGCTTTGGCGTCTTCACCTAGTGGGTGGCAGCCTATGTCAACTATTTTACTTGACTGCTGCCGACCAAGTCTTCTGCATCTGTGCCTGGCAGGCACTAGGGCTTCAGCATTGTCGCCTAGCAGGTGCCATCCTGCCAGGTCTTTGATGTCTTCACCTAGTGGGCGGCAGCCTGTGTCAGCTCAGTTAAGTGGCTGCCACCCGCTAGGACTAGGACTTCCGGCGTCTTCACCTGGCGGGTGCCAACCCACCAGAGCTTTGGTGTCTTTGCCTATTGGGTGGCAGTCTGTGTTAGCTCTTTTTTGCGGCTCCCTCCCACTAGGACTTCTGGTGTCTGGTGGGCGCAAACCTGCCAGGGCTTCGGCATCTTCATCTGGTGGGTGCCAACCTGCCAGGGCTTCAACGTCTTCACCTAGTGGGCGACTGCCTGTATCAGCTCTTTTTAATGGCTGCCACCCACTAGGATTTATAGTGTCTTTGCCTGGCGGGCGCCCACCCGCCAGGGCTTCTGGTGTCTTCACTTGGGGGGTGGCTGCCACCTCCCCAGGGCTTCTGTGGTTCTCTTCAGGTGCCACCACCACCAATGTCGTCCCGAGTCATGATTGGCTCGCGGCGGCCATCTTTGAAAAAAGAATGGCTGCCGCGAGCCAATCACGCCTTGCAACATCATCGCCGCTGGCAAACGGCAGCTGCGGGACCGGCGCCTATTCAGGTATTGGTGGCAGGCCTGGATTCGAGAGGATCCAGTCCCCGCCGGCCATTCTTCCGAGTACGGCATTGGCGCCCATTTCAAAAATATCAGCTCTTTCAAGTGGCTGCTGCCCACTAGGACTTCCGGCGTCTTCACCTGGCGTGTTCCAACCCACCAGGGCTTTGGTGTCTTTGCCTATTGGGCGGCAGTCTGTGTTAGCTCTTTTTCATGGCTGCCTCCCACTAGGACTTCTGGTGTTTTCGCCTG
This sequence comes from Taudactylus pleione, assembly GCA_031769625.1. Taxonomy (NCBI): domain Eukaryota; kingdom Metazoa; phylum Chordata; class Amphibia; order Anura; family Myobatrachidae; genus Taudactylus; species Taudactylus pleione. Next base: position 1,172,448 of record JAUIMM010000307.1, read on the forward strand.
GTGGGCGCAAACCTGCCAGGGCTTCGGCATCTTCACCTGGTGGGTGCCAACCCACCAGGGCTTCGATGTCTTCACCTAGTGGGTGACTGCCTGTATCAGCTCTTTTTAATGGCTGCCGCCCACTAGGACTTATGGCATATTTGCCTGGCGGGTGCCCACCCACCAGGGCTTCTGGTGTCTTCACCTGGGGGGGTGGCTGCCACCTCTCCAGGGCTTCTGTGGTCCTCTTCAGGTGCCACCACCTCCAATGATGTCAAGAGTCATGATTGGCTCGTGGCGGCCATCTTTGAAAAAAAGATGGCCACCGCGAGCCAATCACGGCTCACAACATCATTGTCGACAGCAAACGGCAGCCGCGGGACCGGCACCTATTCAGGAGTTGGTGGCGGGCCTGGATCCGACAGGATCCAGTCCCCGCCTGCCATTCTTACGAGTATGGCATCGGCGCCCATTTCAAAAATGGCTCCTTAGCGCCATTTTTGAAATTCAAAGATGGCCGCCGCGAGCCGTGATTGGCAGAATGGCTGGCAGGGACTGTATACTCTTGAATTCAGGCCCGCCGCCAGGGCCCTCACTGCCGCCGGACCCTCCGCTGCCATCCGCGCCCCCCTTGCTACCGCCGCGACCTACCGCCCATCAATGACACTGCTGTCACTGATGTCCCCGCTGCTGATGATGTCCCCACCACTGCATCCGTGTCCCCGCCGCTGCTACCATTGCCCGCTATCCGGCGCCCGCAGTCAGCAGTAAACGATGGTTATCTTGCTGCACCCAAGTGAAGCCACTATAACTACACCTGCTGGAGGCTCCTACTGAGGCTGCACAACAAGTTGAAAAGTCCTATCTTTATAATGGCACATTCTTGAGGTAATAGTTTAAATTTACCTGAACCCCAAAAGCACGTACCCTGGCACAATAGCTACCTAATAAATCAAACCCCAAGTCTAAGTTCCTCCCCTACCCTGAGTTTTGCCTTCCCAAAAATCCCCCATAGACTATAGCAGAAAAGGGTTCCTAATTAAGAATGTTAGAAAAATGTGACAGTTGGAGCTTTAGATTGCTCTCATGTCCTCACTTTTTATGTATTTGCCCTGAAAGTTGGCATGCAGCACCCGGTGACAGTTCTACCCGGCCTTGCCAAATTTCAGATCCGTACTCCCTATAGCTTTTGAGGTGTAGCCCTTTAAACACCCTAACCCCCTTTGGAATTCTCTATGGAGAAATACGTTTTTTTTAGATGCAGCCTTAACTGTATTAGCTGCACATGTTTGCCCAGCACCCTATTAAAGGCCTTCATAATAGCTTTTCTATTATTTTTGCCCACAACCTCTAGGATTAAATGAAATGCATCCAAGAACAGCAAATCTATTTCTGTGCATGTATAGGCCAATGGTTTCTCCCACATACCAATAATCTTGCCTACATTAAACAATGGTCATTGATGGTTATATCACATCCCTTAGTGCTGTTAACTTATAGGCCATTTTTATTAGGCAAATATTATATCAATACTCTATATTTACTGGCTAAGTAATAACTTGCATTTGATGTGTGGACATATGGAAGTCTTCGTCTTAAAGTGATGTGTGTATGTGTGTAGTCTATTGTTCTAAGGTGGTGTGAGCCAGCAAGAAATGTGCCATAGTTATATTTACTTAAAAATAACAAACATATGTTTGTTCACCCAGATACAATTTTTTTTTCTGAAAGCTTCACTTTAATCAATATGGATGTCTATTTTCATGTAACTAGATTACTTTATGTTTGCTTTAGGTGTTTTCATTAACATTTATACATATTTAAGTGTAAAAACTATGAACCTAGTGACATATATTTTCATTTTCCACTTTATATACTTATTTATTCACTATTGCAGTTGGTATAAAACCATCTGGTTATTGTTGGGGAAATCAAGGTACCCGTACATTGTGACAGCTGTGCCTTAAGAATGAAAGGGAGTGAGGTGAGTAATAATGATGCAGCCTAACAAATTAAATCCTTTGTTTCAAACAGACAATGTTTTAATTAGTGTCATGTGGAACTCTGTGTAAGTTACTTACTGAGAGACAACATATGTTTGCAAACAACAAAAACTACTGTTTTCAACACAACACGCCTCAAGCTTATTGAAATGGAAGTATTTCTAATTCCTAACCCCAATGAATTGTAGTTAACGACTGTACAATGTTAACTCACAAGTGTTCAGAAAATCAAATAAGATTGCTTTTACATTGCCGTTTTACTGTAGTTAAATGTTAATTGAGATACATGTGTTTAATACCTAGGGTATTTCACAATTTAAAGTTGATAAAACATAAACTGCTAGCTGTAAATCACATTACCTCACTAATGCAGGGAGGTAATCAGCATAATAATTCTAATTTTCTTCTTACCCAAGGCTGTGAGACACTAATGACTGTCTTTAGTAGCCGTCTGAACTGAATTACTCTTTAGTGTAAGATCACAAAATCAAAATTAAAATCAAATAAATTAAAATTTTGATCCTTGCACTCAGTCTAGTCATTAGTTGTCCTTTGTTGTTGCCCTGTATTTGTGGTTTTTCTGCAATGCCTTTATTATTGTACTTTCTGCACATAATTTTCTCACTCCTCACATGCAAGTCATTTTGAACATTGGTTAACATTTGGCAAACTAACTGTATCATTCAATCTGCAATAAATGAATGTGGCTAGCCATCAACAGAATAAATTATAGTTTAAGTTAAATATATGGTTTCAATTCTTAATGATTTTGTATCAGTAGAATAATAATTAAAAACTAAAAGAGGTTAGAAAGAATTATTAGCAGCTGTGCTAGGAATAAATAATAATAAATAAATACAACAATCATCCCCTTATAGGGATTAAGGGCCTGATTCAGACTTGTACACAATATTGGATAGTAATATATTGGATACCTGCGCACTGGACTTGTATTGTAAACTTCTACTTCTTTGGGAGTGCTGCTGGTAATGAAAGAAAGTTTGCCTTTCCTCTAATGATAACTATATAGAAAACAGGAAGTACTTTACAGCGCTCACCCTTGGTGAATGGTGTGCGTCTAGTGTATAAATCCCAGTCCCTATGTAATCATTCACACTGTCTAGGTGTACACCAAAGAAGCATAATATGGTACACAAATACAAAAATGAAATATACCTTAAACCAAAAGACCATGTCAATAGGAGCATGAAAAAAAAACAATAAGCAAATATGTAGATATATATATAAAAAATAAAGAAGGAAAATAAGGGGGGGTCTAATTTGCTAGTTGCAGTGGCGTCCCGCTGATATTGATAGGTGATGGTTTTTGATGGATGATCAGTGTGGTGCAGGAGCGGTGTATTGCTGGTGGATGAGGTGAACTTGCACAGGGCTGAGTCGAGGGTCTCTGGACTGTGCTGCCTTACCTGGCTGCCAGGTGCTCGGGTTCGTCTTTTGGAGAGACGTGCCTGGGGTCTGGCAGTCATGGAGGTGCTCCTGTCTGGGGAGGGGAGGTCACTGGTTCGGGTTTGGAGAAACCTGTCACCAGGTGCCCCTGCCACTACGGAGACTTACTTGATGTTCCCTGCGCCGTTTGTCTCTCCGTCCAGTGTCCTGTCACACTGCTGGCCACCGCATCTCTTTCTTCCATCTGCTTCCTGGCTGTCAAGTCACGTGACTTCTGTGGAGCTGGCCTTCGTCTCTGCATAGGTCTCTCTTGTTGATAGCGTAATATTGGTGTGTCCCAACACATTTCAGCTTGTTAAGCCTCCCTCTGTGGTTGTGAATACTGTTTGTTCATTCAAATAGGTTTATATAGGCCTTGTGCAATGTTCTTGTTGAGTTTCAATATTGGTTAATTGGTAAATTGATCAGATTCTCTATTTTTTGCTGTGCTCTTATCTTGCAGTGGCCATTTTCTTGAAGTTCCAGTGTATTATATGGGATAGCCCGCATGTGCAGGGTTAATTGGCCATTTTGGATGGGCCTTAGTTGATCTTAAAGGTGAATACACATATATATATATTAGATGTGATAGTCAGGTAAATAAAAGCTTATATAAAGGTGATTTGATACACTCTATGTCATTGAATGTTGCTAATATATATGAGTGTATTTTACCTTGTGTATATATAAATATTGGGCAATAGTTGTTATTATTTAAATATATATGAATATTCTTATTTCTATTAATGTCTGCATATATAGTTCCCACCCTCCCAAAATGGCACTTGGGGGATATATATCTGTACAGAGGCAGAGGTAATAAATGGTAATCATAAATGATAGGGTGATGATGGGTAACATCAAGTACATCAAGGTGCATTTTTTTCCATTGTGGGACGTGCAAAGCGTGCAAAACCATTGGATACAGAAACACTAAACCCACCACAGAGATCACGTCTCCTACTAACAATGTCATTTTCAGAATCAAAGATAGAGTCCCTTGTAATTCAAAGGGTGTGGTATACACATTAATATGCCCATGTCCTAAACTAAATAAAGGAAGAACCATTCGACCCCTAAAAACAAGAATGGGGGAGCATATATGGAATATCCAAAGGGGTACTGAAGACCATCCCCTATCATCCCAGTATAAAGATTATCACGACTGCAACCAAGCAAATTTAAAATTTATTGGCATAAAAGAAGTGAAAAGAAGATGGAGAGGAGGAGATTACATTCATCTCATCAATAAAGAAGAACTCAAATGCATGCTCCAACTAGAACACTGGCCCCAAAAGGACTGAATCTAGACAATGAGCTCAAGTCCTTCATCTGTCATAACTAACACATAGATATAATTTATCTCACCCATCATCACCCTATCATTTATAATTACCACCTATTACCTCTGCCTCTGTACAGATATATATCCCCCAAGTGCCATTTTGGGAGGGTGGGAACTATATATGCAGACATTAATAGAAATGAGGATATTCATATATATTTAAATAATAACAACTATTGCCCAATATTTATATATACACAAGGTAAAATACACTCATATATATTAGCAACATTCAATGACATAGAGTGTATCAAATCACCTTTATATAAGCTTTTATTTACCTGACTATCACATCTAATGTACATATGTGTCTTCACCTTTAAGATCAACTAAGGCCCATCCAAAATGGCCAATTAACCCTGCACATGCGGGTTATCCCATATAATACACTGGAACTTCAAGAAAATGGCCACTGCAAGATATGAGCACAGCAAAAAAAAGAGAATCTGATCAATTTACCAATTAACCAATATTGAAACTCAACAAGAACATTGCACAAGGCCTATTTAAACCTATTTGAATGCACGAACACTATTCACAACCCCAGAGGAAGGCTTAACAAGCTGAAATGCGTTGGGACACACCAATATTACCCTATCAACAAGAGAGACCTATGCAGAGACGAAGGCCAGGTCCGCAGAAGTCAGGTGACTTGACAGCCAGGAAGCAGATGGAAGAAAGAGATGCTGCGGCCAGCAGTGTGACAGGACCCTGGATGGAGAGACAGACAGTGCAGGGAACAGCAGGTAAGTCTCCGTAGTGGCAGGGGCACCTGGTGACAGGTTTCTCCAAACCCGAACCAGTGGCCTCCCCTCCTCAGACAGGAGCACCTCCACGACCGCCGGACCCCGGGCACATCTCTCCAAAAGACGAACCCGAGCACCTGGCAGCCAGGTAAGGCAGCACAGTCCAGAGACCCCCGATTCAACCCTGTGCAAGTTCACCTCATTCGCCAGCAATACACCGCTCCTGCACCACACTGATCATTCATCAAAAACCATCACCTATCAATATCAGAAGAACGCCACTGCAACTAGCAAATTAGACCCCCCCTTATTTTCCTTCTTTAATTTTGATATATATATATCTACATATTTACTTATTGTTTTTTTTTCATGCTCCTATTGACATTGTCTTTTGGTTTAAGGTATATTTCATTTTTGTATTTGTGTAATATACATCTATTTATGATGACATAGTAAAAGGTTTAACTATATTATGCTTCTTTGGTGTACACCTAGACAGTGTTTGATTACATAGGGACTGGGATTTATACACTAGATGCACACCATTCACCAAGGGTAAGCACTCTAAAGTACTTCCTGGTTTCTATAGACTTGTACACAAAACTGACGGTTTGTGTATGTATAACACCGATGTTTGCCGATTGGCACATGCGCAGAATCTTTACTGCGCGTGCACTGATCGTTGTTTGTGAGATTGCTTGCAGTACCCCCTAAGCTGCAACATTACTTACATGCTGCTTCTCTTTGTGGACAGGGAAGGGGTGGTGATGGAGAGCATTTTTTAAAAAGGGGGAACATCGCCATTATTTTTGAGGCATGTCGATGCCAGTGTTTGTGTCTTCCATTGCAGATTCACTGACTCTAGCTACTTTCATTTCTCCTGAGGGTTTCTCAGATGGGCAATGTTCACACACATGATCCATTGGCTGTGTCCTTGGATGCAGAAGCAGATCACAGAAGCCGACAGGAGGCATCTATTTATACAAGACGCCTCTTGTGGCATTACAATCATTTCACATCACCACTGCGTACAACTCTTGTTCAGGCCCATCTCTGAATCAGACCCAAATTACATGCAATAGATGGGCACATTACTCACACACTACAAGAACCGGTGTCCAAGTCTTCAAACTTCAGTGAGTTCAGGTTTGAATTGAATAAGTCTGTGAGTAAATGTGAAGACCGACATGATTAATGATATAATTCCTTTCTTTTTCTTTCAGAATGTTAAGATGGTTATTTGACATGCACATACCCCACAACAGTCCCACTTTTCAGATACTGTCCTGCCATCCCACCGGTGAGCCGCAGTGTCCCACAAGGGAGAAAATTTGGTGGGAGCAATCTCTTACCACTGATATGTATGTGCACAGTATCTACACAGTGAGAGGGAGAGCCAGTAAGGAGTCCAGCATATCCAGGAGTGCTGGGCACTCCCCCAGAGTGATGGAAACAAGGGTGTGCAGTGAGGCCTCACCCCATTATCATGTGGTCATACCCATAATTTTGATTCCAGGCACCTTTCTTGGGTACTCCTCTTTTGCACATGACATGGGCCCCTAATTTAGGGAGGTATGCATGCAGAGTGCCTGGGATGTCACCATGCAGCTTTGAAAGCTGCCACCTGTAGCGTCTGGAGGTTCAGCAGTGTCAGCTTATGTCTAGTTGCCCTAAGTGTCCTGGGAACACACAGCTTCTGCCACCAGAGATCCGCAGGAACTCCTGGCCCCGGCGACCCTGCCCCCTCATGTCACATGTTAGGAGGTGGTGCTAGCACAGGGTACATTGTTGCTCTGTTATGGCCCTGGCTGTCTCCCAATTCACACCAGAAGCTCATACTTAAGCAATCCAGTGTGGTCAAGATGGGAACTGACATTGGATGCTTTCCATGTTATAAAATACTGGAATTTGCAAGGACAGCAGCTAGCATGGGGCAAATGGCAATAGGAAATAAAGAATGAGAGAGAGAAAAGAATAAAAGTAACAGCTACAAGAAAATATCTAAAAAATAATTACACTAAGGAAATGCCATGTGCAACAGCTAGTCTGTCATTGTTTTTCAACATAATAGGACTGATGCAACGTTGAATGCATGTCAGCTTTGCAAATATATCTTGCATGTTTTTGCATTGTGTATGCTCTGGAGCTAAGCACATGCAAGTATGGGCAATGCAGAGTCAGTCGCATCTCTACTTGCACATAAATGGGTGTAATGTTTTTTTGGAACAATGCATTTTCTCATAGGCAAAATTCAGTGGTGACATGATGATGAAATTAAGAGCTATGCAGAGTTGTGTATATGTATAATTACACCTGTTTACAGTCTCATCTTTTGCCCCAATGACAGGTGTACATATGTGTGCCCTAATGCTAATTTTGAGTACAAAAAGATGCTTGGCAGAGCAGAAATGCAATGGATCTTGCGCACCTAGAGGTGCTATTTAGCGTAACTTGAGCCACAGTGTATAAGGACAGATCTGTTTATTTTTTCAGTGCAAGTGATTCAGTTTAACATTTTTGATTTAATCATTGTGGCCTGTTAGTGGTGTGTTCTACTATTGTCAGGGGCGTATCTATAATGAGTGCAGGGTGTGCAGTGCACATGAGCATCTGAGTCCCAGGGGGGCCACATCGCACACCCTGCACCCATACTTTCTAATACTTACCTCTCTGAAGTCCAACATTGGCTGGAGAGGTGCTACACAGAATGCCAGGAAAATGGACACTTCAGCCATTTCCCCAGTGTTCTGAGCATGCACAGTAGGGAAACTGCAGTAGACTCTGGGCACAGACTAGTGCCTGGAGTCTACTGAACCTGTCAGTGCACCACGGCCGCCGGACAGTGAGTTAACATGGACCCCCCTCCTCTCTTAATATGCCCCTGACTATTGTACTATATATACTGAGGTGTTTTTTATTAGCAGCTATATAATCTACCTAAATGCATTTGTTCAGCAACATTAATATTAAAATATACACATTTTCTTGTTTGAGGTATCATGTGTGCGACAAAATTTCAAGAGAAAACAAAGAATTGTTCTCTACATTTATCACAATTGTGGATACATTATCTTTAAAATTAGAATGCAAAATTTGTAATTATCGTTTGTTGTAAATGTATTTATTACCTGTATTTGAAGTCTCAGCAGAATTCTAAGAAATTGTTCTTAACTTCTATTTGCATACTGATGGATTGGCCTTATCATTTATCTACACCAAAGTACACTAGTGCTGTGTGAAATTTTTTATGTGTTTGGATTTAGTGTTAAATAATCCTGTGACAAGGGTATTATGGTCCTGATTCAGAGCCGCTCGCTCTGACCAGAGCGCTCGCTCTGAATCAGGGCCCTCCTCCATTAAAATGGAGCGTCCTCCTGGACGCTCGTATAGCTGTGGGTGACCACCCACAGCATATACGAGCATCCAAAAAGATGGTCGCGATGGTCTTGACCATCGCGACCATCGGACTTGCGACGGAAACCCTGCGGTAGGGTTTCCCAGCCACAAGTCCTGGAGTGATTTTGGCTCTATCAGAGCCAAAATCACTCCCACTGACATCACTAGTGATGTCAGTGGGGCCGGCTTCAGACAGTAGGCGTTCCCAAGGGAACGCCTCCGTCTGGCCGCCACGCCCCCGGCACTCCCACCAAAGGGGGCGTGCTGTCAGTCACCATCGACAGCACGCCCCTTTGGTGCGAGACCCAGAGCGACAGCTTGGCTGTCGCAGTCCGGATCTCGCGCATGCGCACGATGGAGCTCCCTCCGTCGTGCGCATGCGCAGTGGGGACCATCGACCCACTTGCGAGCGTACTGCCGCTTGCGAGTGGGTCTGAATGACACCCTATGTTTGGTACTTAAGAAAGATTATAAGATGCAGTTGTTTGGCTCAATAATTAATGCATGATTATTAGGGGAGAGCAGGTTCGGATTTCTGAAATCCGAACCCCTCCGAGCCCCCCCGATTCGAGGCAGATCCGAGTCAGGCTCGACTTTTCCCGCCTGACTCGGATCTGAAATCGAGGCAAAACTTCATCATCCCGCCTTCCGAGTCTCGCGGGTTTTGGATCCTATATAAGGTACCTGCGTCGGCGCCATTTTCTCGCTCGGCTGTGGACAGTGAAGAGGGAGGGTGGGAGTTAGGGCTGGCTGGGCTGTGTAGTGTAGTGTAGTGTAGTGCAGAGTAGTGTTGTGCTGTGCAGTGCTGCGCTGTGCTGCTGTGTCCACTACTTCAAAGTCCATAGGGGCTGGCTGGACTGTGTTGTGCAGTCAGTTCTCCATAGGGGCTGTGTCCACTCCAAAGTCCTGTGCAGTGTCCCAGTCCTAAAGGGGTGCTGTAGTGTTGTCCAGGGGGTGCTCTGTCCATCAGGGGTGCTCCCCCCAAGTGCTAAAAAAATAATATTTTTTCTGTGTTTGTGAATTGTGTGCGCAGTAGCCGCACGTGCATCAACAAAGTAGTGCCAAGCGTGCACCTGTGTCATAAGTAAAGGGCCGGCTGGCTTGACCGTTAAAGGCTGCTGTAACCCCCAAAGTACACTCCAGCCCAAACCAAAAAAATATATATTTTCTGTGTTTGTGACTTGTGTGCACTGTGACTGCACGTGCATCAACAAAGGAGCAGCGCCAAGTGTGCGCCTGTGTCCCATAAGTAAAGAGCCGGCTGGCTCATTTCTTAAAGGGTGGTGTAACCCACAAAGTGCACTACTCTCCAGAAAAATAAAAAAATATTTTCTGTGTTTGTGTGCACTTTAGCTGCACGTATATATCAATATAACATAAATGGAGGACCAAACTTTCTCCGATAAAAATAAAATAGGGAAAGATCAAGAACCACTTCCTCCTAGTGCTATTGCTGCTGGTGGGAGTTGTTCATCATCCCAGAGAGGAAGTAGGAGCATCACTACTTTTATTAAACAATTGACCCTCCAACAGTCCCTAGCGATGAGGATGAAGTACGACAGCAGTCATCCTGAAGCAAAACGTATAACTGAGAGCTTGACTGCTATGTTGGTGTTAGACGTGCGTCCAGTATCCGCCATTAGTGCAGTGGGATTTAGACAATTGATGGAGGTAGTGTGTCCACGGTTCCAAATCCCGTCTAGATTCCACCTGCATCCTCAAAGCAGCAGCGACAAGCGTGCGTCTGTCTGTTAAAGGGTGGTGACACCCTCAAAGTGTGCTACACAAACAATAAAAATTTTGTTCTTTTTTTTTGGTCTTTGTGAAATGTGTGGGCTGTAGCCGCACCTGAATCCTTAAAGCAGCAGCGACAAGCGTGCGTCTGTCTGTTAAAGGGTGGTGACACCCTCAAAGTGTGCTACACAAACAATAAAAATATTGTTCTTTTTTTTCGGTCTTTGTGAATTGTGTGGGCTGTAGCCGCACTTGCATCCTCAAAGCAGCAGCGACAAGCGTGCGTCTGTCTGTTAAAGGGTGGTGTAACCCTCAAAGTGCGCTCCACAAACAATAAAAATATTCTTTTTTTTTGTCTGTCTTTGTGAATTGTGTGGGCTGTAGCCGCACTTGCATCCTCAAAGCAGCAGCGACAAGCATGCGTCTGTCTGTTAAAGGATTACATCCAGGACAGCATCCAAGTAGGCATGTCAGACAGTCCGTACCTGTACTGGCAGGAAAAAGAAGCAATTTGGAGGTCCCTGTACAAACTGGCTCTATTTTACCTGAGTTGCCCCCCCTCCAGTGTGTACTCCGAAAGAGTGTTTAGTACAGCCGGGAACCTTGTCAGCGAAAGGCGTAGGAGGTTGCTTCCACAAAATGTGGAGAAGATGATATTCATAAAATGAATTATCAACTCTTCCAGGGAGACCAGCCTCCAGAACGTACAGAGGGACCTGTGGTTCCAGCGGGGACAAATTAATACTCTGTGAGGATGAGGATGTACACACTGAAGAGGGTGAGGAATCGGTGGATGAGGAGGATGAGGATGACATCTTGCCTCCGTAGAGCCAGTTTGTGCAGGGACAGATTAATTGCCAGCTTGTTTTGTGGGGGCCCAAACGAACCAATCATTTCAGCCACAGTTGTGTGGCAGACCCTGGCGCTGAAATGATTGGTTTGTTAAAGTGTGCATGTCCTGTTTATACAACATAAGGGTGGGTGGGAGGGCCCAAGGACAATTCCATCTTGCACCTCTTTTTTTTCTTTGCATTATGTACAGTTTGGGGCCTAGTTTTTCAAACTGCCATCCTGTCTGCCACTGCAGTTTCACGCCTAGATGGGTCACTCGTGTCGCTTAGCATAGTCATCCAGCTACCTCGGTGCAACCTTTTGGACATAAAAACACTATTGTGAGGTGTGAGGTGTTCAGAATAGACTGGAAATGAGTGGAAATTAAGGTTATTGAGGTTAATAATAGCATAGGAGCAGAAAAACCTACAAATTCTGTGATTTTAGCTGTTTTTATGCTTTTTTTCAAAAAAATACAGATCACCCCAAAACACAAAACCCAGAACCCAAAACACGGAAGGGTGGTTTTGGCAAAACCAATCCAGATCAAACACACGAAGAAAGATCCAGATCCAAAACCAAAACACAAAACACGAAAAGTGGCCGGTGCACACCCCTAATGATTATACAACTTTTTAGATGTTTAGAACTTAGATGTTTGGGATATGAGGAAAAACTTACGATGTTGGAGCTACCATAATTGGCTGATATTTGCACAGCTGGGCATTGCGGCAATTCCCTATGGCACTTCACACAGAATTGTATTCCCCTTTAAAATAAAAATGTCTCCTTAATGGTTTACATGAGGATCAGTGCATCACATTATAATGCCCTGTGTACTTTAATCCATCACTAAAATGTTCTCAGGATGGTAAATTGGTAACTACAGTAGAGTGCTTTGGCCCTGATTCTGAGCTGAACGCTATGACAGAGCACTCGCTCTGAATCAGGGCCGGCCCTCTTACTTTTTTGAGCGACCTCCTGGCCACTCACATAGCTGTGGGTGACCACCCACAGCTATAGCGAGCGGCCAAAATGTTGGTTGCGATGGTCAAGACCATCGCGACCATCGGGCTTGCGACAAGACCCTTGCGGTAGGGTCTCACTGCCGCAAGCCCTGGGGTGCTTTTGGCTCTATCAGAGCCAAAAGCACTCCCACTGACATCACTAGTGATGTCAGTGGGGCTGGCCCCAGACGGTAGGCGTTCCCATGGGAACGCCTCCGTCTGGGCAGCAACGCCCCCGGCACGCCTATCAAAGGGGGCGTGCTGTCAATCACCATCGACAGCACGCCCCCTTTGGTGCAAGACCCATAACGACGGCTTGGCCATCGTTAATCGGGTCTCGCGCATGCGCACGACGGAGCCGCCTCCATCGTGCGCATACACACTTGGGCAACATTGAGCCGCTTGCGAGCGCTCAGCGCTCGCGAGCGGGTCTGAATCAGGCCCTTTGTGTATATTATACTGTTCAGTAAAATGATCCTTGGATTGTACAGCTATTATTTTAATTGGCTCTGTATTGTATAGTGGTCACTGTAATGTTTTGTATATTGTATATTGGTATATTAGTCACTAGAATTCTGTCTGTCTTGCATAAACCAAGAAATGTTTTTAAAAAAGGTAATAGTGTAATAAAAGCAACTATCAATACAGGGATTACCATCTTTGTATTGTTACTAAAGGGTAAGCTGATGGAAAACCAACCAAATGAACAACTTTAGAACACAATAAAACATCAGACTATCTATTGAAAACTTTTACATAAACAGGTATACAAACCACAGATTTACTAAGCATCTGTGGTCAAACCACTTAAATAATAAACTACCAACTACATGTCTAGGTACTTCTGCGGGCAGTTAAACCTCAGTGCAGTGTCTGATGACATATAGATGTTCTGCCTCAACTGCAACAAATTAATAAACCTGTATGATCTCATCAAGGATCAGCTTGAGCCAGACACTGCACAGTCACATACCATATTATTACACTGCACAAGCTGCTGTGTTGATAAGCTAAAATAATTGTCTGTACCTATAATGCTGCAATCTCATTACATCTGTGCATTAAGAATGATTATATTTGATCGCACATATATATATATATATATATATATATATATATATATATATATATAATATAGGAAGGTATCGTGGGCGGCACTCAAAGGACTTCAGTATGTAAGTAGTAAAAGAGGAGACACTACTCCATGTTTGTACTTGTGTATGTCATTCTCTGCTACCATTAGGTCTAATTTTAGCAGCATTTGCTTTTACATTTTGTATATTGGACACTAACTATGAGTACATTAGTCCGTGGCTATTTTGTATGCACAATTATTGGTGTGGTGGTTTGTTTGTATTTGAGCCTTTTTTCCTTCAGACACTGTTTCCTTTCAGATGGACAAGCCGCGTCTGAACGTGGGCGTCGGGGTTGCCTTGGTGACCATCGACTCCTAGCGCGATGACGTCTTCTATGCGGGACTCCAGCAGCGTCACGTGGGGTCCCTGGCGGTGTCCGGTCACACCGTTAGGCTGGTTTCTCCGGGTATAAGGTAAGTGTCATTTCTATTGCTCTTTTTCTCTCTATTCACCTTGACAAAGGGGCGTGCAGCTCCGAAACGTCGGTCATTCATGTGTGAGGAACACATTAAATGATTCTTCAAATCTCCAAGTGCCGCAGTGTGTGCTATTTTTTACATTTATTTTCTGCGGGCACGGGAGTATTTCTACATACAGTTCAGCAGAGTGCCGGTCCAACGAGTGCTACTATATATATATATATATATCTAAAATAATCTATAATTTTAAGGACCAGCAGGTATAAGGCAATAACAATACTTAATATACAAAAATATATTTTAAGGCTAAATATATATTATGGTGTATTTTCTACAATGCACTGCTGTTATTAATCTGGTACATTATCATGCATGCACTAGAAGTATTCACTATATATATATCGTTAAGGAGCCCAGTCCATGCACACTCTGTGGAGGCTGGCCACACCCCCTTTAGAGGCTGGCCACACCCCTAAATATGGGCCCCTATCACTGCATTTTCCCGCTGGGCACTTCATTCCCCAGTCCGACACTGGAAAAACTTGTAAAAAGACCATATCTGGCAAAACACCTTGTAAGGCATGCTATAGACCAAAAGCTAATTCTATCAACAGTCCTTATCCATATGATTTACAAGATACCAAATATCGAGGAGGGTTTATCCCAAAGAAATGATGGACAATCACTGTCAACTAATGCACTGACAATCACTGTCAACTAATCACTTTAATGCATTTCATTTTGACCACATATTGTGATTCTTGGCAAAAATCTCACAATCGAATATTTAATTAATGAACTGAATTTTAATTGAATTCTATATTTTTAAAAGTCAAATAAATTATTTTACTTCTTCAAGTATGGACTACAAGTTATTACACTGAAATATACCCTTTCTTTTAAAATACACCCTAACAGTGTGCTCTGCATTTTTGTGCCACTGGATCCCAGGGCCGTAACTAGGGTGGTGAGACCAGTGCCTTGGCATAGGGCACCACAGGGCAGGCCCTGCCAATTTTCCTGTTTATTAACATTCTCACTTGTAGCTTCCTCTTCTTTTATCCCCAGAATCCCCTGGCCTCCCATATATCTTCCCTGGCCCTTCCCCATGAAGCCATTTGCCTTTATTAGATGCACTGTCTTATGTCCCTATTTAAAAAATGTGGGGGGGGGCACCAATGCTCTGTCTGGCACAGGGCACCAAAAAGTCTAGTTATGGCTCTGTTGGATCCCTCCAGTCAGTCACTTCTACAGTTCTGGGCATATCATAGTCAACTTTCAGCCACCATCTCACACAGGTCATAACAGCCCTGGAGACCCTCTCCTAAACCAACATTTGCTTAACCAGCTAGGAGTCACATTGTCATGAACTAAGGGTAGCTTTCTGTAGTCTTGCAGGCATGCCCAAAAGCCTGGGTGCTATAGACTGAACACATATTTGGCTGAGACATCCAAAAAATAGGGCCAATTTATACATGAATAGGCGCCATGCCTGTTCCATGAATGTGCATTTGGGGTGTGATACAAAACAAAACCGAATAAGTGTTGTAGCTGGCTAAGTTGGATCATGCCACAATGCCTTTATACTTAGAAACATCTCTCTATTCTATTTTTGAGGCAGAAGAAATGTCCAGGGGTTGACTGCTGGGTAAGTAGCCTGAAATGTTATCCAATTTAAAGGTAAAAACAAAATATAATTATACTCATTTTTGTCTATTTTTTTACATAGGTGATTCTGGCTATTGCTATTGTCCATTTTTGCTTTTACAGACTCCTGATGAGCATAAGTATAATCAGGCACATATATCCACTAGATCAGTCATAGAATACATTTTTGGACTATTAAAATCTAATTATTTCATATATTCAAAGCAAAGGGTCTAATATTGTGCCTTTCCTATCGGGTTTTTTACTGAGAAAATAGAGAAAACAATATTCTAAAGTTATATAGGATAGGTGTTTGATGGATTTTAGCAACGGCAAATGTTTAGAAAAATAAAAACAATTTAAAAGTTTGTAATAATAAGCTTTACTCTGCCTTTTTAAGTATTTTCTGTAAAATATTGCACGTAACCACTATACTACATTTGTTGTAGCAAAATATATTGTTTATGATGTTAACAGTTTAGTCAAAAAACCAATAAAGAAACAAACATTTCATTTTAATGTATGATGAAATTAAACCTTAATGTGATTTAGTAATTGTACATCATCTTTTAGGAAGCAATGCTGGGCATATATCCTCAGGGTTTTCTGTGTGAGTCCACACACGTACAGAGGTCATGTCTGGGTGGAGTTGGTGGTGCTGAGCTGTGTGGGTTTGTGCTGCAAACTGAAGTTTAAAGTCTTCTGTCTGGTAAGCAAGCAACACATTGAGCATATAAGGATGCTATACTATTACTTTAACATTAAAATTTAGCATTAGTATTTTTCTCACATATAGTGCATGTAGCATTTAATTGAGCTTCTCATCATTCTAGTAAATGCAGAGGTTTGGGATTTTTGTAACTGAATAATGGCAGTAGTTTGTGACTTTATGGCTGTTTATAACCCCTTGGTAATTGGTAATTAGAATACTGGGTAATGTATGATTCATTTGCCTTAAATGTCTGTTCATTTGAGTATTTTGCTGCTTTTGGGTGGCCATGAATTCCATATGTGTACACTCAAATGCTGCTATGCCCTCCAGTATATCAGCTGCAGTATCTCTTCCAGGTGTCGATGGTGCTGCAGTGGTGGCATCAGCAGGTATTTTTGTCCATCTTGCACTGGTGGGTACACAGGCATCAAATTGTTAGTCAACATCTCTTCCTCTTCTTCTGCCTCATCAAACCTTGGATAATTTGTGGCAGATTCTTCCAGAGGAGATATATCTGTTTCTGATGAATGAAAGCATATTTGTGATGAATGAATGCACAGGTATGAATGTGTGTGATTGTAATGCATTGAGTACAAATTGTAGTACATTAATGAATGTTGAAAATAGGAACATCAAGGGTACATTTCTATTTTGTAAGGTACTTCTTGGGCCAGAGACATCTGTCATCTTATGTTAAAACTCTGCTAAAGTTGTTCAGAGTGTACATACAATGGATCCTGCTTGTTAATGTACTTTTATAAAACGTTGTTTGATGAAAAAGTGCAAAAATCAGAAACATTAATTACATTTTTTTTATTGTAAGAAACTTGTCCCTTAACCTGATGGCTGAACTGGAGAAAAACATGATGTTGGATCCAGTTGCTGCTGGACATAAAGCACAATCTCCACATTGTTGCAACTGGAGTTACCATGGAGGTCTGCTGAATAGTTACCCCTGATGGATATTAAACAAATCATAACATTTGTTGAATGCAATATATTGATTTGTAATATTAACTTTTACTATACAAAAAAAAATACCTTACACTTCACCATCCTCAACTACTGTGACCCTGGCTGGACAATTGTTTTCTAGGGGGAGCTGTAAACAATCAGTATATATACATTAGATTAAAAAAAAAACATTGTGCATACCTCCCAACAATAGAACTTCTCCATTTGAGACAATGCACTGGGGGCTTGGCCTTGGGGGAGGGTCCTCATGGCACATCCCCAATTTCATCACTCTAAGGGTATGCCTAGTGCTGTATGAGTGGCTGCCTAAACACTCTCTTCCCTGCACTGTTTAGATGACATGCAGTGCGCATGTGTATGGCATATATTCAGTTTTCACCGGCTTAAATGCTCCCCCATCCTTTTCCCCACCCACGAGACACTGCGGCCCACAGGTAGGACAGTGGGAGAGTGTCCAAAAAGTGTGATTGTCTCTCTGAAGTCAGGACAGTTGAGGGATATGCATTGTGTGTGCCTACCCTCATTGTGAAAACTTAGCAATACAGATATACAAGGTGAGTTTACTATTAAGTAATTACATGAAGACATAACATGTTTATAGTGGTGCTCTGCTGGGATGATCCTCTGCACTAGCTCCTCACATTAAAGATAATCTATCTCTATGGGGGGGACCTCCTCCAGTGCATTGTGCAGCCTCTTAGCTTTCACTTTCCTCTTTATGTCTGAGAAGTGCTTCCCATATTGGGAATTACTTATCTTAACCACTTAAATGGCACTATCAGATAATATGTGACCACAGCTAGCTGGGCTTTAGCTGACACAATTGCACACAGTCAGAACTGTGCCATCCAGGGATTAAAGTGGGCAGGAATTGGGTGGAACTAAGGGCCTGATTCAGACCCAGATGCTAAGAAGCATTTGCTCATTCTCAGCATATGCAAATTTGGAACACACCCAGCAAGGCAGGAGATCGCACGGCAAGGCATAAGCATGCACACTATGTCTTCCCGTGTGTTCACTTTGTGTATGCAGATGCCCACCAGCCTGTCTTAAGATGCCCACTTGCGAACGTCATCTCCGGGAAGTGTATGCAACATTTGGTACATCGGGTACCATCAAAAGCAAACCCAGTGCTTGAGGTTGACTTTAACCTGCCACAAGCACTGTGATCACTTCAGTGTAAAAACCAGCCAAGTAATATGATGCTGCTGTTAATTATGCACACCTCTGAAATGGTGTTAAGATGCTCAGACATGCTTGCGTTCGATCCTCCACTCCCCCATTTCTAGTGGCCTGCCCCTGTTACCACCCATAAACAGCTTTACCTGTCACTCATTCAGCTGGGCTGTCTATGCTGGGCGTGCAAATGCTTCCCGATCTTTCGCAGTGGTTAACGCACGCGCACTGCGATGCATACACATGCACACAATGCAAACCATCGGCAGCTACGAGCGAACGCTTCTTAGCATCCGGGTTTGAATCAGGCCGTGAGTTCCGTCACCTCTAATGGTAAGTGGAACTACTGTAGTTCCATATCCACCAAGTACCTGCACATAAGTCCCACAGACAGAGAGCCACTCTATGTCTGCCTAGGGAGTCTCAATTTCTTCAGAGGTTACTCATTTCAGAGAAACCAGCATATAGGAAAGGAAAGAATCAAGCAAAGTCAATACATAGGGGTTGCAAAAAAACATTAGGCATCCAAGTGACATAGACTAGTTTGTGGAGACCCCATAAAAATAACTCAGAGGTACGACAGAAAAATAACACTGATTATATAGAACTTTTTTTTTCTTTTTAAGTGATCTAACATTGTAGTCGCAGCTGATGTGCTGAGTGCTAAAAAAAAGCATCTAAATGTATTTCACACTGTCATAGCCCCAAAAACCCAGGCCCCCCACCATTGACTTTAAGGTTTCCTATACACAATAGTGTGTGTGTAAAGAACAGTTTCACACGTGTTTTGGCCTGTCAGACTAGCATGGTGGGCAAGGGGGGTGGGGGAGTAGACGATGGGGGAGATGAGTTCCACTGCCTCTCCAGGACCACTTTAAGCCCTGCTGCCATCCCACTGCATCCTCTGACTTTTAAAAAGGAAATCATTCTGCACATGTGCAGAATGGATTTCCTTTGATTCCCAGTCCCCACTGACAGTGATGTAGCAGTGTGTGACCGCCAACATCCCTGCCAGAATCGTGCACCAGAATGCTGTGCAAGCAACATTCTGGAGTGCATGTGTCGGGAATACTAGTGTGAGGAAAGGAACTTCGTTTGAGTCCACGGACTAATTTGCTGATTTTTACAAGTACAGATATCATCGGCAGCAGGGGGGGATGAGCATGTGCAGATAGAGGTAATGCCCATAGGGATGGGGTGTAATACCCCAATGGGGGCTCTAATTGCAGCGAGGGTAAGGGATGAGTGATAATGTCTCAAAAAAGTCATTTGGGGAGGGGGGTAAAATAGTAATGTTAAAAAAATGGAAATCATACACCAGCAGTCAAAAGTTATACAACAGGGTCTCTTTTACAATTAGTTGGGTGGGGGGTAATATTAGTGTGATCTATTGCCACAAGGGGGTCTCTTATCAGTAGGAGGTGGGAGGTAATTTTACAATGTGTGCTTATGGACATGGGGTAGGGGTTGCAAGGACACCTCCTAGGCATATTTTTTCACTAAAATATTTGAATTCATTTTTAAAAATATGTTTTCAGCAATTTATGAGAACATTTTTTAAAAATATATCAGTTAAGTGGTTAAAATGCATAAGAGCATTGACTGTCTCCACTGAATATGGCCATAGCTGCTTCTTTCAACTGCATAAGGTTCTTGCAGCCTGCCTTCCAAAAAACTGCTCCACCTCCTGTGCAGGCTCCTCTACCTCAACCAACCTAATCTCCTGTCTGCTCCTTCTACTCTCCTCTATCCTGAAGCTGCATAGACACGGAACAATATTGTGAATGATATGAACAATAACAATATCGTTATCGTTCAATATCGTTACGTGTGTATGCAAGACATCATTAATGATGTGCGCTCCCATGGATCTTTAATGTTATCTTTCATCGGCCGTACTTGCAGGCCAATCTGATGATATGGTTAGATCCTGCAAGTTCGGGGATGCAGATGGTGACGTCAATGAATGATGTCATTAATGATATCCTTCAGTGTGTATGCTCAATGTCGGGAATGACGTTGAGCCTGGCTGGTGAGGGGACAATACTGAACAATATCGCTCATGGAGCATATTATTCCATGTGTACCCGGTTTTACAAAAACAAATAAACCAAACAAACAAGTAAACGCAGCCAAATAAAACTTACACTACACTCCTCAAAACAACACCACAGACACACACAAATAAACTCTGACTGTACAAGACAGAAAAAATGCACTCCAGACAAGAAATAGAAACTTTTAAATAAGACATAACTACACACAAAAGGCAAGACAACTCTTAGCAATAGTAATTTAGCTCCTTAAATAATTCTCCAAACTAGTATCTCCAACCTTCAACTATCACCAACCACCTCACTACAACCTCACAATGTACTTATGTGGTTTGGGGATTGTGATGTAGGCATACCGGGCCAAATGTAATAGGGTGAGAGTTTAGAAAAGTGAGAGTTTCTGACACTTTTCAAACTTTGCCAATGTAATAGTGTCCAAAAACAAAGTAACAGAGCGAACTTGCAGGTTTTTTTAGACTTAAAAAACTCTCACGATTTAAAATCTCATTCAGATGTTTTCCCATTGTGAAGATAAAACTCAACCAATGTGAGAGTTTACTGCTAAACTCTCACATTATCTAAACTCTCACCCTATTACATTTGGCCCACCATGTGGTATGTTTAGACTAATATAAGGAAATGTTGATCATTTGTTAGCCATTTCAGTCTGTTTTTCATTGCTATTTGACATAAGAATCCATTGGAAATTACAAATCTGACAGACATTTCACCAGCAAACAATGATAGACTTTGCCATTGGTTTTCAAATCACACCAAAAACCACCTGTTAGAAAATACACAATTTTTAGACACTAACATGCATTTTGTTCTGAAAGATTGAAAATGGAACAATACTGCTTGCTTAAGTAACTCATGTGTTGTGGAAGCTCCAAGTTTACACAAATTTCAATTAGCCTCTACCTCTGAATAATGAAAAAAGGTCAGCTTTTATGCATAAAAGACCCCTAATTCATCATAATAGTGGTCATACTGTGAATCTGACGGAAGACTATCAAAATGAACACCAAAGAGCATTTTAAGAAAATGAAATATAAAGTTATAGAAATGCTCTATGAAATAATAACCAAGTACTTCAATATCCCCATATGCAATGTTGGATCAATTGTGAGGAAATGGAAGCTGCATCATACCACCCAGGCACTGCCCAGACATGGCAGTCCCTTTAAACTCATCATCAGAGCAAGAAGTAGACTTGGAAGGTGAGCCACAGAGCCACATCACAACTATCACTGTGATGGAGTTACAAAGTTCAGTGGTGGAGATTGAATTGAAGATGCACCTGTCAGCCATACCAAGAACTCTGCTGACAACTGGCATTTATAAGAGTGTGGCTAAAAAGAAGCCATTGCTTTAAAAACCTCCACACATGCTTTGATGTGCTTTTTCTAAAGGAAATATGGGTTTGCCAGAAAACTTCAGAGTTACTCAGGCAAAATGTGGGATAAAGTTTTGTGATCAGATGAGAGAAAAATGCAGCTTTTTGTCAAAAATTCAAAATGATATGTTAGGAGCAAACCTTACACCACACTTTTCTCAGGAAGCACCGTGCCAACATTGAAAAATTCGGGATGCATCATGTTGGGGGATATTCCATAGCCTGGGCCAATAGAGGAACAGTGAATTGCCCACCCTGGATGTTCTCCAGCTTAGTTTATTTTTAAATTCTTTAATTTTATTATGCTTTTTTTTCCACATCATCTTATATTTCTTTATTTTGTTTCTTTGATGGTTAGACTCTAATTTTTAATGTAGCAGAACATATTAAACTGTATTTACTGTAAACCATGCATAGACTTTTTTTTATGTGTGAGCTCATGTTTTTATAACCTTAACATAGTAAATACATTAATTAATTAATTAAATGGCAAGCATGTCTCCACCAATGATTTGCTGTAACCAACATTTTTAGGGGACCAATTGGAACAATTACTGAGATGGTCAGAACAATACTTTTAATTAGAAAACAAAAAACATATAAAAAACCCCTGCTTTTATTGATAACCCTTGATGCCAGTGTACAGTCATGGTAATGAACATGTGACATGTGTGACCCTTTGGACCCAGTACAATAGATAATAAGTCAATAAGACGTCTGTCTCTGCCAAAAGCAAAAGCATGTGCTCTAGTTGTATTTAGGTAAGATCTTACTCCTCAATAAAATCCTTATGAAAAATAAAATAAGCCATTTACCTATATCTAAAGAAATTTATGATACTAATATTTACCTCCCAGTCAAATTCCAGGAAAAATACTCCAATTAATATTTTGTATCTAATTGTTTGGTAAGTTTGGCGAAACATCAGTGGCAAATGCAGGAATTTAAAAGGAGGGTTTCCAAATGCTTGAATTTTGAACAAGCAAAGTGCTGTATGAATGGCTTTACAAGTATTTACCCCAATAAGTGGTATATAATAATTGAAATACTGTATAAATGATGAAACCAATTTGCTTGAAACAAAAAATGCTGTTTCTAAAGAATAGGCTCATAAACATGTAACAAATATCAAAACAGTGTCCTAAACATATATCTAAACTAAAATAAAGAGATATAATGCATATACATTTTAATATTCACTTGATAAACATAAATTACATAACAAATATTTAATTCCATACACCTAAACCATAAATAGCTTTAATAGCTTTCAATTCATAGATCCATCATAATCAAATGTGATAACAGCCACCTACTGTATATAGGCTGGAATTTTCAACCATTTTATTCCATAATGAATGAGTCAATTCAATAAAACTTTTACAATAATTCAACACAACTTCCATAATATTAAACCGGTTGATAATGTGTATTCTGCAGGGCCATAACTAAGGTAGTGCGGCCTGTGCCATGGCACAGGGCACCGCAGAGCAGGGGGCGCTGTTGGGGCCTGACAATTTTCTGTTTATTATCAACCTCACTTGTAGCTTTCTCTTCTTTTATCCTCAGCATCTCCTGGCATCCCCTATATCTTCCCTGGCCCTTCTTCAATGCTATGGCCCTGTTTTGGGTGTACATCATATGTCACTATTTGAAAAATAAGGGAAGGGGGGGCACCAATGCTCTTACTGGCAAAGGGCACCAAAAGGTCTAGTTACGGCTCTGGTATTCTGCATTCCCCCACAAAATTTCTAGATTAAATATAATGCAAAAATCCACTTATTATTACCATTGGATGAGGGCCTAAATTATCAATGTCTGAGAGTTCACAGTTTCTATTTCTCCTCTATGTCCTAATAAAGGACATAGTGATATCTCACATTAACTACAGATGTGTCCTGCTACATCTTTGTTCATAGCGTGGCATTCTGGCTTCCCTACCAAGGAATTATACTCATTATGGTCCGTCCGTACTGTATACTGTTGCTACATGGTGTAAATACGCTTGGCCTAAAGACACACAGGCAGTTTTTCACAGAGAGATCATTTGAGGTTGAATATTCTTAAACTACTGTGCTCAACTTTATGCATTGATTCCGCACTTTCCACATCCAACGGTTTTTACAAGTATGAGGCTGGAGCTAACATGCCAGGCAAATACAATGGAGCACATTAGAGAGTCCATGTTGAATTGGAACAATCCCATCTTTGACAGCAGGAATGCCAAAATAGATTCAATGATCAATTTTTAAGAGCAACAAAACTCTGCGTTCAGAGAATTTTCATGTATTCTACACAATTTAGGAACACAAATTCTACACAGATTACCTGAGCCAGCTCCCAGCATAACATCCAGCAGCACATCCCACACAGCAACACTGGTTCCAACACAACCCCACTGTGCGAGTGCATAGTCTCATTGTATCAGTCTCCTGGCTGCTCCCATCAGCGCGTGTGATTTTTGATGATTATTTCCAGCTGGGCTCGAAGAATGAGATTCTTATTCTTCAGTTCCTCCACCTGCTGCCGTAACAGCTCATTATCCACCTGCAGCTGCTTCAAGTTCTGGAGCTCCTCACCCAGGCGCCGGTTGCCCTGGTGCAGCTTCTGGATGTAGTCACAAGCTTTAGAAAGGATGCCACCTTTACTCTGGCCAGACTTGGTGTTCTCCATGGAACAGTCTGGGATGATCTTAGAGAGCTGAACAATCCAGTTATTAATTTTGTCCCGACGGCAACGCTCCACTTCATTGTGCTGCGCCCATCTCTTCTCATCCCGTGTGGTGTGAGGACTGTCTAATTTTGCCACCCATAGCTTATGCGAGCGTCCATGATGATGGTTGCGATGGTGGGCTTGCGACGAGACCCTGCGGTAGGGTCTCGCTGCCACAAGCCCTGGAGTGATTTTGGCTCTATCAGAGACAAAATCACTCCCACTGACATCACTAGTGATGTCAGTGGGGCCGGACCCAGACGGTAGGCGTTCCCATGGGAACGCCTCCATCTGGCAGCCACGCCCCGGCATGCCCACCAAAGGGGGTGTGCTGTCAGTCACCATCGACAGCACGCCCCCTTTGGTGCAAGACCCATATCGACGGCTTGGCCATCGTTATTTGGGTCTCGCGCATGCGCATGACGGAGCTCCCTCTGTCGTGCGAATGCGAATTTGGGTACCATCGTCCCGCTTGCAAGTGTCCTGCACTCACGAGCGGGTCTGAATGAGACCCTAAATTCACTAATTGTTGTTTTTTGCTTCAATTGCAAACCAATGGATCTCAATAGAGGTTTTGTGGTATAGTTATTAAAATGTGGGTTTTTAGAAGTGGAGATATTGCCCATATCAACCAATCAGACTCTACTTAAAATGAATCTAGCACTTTCTAGAAGATAATAGCTAGAATTTGATTAATTGGTATGGGCAACATCTCCACTTCTAAAAATCAACACTTTAGTAAATATAACCTTTGGTGTTTAAAAGTACAGTATTTACTAAACATCTGCTTTAAGTGTCATTTGAATTCAGCTGTTGATACAGATTGGTTTTCTAAAAGTTCTATCACTTTACTTTATCCCAATGTAAGCTACCATCAAATGCACATGTAAAACCAATGGAAACGAACATAAAAATTATGGAACTTACCTCGCAGTAGCTAGTCCAGTGTTGGCTAACCTTGACACTCCAGCTGTTGTGGAACTATATATCCCAGCATGCCCTGCCACAGTTTTAGCATGCCCTAATAGCAAAACTGTAGCAGTGCATGCTGGGTTATGTAGTTCCATAACAGCTGGATTGTCAAGGTTAGCCAACACTGAGCTAGTCAATTATTTTGGATGGGTTTGTTTGCAGTTTCCTTCTATATCTAAAACTGAAACTTAGTAAATAATGGATCTCTATATTAGTGATTATGTTATGTTACTAATATGTTAAAAACATTGATGGCAAACTCATGTTCAATTGCTGGTGAAAAAAAAAACGCCAGAAAACCTTTGGAAAATGCAAAACTAACACTTAGAAAATATACCCCTTAGTCTCAATTGTCAGTGAAACTAAATATAGATACAGCACCATCTGTCCTCACTTACTAGTAACTGTGCTTTTAGTAGTAGCATATAGATAATGAATATCTGTGTACAATAATATTGTGAAGTTTGTGAGCACACACACAACATTTGCCATTTTAGAAGTGATCCTGTGCAAATGCTTTGCAGGAAAATTTGTGGAATTCCTCCCTGAGATGGGAAGGAAAAGGAACTTTTACCACCAAATGAGACTACATCTGGCTGTAAACATTAATAGAGGAATTCAATTAAAGGTGATTCATCATTAAGTTCACGAGTGTAAACTTAATGAGCCTATCGCCCATTAGGGGTATATGAAAATGGGTATAAATAGGTTTTTGTGTCATTTAAAGGCATCTTTAAAAAACACAGGTCACCTGCCAGCCTCAATGTTTAAAAAACCTGTCCCATCCATACAGAACCCCATTTAACTGTCCCACATATTTAACCAGATTTTGCACTTTTTAGTTTTTCACCCCAAAACTGACGTCATTGTTGTCCAAATTGAGCTAATTAAAAAATATATTTTTGACTAATAATTCATTAAGGAGGGTGACCCAGTGGTTCTGAACCAAGTCCCAACAAATAGGGGTTTTACAAAACTTAGCACCTGCTCAAGAGGTCTTGTTAAAAAAGGTGCATTAATACTAATACAGAATTAACACACAATAACTGGCTGGCTTATTGAATTGGGTGAATTTTTTTTTTAAAACTTGTTTAACACGCGATAATGTGGCTAATTGAATTTGTGACTGAAGGTGCCTACACACTAGATGATATTTTGCACTTTTTGGCCGATTCCAACGCATCGGAACAACAAATTGTGCAGTGTCCACAAACAATAACAATGTAGATGCTTGCTCCTGTGAGCCATTTCTCGTATCCTCAGATCTTCCCTACATGCAGTCAGATCTGGCAATCTCATTAACGATTTTGCACAGATCAGTCGTGTTTTGGCACTACTGATCTATTGATCGATATACAGTATCATCTGATCTTCATCACTTGTCTGACATATCGCTGGACACCCCCATCTCCATTTTGTGCAGCATTGTGTCTGAGTGAGCAGCAGCATGTGGAGCAGCTTGGCACACGAGATCACCACAGGCCCATTCAGTGTATTCGGTAAGTATTTACAAAATTAAGCTGACACTCAGATGACCACCAATGTGTTTAATCCACTGCCCACCAATGTTTGCACAAACATGTATATTCTCCTGGCCACCATTGTGTGCCCACCCATGTGTATTTAACCCTGACCACCAATACTTAAGTAAACAAAGAGGTCTGCAGCAAAGGCAGAGGATGTGTACCACTCCACTTTGTGATTCTATGACCTCATTTAATTTGTTCTGAAGCAAACCCACAGGGCGTATCCCTCATCCTGATGGCCAAGCAAGATGCGGAGGAGGAGGAGGAGGAGGAGGCCAATGATGCCAGTGAGACGTCTGAGGCAGGTTTGGTACATAGAGACAGTGCTTACACAACAAGCTAAATGTTTTTAGGAAAACACATGCCATAAAGTCCCCAATTGTCTTCTCCACTTTATCTGAGACAGTTCTCCTGCTATGTCATATCCATTAAAATAGGTCAGTTATTCCTCGCTGACATGTTTTGCCCATGCAGCCCCTGTGTATTGAAGTCCAGGTGCTGCCACAGACGACAATTGAATTATCTCCTCTGGCTGTTCTGGGTCTTCTGGCATAGCTGTATCTGATGTCCTTTGGTGGGTGGTTTTGCGCCTGTGAAAGTTGTACTGGACACAGCACACTAAAACAACCCAGTCAATCTTGTCCACACATAGGTTTATGGTGGTGTGGAAGATGCAGTAGTGGTTGCTGAGGATTCCAAAAGTGTTCTTCACAATACGGCATGCACATGACAATCTGTAGTTGTAGATGCAAATCTCTTTGGTCAGGCCCCTTTGCGCATATGGTATCATAATGTGTTCATGTAGTGCGAATGCCTCATCAGCCACAAACACAAAATTTAGGTGGTGCTTTGTTTCCTCCACAATTGGCAAGTTAATGGTCCTGGAGGTGAGCACCTCATAGAGTGCCGCATGTTTGAAGGACCCACCATCCGGAGCATGGCCATTCTTGCCAACATCATCAATGATTCATTTTTAATTGGCATTCACCACTGCCATGAGAATGATACTGAAGTACCCCTTATAATTATAACAATAAGATCAGGTGTAGGTAGGTGGGATCATGCGGATAAGTTTCCCATCAATGGCTCCCCCACAGTTAGGGAAATTGAAATGCTGTTCGAATTCTTCAGCGATAATTCTCCACTCCTCCACAGTTGTAGGGAACTAGAAAAAAAATAAATATTGGTTAAAACATGATCTTTATTTTTATTTTTTTTTATCAACAGACTCCCACCCCAGACCTTGACCTGTTGGAGACTCTGGACCTCTGCCTCATAGGTGGAAGTGAGGGGGAAGCATCACTGCCACCTTGCCCACCACCACAACCACCACTAACAAAAAAAAAAGCATCGCCAGGGGAAAGAGTCAGTCCCAGACCACCCAGGTGGACGACTTCCTGAAACCGGCAGAGGAATTCTGCAAAAGACCACCCTGCCTGATCTGTAGCATATTGAACTAGGTCATTAAACACATGATGTAAGGGCAGAATAATGTGGCCGGAACCACAGTTTACACTTACGGCACGTGTTTTTTGACCTATTCAAATCAACTCCAGAACCATCATATATCATAGAGCATCATAGTTATTGGGACTGATAACACTTTAATTTTGTTCTACTACTGTATAATATATGTATTTATATTGAAAAGATTATTACTTTTTATATTTATAGTTTTATTACATGCAGCCAAATTTTTGACTGTTTTAAGTGTTTTTACACTAAAAAATGTTTTCTACATTTAAAAAAAAAGTTAATAATAAAACACAAGAAAAAAAGTATGGTGTGTTTTCTTTACCTTGCAAAACTGGTATGGCAGCACTTTTACAATAGCTTTGCAGGTCTCAGAGATAATGATGCCCAAAGCTTGAGGGGAGATAAGGGAGCCAAACTTCAGGTCAGCAAGGGACCTTCCTGTAGCCTGGAAACTCAGGGTAGCCACCAGCCTCTCCTCAGCAGGGATGGTCCTCTGCATCTTGGTATTCTGCCTCTGGATGTAGGGAGCCGCTAGATGCAGTATCTCCTGGAGGTGGCATCATCCATGCACAGGAAGTTGCGGTAGTCATCCGGATTGTTCTTCCAAATCTCCATCAGCATCATGTAAGAGCAAGTATCCCTCTGCAGCAGCTACTCATTTATCCAGCATGCTCTCCTCCTTTGCTGGGCCCTCTCCTTCACTACCCTAGCCCCGGCATAGGCTTGCAGAACTCTATACCGATAAGGATTCATCACCACAGAATGCAGCACAGAATTCACTATAGAATGCAGGATAAAAGCACTTTGTTAAGCCAGGCAAAACAAAGCAGAGCACAATAGCAATGTACAGCGTTCAGCAGGTATACACCAAGCCTCACTAGTCACAGAGCAGAAGGGCACAGAGCTAAAATGGCACCCGCTTTATATACCCTCTACTTAAGCCAGCCCATTATTTTAATTTTGCAGAAATCTTTAGGATAATCATCAAGTGTTTTGGTTAGCAAATTATATATTGTGCATGATCTAACGATTTGGAAATCATTAATGACACACAAAATATCGGTAGGTCATTGGTTAGATTGTACAGTTTTATGCACATTATTTATGTACTGGAGTGCTGGGAAGTTGTAGGGGAGTTCAAGGTAAATCGTTCTCGACATCGCATCGTTTGCGAGTCATCTAGTGTGTAGCCACCTTAAGTGTTTTTTGACAATCCCATAGAACACTGTACAAGTAGAAAGCCATACTAGAGCCAGTATTGATGTAGCACAGAAAACCAGTGCTAATGCACCATTATACTTATCCAACTTAATATCAATAAAGCAAAATGTTTAAAGATTCTGGTCACAGAATCAACTGTTAAATTACATTAGACAACTTGGTGCTGAAGCGGAACATATGTCTTTTTGTGGAGTGTATCTCAAGTGATTGCAAAATTAAAAATAGACCTATTTGGAGGCATATCTTTACCACCTATATATGGCAGATTCAATTGCACATTTATGATGATGGCTAGTAGGAAACCAGACATACTAGCATATATAAATTAGGTGGTCCAAGTGTCAGATCTAAATACGGACAAAGGTGTGCACCTTTTTTGTAGGCTTGTAAAGTACAAATTTGCTTAACTTACACTAAGCATACAGGTATCTGCCCAACTCAGCCCCAAAATGTTCAGTCATTCCTAGTGCAAGTTTAGGAAATATGTCATAGACAAAATGTGTTAGTGTGTTCACAACTTCATAGTAATGGCTGTACTAAATAAATTCACCAAACTGCCACTAAAACTATATTACAGTGTAATATTTTCTATGAAAATAGTATCAAATAGGCCATTTAGCAAATTATTGTTAAAATTGGTAGAAGTATGTATACATTTTCATTAATTACTTTAACTTGATTTTGATCATTTGAATACTGGCAAAATATAGTGGCCAAAATATAATGTAACAGTGAGTAAGGGGCAACATTTAATAAGGTTAATTGATATCAATGTAATCACAAAATGAAAAGGAATACAATAACAATA
The DNA here is from genome assembly GCA_031769625.1 of Taudactylus pleione. Lineage (NCBI taxonomy): Eukaryota > Metazoa > Chordata > Amphibia > Anura > Myobatrachidae > Taudactylus > Taudactylus pleione. The sequence continues at coordinate 1,203,165 of JAUIMM010000307.1, forward strand.
ATACAAGATGAACTGAACAATAGCATTTGATAATGACATATAAAAGACAATATATCAAGACAACAGCTGATAACAATTCTATGAACACACAATGGTTACAGTAACAATAGTAACAGTTGTGAATTGGCATGTTAACTATGGCAATAGACCTACCTTTAAATAATACAATATTGCAAGCAGAAATACTGTAGATTTTAGTAATCTAGATGTGCATAATTATCATTATAATTATCAACACAGGCTAACATGATCTTGTGTTGTGCTCAAATATGTTAATGGACCCAGAGATGCATATTTGACAAATCCAGTTGGTGACATAAATGGAATTAAGAAACTAACACCTGAGTGTAAATGATGCATTATGGGGTCATTGAAATTATTTCAGTGCTTTAGACACTTCTTTTTGATAAAGCCTCTGATTTACGTGGGCAAAACACGTCATTTGCATCTTTTGTTGGCTCCCATTTATGCACACAGCCTTTAGGAATTAACACATGGACCACTCCTTGGTGTTTACCTGATTTGATGAGGTACAGTGGCAGTAGTTTCACAGGACATTCATCCAGGAGAGGAACGGCAGTTAAGGAGATCTACTTACCGGATGGCCACCCCACCTGGTTTTTGGATCTGGGACACTTGTTAAAAAGCCAGATAATCTGGTAATTAATTTCAGTGTCTACCCAGTTACATGTCCAACTGTACTAACCTGGGACTTGTAGTTTCACAAGTGGTTTTTCTAATATAACTGAGACTGTGTGCATATACTTTTAACAAACTTTTTTAATCACTATATTGGATCCTTGGATAGGATTCCTTTTTTTATGAATCATACATTTTTAAATATATATCACTATTAAATTATATTGTATATATTTATCTTGTCTTGATCTCTCACTGCCATTTCAGAGGTATATATATTTTTATTAGTGCAGTTCCACGATAAAGGGGCAATAACCTTAGCACCAGGAGATTTCAATGTTGCCATAGTGGAGTAGCAAAAAAAAATCACCTCTCTGATTGTCTCAGCATGTACCTTAGTAAATCAATAATGCACATATTTGTTTATCAGGTTGCAGCTGTAATGAGCATGTGTAACAGCAGAAGAGAAATTCTACTACTACCGGACATGCACATTACTACTGTTTTGTCCAACTGAATGGCAAACTTTCCAGCATTATGAGCTTAAGATGTACATGACTCAAAATTTTGGTGCTCAGTCTAATGATTCATAGCCAGGGTGAGGCAGCTGCATGTGTTCTGCTTGAATGCACAACAGCATGTTTGGATTCCACTCATCAAAAATATCACTTTTATAACAGATGCAGCAAACAGTGAGGTACAGGGGACCTGCGACTATTTCCCACATCACAGAAAGGGACACAAACCTCTTTTGACTGGTAATTTATTATGCCCTCACAAATGTATCTTGCTACTTAGATGATGACTTAGGATGCATGGGTCAAACAGAAGCCACCGATCTTAAAGCAATCATTGACAGAGGCAATTACAGTAAGCTATTTGTCTATCATGACCTCATCAGCATCTGTCTTTTTCTTCTAGGCATCACAGAGCAGTAGCTATTCCAGTACAGGCAGTCAGGCACTCTAGCTTCCAGGGATTTCCACTGAATGACAATTTATACATTGCAGGTTTCACAGAGTTTCCTATTTAAAGTTGTAAATACTACCAAGTAGATATGAGAGGTTCGAATTACTTGATTTACGGGATCTGAGGCAAACTGAGCCGCAGCTAAGATCTCCCTGTTGGCCTCGGATCCCTACCCAAGCCAAAACCATGAGATCCTGCTGTCAGATCTCGTGGTTTTGGCTTGGGCTCCAATTTCAAAAGTCCCATTGAAATCAATGGGCTGTCTGCAGATTGGCTGAGAGAGCCATCTGTCATGGCTCTCAGCCAATCAACGCTTCCCCATAGACTATAATGAGGCAAACAGATGTAAGATAGTGGCCCCCACCACACCAAAGACAATGCCACCCGCAGTGTCAACACCCCCCAAAATGTTGACACCGCTGCACTCCAGCACTGCCAACATGGCAAGCAACCCCACACTGAGGACACTGCTGGTACCCCTGCACTTCTGAGACTGCTGGCACTTCCACACCCAGAACACTGTCAGCACTGCTGGCACCCCCGCACTGAAGACACTGCCAACAACCCCACATGTCTGACCCCACCAGAACCCCCACACGGCTAACACCACCAGCACCCCCACACTGAAGACAATGGCCCTCATTCAGAGCCACTCGCTAGCGGCAGTACGCTCGTTCCGAGCGATGTTCGCACATCTGCGCATGCGTACGGATCGTTATACGCATGCGCGAACCAGTCAGTGCGGCCGAAATTCATGTGCTCGCAATATAGCGAATGCCTGCTATTTTGAGTGACAGAATGAGGCGTATGTGGGTGGTAACAGGGGAAGGTGCTTAAAAATGGGGAATGGAGATCAGAACGCAGGCGTGCTTAAATGTCAAAACGGGCGTTTTATGGGTGTGCATAATTAATACAGCAGCGTCATTGACCACGTCACTGGGTTATTTTATAGCCAGAACTGCTCGCAAGATTGTGGTAGCAAAAACCAACCACAAGAATAGCGAGCAGTTCATACGCTGGTCGATGTACTCGATTAATCTAATAAATAGCGGACATGACTTATGGTGCGAGCGGCCAGGGGGCGTTTTTAACAAATAAACGAGCGTATGTTTTGCTCGCTCGTTCAGACTTAGAGGTGTGAACAGACTGCAATTTGCGAACGGATCATTTGAATAGCCACCCCTTGTTTTTGAACGAACGACCGCAAATAGCGAACGGCTCTGAATCAGGCCCAATGTCAGCACCTTCTGTCACAGTAAATGCACCATTGGTGAATCCAACCTGCACTGTATTTAACCTGCACTGTAACACGCACTATATCTGACCCACACTGTATCCAACCCACACTGTATCCCACACTGTATGCAACTTACACTATATCTGATAAATATATAAAAATTATACAACTTGCACCCCCTTTCTGCTGCTCAGTCCAATCACTCAGCGACTCCCTTCCACAAACAACTTGTAATATAAAGTGTGAATGGTTCACAAGCGCTATTAATAATATATGCACAGAAAGTTATTTTTTTCTTTCTTCTTTTTGCTTTGAGATTCTTCAGTAAACTTCTTCTAGAATATCCAACCAAGTGAAAGAACAACAAAAAAACCTCATCAATGGTAATTCACAGCACTTTTCATAAATACCAGCCAGACTGACCTCTCACCTCCAAATAGTGAGATGTGTACATCAAAAGGTTTCTTTGGGGATTTTTCACCCTGCACTGGCATAAGATATATTATGCACTCAACTATTTGTAGGTAATGTACTCACCTATATATTCAATGTTGCATTCATCAAAAGGTATCTTTGATCAGGTACCTCAAATTTAATGAAAGATTATCCTCATCATTAATAGAATTGTAATCCTTGCTTATGATCCACAATATATTTATTTAAAAAAACAAAGATGGTTCCAGCACAACTAATGACAATCCATCCAAATCAAGAAAATAAGAGCTAAGGTATAACATACCTTTGTTAACTCTTTTTCTTCAAGGTCAATAGGGTCCACAGAAATTACCTTGGGATGTAGCTGGAGTCATCCAGGCACCAAACAGTCAACAAGCTTTAGCTCCCAGGATGCAATGGGTCCTCCTCCATACATACCCCGCCCTGGCTACAGGAAGTCAGTTTGTTATCAAGCCCAAGCAGGAGCAGGAAAGAAAAATTAAAAAGGAAGGAAGTACCCTTGCATTCCAGACACACTCTCTGTAAGAAGAGGGAATCATAGAAATACAACAGAAAATAATTTCTCAACAACAATAGGTGCGTTAGGGTGAGTGCTCTGTGGACCCTATGGACCTCAAAGAAAAAGAGTTAACAAAGGTATGTTATAACATAACTCTTATTTTCTTCATCATGTTCCATAAGGTCCACAGAAATTACCTTGGGATGTTCCAAAGCAGTTCCTCCTAGGGGTGGGGATGCTCCTGTGTCTCATTAGAAAGGAGAATCCTATGCCCAAAGGAAGCATCCTGAGAGGTAAATGTGTCAAACACATACAATTTTACAAAGGTGTGGACGGAAGACCACATGGCTGCATTGCAAATCTGTTCAGCAGAGGCACCCTGTTGCACCGCCCATGATGGTCCCACAAATCTCGTAGAATGTGCTGTAACCATGTCCAGAACAACAAGATCAGCTTGTGTGTAAGCTTGAGAAATTGTCATATGCAACCATCTGGCCAAAGTCTGTTTATTAGCTGGCCAGCCTCACTTATGACAGCCATACAACACAAATAAATAATCTCTCTTTCTAATGAAGCTAGTGCAGTCTACATAGATATGTAGAGCCCACACAACATTCAATGATACTTCACCAGACAAAAGGCCAGAAGCTTGCAAAGCCGGAACAACAATTTCTTCATTCATATGAAACCGAGATACCACCTTAGTGATGTAACCGGCCCTGGTACGAAGAACAGCTCTATCCTGATGAAATATTATAAAAGGAGAGTGAAAAGATAAGGCTGCTAAATCAGAGACCCTGTGGGCCAAAGCGAAAGCTAGAAGAAAAACTCTTCGCTGTCCACCACTTCAGGTCTACTGATTTCAGCGGTTCAAATGGAGGAGCCTGTAAAGCCCAGAGTACCAATGTCAAATCCCACGGGGCTACCGAGGGACAAAGGGAGGCCGAACTCTTAGAACACCCTTAAAAAATATTCTTACATCAGACAAGGTGGTAACCCATCTCTAAAACCAAACTGACAGTGCTGAGGCCTGCATCCTCAGAGTAGCCAGACGGAGACCTCTGTCCAAACCGACCTGAAGAAAAGAAAGCACTTGCGAGACCCTAAACACCTTAGGGTCATACTTCCTCAGTTCACACCACTGAAAAAATGAGTGTCAAATTCTGTAATAGATGTGGGCAGAGGAAGGATTACGTGCCCTCACATTGTCTGTATTACAGAATCGGAAAAACTTTTGCCTTTAAGACGGGGTCCTCAAGAGCCGTGCCATCAAAGATAGCCAAGGAAGGTTCAGATACAGGCAGTGACCCTGTATTAACAGGTCCTGCCTTGGAAGAAGAGGGCATGGAGTGTCTATGGAGAGACTCTGCAGGTCGGTGAACAAATGGCGTCTGGGCCAAGCATTAGCTACCAGTATTACTGTACTGCTTTCCTGCTTGACCTTCTTGATGACCCTGGGAAGAAGGGTAAATGGAGGAAACAGATGCACCAGTCTGAAACTCCACCTTACTGCCAGAGTGTTCACAAATCAGCCGCAGGATCCCTTGACCTGGACCCGTACCTGGGAACCTTGTAGTTGTGCCTTGAGGCCATGAGGTCTACCTCTGGAATACCCCATCTGTCCACTAGGTTCTGAAAAACCTGAGGATGAAGCGTTTATTCTCTGGCATGTATATCTTGCAGACTTAGGAAGTTCGATTCCCAATTTAGGACTTCTGGTATGAACACTGCCAATATTGCTTTGGGAAGGTGACAATCTGCCCAGACCAGAATGTTTGACACTTCCAACATGGCAGCCTGGCTCTGCGTGCCTCCATGATGGTTTAGGTAGGCTACTGTGGAGGCGTTGTCCGATTGTAACTGGACAGGCCTGCCCTTTAATATTTCCTGAGCCTAAACAAGCACTCTGAATACTGCCCTTAGTTCCAGGACATTTATAGACAGAAGACTTTCTCTTGCCATCCACTTTCCCAGAAAAGTGTGACGACCTGTCACTGTACCCCATCCTCAGAGGCTGGCATCGGTTGTGAGGAGATCCCAATCTGGAATCCAGAATAGGCAACCTTTGTTAAGATGACCCGTCTGCAACCACCAAGACAGGGACAGTAGCTCTTCTGGTGAGAGACTGATTGTCTGTGCCTTTACTAGGTGGCACTCCCCTCTCCAGTGAGAAAGGATTAACCTCTGCAATGGTCATGAGTGGAACTTGGCATACTCCACCATGTCAAAAGTCGACACCATGGAACCTAGGACTTGCATTGCTGCATGGATTGATACTGAACTGCTGAGAAGAAGCTTGCATATCTTCAACTGAAGAGACACAATCTTGTCCTCTGGAAGATAAATCCTTTGTGCCAGAGAATCCAACCTTGCCCCTAGATGCACCATCTGCTGTACTGGAAGAAGCGATGACTTTTTCCAATTTACAACCCACTCATATCTGTGTAGACATGTTACAATCAGTCTGAGATGATGCTGCAACTCTTGTGACGACTGAGCCAATATAAGCAGGTCATCCAGATATGGCAGAATCCTGATTCCCTGATGCCTGAGGCAGGCCATTATTACTGCCATGACCTTTGTAAACACCCAAGGGGCCATTGATAATCCAAAAGGTAGTGCCTGAAATTGGAAAAGCTCCTGTAAGACTGTGAACCGCAGGAATTGCTGGTGGGATTGTGCAATTGGCACATGAAGACCCCAAGGATACCATGAAATCATCTGGTTCCATGGCCAACACAATCGACCGCAGAGTTTCCATGTGAAACCTGGCCACACTGATAAATGTGTTGAGACATTTCAGGTTTAGAATAGGCCTGTGAGGCCCGTTGGGTTTCTGTATCAAAAAGAGGTTGGAGTAATATCCCTTTCCCTGTTGATTCACTGGAACCAGGATTATAACCCTCGATATCAGCAGGGAGTGTATAGCCTGCTGGAGGGCCAAGGCTTTTGCAGAATCCACTGCCAGAGCTGTGCTGAAAAACCTTTGTGGGGGATTTCTCCAGAATGTACACCTGGGAGAACACCTCCCTAACCCTGGCATCCATTGTTGTAAGATCTCAGGTGTCTGAATACTGAAGTAGTCAGCCTCCCACCCTGGGATCCCCCATAGGCAGGCCCATCCCATCAAGCTGCAGGCTTAATGTCTGACCTGACAGCCAGACATCTGTTTGGCCAGGACTTCCTAGACTGTGGCTTCCTATAAGCATTGGCTCTGGTGGAAGACTGACTTCTTGCTTTTCCTTGTGGCTGACAGGCTGACCGCTTAAGTTTAACAGTGGATGCCAAAGGTAGACCCGCCATTTTAGAGGCTGCCACTGTAGCCACAATCTTGTACAACTCTGTGCCAAACAAAATGCTCCCTGAGATCAGAATGGATTCCAGAGCTCTCTTCAACCCTGTATCTGCCTTCCAATTCCTCAGCCAGAAGGCTCTCCGGGCCACCACTGAAACTGCTGTTGCTTTGGAGGACGCTGCTTCCTTAACACAAGAGATGGTTGTCAGCTGTTCCCTGGAAGCTTCTGGAAGAGAAATTTCCAGTGTCTTTATCCATTCTTCAATGGCCTTAGAGACCCAAGCTGTAGTCATGGCCGTTCGGGTAACCACACCCGACAGAGAAAATGCTGCTTTAAGTCAGGATTCAAGTTTCCTATCTGTGGGACAAGGAAGCAGAAGGTATAGGCAATGTGGCACTCTTAACTAGATGTGCCAAATGTGCGTCCACTGATGGAGGAACCTCCCATTTAGTGTATGGAACCACTGGAAAGGGGTATAAGGCTTCCACCTTCCTTGTAATATGGAGCTTCCTATCTGGCAATTTCCATGCTTCCCCCATGAGATCCGAAAGGTGCTCAGACTTGGGAAACTCAGGTTTTATAACCCTCTGGCATTTAAACCCTGGAGCCTTTCTTTGCACTGGCTGCTCCTCATCAATGTTTAGCACAGCCTTGACTTCCCTAATTAGATAAGGGATATCTGCATTTGGAAAATGGTCTTCCTTGTCTAAGGGTGATTCCTGAGAGGAACCCTGCGTACCCCCCCATCATCAGAAGATGAACCAGAATCTGAAGGCTGAATGGTGTTTGAAGCAGACCTCCTTCTGGACTTTGGCTGTACTGGCCTAATCGTCTGCTTAGGCTGCTAAAAATAAAGCCACATTCAGACTTGAATTAGCATAAATTTCCAACCAGGGCGGATGCATCAGGGGGAAAAACATAGCAGGTTGCAAATGCTGAGAGGGCCCCATCATTGCAGCTGGCCCAGGAGCTGCCAATCTCTCCACAACCTGTGCCATAATCTGGGAAAAGGAAGCCCAGGGGGGTTCCTGCCCAGAAGCTGGTAAATTTGACTGATGTGGAGACTCCTTGACACAGCGGCCACATAACCCATCCTGTATGAAATCCTGTGGGGACAACCCTGCTTTACAGGCCATACATGATACCAGCACAGGAGCCTCAACCACATGTCTTTCAGCTTCTTTGGACATACTAATATCTCTATTGATACCCAAAGTCTGAGTACAATCATGACAATGTTTCACACCCAATATACACACCTGCCACAGAAGTTTAAATGAGGGGAACAGCAGGGATAGATTATGACTGCCAGTTATTCAGAAAAAGGCAGCATAACATACAGCAGATATCAAAAATAGTTACATGCGATGCATATAGATACATAGTTTGATATATATAGTATAACCATATGCACCAAGCTCTTCTAGCCACTGCCATATAGCCATACATGACACCAGCACAGGCCTGGTAGTATATTGAGCTCTTTATAATCTGAACACCGTAGAGAGAGATACACAGGGAGACTGAGCCAGCCTCCTGAGAACCTAGCCACTGAGAGCACCTGAGAGTGGTCTATGGCCGACTCATATAGAGGGAGGCTGGGAGGAGCAACCAGGAGGTGGTAAGTCTTATGACTGAACCAGTATCCAGGTCAGGGGAGGGGCCACCAGGGGATAGTGTACCTCCCCTCATGCTGTATGGATCCACCGGGCACACTAACATGGCTGCTGCCATCAAGCCCCTGGCTATCAGGATCCCTCATGTCCTGGTGGTCTAGTGCCGGAGACAGTTTCCACATGGCTCTGCTCAACAATGTCCTCCAGCGGGTCTCCTACTGCTGGAAGCACGGACTGCAACACCAGGTCCCCCCTGTCAGTGGCCGCAGGGAACCCCTTACCTGCCATCCCCGATGTTTTCCAGTTGCAGTCCTGGACTGGTTAGGCCTGCCAAAAGTACTAGCCTGATGCTAGAGTTGCGGCCCAGTGGGAAAATACGGAGTGGCATCACGAGCGCCTATATAGATGCTATGCTGCTTCAGGTCTCCCCTCCATCAGCCACACACTGCCACTCGGAGAAAAAAGAAACTTGTTTGGGGATTGCTCCTGCAGTCCCACTGACTGCATTGTGCTCATGCACCAAACAGCAAAAAACTGACTTCCTGTAGCCAGGGGCGAGGTATGTATGGAGGAGGACCCAGTGCATCATGGGAGCTAAAGCTTGTTGACTATTTGGTGCCTGGATCACTCCAGCTACATCCCAAGGTAATTTCTGTGGATCCTATGGAACCCGAAGAAGAAAAAGGGATAAACTCCATAAAATATATTCACAATAAAAAGTTCCCCAGTACACCCAGAGTTTGTTCCACCAAAAAAAAAAACTTCCATATCTGCCATACACATACCGGGAAAAATGTGTGGGAAAAAAATGTATAGAGATTTCAAACAGATATTCTATATGGTACAAAAAATGGGTGATTCAAACCTGGGGGAGTCCTGTTGGCCCCAACACATTTTGGATTATGCAGTCCTTCCTCAGGGTGTAAGGGGGAACAAACCATGGAATTTTTTTATATTCTGTAAGAGGGTCAGTTAACATATTTGCATGTAAAATACTTCAACCCTTTTAATACTTTAATGCTTCAACCCTGCATCATTCATTACAATAAGCATATTAAACCTTTAAAAATTATTCTATCATCTATTAAATCCATCTCAAATGCATATTATATAAATATAGTTTAAAACACTTTTTTCCTATATGTAATTCATAAAATATGGCCTGGATCTTTTTCCTTAATACATTCTATTCACAACTATAGATAACCACATGATTCCAGTATCTGGGAATTCTTTTGGTTCATAGTATATAGTCCCGGAACAGCTCTAAACCATAAGTGTCCTAAGTCACATGTTGAGAGAGTGTGCATCCCTCAAGGTTTCCCCCAGAAGTGTTTCCCTTTTTGGTTGTTCAGGGGTGACATGGAGTGGCTCCTCTTACTTTAGTGTCCGATTCATGTCTGTTTCCCGCTAACCGGAAGTTGCCATGCATCACATCAGCCGTTTAGGACGCAAACAGGAATTATCCAAATAGGCGGTGGAATGCATATTGCATTTGGGCCACTCTTAATAGTATAAACATGGAGATGCATATAGTGAAAATATCGGAAAAACACAATATTAGTACAATACATTCAATAGATCTTACCCATTATAGTAGATTGCATACATTACTTATGATACTGTAGTTTACTGGAGAAGAGGACCAAACTACGCCAGGAGGTAGGTGAGTATTGGATTTTATTTTCAGGAATACAATGGGATTTCTACTGGAGAAGTACAATATATTAGATAGATAGATCTTACCCTTTATAGTAAATTGCATACATTACTTATGATAAGATACAACATAAGAAAGGTCCTAAGAGGAAATTATAAGTAAATGGGAGATACCCTGATATAATTCTTGGTTAATTGTTGGGGTATCAATAATTTGGCTAAAACGGAGATGAAACTGATATACTGTATGACCTGAGAACTTTAGTCCCTAGAGGACTTAATATTGAGTTTGAGTTAAAGTGGTTTATGTAATTCCTAATTTGTGATATATATCAGGGTGTCTCTCATTTACTTATAATTTCCCCTTAGGCCCTTTCTTATGTGGTGTATTGATTTTTAATTGTATTAACAGGTGCATTTTAACTACAAAATCGGCTGTGTTCACCATAAATATACAGAACATACACCCCATAGAAAATTGAAAAAATGGACCAACATGATTCTTAGTAAAGAAATGGCATTATACAGTATTTAATTATTTAAAAACTATCTACTTTCAATCTATGTATATTGTTTCAGATTTTGGTACTATGCAGAAATTTCTGTACACTTCAGCAATAATGAAGCAACTCCAGAAAGTTATCCTTAGTTTAATAAGAGACTAGTTGAAAATATGCACATGAATTAAAGGACTGTGATAGTTTAAGATGTGATTTTGAAGTATCCAAAGACAGTACAGCAAAAACTGCAGAAACTGATCCAATTTTAGCTTTACATTTCTTTTTAACTAGCATTTGACATTTGTGACAAATATTCCCATAATATTCTTCACTATTTAGGTTACAGCAATTAGGAAAGGCTGATAAGTCATAATAATAATAATAATAATAATAATAATAATAATAATAATAATAATAATAATAATAACAATCATAACAACAACAATAGTGGTAGTAGTAGAAAAAAATAATATTAAACAATTTTTTTTATTAATTTGTTCATTATGCTTTTAATTAATCTGGAAATGACATAGCAAGTGTGTGCATGACAAAAAAGCGCTGTAAAGACACAAAAGGGCTACATTTATATAATTATTTATATATTTCATATCATTACATAAAGCCCTAAATATGTGAATGTGAATTTGTATGTACAATATGCAAGTATTTTTAACACATTCAGGCCAAAACAATATAATTCGTTTTTAAAAGCAATTATTTTGCAAACTGCATCTTGGTAGCACAGCTGAAGTTATATATGTAGATTTTGACAAAAATGTTTGATTAAGTTGTTGCCATATTGCCATATAAGATTAGGGTCCTGAATCAACAAGGAATGCAGTTGCTAATATGCATGCAATCATCCGATTGTTGACTACTGTGCATGCGTATGCATCACAGTGCATGTGCGCAAAGTAGCCACTGCGATTGGACTGCGATAGCAGTGACTATGCAGACCCATTGATTGACTGTAAGTGCCACTTGGGGGTGGTGGGTCAGCCAAATGCAGGCTTGCCAGTGCGTTCACATACCGTTTCAGGGGTGTGCATAAATGATCCACTGCAAAGCCATACGTAGTGTGAGGTCTCATAGTGTGCGTAGCTGTTAGTAATTTCTGAGTAAGGTCTGGGCTTGTGCAAGTGTGTGCATGGGTCTTATGGTACTCGGTTGTACTTATTGTTTCGCTGTTCTACTAAGTATTATGGATATGCATATGGTAAAGTGGGCGTCCTTATGTGGTGCTGAGTTTGCATTGCTTTCGCAGTGGTTTGACTTGCTATCGTAGTCGAACTGCATACGTATGTAGTATTGCGATCCATAGTGAATCAGACCCTAGGTTAGGTAAATTGGTTTAGGGCAGAGGTTCCCAAATGCGGTCATAAAGGCTCCCCAACAGTTCAGGTTTTAGAGATATCCATGGTTGAGCACCTTAGTCATTTTGATTTTAACACCTGTGCTCAACCATTGATATCTCTAAAACCTGAACTGTTGATGAGCATGAAGGACCGCGTGTGGGAACCTCTGGTTTAGTAATAGAAGTCAGCATGTTCAGAATAGTATAAATATATTATTTTGTTATTGCAGGGATTAGTAAGAGGAACTATACTTTTTATCCTTTGCAATGGTGACTTTTTAATTGTCTTAGGCAAAAAAGTGTCTAAATTTGCAAATTACTCTAATTTTATTAGGGTTAGTAAAAGGCAAAATAATGTAGACTAAATGGAAAGAGTATCGGGGAAATGATTGCAATTGCTAATATAACCCAGGTAAATCTTAGTTTATATATATAAACGATGTGGAAATAATTTTGTAACTAGGAACTGATAATAAAATCCAGCAACTCATAAGAGGCATATCGATGGGATGGTTTGCTATTTATATAGGAAATCTTGGTGAAGTTATGCAGGAATTGCTGATAGTTGATGGATAGCTGGTAGATGCCAGGGAGCAGCTGAGGAGGGTGATGGCACCACATTATGGAGAGAAGTATATAAGAAGTATTTATGCTCCCCAAGGGGTGCCGAAAGGGGGGAGCAGGTACTAATTACCCAGGTCCGGGCTTGCCGAAGGGGCCATGAGGGTCCCTGTTACTTATAGCAGTCCAGCAAACACTGCCGTGTGCTGGGCTGCAGTGGGAGACTGCTCGTGACTGCTGAGCAGCAGCCGCAACAGTCTCCTAAGCCTGTGGGGGGAGCGATCACACTGATAACACCCCCCCTGGCTGAGAACCAGGCTAAGGGGCTCACAGCACCCCCCTCCCCAATGTGGAGCTGCAAAAATTATTAGTCACAGGTTTTTTAATCCTGAGGGGGTGTTATCTCATTGGCTCAATTAAGCCATGCCCCCTTCATCCAGGCCCGGCATGGCTCTCTGCGCCCCTATGTTCCCCCTTATCTTTACTGTACAATCAATAACAGCATGCTGTAAAATAGTTTTTTTCTTGTTCCTGGTGGTTCATTTTAACAAATAAGTAGGGGCAGCAGCAATAAGTTGATGGGTTCCTATCAGCATCTCATCTAGATTTTCTGAGAATTACTAGACAGTGGGTTTGATGCAGAGATGGTTGCAAACAAAGAGTAATTTACTCTAGAAATAAATGTACACAAGAAAGTGTACTATTAGCCATATACTGAGCCATATACGAACTGCATAGTAGTGTAAGTTCTACAGTCCAGTTTATGGGCTTGAGTCAGATGGAGATGTGGGCATGGCTGCATCGTTTGCCACAGCCACATCTGCATCTTATGCTAATTCCACTGTCTGAACATGGCCTCCTGTGTGAGCTGCTATACATCATTAGATGCATCCGCTGTCAGTGAAATGCCCGTGACTTGCCCGCATCTGCCTAGCCACCCTCTTGTTACCTCCCAGAAACACCAATAAAATCAAAATTCTGCATCTATGTACAGTAACAATCGTGATCTAGGTGATTGTGACTCTGAATCAGGCCCTACATGAGCATGGTCCAGAATGACTCCTGATTATTTTTTCAGCACTTATAGTCAGGGGTATATCTAGGGGCCTGAGTACCCCTGGCAAAATAAGGAACTGGCACCCCTCTCCTTCTACTGGAAAAAAAATAACACACACTGGGGGGGTATCTTTTTATATATATATATATATATATATATATATATATTTTATAGAACTTAATCTATTGCAAACCACTATTTACTAAATTATTTATGTAATAAAACACAAAAAAAGAGTAAAAACATTGCATCAAAAACAAACATAATGCATTATGGGCAGAATAATCTACATATATTCAAATTATGCCTTTTCACATCTGATAGTGATACTCCACCATATAATTCACTTGGATGACAGCCCACGAAGACAGAAGACAGTCCATAAAAATCATGTCCTATTCCCAACATGGGATTCTCCACAACCTATAAAGGTCATAGCAAATCCCTCAAACTGAGAAAAAAAGCTAGATGTATATTAACTTACACTGGGGGTAGTTTTATTTACATGACTGTAGAAATAGGGAGACTATATATATATATATATATATATATATATATATATGTTTATTTATATATTTATAGTTTTTCAGTTACAACACTTACTACATGCAAAGCCCTGTTTATTAATTTCTATATGTCAACAACACAGGAAAGAAGGCATCAATAACAAACAAGATGCATTATGGGCAAGACAATTTGCATATATGCAAATTACCTTGCGAATAGAGCCTTGTGATTGATGTGACAATTGCACTCTTTTCCTGCAGGGTTGATATATGGGAATCAGTGAGTGGTGATTGGTATGTAGCGGTTGTTGTGGGGGAAGAGATATATTAGAATATATATATATATATAGTCTCTCTAATTGTAAATGCTTCTGATACAAGGGGACATATAAGAAGCCTGATATGCATTAGCTATTAATGGAGGACACTGATAATGGTAAGTGTTGAAGAAGAAGAAAGAGACTAGGGAGGGCTGACGGAAGGACCCCGGTAAGAGTAGTGGAGGCAGAATGAGACCAGAGATCATTTGCTAATTACAGCAATGGTGAGGGCCATCCAGGCTAATAGGAAGATATGCCCCTGTGTATAGTATTCACTCAATGGCTGGGATCTGTGCATTGACCCCTCAAGGTTTGGTGAGTTGTTATTATGTCCCTTCATTTCTATTGTAGAAAACATGTGGAAGTGGCAACATTCCTTTTTTGTCTTATCAGTAGTCAAGTAAATTTGGTGTAGAGACAGCTGAAGTCAAGGTGGAAGATACTCCTCTTAGACATTGCATTGAGAATACTACTCATTACATATCTTCACCTATAGACTGAATGGATGTTGCCAGTTGTGAAACAGGCAACAAGACACAATGTTGATGAGCAACTCTCCCCCTAGTAAAGATAAGAATATGAATGTAATAGAAAGAAGACTATGACTAAAAGAGCCAGTAAATGTGGAGCCAGAGACGGGTAATGTAGGCAGGCTAGGCCTCCAGCTAGATGACACCAATATTGTGTAGGCCCCTACTTGCAGCAGGAATGCTTACCAAAAAGTGGAGTAGGACTATTGAGTCTGTAAAACGAAGACAGACATTTGTTAGCAGTTTACATATAAGAGCATTGAGTTTGGCTTGCAGTTTGCTTTCTTCTTTCATTTTGAAACATAGGAGCTCTTCCAGAACAGTGATTCCTATTGATATATTAGTTCCTAATTCAGAGATGTATGCAAACCAAATTGTTTACCTCCAAGCTACCTGTGAATCCATATAATGCAGCTTAATAGAAGGGTCCAAGCTTTTCCCTGCCAGCCACTGCCAAAGGACATTCCCAGATCAGGGACATAGATTAATGGCTTTCTGTGTAAAAATCAAAGCTCATTGATGTGTTTTACCACCTCTTAAAATCAGACAGCGACTTCCTCAGAAGGTTAAAATGGTAAATTTATATTATTCATTTGTGTATTAGATACTTAACTTACTGTTTATATTGTGTAAAAGTAGGGTAATGCAACATGCACATTTACTATTAAATTTTCATATAAAATTCCAGAAAAGTTGCCCTTAGTTAGTTTGTCAATAAGTGTGCCAGGCTGGTTTTGCAGCACACATTGGATATTGAAAGCAGTAGAGCATGTGCCTCAATTTTGCATGTACAGAGTCGCAGTACAAATTTGGAGGCACAGCAGCAGATAGAGGTGAGGGAAGTTCCTGGATGGTGCTGGGAGGTAATAGGGGGTGGCTAAAAAGACACACAGAGATGTTGCATTTTATGGGAATGTCAAAGGCATGTTGTGTAAAACACACTGAAACACTCACATAGGAGGCCATACTCAGAAGGAGAAGCTGCACCTGCCATAGGGCTAGTGAAAGGTTAGATGGTACATCTTTAGATGCATCATCGGAAGCACTAAGTGATATTTCAGCCACTACAGATGCTGACAGTGGGCGACTTACTTCTTACACATTCGGATGCATGGATCTACACCAGGCTTGAACAGGCATTAGCATACTGATCCAGACACAACTACAGCACAAAATACAGCTGTGACTGTATTTGTGGCTGGCTCAGAATCAGCCCCATTGTGTCATAGTGCATTAGTGGAGGTCATCTCCTCTTGGTGCTCACTTCCACAGCCGACAAGAGCCGCACCAGGCCCAGGTGGCAGGGGATGTGGCCTAAATGCAAGAGGTGTAGCCACACCCCCGTAGAAAAAAAAGAAAAAATTATTTCCACATCGTGAAGTGTCACTATGCACTGGGGAAGGGGCACTGTGTGCCCATCAGCCTGGTGCACAGCCAATGGAGGGAATGATCAGTGTGATCACTCCCCCCATAGGCATAGGAGACTGCTCCAGCTGCTGCTTTAGCAGCCCGAAGCAATCTCCAAGTGCAGCCCAGCACTCAGCAGCGTGTGCTGGGCTACTGTGACTTAAGAGTGAGGGGGAATGGTGTCAGACCCGGGCCCTACCCGGGCCCCTACAGCAAGCCCAGGCCCAGCTAATTTGTACCTGCTCCCCCCTCTCAGCACCCCTGCTCATTTTTAGTAAACTCTCCAGAAGAGCTAAGTCTGATTCATGTGGAGGCACTGTTAGAAGATTACAGAGGTGATAAAGCACCTGTAATACATTGCACATCAAAGAAAGGATTGTTAGTGTGGAGGCACTGTTGTGATTCAAAACCATATACTTAGTGAGCACAATATCATACCAGTGCTACTTCTAAACTATTGCAGGAATAATTTTATCAGTGGTGCAGTCAAGGCTTAGGAGGTTCTGCCTGTAGCGTAGTCATAAAGGGGCTGTTTTTAAATGTGCTTGATGGTGATGTGATTAAGGAAATGGCAAGTTTGTCCAGTTTTCAGATACTGAGGGTGTTGGACCAGAAGAATGATAACCAGGTTGTGGCTTATGTTATGCTGATGGAAAGCCTGGCAGACATGACATATAACTCTGTCTCAGTCATCATTTTCAGAGGTGGAGATAACATTGAAAAGTTATGTGGCCCAGAAAACCCAGTGTTGCTATGAATTCCTTTTAGAATTCAGTTTCATGGGGAACACTGTGGGAAATGAGCAGCACCTGAGACACAAAGTGAATTGTTCCTACTGGCTGTGAATACACTAGCAGAACAGATAGGGAAAGTGCAACATGAGGGAAGTTACCAAAGATTGAGAAGTTTCACAAGAGCTAAACCTGTCCCCATTGGCAAGGATGTCTATGAAGTATGCAGAGCCAATGCTATGCAAAATGTAGAGGGGGCAATTTGCTGAGCACAGCAAAAAGCAGAGAATTGTTGAGTCTATGGGGTTTTTAAATGAAAGTAGTTTAAGCCACCCAAAGAAGTAACTATTTGGCAGTGCTAGAGATTGAGTTTAGGACTTCTGAAGATGCTGTTGACTTGTAATACAAATTTACACTTGTCTGTCAGAAAATTGGCCAAGAATCTGTACCATCTTGACAAGCTTATAAAAGTGATGAGAGACAATTGAGACAGCTGTTGCATGTGGCCTAATCTTTGGAACCAATGGCTATGAAAATGAGGAGTTGTGGGGAGAGAACCAGAAATGTAAGATAAAGTTGTCAGGCCATTGGGAATTCCCCTGAGTGTGTGCTTGAAAGGAATCATAATAGATGAAACAGTAAAATTTACTAAGAATTGTGTCCTGTCCATGTCTGTCTTTGTTTAAAAATGGGTAAGAATTAACAGATTCGGAGTGTTTTTAAAAAAAAAAAAAATTCCAGGAATTTATCAAGCTCCCATGTTCGCATTGATCGTGTTACCCAATGGCGTATGTGGTCATTCCTACCTGTGTTTATTCCCCATGTTTCCTGCCTGTGTTTCCCTCCTGAACAAACAGCCTGCACATATCAGTGAGATACATGCAGGTTATTTGTGTGTGTGTAACTAAATG
This sequence comes from Taudactylus pleione, assembly GCA_031769625.1. Taxonomy (NCBI): domain Eukaryota; kingdom Metazoa; phylum Chordata; class Amphibia; order Anura; family Myobatrachidae; genus Taudactylus; species Taudactylus pleione. Next base: position 1,221,413 of record JAUIMM010000307.1, read on the forward strand.
GTTAATTTAAAAAGAAAATGATCCACAAAGCATAACCTGCCCCAGGCTTGTGAGCCAGTCCTGTTTCTAAAAATATGAGGAAAAAACATGTAGGTTTCCCCCGTATTTTAGGAACGAGCACTGGGCTCCGAGAGTCAGTCCTGGTTTTAAAAATAGGGGAAAAAATTGCACGGAGTTCCACCTATTTTTAAAAATAGCACCAGACTCAAATCTATCCAGGGTGTAATCCCATAGCCAGGGGACCCTTTCACCAGGTCTCCCCTGCCAAAGCAATAAAGTGGTCCCCCCTCTTCTGAGCATTCAAGGCTTTCACTGAAGCCTGGGGCTCTTCCCTGCACCCCTGGCCATAGTGTGAAAATTATAATTATACTATTGTTTTTTACAGTATAACTACAGGTGCCAGTGTGCCTATCCTTTGGCACTTAGGGAACTACAAGTGCAAGCAAGAGGCCAGAACCCATACCCCCACTTTAAAAAAATAAAATGAAAAAGTCAATACACACACCATAAAATGTAAAAGTTTATTACATAACTAACACACTCACACATACCTTCTACCAGATGTTCCCATCCCCTTTTCCAGTAGAATTCCCATGGGTTACCTTTGAAAAAAAAAACAATACTCACCTACCTCCTGGCGTAGCTTTGGTCCCCTTCTCTAAAAGGCAGAAACATACATGGATCACACTGATCTGTGTATGTTTCTGCTAGACACACTGCTCAGGAGGGGGTCTATTTGAAAGTTCTATTTTTACACCATGTTTGGTTTTATTACACCCGTGTTTCTAATCACCATTTTTGGTAAATTCCCGTGTTGTATTCTTGTCTAGAGAAAGTACTGCCAAGTTCAGATAATGGTGTATTTATTTCTAGTATTTTCGGGTGCATTCTAACTTCAAAATTGGCAATGATCACCTCTAAAGATAAAGAAAATACCCTACCCCCGTTTTTTTCTTAGTAAAATCCTGTGTTTGGAAAAATGGCAATTTCCCCCCTTATTTGCAATCTCAGACCAACATGATTCTTAGTAAATGTATCCCTCAGGGTATAGTGAATGAATAAGCTAATTCCTAAGCAGGAATGATGCAGGCTGATTGCACAGGATTCAGATGCCAAGCAAAACATAATGCCACCCCTTACCCTCTTCTCACATCCGTACTAATGTGCAAGTATGCAAAATCATCGGTAACGTCGAGTTACATCGGAGCTGCATGCACACTTTTGGCTGACATGAGTTTCTAACCTTCCTGCACACAATAAGTACACAGGCTGCGTATGGGTTCACTGTGAATAATTTCTGCACGCCCCTTCAACAGCATTCGAACGCACTGACACGCCTGTTTTCACCCAACTACCCCCCCATCACCATCCACAAATGGCACTTCCTGTCAATCACTGAGTGGTGGGTCTGCGTACTGCCTGCGATCACATTCCCAATTGCAGCGCCTGGTTAACACATGCACACTTCATCTTATATGCTTGAACAAATTGCAAACAACGGCCAGCTGCGTGTGAATACAGAATTGCAATCCAACCTGAATCAGGCTTATAGTCTAGGAATAGATAAATCAGAATGCACTGTGGATTAAAACAAGAATGCACAGGAATGCACTAGGGCAATAACACGAATGATGGTGGGCAGTGGATAATGACAGCACAGATAATAAACAATGTAACCTACTCATGCAGGTAAAGGTCCAGAAACAGGTGGTGATAATAACACAATACTGAGCTGCCTGGAGGCAGCGAGGTGAGAGACACAGGAACAGATGTGTAAACAGACTAACTCACTCCTAAAATATGCCCAGAAACAGGTGCTAAACTAAGGGATTGCCTGAATACAGGCACTGTGGGACACACAGATGCTGGTTTCAAGATGTTTAATGTAGGAACAATGGTGCAGGTTTTCTGGATGTCCAGTGTAGGAAAACTGGAGCAGATTATCTGGATAGCATTAGAGCAGAATGCTGTGAAGCAATGCTGGAGTAGTTTTCCAGGATACCACTGAGGTAGAATGTTGTGAAGCAAAAATGGAGCAGATATTCTGGATAGCACTGGAACAGAATGCTGTCAAACAATACTGGAGCAAGTTTTATGGATAGCACTGGAGTACAATGCGGGCAAGCAATACTGGAAAAGATTTCCCAGATAGCACTGGAAACTGATACAATGTTCTTACCCCAATGAAACTGAGGAGCAGTTTTAAATTGGATAGGCACTGGTGCTTCCCATAGCTGCTGCTTCAGATAATTAACACAGGCTTGCAGGATTACCAAACAGAATATAGGACCATATGGCATGGAACATAGCACAGTGGCACTATTGAAGAGAGCAGTACTACTGGTGGGACAGCGGTATTGCAGCAGATCATGACAGTACTACCTACCTAAAGAGCAGATGCCAGACACTCTAAGACATTCTGGGCTTGATTCAGACCTGCTTGCTAGATGTGTATGCAAATTCGGCTAACTAACAGCAAGGCAGGCGATCGCATGGCAAGGCATAAGCATGCACACTTTATCTTGGCGTGCGATCGCTCTGTGTATGCAGACACCCATCAGCCTGTTTTAAGATGCCCACTTATAAACGTCATCTCTAGGAAGTGTATGCAACCATCGGAAGCGAACACAGCACTTGTGGTTGACCATACCATACCACAAGCACTGCGAGTACTTCAGTGTAAAATCCAGCCAGGTGACGTGTACTATGATGCTGCATCTTAATTATGCATGCCTCTGCAATGGTGTTGGAAAGCTGAGGAATGCCTGCATTCACACCTCCACTCCCCCATTTTTAAAGACCAACCCTGTCAACACCCCCAAATGGCTTTTCTTGTCACTCACTCAGCTGGACAGCCTATGCACTGTGAGTGAACGCTTCCCGATCTCTTGGACTGGTTCACGCACATGCACTGCAATGCGTACACATGCTCAGATTGCAATCATCGGCTGGCTGCATGCGAACACATCCTAGTGAGCGGGTTTGAATTGGGCCCTTCTAAAATAACTTGAGGCCTCCACAAATTAAATTTCTGACTCAGAGTTCAAATCCAATGTTAGAATTGGATTTCTCTTCTGGCAGACAACATTAGTATAAGGTAGTATGTATGTAGGATCAAGATTTTTTGAAAGTTCAGAGGAATAATTTAAGGAGGAGTAGAGATTGTGGCTATTATTTAGATGTAGTGGAATGTTTGTAGACAAGAGAAAATGTGGATACCAGTACAAAAAGCTGTCTTGTGAGCACAAAGTCATTGGACTGAATTTATGAAACACTGCATCACAGAAAGCTGGAACATCGTGGAGCATATGGTCTTTGGATACAATAAGATTATTCACCCATTCTAAAGTTTCCCCTCTAAAAGTCATGAGAAGATAACCCAAAACCAGTGGCAGGTGCAGATGATGCAGATTGGAAATACTGAATGCATTGGTGCAAAAAAAATTGTCCAGGATCTACATAAAAATAAAATGAAGATTGGGTGGAGGCCAGACATTTTAAAGGCTGGGTAGTGGCTGAAAACTCTGAAAGTTAGGCAGCTGCCAGATACTATGAAGGCTGATCCTTGACACAAAAGGGGATAAAGATTCTGATTTGAGATCCTCAGGAGTGTCTGAAGACTGAGGACCCTCAGGAGCAGACTGGGATATGATACCTTTGGGTATATTGGTAGAATTATCCTCATGTCTGAAGGCAAGGACAACAGCTGACTCTGAAGCAGACTGTGATAGAGCAGCTTTATCCACAAGCCTGGAGGCAAGTGCAGAACATGCCTGGAGGCAAGGGCAGAATTATCTAAATTCCTGAAGGCAAGGGAAGAGTTATAAATATACCTGAAGGCAAGAATTATCCACCTGCCTGAAGGAAAGGGTAGAAGTAGATACAGTACATGCATTGAGGTAAGGGCAGAATTATCCACATGCCCGAAGGCAATAGAAGAATCACCCACATGCTTAAAAGCAAGGAAAGAATTATCCACATTTCTAAAAGCAAAGGAAGAATTATCCACTTGCCCAAAAGCAAGGGCAAGAATCTAGAATGACTCCAGTGGACATGAGTCTTAATGGCTATGGCTGGGCAGGAAATCTCTGATGGCCCTGGCTGGGCAAGAGTCTCAAATGGCCCAAGCTTAGCATGAGTCTTGAATGGCCCCAGCTGTCTCAGATGACTCTGACTGGGCAAGAATCTCATATAACCAGGATTAGACAGATGCGTAAGGTGCCTCAGTCTAAACAGTGATCTATGATATCTTGTGTTTATTAGTCATCTGTGGGTCTTCAGACTGAGTAGTCACTTTAAAACCTCTAACTAAAAGGATGTCTTGGAGACCTCAGTCTGAGCTGTTATCTTAGACATCACAGGCAGGAAGGTAGCAACTTGAACCTGATGAACCCTGGATGGGGCAGTCACCTCTGACTGGGTAGTAATTTCAAGATCTCAGACTCAGCTGTCATCTTGAACTCCTCAGGCAGATGAATAGTGACTGGAACCACTGATTTGGTGAGCACAATTAGAACCTTGACACTGGAGGCAGACACAGCAACTACTGAACTGGTGGCAGACACAATAACCACTGGACTGAAGTTGGATACTGGATCAGACTTAGGCACTACCTGTGGTATGGATACCCAGACAGTTGGAAACTCACATTGGGCCCATAGCCCAACATTCACAGTACTCAGAACTGGGGACTGCACTCTCACACTAGGAGCTTTGTTGCACACCCTGACACTAGGATTTTGGACTCATGACCCAACACTACAAAATTAAGCTAATGACCCTACTCTTAGAACTGTGGACTGTGCCCTGATACTAGGAGGCTGGGCAAGTGCCACAACACCAGGAGATTGGGCTCAGGCCTCAACACTCTGAACTGGGGCCAGCATCCAAACACTAGGATATTTGGCTCATGCCCCAACACTTGGAACTGGGTACTGCTCCCCAACACTTGGAACTGGAGAGTGCACCCCAACAATAGGAGATTAGACTTTCACCCCAACACTTGGAACTGGAGACCATGATCTGACACTGGTAGACTGGGCTCCAAGAAGACCTGGCTGAACAGCATAATGCAGATTGCTGGTTCAACAGAAACACAAAATTCAGTGGGGTGTAAAGCACAGTTTTATGGTTTAACAGATGGGGCAAGACTGAACATAATGTCCTGGACCACCACAGCACAAACAAAGTTCATTATCCCTTAGGTGTTTGTGTTCCACTTCTGAGATGCTGGGTCATGGAAAACTCATAAACATGAATTTGCTTGAAGCAGAATGATTAACCCTTTGACCAGTAGGAAACCCTGATACAAAAGGCAAAACAGGAGTAGTAGCCCTGAAATCAATTTCTCCTGTTGTTCTGCTGTTAAAGTATCTTAGGGAAGTAAAGTTTTATTCAGACTAGTAGCAGCAGATAAACCAGAGGGGATTTTAACTGGTTCTGGAAGTCTCTTCAACAATTTAGGTTGCAGAAGTAACCCTTCAGTGATTAGAGACTGCAAATGGACAACATTTCCTTTGAAAGCCTTCAATAGTATAGAATCAATGAAACTAAAAAATCTCAAAAGCTTGATGGTTATCTTGTGGGAAGGTAATTTTAACTGGCAGCCTATAAATACTCTCTCAGCTTTTGTACTGAGGAACTGAAAGAATGTGTCTGAGTGGATGAAGGCCTGCAGACTGTAGTTTTAGCGTGTCCTTAGCATGAAGAGACTCATTATATGTACATCATAATTTGGACCAATGTGCACCTGTTCCATGCTAGTGCAGTGGTATGGGCCAGGTGAAGACATGTGTCATGCATGGAGGGCTGTGCTCCCTCCAGCTAAGGAGTGCATCTCTGTCCTAGGAGCTAGTGAAGCTGCCTTACTGAAGCAATATTGTTTGTTGAGTCAATTAGAGTTGTGGGAGATGCAGAGACTCAGTAGACATCAACTGATAGAATACTAATCGAGGCAACAGTCCATAGGTTGGGCTGTCAAAAATGGCCAATAGCTTAGACCTGCCATACTGGTGACTGAAGAGTCTGTTCTTTTGTACTGTCAGAAAGTATCTTTAATTCTTCAGGGAGAATTGTTCTACAGAGAGAAAGCAAGGTGGGAAAAGGAGACAGTTGGTACTGTTCAAGAAGCATCATTTGATAGTTATGAAGGTTGAGAACATGATTGGTTGGTGACCAACCGACTCTACTGGCCGAGAATGGAAGCAGATATAGAGCATTACTGTAAAATTTGTGGGTCCTGCATGCTAAAAAAGACTCTTCTGGGGAATGCTGCCCCACCGAAAAACCTGTTGAGTAATGGGCCACTTGAATTGGTGTGAAATTACTTCCTTTTGGTGAAATCTGATGAGGAGATTGAGAGCCTTTAGGGCTGAAGAGTTAAGTTTTGTACACAGCTCAGTGATGTGCCGACCCAGCGACAGTGATGCGATGTAGTAATATATTGCATTGCCATACACACTGCACTGGGGATGCACACTGTACAATGGTCATTTCAATCCATCTCAGATCTCAAGATCAGTCACTATATTGTATAGTGTGTACCCAACTTTAGAGATAGTATTGTGCTTAGGGGAGTGTACACCAGGAGTTTGCTTTATCTACTACTGTACCGCTGGGGAGTTGTTTGCTGTTGAACATTGTGAAACTACAAGTACTAGCATAACTTTCAGTGCCAAGGAGGATATACTGAATAACTGTTTTCTTATTAAGTGGAAATTTGCATTTCAGGCTGCATCACCAAGTTGTGATTAATTTGGAAGGGCAGTCAGGGCCTTTGGAATCAAACATCTGGTTAGAACATTATTTTAAAAAGCACATGAGCTGCAATAAAAATGCACTGCTGTTGTTATATAGCCATTTCTAAACTTACAGTATGATGTGTGAGTTTGGCGCCTGTGAAATATACTAGTAAGTCAGTGAGGAATTGGAAAGTTACATATTGTTCAGTGGTGATATATTGCTAATCAAATATAGGTGGAGGTCCATGCATTCACTGTTATAGTGATCTATGGTCAACTGCAGAGCTATACTGAGATGTTTAATTTAATTGTCATATAGTGTTAGTGGATATCTGCACTACTTAATCAAATGTGAATATCAAACTATCTAAAAAGATTAAAGCGTGTGAGAGAAATGGCATCTGCTTAGTATGCACTGATAGATTGCAGTACTGGTGTATATAACATTATTCAATGGATTGGTACCCATGTCCCTGCGATAGATAATGATGGATGTACAGCAGGCAGATGAGTGAAGACAAACACATTTATTAGGTACTAGAGTCATAGGGCTCTATTTATTAACATTATTTTGACTAAAATAAAGTGAAAAAGGGTGTTTTCACACCCTTTTCAAATTATTTTAGTATCATCTATAGTTATTACAGGGAAATTGGAGTAGAATTCATAAAATTCTACTCCAACCCCTAAGTATCACTTATTTTTAGTAAGCAGATTGCATTTCCCATAATTGTAATGGGAAATTTGATCCGACCAGAGTTACTAAAAATAAAATGTGAAAAAAATACCTAGGGAGGCCCTGTGATAATAATGCCACCTGGAGGTAGTGTTATCCAGGGTCTCCCCCAGTTACTGGACTCCTGCTCTGCTCTAATGGGTTAGAGCAGAGCCGGGAGTTGGTCCCAGTAATCAGCTGTGTGGTCTAAACAGACCGCAAGCTGATTACTGTTAAAAAAAAAAATTAGTAAAAAAAAAAATTAACTTACCTGACTCCAGGGACCGGTGATTGGGGCTCCGGGTGATGTCCTTCCTCCGGTCAGCTGGTCTCCCATAGTGTACTGTGGCCCGGTCATCAGGTGATCGGGTCCCAGTGCAGTATGGGATATCACCTGACCGGAGGACATGGAAGACATTCTCCGGAGGCCCGGATCTTGCAGGTGAGTGTAATTAAGGGAGGGAGGGTTGCAGGGGGTCCACGATCGCATTGGTGGGGCTTAGCATCAGGGGGCGGGGCTTAGCACCGGGGGGTAGTAGCGATGGGCGGTCGCTCTGTCCTTGCAAGGGATTTGTAGTAAATCCCTGTGATATTGCCAGAATTCGCAATGCGAATTCAGTCGTTAATTTCACTATACAATCTGCATTCAATATGCGGATTGTAGTAAATAGAGCCCATAGTGCTCTAAATAATGGTATTATATGAAACATCTAGTACATAAAATGGTAGTATAGCAGTCTATCTATACCATTAGAGTCTGGTGGTCCTCACTTCCTGATATACAGATCTGCTTAAGGACTAAATGCCAACGTGGGTTGCCACAATGGGGAAGGTGTAAAGTGTTAATGCAGAGAAAAAGTGTAGGTTTCAAGTGTAACAAGTGATTCAATATTAACTAGAGGATGGTGCCCCATGCCTCCATTAACCACTACCTTACCCCCTTATTGCTGTCCTGGTCACACTGCCTGGTCAGGCTTCCTGATGCTGCTGTTCATAAGTCAAAGAATATGGAAGGAGGCGTCTATTTACACAAGATGCCTGCAGCATTAGCATATTATTGCACAGTAGCTGCATTCAAAGAAGGAGGTATTGTACATTACCGTGCAACTCTGAATCAGGTTCTGTGCCATTTGATTGCTGTGATTTGCCATTCTATGTATGTTCTAAAATATATATTCATATAAAATCCCAGAAAAGCTGAAATTATTTATTTTGTCAAGAAATGTGCTGAGTTGGTTTTGTAGCACACATTGGGCCTGATTCAGAGAACGCAATGCTGATGTTCGAGTGTGCACTTTTTTGCTACTGTGTATGCATGAAAAACTTTCTAAAAACTCCTATGGTGCTTAAGTAAAATACACAGATTAAAAAGCAACTGTGGCTTCACCAGGGACCCACAGTATGGGATTATGGCATTTTCTGTCTCTGGCATGCAGGTCATGGTCCCCTGAACTAGTTCCTAGCATAGTAGACTGGGGCATGGCCAGCAAGTAGGATTAGTACACTGATCAGTCCACAAATGCCATGGGATAGAGGCAAGTAGAGTAAAGTTTCTAGCTAGTGTCTAATCAGAAGGTGTGATATAAAGCCTAAGGCAGGGCTTCCCAACCATGGTCTTCAAGGCACACAGTCCAGGTTTTAGGGATAGCCTTACTTGAGCACAACTCACTTAATTAGTACCTCAGTTATAATGATTAACCATCTGTGCATAATCATGGATATCACTAAAACCTGGATTGTTAGTGTGCCTTGAGGACAGAGGTTGGGAATCACTGGCCTAGGGGGTATACTAGGGCTGATTGAAAAGTAATGAGACAGATTATTCAGAATTAGATGACTCCATAGGATCTGAACATTTTTCCTTTTTAAAGTAGCGTCCTTCACATTCAATAAATTTTTTGCAGTGTTTCAACAATGATTCAAAGACGTGCAGTAGACTGTTTTGTGATATCACTTTTAGTGTTGCAGCTGTGGCATTTTTCACTTAATCATCCGTTGACAACTTATTTCCACGCAGTTGTTTTTTCAGGGTTGGAAATGCCCAGAAATAACAGGGCGCTAAGTTCGGGCTATATGGAGGGTGTTCCAGTGCTATCCCTTTAATTTCAGTCAGCACTGTCAATGCAACAGCAGCAACATGTGGTCGGGCATTGCCTTGGAGCAAAACTCACGGTTTCTTCAACAAATGTGGTCTTTTCTTCCTCATGGCTCCATTCAAATGACTTTCAGGATGTTTGCATAGTAGTCATTAATTATCTTTCCACGGGGAACCCAGTGTTGTAAAATCATACTGTGTGCATGAAACAACAGCAGAAGCATGACTTTACATGCCGAAGAAATCACACAGAATTTTTTGGGCGGAGCGAACTCGCATGTTTCCATACACTGGACTGTTCTTTGGATTCTGGATCATAATGATGAATCCATGATTCGCCACACGTCACAATCGATGTCAGCAAATCGTGTAACCTCCAAAATTTGAGCAGTTTTTTGCACGATTTAACTCTTTAACGCATCTGTTTCTGTGACATTTCTGGGTACCCACCTGGCACACACGCAATGCATTTTCAGTTCCTTTGTCACAATATGCTGAACCTGTTCATATAATATATGGCACTATAGTATATGAATATTTATTTTTTAATGTTATAATACTAATAAGTGTAAATTATTATTGCAAAAACTTACAACTGAATATAAGAATATGTCTTGCTTCTAAAACATCTTAGAATTCTTCTGGATCCACAGAGTTAATCTTATCAGTCTAGTAAAATGATTTTTGAAAAATAGAGAGCAATTCTTTTTTTCCCCTTGTTTCTAAGAGAAGAGGAAAACATTGTTTAGAAAAAAACCTATCTTTGAACAAACCTTGATTGAGCTACAGTACATATGTCTATTCTAATTTATTTTGTACAATATGTATGCTGTATCTTTTGATTTCAAAGACACAGGGCTCTTCACAAACAAAAACAAACACAGAAAAACAATTCTATCCCGTCATTTCTCTTTCTGTGCATCGTTCTTTGACACAATTATGTCTGAAATGATCCATCCAACTGCTTCAATCTGGATCAGATAAGACAAAGCCTGCATTGATTAAACACAATCTATGCAAGACTAATTTGTGTCTTCTATCTGGAAGACATTACTTTTCACTTTGTAATCGGCCAAGGTGAGCAATTGAAAAAACATGACAATTAGCTGCAAAACAAATCAACATTTGAATAAAAAAACACGTACAAATATTCAAAAGTTCTAATACAGTTGCAAAAGAAAAGGACACTATGAGAAACACATAAATACACTAAACAAATAAATACAAATGACAGTATAAAGTATTAGTATTTCTGTAACATTTTTCTGTATTTTTCATTGATAAAATTAACCATATCCTTTTTGGGATTTTTAAAAATGTATAAACAACATGCATAAACAATAAATATGAGTCATAGCATCATTTTTTGAAATTAATATAAATCATAATCTTCTTTTAAGGGTACTAGAAAAATTGCACACTGGCAATTGGATCGCAGCTACAAAAAAAAATAAGACATGTATTTTCTTTTAGTGGGAAATAATTTTATATAGCAATTACAGTAGTTTGGACTTACTTTATTGACCATTATTAGGAAAACATAAAACCATATAAAATTTTATTTGTAATTGTTTTTTTCCTTCACTTTATTTATGATTAAAAGTTCTGTAGATCATCCAGAATGGAATTCCTTTCACACTTTGCATTAAAATGACTTTGATAACAAAGGATTTTTTTTAATCCATCATTCATCAGAAGATAGACAGACTCATGCTAGTATTCTTTTAACTTATTTTATCTTGCTAAATGACTCCGTTTTTTTATTGGATGATTTCTATAATATAGATTTAAGCGGTTTTTGAATTATAAATGCTTATTACTCAGCATTTTTGCATAGTGTATAGCTGAACGTACAATTTATTAGATGGAGTGTAGCCATTTTAATCTTCCAGTTCCCTTGGGGTTGTATTCCATATTTGTTTAATGTACTCCTCATCACATATTCTTTCTCTGTAATTTAGTTGTTGATGGCTTATAAATAAGGATATTTCTTGTTTACTTATATTTAATTAATTTTATTGTTCATGGGACCTATTCATCAACACTAAAATAAAGTTTTTAAGGGCATTTTCCTTAATTATCATTATTTTAGTATTCGTGAAGACACTTAATACAAGAGATATCACTGATATCACCAGGTTAAGTCGGTCTGCGTTAGTTTCCACACTCCCCATACATTAGTATGGGGATATGGAAATTATGCTATTCATCAAATTATGAAAATTATTTTTTTTCCGAATTTGATGGTGTTACTATATGTTACTCTCAGGTGGCATACAGTGGATTACACTTACCTGCTGTCAGCTGGGCAGGTTCTCCTTGGTAAGGCCGGATTTTTTCCTACTAGGCAACCTAGGCGCTCGCCTAGGGCCTGGTGGGACCCAAGGGGCCCTTATATATGGGCCCCTTTGCCCCAAGAAATCTGCCTAATCAAAGTGGACGATCATGATGTCCCACAGTCCAGCCTACACTTCCAGATAGTCCTGCGCCACTTTCTGCATTGTGCTCTCTCAGAGAGTGACTGTGTGTGCAGTCAGTGTGCCATCTGAACATAAGAGAAGGGTCACCAGGTCCGCATCCGTGGCCCACTGCCCAGGCCCAGCTGCTCCAGCTAGCTCCAGCTGCAGTCCACCCCAGCAGGCACATCAGCCTCTCTGCCACACTGCCAGGCCCGCCGCCCACCAGCAGCAATCAGCGCCATCGGCAGCACCCAGCAAGGCCACAGAGGCAGAGCAGAGGGACAGGCAAGGATCTCAGGGAACTAAGCACAGCAACCAAGCAGGTAGGGTATTCTCAATTACTCTGAAATTAACTGCAAGAAACTGTGAAAACTGTGCATATATCACAGTAGGTGTCAATAGGGCAAGATACACATGGTCATATCATATACACACTATAAATATAAATATATATATATATATATTGCAATCTATAGTGTGTATATGATAAGATACACATGGTCATATCATATACACACTATAAATATAAATATATATATATATATATTGCAATCTATAGTGTGTATATGATATAAATGTGTATCTTGTCCTAGTAACACCTACTGTGATATATGCACAGATTTTACAATGTCACTAGATAATTATATATATATATATATATATATATAACCACGGTGCATGCACTCGCTGGTAAAGGTGACGACTGGACCGGATGCATTCCTCAATGCACCTTCATGCTAAAGGTACACTGTCACATACCAATAACGACGGTGGCGCTCCGGATAAAAAAATGCTAAAGACACATGGCTAAATGCAGCTGCATTTAGCTATGTAAATTAAATCCAAGGCGCTTCCCAAGGAGGAATCTAAGCACCTGTCGGGTACAAGAGACCCTGCAGCAGATCCGAAAAACCTCCTATGCAGGTTTAAAGGTACAAATAATAATAAATGATAATGATCCGCGCTGGGTATCTATGTAGAAATTATATGATATCTAACATACTGTATAATATAGAGCCATATTATGAGGTCACACATATTTAATGTCCAAAATTACTAAACAGTAAAATACACAGTGTTATCCATAATCTAAAACTTATAGAATAAACATAGTATGAAAGGGAGGAAGGGTACAAGAAAACCATAAATGATACATATATATGAACAGTGAAGTACAGTAAAAAGACTTAGAAGGCCTTCTAATATAAAAAAAATTGTAGCAAATTGAAAGCTAAAAAAGAAAAAGAAATCAGTCCAAGATGTTGCAATACGTAGCAGTCAATTCTATTTGAAAAACCTTTCTGTTTAAAAGTATCAATGTGATCCCCACAATGAAGGATTCACTGTAGGAATATAGCAGTCAGCACATAAAGTCATAGAGTATAGCCAGGGTAATCCTGAAAACATGCAGTGTATGGTATATGGTATAAACCGCTTTTAGAATGTGCCTGCTTCTTTTGAAAAAGTCACGTGGGTTGTGACAAAATGTTTTAAGGATCCCACATGAATTCATCTTATTACGGCAAGAACTAAGCGGCATTAACTCTCCCATTGTGTTTTCACCCGGCCGGGGGCTAGCAACCATCCATCAGGAGGACCTCTATTGCAGATTCCGAGGACCCTCAGATGGAGGGTCCAGACAATTCAAGACCTAAGTAACATGAGTTGGCACACGGCTAATGCCAGGTGGTGCACGCTTGCCTTATTTTCATTAGAAACAGGGACATTTACCGAGCGGTTTATACCGTAAGAGGGACTATATATGTGCATGCTGGCATACTCATATTGGATATCCAAGTCCTTGGTACTGACTGTTGGGAATTTCCCTATTAAACAACGATTCAGTTAAGTCCTGCTTGCATAATCCATTTTTGGCATACACTGCATGTTTTCAGGATTACCCGGGCTACACTCTATGACTTTATGTGCTGATTGTTGGGGATCACATTGATACTTTTAAACAGAAAGATTTTTCAATTAGAATTGACTGCTACGTATTGCAACATCTTGGATTGATTTCTTTTTCTTTTTTAGCTTTCAATTTGCTACAATTTTTTTACATTAGAGGGCCTTCTATGTCTTTTTACTGTATTTCACTGTTCATATATATATATATATATATATATATATATATATATATCATTTATGGTTTTCTTCTACCCTCCTCCCTTTCATACTATGTTTATTCTATAGGTTTTCGATTTTGGATAACACTGTGTATTTTACTGCTTAGTAATTTTAGATATTAAATATGTGTGACCTCATAATATGGCTCTATATTATACAGTATGTTAGATATCATACAATTTCTACAGTAGGTACCCAGCATGGATCATTATCATTTATTAGCATTTAGCTATGTGTCTCTAGCATTTTTTTATCCGGAGTGCCACCATCGTTATTGGTGTATGTGTATATATATATATATATATATATACATATATATACTGTACATACCAAATATATTTATATATATATATATATACATACAACAGAATAGTGGGGGAAGTGGATTGTTCCCATTAAAATGATGGTTTAGTAACAGCCTCTGTCTCCTGACATTCTTCATGCTGAGTACTGCCAGATTCTGTTGTATGCATATCCAGATTCACAAGCTGGCCTACGGAGGGCACCGGTAATTATTTATGTATGAAGAGAGTTCCGCTGGTCATTGCACTGTATATATATTATATATATAATACCTTTATTTATATGGTGCCTCAAGGGTTCTGCAGCTCCCTTACAAAGTATATAAACAAATGAGCAATACAAGAAATCTGTGACTTACAGTACAAGACATAGCAGGACAAGGACAACTTTATAAATGTTCCTGCATCAAGGCAGCAGAGACCAAGGGGGTATGGCATATATGATAGTATAAGTAAATGAAGGAAAAGCACATGAGGGAAGAGGGCCCTGCTTGTGAGAACTTACATATATATAATCTTGTCCTGTCCCAGATGCATCTTAACATGCCCTAGTGCTGCGATCGCATGTTTGGCAGCCCTGACCCTTATTGTAAAATGTATACACACATTACAATATATGTTCTATAGGCACAATCTGAATCAAAGGAGAAAAAACAAAATAAATATGTAAGTGGTATGAATCAGGAACTCACATATAGTGCTATTGATTGTTTGAGGGAGGGAGGCCCCAAACTGGTATCTTGCCTAGGGCCCCACAAGGTCTAAATCTGCTCTGCTCCTTGGCTCGCTCCGTCGCTCCCTGGTCCCTCCTCTGGCTCTGGCTGCTGCTCTGACACTGTGTTCTCCTGGCAAAACACAGTAAAGTTTGGAAAATAACCCTTTTATTAAATTATAAATTTTACTGTGTTCTGCCGGGAGAACATAGTGTCAGAGCAGCAGCCAGAGCCGGAGGTGGCTGCAGCGGCCAAGTAAGTGGGGAACAGGGAGGTGAGTGGAGGGGGGGGGTTTGGGGGACACACACAATTACCGCAGCTGTAGGAAGTGCTGTGCGTGCCCTGCTTTTATGGATGTAATGGAGCATGCGCAGCACTGATTACAGCTGCGGTAATTTAGAGCAGATAAGGAAGAGTATCTATTTCCTGAAAAGCTGACTTTGTAAAAAATACAGCTTTTCTGAAAAGATACTTATGGAGAGGAGGAATGATGAATTCCTCTGGTAATTAGGTAGAACTCATGCAAGTTCTAAACCTAATTACCTCTATCGAATTTTTAGTAATGATGAATAGGCCCCTATGTGTGCTGTATAAGTTTTGCAATAATAATCAATTGTAACTTTATCCTTGCCCGTGTACAGTTAATATAGGATTTCAATATTATTCTTCCAGATATCCAGGTACTGCCCATTTTGATTTAATTTTCAGAACATGCTTGGAGGCCTCATAGAGACTTAATGTTGCGTAAGTGGAGTTTTATTTGCTATTATATTGTTTTTCTAAAGTTGGATTCAATATTTTAGCACAAATTGTGTACTGTTTTTCTATCTACATCTCTTGAATAGTTCTGAATTAAGTGGTATCAAAAACAGCTTGGACAAATTAAACAATGGTTGACTTTGCTAAAACTACAAGTTATTGATGTTGTAGTTTCCTCAACCAACTTACTCAAATAAAAACCACTGTGGAAGCATTTTTATAACCTGCCAAATACACATCACCATCCCAATCTTTACAATGGAAAAGATAGAAACCATTCAATTTATTAAGTGGTTTTGTAGTCAATATAAAACTGCCAACAAAACCATACAAATAAATGAGTAACCTCTCATAGACGAGATAAAGAAAAGACATTAGTCCATGCTAGATTGTTTTACCTATGAAAAGAGACACAAGCATGTACCCTACTGTGACTGTAGGACAATTTATTTTTTATTTAGCAACACCATAGCAATAGTTATAGCATATATGGATGTATTACAAGCAACTGCTGAGCAGTAGGAGGTAGGAGGTGGTAGAATAGCACCAGGAGCAGCAGAGGAAGGTTCTGCAAATGCCAATAATACCTAGGTTTTTCCCATGGTTTTTGAAACCTGAATTCACTGTCTGATGGCTAAGTTGTACAGATGTTTCTTTTAACCTCAACAATCTGATGCATTCATATTGTATGACCAGCTTAAAAATTATTTTGATCTGGATATAATACACTCAATTCTTTCTCTGGCCTGCACAAGCTAATGTGCATTCCTTATTTTTTTGCCACTGGCTCCTTTCTGTCAGTCACCTCTGCGGTTGTGGACATTAGCCTGTCCATTTTTTCCAAGCCATGTAGCAAAGATCCTTCCTGCACTGAAGTGAGTGTTTTATGCATCATTGTGCTTCCCCAACCAGGAGTCACAATGGCATAAGCTAAATGTAGCATTCAATAGTCTTGCATGACTGCCTAATGTTCTCAGAGCTTTAGATTGCACACATTTTGGTTTGAGATTACATCTGTACAGGACAGAGGTGTTTATTAACTGTCATCATTTCCACTTGTTGAATTTTCAAGTGGTCTGTGATGCAAAGATACACAAAATTAGTATTTTTGCAGGCTACCTTGGCTTAAGCCATGAGGCCTAGATAATCACACATAATAAGTGTGAGGAACTATTAATGGAACTATTAATGCCAGAGGGATAGATGTGTTGCATAATTTTATTTATCTTGTGCATGTTGATTTCCATACTTGATATGTATGTTAATGTGTTTTCTTTTTTAGTTGACTCAGGTTTTGGCTTCCACTCCTGTTTACTTAGACTTCTGATGCACCCACTGACTTATGCCCACCATAATGGGGGGCCACAAATGTACTAGATGTTTGATAGAGCATACAATTCAGCTATAGAAAACCAAGTTCAAGTGTCTTGATAAATCTGGCAGAGTGTTACACTACAGTGTCTGATATTTTAGTGGGTTGCACTCTACTACATAAGGTTATTTATTTTATTTATTTATTAACAGTTACTTATATAGCGCAGCATATTCCGTTGTGCTTTACAATTGGAAACATTTATAGAACAAAACAGGGTAACAACAGACAGACATAGAGGTAAGAGGGCCATGCTTGCAAGCTTACAATCTTTAGGGAAATAGGCATTGATATACAAGGATAGGTGCTGTATATTGCAATTTGGTCCAGCCAGAATGCAGAGTTTCTTGGTGGGCTGCATGATCCAGTCACACATGAATGTCGGCCAAATGTCAGGAGTATGTGAAAGAAAGACAATGTGTGAGGTTATGTGTGGACTGTGAGAGGTGATGTAATAAGACATGGAAGACATGGAACAGTATTTTGTATTGAATATGGTAGAAAACCGGCAACTGATGGAGGGACTGAGAGAGTGGGGCAGCAGACGGTGAACATTTGGGAAGGAAGATAAGCCTCGCAGCTACATTCATAATGGATTGTAATGGTGATAGCCTATTTTTGGCTATTGCAATAGTCAATGCGGAAAATAATGAGTGCATGGATTAGAGTTTTTGCAGTGTCTTGTGTGAGATATGGTCGAATTTTGGATATGTTTTTTAGATGTATGTAACATGATTTTGAGACAGATTGGATGTGGGGAACAAAGGACAGTTCAGAGTCAAGGATGACACCAAGGCAGCGAGCTGGTGGGGCGGGGTGGATTGTTGAGTTGTCAACAGTGATAAAGAGATCAGGTTGGTAACTATTATTGGCCGGTGGAAATATAATTAATTCTGTTTTAGAAATATTAAGTTTGAGGCGGTGAGATGACATCCAAGATGAAATGGCAGAAAGACATTCAGTGACACGGACCAATACAGATGGTGATAAATCTGGAGAGGATAGGTAGATTTGAGTATCATCCGCAAACAGATGGTTCTGAAATCCAAAAGAGCGGATTAGTTTGCCAAGAGAGGTGATATAGATTTAGAATAGCAAAGGACCTAAGACAGAGCCACCAACTGATAAAGGTAGCGAAGAGGAGGTAGAATCTGAAAAATAAACAGAAAAAAAGCGATCAGATAGGTAGGAAGAGAACCAAGAAAGAGCTGTGTCCTTAAGACCTAGGTATTGTAATGTTTGTATGAGAAGAGAGTGGTCAACAGTGTCAAAAGCAGCAGAGAGATCTCAAAGAATTAGGAGTGAGTAATGGCCTTTAGCCTTGGCAGTGACCAGATCATTTACTACCTTAGTCAGTGCTCTCTCTGTGGAGTGCTGGGAACGAAAGCCAGACTGAAGTGGGTCCAATAAGTTGTGGTGTTAAGAAAGTGTGTGAGGTGAGTGTAGACAAGTCTCTCCAGTAGCTTGGAGGGGCATGGGAGCTGGGAGATAGGACAATCATTTGAGAGAGTGTTAGGGTCAGAATTTTGTTTTTTCAGAATGAGAGTAATCACTGTATGCTTGAATAGTAATGGAAGTTGCCTGTAGAGAGAGAGAGATTACAGATTTTAGTTAGGGTTGTGATGAGCACAGGAGACAGAGCTTTACTGATTTGCGAGGGTATAGGATCTATAGGAGAGGTAATAGAGTAGGAGGATGAGACGAGTGTAGTATCTACGAGTGTAGATAATTAATCTTCATTTGTGAGGTCAAATAAAGAGAATGTGTCAGAGGGTTCAGGTAAGGAATTGAGCAGGTCACTAGTTGAGGAAGAACATACCATTTCATTTTGGATATTATCGATCTTGTCCTTAAAATAGGAAGCAAGATCATGTGCATAGATAGTATCAGGTGGCTTGGGTGAGGGAGGGGTAAGAAGCAGTTTAAATGTATTAAAAAGTCACTTGGGGTTAGAGGCTTGGGCAGAGATAAGAGATTGGAAATATATTTGTTTGGCAGTGTCCAGAGCAGTATGATAAGAGTTGTAGATAGTCTTATATGTGAGGAAGTCACATGGAGTACAAGACTTTTGCCACTGATGTTCTACTTTACGTGAGAGTTTTTGTAAATGCCTTGTTAAGTTAGAATGCCACGGTTGATATCTAAGTCTACGTGGTGTGTGATGGGTAGCTGGAGCTACTTCCTCGAGGGTTTTATTAAAATTACAATTACCAGACCTGGAGGTGTGTGAGATGTGTAGGTTACCATGTGAAAGTGCAGCAGGGGAGACAGTGTCTGATTGTGTGAGCCATGTTTCTGTTATTGCCAGGAGATTGAGGTTAGTTGAAATAAAAAGGTAATGGATGGATCTTAATTTGTTGTAGACAGAGCATGCATTCCATAAGGCAATTTTAGTGACTTGGTGGGTGAATGGAGGCATGCAATGTTTATGAGGTTAGCTGGATTTATAGTTCGTGTGGCATGTGGGTCAGGCCTGGATTTGGTGATATGTCACCAGCTAATAGAAGCAACAGGAGAGAGATATAAATATATTTGTGGGATTTGTCTGAATGATTTTTATGGCGAGAGGTTGTGGATGTTATTGTCAATGTGTATAGATAATTTTAAAACTAATGTGTGTTTGTAAGAGGAGAGAAAAGTAATGAGGCAGAAATATGTACTGAAGGATGGGCTGCAGGGAGAGTAAAGGATGTAGTAGTCTTAGAGATGATTCCATGGGATAAATTTACTAAAGTGAGAGTTTTTAGAAGTGAGCATACCAGCTTCTAGCTATTATGTTCTAGAAGGTGCTAGTTAAATGTTAAGTAGAATCTGATTGGTTGCTATGAATTCTTCCTCACATTACTACATCTAACCCTTAGTAGAAACTACTTCCTCTTTGATGGTCACTTCTATGAACAACACTCTGGATGCGCCATGGACACCAATGTTGTGCCGTCATTCGCAAATATTTTTATGTTCGCAGAAGTAGCAAGCATGTTCTTTGAGGACAAAGGAATCTATGAGAATATAAGAGGTTACTCACGTTATATAGATGACCTCTTTTTCCTGTGGACGGGAGGCACAAGTAAGTTCATTGAGCTTATGGATAAATTAATGCTAGGTCATCTCCCATTAAACTTACCTACTAATACAGTTTGGAGACAATTAACTATTTAGATGTCCATATTTCCTTAAAAGAGAACAAACTGAGTACATCAGTGTTTGTTAAACCGACAGATAAAAATACCATCTTACGGGCAAACAGCCACCATCCAAAGGCATTAATCAATGGACTCCCTATATCACAGATGATACGAGTAGCCAGGATTAACAGTGACAGTCTCTCTTTTCATAGTGAGCTAGACAAAGTAGTCATAAAATTCCTCAAAAGGGGACATGATTTGAAAAATGTGTCTATCCAGAAGCAAGAGATCATGAACATGTCTAGATAATCTTTATTAGTCACTAAAAAGAAGGATTCCATACAAATTCTTCGTTGGAAAACTAAATTCAGCACCGCGAGTCCCATCCCCCACCGAGACACCAAAGTATTATGGCATATCATCAAAACAAATAGAGATCTACCAGGCTATAAAAACAAATGTCCCATGACCTGCTTCACAAGAGCTAAGAATATTAAAGATATCCTTGTACACTCCGATGTCACGGATTTCAACAAATCCACCACAGTCACGTTCTTATCTAAAGCACCTGGTTGCTACAAATGCCTAGGCTGTCTGACATGTAAATCTTTGATCAGTGGTCCATCATTCAAACACCCACATACGGGTAGAAATATACCTATTAGACAAGTCCTGACATGCTCCTCAACACATGTAATATAAACAATAATATGCCCATGTGGGCTTTATTACACGGGTAAGACCATCAAACAACTAAAAGAAAGAATGGTTCTACATCGTTCTGCCATTAAATCAGCTTTGTCCGGCAAAACAATTGATCAGACAGTAGCTAGACATTACGTGGAACAAAGTCATCCTCTATCCTCGCTGAAATATATGGCAATCGACCACATACTAATTTCATTAAGGGGAGATGATAGGGACAACAAGGTTCTTCAGAAAGAAAACACACACAGTAACAATACTGAAGGAGCGCTAGTGTGAGGTGAGACTTCTATATTGAAAGCAGCTGTATAAAGAGGTTAGTCAGACCTCTATAATAAACACACAAAAATACACTAATCACAGCGCTATTCTGACATTTTCACAAAATATAATTTAATAACATGTAAACATGTACCAATAAAATCAATGTAAACACAATTAAAGAAGCATCATCCAATCCACCATACAGAAATGTTCCATGGGTGCTTATAGGTTAAATAGAGTTTCCAAGAGTATTTATACTCAATTGTTAGAATAAATCCAGACAAAATAATTACCAAGTCCAATGTCCAACTTGAATGAGGGGTCCTAATTAGCAGTGCTGGCAGGCCTCTGCAAAAAGGTCCAGTCCCCTGGGCACAGGTAAGGCGATGAGCTGGTATAATTCCAATGGTAGGCCAATAAACCATATAGATAGCACTCCTTTGGCATAAAAAAGTGGTGGAGAGGAAACACAACCAGGTACTGACGCGTTTCGCTGTGTTAGAACCACAGCTTTATCAAAGGTGGTGTTATGGCTGAGATGCAGCTTATTTATAGTGAATATCTAAAATGGCTGCTAATTAGTTGCTGATACACATTATTCTTTCAATTGACATATACATCATACATTAATCATATATAATATCATAAATAAAAGGAGACAGACTTACCTAACATAAAACTGAATCTGTATATAAAAGATCTTAGTTAGATCATCTACACAATTAAACATTCCTTATCCGTGATCTCCTGTGACCACGTGATGTAAACAAATGTGGTCACCAAACGCAGGTGGTTGTTGGTATAGTAACCGCTATTTGTCTATGCGTGATAGGCTCATTTTGCCCACGTGACTTCTCAATGAGTCACATGTTGCAGACTTCCGCAATAGGCATAATACCTAGTCACGCGGTTTTCAGTATATCCCACGTGATCACTGTGTTTATACATGTGACACGTGATATGTTCCACCTGTATTATACGGAGGGGAGGAAGTACTAAAGGTACCCGCAATGGATCGCTGTCATGTGACTTAATTATAAGACATGTGATCTATAGTATATTCCATACTGTAGCATATATTCAATAAAGATTAATAATAGATTGTTACCCATGATATATTGTATATTATACCGTACCGGTTTTAATATATGAAAAGGGATATTAAAATTCACATCGAGATCATGTGGCATCAATATGTCACAAGATCCATGGATAAATTCATACACCAATAGCCATAGATGGAGTAATAATAAATAAAAATAATTAGATGGATGTAGTCATTAAGCATAATAACTGTTATCAATATATACATATTAAATATTGACAGAATGTATGCAAATACCTCACATAAACTATAAAGTAGACTAACTCAAGCAAAATATAATTAAATATATAAATAAATAAATATCATAATTGCATATCTTAAATAAGAAATAATCAATAATAATAATAAATAAAAAATAAAAAGAATACAAAAAAATATTCCTAAAATTTTTTTATAATATAAAGAAGAAATCTATATGTAATATCCCAGTTTTATTTAGGTATCATACAGATACTTCTTAGGGATAAGAAAATATTCGAAGGGACAGCAGAGGCTACAGAACATAAATAAGTAAATTTATAAACAAGTTGATAAGTTTCAACTAAATACTGAGTTAAGTTCTATCATTTCGTTGAGACCTCTAGGATATAGGAAATCCATCCTAAAGATCCAAAAAAGTTCTTGTTTGCACAATTGTTTAAAACAGTCTCCTCCCCTAGTGGTCATGGAAATTTTTTCAATACCAGTAAGTTTAAGGGAACTACAATCTCATTTATGGATCTCATTAAAATGCCTAGAAACACTATGGGAAGGTGATTTATTAATTATGTTTCTTCAGTGTTCCATAAATCTGATTTTCAAGCAATGAGTCGTTCTGCCCACATACCTCAAATTACATCCACAAGTGAGGACGTATACAACATACTTGGAATTACAATTAATAAACTCCTTAATGGAGTATACCTCCTCACTGTTAGGTATATAAACCTGTTTCATTCCATTAGTGATATAATCACATGTGGTGCATCGATTGCTACCACATTTGAAACATCCCAAAGGTTTCGGGGGAAGCCAATTAATACAGACATTGTCCTCCTTAAGATTTTTCAAAAAGCTGGGAGCCAACATATTTTTTAATGATTTATTACTTCTAAAGACAAAGACAGGTTTAGGGGGAATCAAATCTCCCAAAATTCTATCTTGTCTAAGGATATCGTAATTTTTTGTTATAATCTTCCTTATCTCTTTTTGAGAATCTGTATAGGTAGAAATAAAGGCTATCTTTCTCTCTGAATTCCTAATATCCTGTGTTTTTTTTCTAAGAGTAATTCTCTATTCATGGTGAGTACTTCACTTAACGCTTTTTCAATAAGATGTTCTGGATAGCCTCTCATTGCAAAAGCTCTCATCATTTGTTCCGATTGGACTTTAAATTGGTTTAAATCAGAACAATTTCTCCTTAGCCAAATAAGTTGGCCTTTGGGTATATTCTGCTTCCATATTGACAGATGAGAGCTTTTGAAATGCAAATAGGCATTGGTCCCCACCTCCTTAATAAAATTTTGAGTGGTAATCTTATTATTATATATTTCCAAGGTTATATCCAAAAAATTAATATGGTGACGGTGAAAAGTGTATGTGAATTGTAATTATATTTATTCAAATTAAGTGCAGAAACAAAATCATGTGCTGACGTAAGGGACCCATCCCAAATCATAAAAAGGTCATCTATGTAATGGCCATAAAGGACCAGGCTCGAGCCCAGTCTGCCTCCCCACACGTGCAGGTCCTCGACCTCCCCCATGTAGAGATTGGCATAGCTGGGCACGACCCTGGTCCCCATGGCCGTCCCCATAGTTTGTAACTAAAAAGTGTCCAAAAATAAAAAATAATTGTGCCGAAGAATGAAAAAGATGGACTCCAGTACAAAGTCTCTATGACATTCTGAGAGATCTCCATCTTTTAGGAGTCATCTCTTGATAACATCTACTCCCAACATATGTGGGATGTTGGTGTTGAGACTCAGTACATCTAGAGTCATGAATGCATAAGATTCTTTCCACTCCACTCTATCTATCAACTGTAAAAAATGTGAAGTATCTCAAATATGTGATTTAAGTGTTGAAACTCTGGGTTGCAAAAATGAATCAACATAAAAAGAAAGGTTGGCTGACAAAGAATTAATACCAGAAATGATAGGACGACCAGGGGGTGAAGTGATGGACTTGTGAATTTTTGGTAAGTGGTAATATATCGGAATAGTGGGAAAAGGTGTATATAGAGAATTGAATAAAATGTATTATCTCCCAATTGTCTCATTGCTTCAAGTACATAGTCAGCTCTATTTTGGACTATATTCCCTCCCCCCTTATCAGCCTCTTTTATTACAATAGAAGAATCTTTAACAAGATTCTTCAAGGCAATTCTCTCCCTTTTAGTTAAAGTAGACTTTTTTTGTTTTATTTTTTGGCTGGCACAAAGTGATTTAAAGTTGTCCAGAGTTGTTTTATAAAAACATTCTATATTGGGATTTTTATATTTGATTGGAAAGAATTCCGACTTCATTTTAAAATTCTCTCTAATGATGTCAAAGATGCGCAGAGTTTCCCCTGTCTGTGGATTGGAGGTTTTTTCCTCCAAAAGTTCATCAAGTATTTGAATTGCTGGAAGATCATCAGAGTCCAGTACAATGTGAAAGGCATCTTCTGCTCCTCCAGCAATTTGTTTATTGGCAACATTTCTTTTTCTACAAAGATCTCTGATGAACTTATTGAGGTCAACAAAGAGATTGAAGATATTGGGTGTGGAAGATGGAGCAAATTTTAATCCCTTAGGTAGAAGAGATTTATCTGCTTCTGTCAATTTTTTTGATGATAAATTATATATATTTGAAGAGTTAGCCTTGGAATGGTCCACTTTTAATCTCTTAAGAATCTCCTTTTTTCCTCCCCTTCTTCCTCTGAACTTGGGTCTCTGCGCCTCTTTGGCATTTCTACCCTTCGGTCTTGATTCCGAATTTGCGAATGGGAGATCCTCTGTTGTAGGGGCTGATCTAAAAAAACAACTTTAGAATGCCTATCAGAGAGATTCTGCATATTAATCGATTTATCACTCTTATTAATCTGTTGGTTTCTATTGTACTCATCATAATTATAGGAACTTTTTCTTGTAACTCTCGAATTCCTAAATGTTGGTGTATAATAAAAATTATCCTTTCCAATCGGATGGTTACGGAAACGGCTCAAGGGGCGATACCGATCAGAGAAAATTCTCTGTCTCGTTCGTCCCTGATTGTAATCTCCATGTGATTGTGGAAGAGTTCTCTTCTCCTGAAATTTACATGATACGGAATGGTTATCCATATTCCCAGTAGGGGGTTCCCTTTTAAAAAAAGATTTGATTCTACCATTCCTGTAATCCTCCGTGTCCCTTCTAAATTTCTTATATTTATTATTAACCAGCATTTGTTCGAACTTTACTACTTTCTCTGTTATAATCTGATCCCTTTCGATATATTCCTTAGATTGACTATATGGTTCTAATTTAATTTTCAAAGTTTCAATTTCGGTTTCTAATTTCTTTACTGTCATCATTCTAAAATCAATAATCTGATCGATCAAAGCAAATGAACATTTATCTAATATCATGTCCCATTTTCCCTGAAAATCCCCTACATCTCCAAAAATAGATGGTTTAATAATCCGTAAGCCTCTGGGGATAATTTTATGCTCAATATATTTCTGGAGATTTGTTGCATCTAACCAATTTTTGGTCTCAGATTTGAGTAGATCTTCTAAAACATAAAAATCATTTTTAATATTGTTTTCTTCTGTAACAGATTCAGTCAAAATCTCCGTTTCCCAATTACTCAGGTAAGTCTGTCTCCTATTTTGTATCTGTTCAAAGTTAGAAAAACACCCCATAATTGCAGCTCCAAAACAACTACAAATCCACAGAAAACACACACAGTAACAATACTGAAGGAGCGCTAGTGTGAGGTGAGACTTCTATATTGAAAGCAGCTGTATAAAGAGGTTAGTCAGACCTCTACAATAAACACACAAAAATACACAAATCACAGTGCTAATCTGACATTTTCACAAAATATAATTTAATAACATGTAAATATGTACCAATAAAATAAATGTAAACACAATTAAAGAAGCATCATCCAATCCACCATATAGAAATGTTTCATGGGTGCTTATAGGTTGAATAGAGTTTCCATGAGTATTTATACTCAATTGTTAGGATAAATCCAGACAAAATAATTACCAAGTCCAATGTCCAACTTGAATGAGGGGTCCTAATTAGCAGTGCTGGCAGGCCTCTGCAAAAAGGTCCGGTCCCCTGTGCACAGGTAAGGCAATGAGCTGGTATAATTCCAATGGTAGGCCAATAAACCATATAGATAGCACTCCTTTGGCATAAAAAAGTGGTGGAGAGGAAAAGCAACCAGGTTCTGATGCGTTTCGCTGTGTTAGAACCACAGCTTTATCAAAGGTGGTGTTATGGCTGAGATGCAGCTTATATATAGTGAATATCTAAAATGGCTGCTAATTAGCAGCTGATACACATTATTCTTTCAATTGACAAACACATCATACATTAATCATATATAATATCATAAATAAAAGGAGACAGACTTACCTAACATAAAACTGAATCTGTATATAAAAGATCTTAGTTAGATCATCTACACATTTAAACATTCCTTATCCGCGATCTCCTGTGACCAAGTGATGTAAACAAATGTGGTCACCAAATGCAGGTGGTTGTTGGCATAGTAACCGCTATTTGTCTATGCGTGATAGGCTCATTTTGTCCATGTGACTTCTCAATGAGTCACATGTTGCAGACTTCCACAATAGGCATAATACCTAGTCACGCGGTATCAGTATATCCCACGTGATCACTGTGTTTATACATGTGACACGTCATATGTTCCACCCGTATTATACAGAGGGGAGGAAGTACTAAAGGTACCCGCAATGGATCGCTGTCATGTGACTTAATTATAAGACACGTGATCTATAGAATATTCCATACTGTAGCATATATTCAATAAAGATTAATAATAGATTGTTACCCATGATATATTGTATATTATATCATATTATGCCTATTGCGGAAGTCCGCAACAAGTGACTCATTGAGAAGTCACGTGGACAAAATGAGCCTATCACGCATAGACAAATAGCGGTTACTATACCAACAACCACCTGCGTTTGGTGACCACATTTGTTTACATCACGTGGTCACAGGAGATCGCGGATAAGGAATGTTTAATTGTGTAGATGATCTAACTAAGATCTATTATATACAGATTCAGTTTTATGTTAAGTAAGTCTGTCTCCTCTTATTTATGATATTATATATGATTAATGTATGATGTATTTGTCAATTGAAAGAATAATGTGTATCAGCTGCTAATTAGCAGCCATTTTAGATATTCACTATAAATAAGCTGCATCCCAGCCATAACACCACCTTTGATAAAGCTGTGGTTCTAACACAGCGAAACGCGTCAGTACCTGGTTGTGTTTCCTCTCCACCACTTTTTTATGCCAAAGGAGTGCTATCTATATGGTTTATTGGCCTCCGAATGGGGCTGCATGCGTCGAGGCCACGGATGTCTTCTCACACACGCGGTCTTTTCTTCTCCTTCACATCCTTTATAAGGTAAGACACTTGGTCATTATTTTTTTCGCTCACCTTGACAAACCGGCTGCAGGCCTCAAAACATTGGAACCATGCTGTGATGTTTTATTTAAATACATTTCATTGATTCTTTGAAAAGACCTTGAGTGCAGCTGTTTTTCTACTCCGTCTAAACCATTTCTTCAGGAGGCACCATGGCACATTTGCTTATGTCAGAGGAGTGCCAGTCCACCTCCACTACTTGTGGTATAGATGTGGATTTTATTATGTGATTGTAAAAGGAAACCAAAGTTTTCCCAATGTGTGGTAGTAATATTTTGTAAAATTCAGCTGATAAGCCATCTGGACCAGGAGCTTTAGCGGGTTTAAAATGTTGTATAGTTTTGGTAACTTCTTCTAACGTGATTGGTTTAGTAAGGATTTCAGCTAATTCTTCTGGTAACTGAGGGAAAGGAGAAGAAGGTTGAGTAGTAGAAAGCATATTATAAGAAGGATTAGTTACCGAATTATCAGAATATAGTTCTGTATAGGAGTCTTTTACCACATCAGTGATCTGACTGTTAGATGTGGTTAAAGAACCATTAGAAGAATGTAGTGGGTGAATTACCATCGATGATTGGCTGCCTCGCAGTAAGTTGGTCAAAAGTTTGGACATTTTATTGCCAAATTTATGGAATTTAAAATTGATGGAGAAAAGATATTGTTTGTCTTGGTTACTAAGATACTCATCAAAATGAACCTTAGCCGTGTGATCGGCTAATTTAGTAGTGGTAGGCGGAGTATTTTTAAAAATCTGGAAAGCATCTGTGAGGTTGAATACAGCATTTTTAATATATATACTGTAGCCTAAATTGGTATATACTATAAATATCTTATAATCTCAAAAGAACCCACACTAACAAGAAATAAATGTGAATTTACAGTATATATTTCAGATATTTAATTATAAAACTTAGTACCTATTCATGGATCATATTTACTAAGATAACACTAGCTTTCCTGTTAATCTTCCATATACACAACAGGGTAATCCTTGGTGGTCTCATTCAATGGCAATATCCCCAGTCCTTTCAAATGATTGCAGAACTTACCAGAGATTCCTCATCCATTATGGAATAATTTTTCATAATACAGAGCACTTCTCATGTCAAACAAAATAGAAGTATTGCTTAGGGAAAAGTAGTGTTGAGTGCATTCTAGTTTATTTTTTCTTACAAAAAAATAAACTGTTGCCTTAACTAATAACTCCAGGGGAATGTAGGCAGAGACTACTATTAGACATTTTCTGCCAAATGAATATGCTGATATTCTCAATGCACTCTCAGTGCCCTTTAATTAACATATTTTATGTAACATAAAAAATGGAAATACTTGAAAAATGGGATTTGCATTACTATTTTAAACTGTCATCCAAATCTGTGTTTTTCTAAAATCTTTAATATGTGAACCTCTACATTCAGCATTGTAAATTTCATTTGGGGGAAATTTTAGTTCTGTATGTGACAGATTTCATCAGTTAAGGTATATTCTGTAGTCATGAATGTGTGACTCATTTGTGCCAAATTACATGTCTCAGTGTCCAATTGTTATTCTCTAACAGAAATGAATCACCATATCTTGAATTTCTAAAACATTACTAAGTCAAGGTCAGCAATACAAATTGCAAAAATAACACAAAAGTATTTCAGAAATGGTAAAGAAAAAATACAGTAGATGACTAAAATACACAGATTTGATTTTATAGCTGCTGGCTGCTCTTAACACTTCACTTTTCTTATTAGAGCGGTGCCTTGGGGTGGTTTAGCTGAGCTAGTTTGGGGGTATCCTGCGCTCTAGATTTGAGCCTTAGTATGTTAGGGACCTGCCCGACAAGAGGTTACCCGGATATGGTGGGCAGGCCCATAAACTTGGCCAAGATTATGCCAAAAACCTCTACTGTATTTACTGCAAAATGTATTTATTTATATATAATCAGTTAATTTGGAGTTGTGCACCTGTATTTCTTCTTTTTGTATACTTTGGGCATTGTGTAAGACCTAAGTTAGGGGGGCCCCTTAAAAATGTTACTGTGGGGCCCAAAAAATTCTAGTTATGCCCCTGGGTCCAGTAGTTGATGTGGTCTTGATCAGCCTGTCGGCACTTGAGGCCGCTTGCCCGCATCCTCTCACAGGTTGTGATACTGCCGTGCATTGGTGGCCATGTCACCACACACACTCTGGGGGCAACCATTTCCCGGCAGTTAGCAGTCACTCATGTTGGTGCTTGGTGGATGGCCGGAAGTTTCCACCAATCAGGGAGCTGAAAACACACAATGACAGAGTGAGAATACATGAGAGGAGAGAACACAGTGTCAGAGAGTGTCGGGGACGAAATCAGGAGGACTGAGCAGGAGTCAGTCAGGTGAGGAGCAACTGGATGACTACAGGGTAGCCAGTGGGCATGCTAGAAGCATGAACAAACAGATGAGGAGGAACGTCACCGGATATGCAGCACAGCAAAAGAACACACAGGTAATAATGGGACACCGACATTTAGGTTTTATTCAGCCCTACACGAGTTTAGGACACTGGCCCTCAGTATTAGTGGCCCTGCTTGCACTCACAGACCAGCACTGAGTGAATTACTATAAGGGGATTACAGGGGCTTTACTATAAGGGCACTAGAGGGGCTTTACTATAAGGCAGACACTGATAGCAGCAGAGAACATAAGTGACTGCCTCTCTTACTTGGTTGTGCCAGAATCATCCGAAGCAAAATTTTTTTAATGAGGATGTTTTTGGGTTGGCTGCGCATGTGCCAAGGTACCTCTGCAATGCCACTCACAGTGAGGTCTCCTTCACAAAGTGATCAACAGTCAGGGACCATTTGGGGGATGTTATGGGGAATGGTGCCAAAAAAATAAATCTTTGGGGCATCCTAGCATGCATCTGCAATCCCATATGCAGATAAAGTGGTTCAGACGGCTAAGTCCAGGTGACCATTCTGCATGACGATAGGGCTACTCGGATGGACGATTTTATCGAATGATCTGCAATGGCTACAGCATTAGCTTATTTCCGGATAGCAGCTGCAAATGCATTAGCATACATATCTAAATCAATCAGCAGTAGGTCTCTGTGTACTATAAAGTTGAAGCCCTATAAACAGCATTACACAATGCCAGTCTGATTATTACTTTTCAGCGGGTTACCAGCTTTTTAGTTATTATTTCTGATTTTTTTTGCTTGTGAAACAAAGCATCAATAACAGAAAAACTCATATATAAGCCTTGTCATCACCCATAATGGCCATTCCCCCTTGTCACGTCACCCCCTAGCGTGTGAGCAAAAGCAGGGTAGGTCAGTGATTTCACTATTACACATAAAACGGAAAACCTCTCTACCTGTAATAGGTTCAAAAGAAACTTATGGCCAACGGGGACCCGCATAACTGCTTACAGAGGCGTGCTGGGTCGGATGGAAGGGTGTCATCTATACTTGTCAGGGCCACTTGCAAGTATTTGCCCCCCCAGGCTAAAAGTTGCCAGCCATCCCCTGCACAGGTCCCAAAATAATATAGACACTTGACCATAGTAAAAGTTCACTGCTATTCGATATAATCGGTGCAAGAAGAAATGTAAACTGTTGGGTAAGGGAAACAGACAAGTAAAATAAGGTGGGAAAATTATTCTGTCTTCTTACAGGCACCAACTACAGAGATTTAGAGGTGGATGCAGAGTAGAAGTTTGTGCAGTTGTCTGATGTTTTTTGTACTGTGCATGCATCTTAGTGCATGCTTCCCAATAGTTACCGCTGGTGGTCAAAACACATTTTGCACCAGCGGAAATGTTCAAACAGACATTATGAGCAACCGTAGGGCTGCTCTAATTTGTGATGGTGCGACCAATGTGTGTTCAATGGTGCAACTTTTTAGACACAGTGATGGACTAGAGATGCAGCTGTTGGGAATCTCAGTAGGAAGCGCATCAGCTGTGGTATTAGCATAAATTTGCAGTTGAACTGCACAAAAAATAAGCAGTTACTGCAATAGCGTCCACCTCTGATTTAGGCCCTGTCACACTCTGGACAAAAAAAAACACCTTTTTAACACCCTGGTGTCTGTCCAGGCTTGAGCTGAGGTCTGATCATGCTGCATATCACTCCCTGTTGGTGCAGAGGTCTGTCTGTGCTGCTCCTGCCAACTCCACTCAGTGTCTTGTCACTGAACATGGAAATGGTTCCCCACAGCTCCTTACTCACAGCAGTACTCAAGCTGCATGCCTCAGTTCTCTCCAAAACCACAGTATTGGTGCAGCCATGTTGGACTGACACTCTTCCTCCACTCATAGCACTGCTCCCAGACCAGCTGATCGCAACATCCAATCCCTGGGGATCCATCCCTATAAATTCCATTTCCAAGCTGACTCCTGTTGCCAGTACAATGTCACTACAGCTATGTGCTGAGCTCCCTGCATCTGAATGGTTTCAGATCGTAACATTCCAGTTCCAAGTATGGTAATCAAGTCTCCAGTTCCATCGAGTACTCCAGCCTGGATTTACCACAGAGACTTATTCATATCTACCTACATTGGTTCCAGATGATATCTCTAATCATCGGTCCCATTCAAGAGCTCCAATCATTGGTCACATCCAATATCTCCAATCAATGGTCCCATCCGATATCTCCAATCATCAGTCCCATCTGATTGCTCCAACAGTCTCAAACCAATCCAGTTCTTCAATTAATCAACATCGATCATAAACCGATCCAGTTCTTCAATTCATCAACATCAGTCTCAAACTGATCCAGTTCTTCAATTCATCAACATTAGTCTCAAACCAACCCTATTCTTCAGTTCAGCAACACCGGTCTCAAATCAATGTTAATCATCAATTCAGCATCATTGGTCACAATCCGATTTTGGTAATTTATCCAGTATCATCTACTCCAGTTATAGAGCCATATTCAATTAGAGGCGAAGTTTTCGCCTGTCTGACTGTTCGCTTCATTCGCCTGTTTCAGAGGCGAATTTATTCTGTGCTCGTCCCCGCTTTTCGCCTAATTCAATTGCAAAACAGGCGAACACGGAAATAGGCGAATGCGGAACAGGTGAAAAGTACTGAAAGAATTGGGGAAATCAGTCTGTTCCCCAGAAAAAGATGCACTAACATAGGGAATCAATATAGATGTGTACTAATAGCCCTAATAAAACTATTTTGCGTACTTAAGTTGTGTAAATTGGCTGCTATTAGCGTCTTTGTAAAAGTGGTGAAGAATGGCATAAAGCTGTATTTTTTGGTGAAAATAAGTAGTCCAGACAAATTTGGGGAGCTTGAAAATGGGTGCTAGCATATTCTTATGTCTCTAAAGTGAAGTTTTAAAAACCGTGAAAAATCCTCCTGCTGCATGCACCTACAATCCCAAAAACACCTTACCCATACTTGTGGACCCCCAAGAAGTATTTTTCGCTACTTTTAATGTTTATCCCCCCACTTTTTAAATTTACACCCCAAAAATGACATGTCTTTTTTGGGGTGTTCTTAGGTTTTAGTTTCTGGTTTTTTTTGCGTATTTGTCCTTTGGGGGCTGTCCCAAGGGGTCTGAGTTGTTTCCCCATGTTTGCACCCCAAAATAAAGATTTTGCATTTGTTTTCACCAGCTATTGATTGGAGAATCATTTTTGGAGAATTGTTTCCACTTAGGCGAAATTGTCCTGGAATTGAATTTGGCGAATTTATTTTAGGTGAATTTTTCACAAAAAAACAGGCGAATATGGCTTTTCACCTCTAATTGAATTCCCCTCATATTCTCTTCTGCTCATCATCAATTCCATATCATCGGTCCCAGTCCGATATAATCATCTCCAGTTTTCATTTCAATCTGCTGTTTAATAAAGACATTGCATTCCTGTCCTTGCCTTCGGGCCCATCATCCTCTACAATTCCTCTAACTCCTCATATCATACATGAAAAAGTCCTGGCTCAAGCCACCCAACTTCATCCACACCTCACATGTCTCCTCTTCAGCCTCCCATTCCTGTTTCAGCCAATTTCAACCCGCAAATGTGACAGTCCCTAAGTGATATAAAGATATTGGTCGGAACCCTAGCCATCTACCATTCATGTGATATCTTTTTCAATCCAAAACAAAAAGTACTATAAATCTTTTTTAATTTAGAATCAGTCTTTAACCATCACTTAAATCTTAGATTCATGTTTTCAACCAAAAAAAATTATTAAAGCTTATTTTTCAACCAAGATGGGTATACTATATACAGATGATGCGAAGCACCTCAATCTCACAAACCTACTGCAACTTTATAAAATGGTGATAGATGATTTGACTAAACTCATGCTCAAATGCAGTGTCTGGACTGCACAGTGTTATGTACTGTACACTTCATGTACACTTTATGTTCACAGGTCCATTCCAGTCTGTGTGGTCACAAGTAGTCAGCATTACAATGTGAACATTTTTTTAGATATTTTTTATTTAAAACAAAGACTGTTGCATACATATATCTGAATCCAATAGATTGCACACATTCATCTGAGACTACACAGGGCAGAGTCTTATATCAACAATGATTTGCATAAAACTGCGATGTTTGAAGATCTGAGCATGCACAGGATCTGCACTGCGCATGTGCAGATCTTCTTCTGCAAGCTTGCTCACAGTGCTCGGATGCCGCTGCCTGATTGACAGTCTATAGCCTTTTGGGGGTGGACCTTGGGTAAAGTAAGGCAGTGTCACAGAAACTGGAGGCACATTGTTTCCATTTTCTGAGTGTGCTGAAGTCAGTGGAAGCATGCTAGTATGCAGCTTCACTGGCTTTAGCTGTGTTAAAACACCATCCATCCTTACTAACCTGAAGGTTACTCAGATGACCACTGTTCATGCAGAGCGATCCAATACTGTTTCTTTTGATGTAAAAGCAGATCACTAAAGCTGGCAGAAGGTGTCTATTGACACAAGATGCCTCCTGCAGCATTAGCATATTATTTACAACCGTTGGCTGTGCAATAACGTGCACCTCTGAATCTTGCTCAATGTGCCTGCAAAGGTGGTGGATATAGTTTCTGTCTACTGCACAATGTGACTATAAATAAAAAATATAGGCCTTTGACTATCCCAGTAGACAACAAGAAAGAAAGGGTGCTAAGTTTATATTTGACCATTTATTTCAGTAACTGAGCCTGACACCAACATATTTCTTTAACTCTTTTTTGGAAGCCTGGTATCATGGTTCTACAACAAAAGACACCAGTGTTCAGTTGGATTTGAATCCAGGCCCTTTTTTGTGGCACTGTGCTTCAGCAGATTGATTGACAGCAGTGGCTGTTTGTTACACCTCTGTTTTGGAGATACAGTACATTAACTTGCTGATCTATCCCAGCTCCTCATCCACTACCTACCTACAACCAATTCCCTGTAAGCTGTTGTATATAAGACAGGGAGTGAGTATATCACCTACTACCTGCTACTTCCTTATATGTGTGATATCACCTTTGTGATTCTTGTTATTCACCTGAACTGTCCTGACATCATTGATCTTCTGATTTTCTGACCTTGACCTGATTTCTAGATTATTCTCTGTATGTTGCCTGCCCCAAACTTGGACTGTTTAAATAATTGTACAAATCTTTTGAGCAAGCCATTAATTACAAAATGGTGTTCAGCTGCCATAAAATGTTTTATACCATTCTCTTTCATAAATTGTTGAAATTCAGCAAACATGAACTGAGGCCCATTGTCTCTTCAAATGAGAAACATATAGTTCATAAACTGTCCTGAAAAATCAATGTGTACCCTCTGCCAAGGAGTGGAGGGCCATTGCCAAGGATTTAATAAGTCTCAATTTGAATTTCAATTCCTGGCCACCATATATATCTTCTTGAAGAAGTTTCATTTATATAGTTTCTTGGCAGTATAGCGAGAATTTTGTATTGAGGTTTTAGAGGTATCACAACCAAAGTGCTACACATCAATGTTACTAGCACACCGATACTTAATCCCATCTGCCTGAATATCCATGACACTGTACACATGACTTCAGGAATTTTGACAGCCCCTTAAAGTTAAGTCCAATACTTTGGACAAAATTGAATTGTTTCTTGTCTCTTGTTTTTTGTTGTTAACAAACAATTGTTCAATTAACAAATTGTAATAATTTTCAAGTGGATCTTCTTTATCACTTTGAACCCACTGTGGTAAGGGAGACTGAGAGAGTCCCTTGGCAATGCTGTGTTGTTTGGTTCCTTTAAATTCAATAACATAGCTATGCCCTCCAGGAATAGGAATTAAGGTTGCAGGAGAGTATCTGTCATGGCTAGTCCCTTATTTTTGAAAAACAACAATTGATGTTTTGTGACCAGACTGAATTTTTGGCCATACAAAAAATCATTAAATATTTTTATGCTTCATACAGGACTGAGTGCCTCCTAATCAATTTGTGCATGCTTTCTCTGTCATCATCAAAGATCATGATACAAATGCAATAGGTTTTGCCATTTCATTGCTCGGGGTGTGAGGCAAGACTACTCCTATATGATAGGGTAATGCATCACACACCACCAATAGGTAACTGTAGGTAACTGTAGCAGTGCATTCAACACATTTAGTACAGTAGCAATGTTGGGCAAGAATTTGTGGTAATAGTTGATTAAATACAATTATGATCTTAAATGGGTCATGTTCTGAGTGCTGAAGTACAGCTTCAATTTTACCATACAACTAATGTAGAACCACTCTGCCAATGCCCATAATAGGATATTTGCTCTTTGAAGAATTCAGACTTGTCCTAATTTATCGAAACGCCATATTCTCACAATCTGCCAAGGATTGTGAGAATATCTGCCAAGCTAGATTGCTAAAATGCTCTTTTTTATCTTTGTAGCAGTAATGAAGATATTGTTGAAATAATATTGTGTGACCTGTATTCCTTGTAATACATTGTCCATGGACCTTTGCCAAAGAGAGACATCTGTATTCTGAACACAAGCCTGTTGTATTCCACTTTTTAGAGTCCTTGCCAACTTCCATATACATATTTTAGGTCCCTAATAGTGGGTGTAAATATGTATTCTATCTTTGTCAATGGGTTATGTAACATATTTAGGACAGGATTAATGGTTGTTTTTGAATCTCCACAAAACCTGATAGTTCCACGTTTATTTTTCTCCACCCCCAGGACTATTGTGTGGCCCATTCACTCTATTCTACCAGAGAATGTATGCCACAATCTATCATCTTGTGTAGCTCCTCCTCCACCACTGGGCAATCAGTGTTATGGTCTAGGTGGGCTTTAAGGTATTTAGGAGATGCATTTGCTTCCAATTCTATATGTGCCTTGATTACTTGTAGGGTACCTATGTATTTTTCAAATATAGGCTTAAGCCTTTTCAGTAGTGATGCCAAACATTTTTCAGCAAGGTCAGTCCATTAAACAGAAAACTTTAAACTGTTTGAACTGTTTTCACTTTTTTAACAATGATTATAGTCCTTTGAACTGGGAGGGATCTGCATCATGGACTATGTGTAAGTACATTTTATTTGTTAGGCACTCTGGAAATTTTTGTTGCAATGGAAAGGGCCTGTCCACTGTGAAATAAGTTTCAGACATTATGCATTCCATGGATGAAACAATACAGTATATTAAAGCATCTGATAATAAAGCACCACATTGGCAGGGCTCAGACAATATCCTTAGCTCCACCATATACTCTGTGTTGGATTTATCTTTATTTTGACATCTTTTATTAAAGTGAAATCTCTCTGTACTCACTGTAAGACATCCACTTTGTCTTAATAGTATTTATTTATTGGTCTCAAAGCTGTCATTAGACTCCTTAATAAGCTATACATTTTGGCACCCAGAGCAATTAACAAAACTGCCACCTTTTTGTAATTTGGATCATTATTAACGAGGCAATATAAAGCTGGCCACACACTAGACCAACTTACATCCAACCAGCCAACTAGATGATTGGTTGGAATGAAAATATGGTATGGTATGAAAGCAAATGACAATCAGCAATTTGCTCCCAAACGCCGGAAAATGGACAAAAACTTGTTTGAACAAATTGTTTAGATCAAACATTTAACAAACTTGTCTGATGACCATTTTCATCTGTTTTCTGGCCTTTAGGAGCAAATTGCTGATCATCAGTTACTCCCATACCTTACCAGATTTTCATTCCAACCAATCAACTAGTTGGCTGGTTGGACAGATAATCTTTAGATGTGTGGCCAGCTTAAGTCCACTCTCTCGATGTAGGTGGTCCAGACTTCAATATTACTATTAAAAGCAGTAATTGTGCCAATATAAGCAGACATATTGAAGAAATGCTGTCTTTTGATTGTAAACAGAAATAATACACTCATGATACCCAAGCAGGTGTACATGGTGATGCAGCTGTCAATCACAGCCCCACTATCCGACAAGTATTTACAGCTGTCTCTGCCCTGTCATAAGGTTTAGACTTGTTGCCAGTGTTATATTTGACTCTTTATTTTAGTAACTCAGACAGTACAGTACATGTTTCTCCAACTCTTTACTACAAAATAGGGCTGTATGCGGATTGCATTATTATTGCATATAGGAAGCGTTTGTTACACAGGAAGTGTTTGCTATACAGGAATGGCCTCTGCAGCCATTTTTTCAGTATGATTGCAGTGGGTAAGGACACACTTCTGCTGTTCACTAGATTCCTGTGGTTATTTGCACACAGACCTATTTACATGGTGTTAGAAGTCTGGCTATTTCAATTATGCCCTCATGGAAACATGGCTCAAGTTCAAGAAGGAATGGTGAATGCAGTGAATAGATAAACACCTCTGCAGTTCTCCTTAGTCCTGTGGTGATTTGCACACCGACTATATTACAAGGACAGATAAAATGGATGTCACATGGCACAACACAACAGTTACCTGACATCAGTAGCTGTTATAATACAAACATTACACTTGGATGATCTGCTTTTGTGGCAAATGCATGGATAAGAAAGCAGCTTTGTTCAAAAATGTTTACTTATCAACAGAGCTATAAAGAGTAAAATATAAAACATATATAACTATTTGTTTCTCCTTATTTTAGAAAATGGCTAATTTGTTAGAAAGCTACTCTGTCCTCTTACACTACCATCTTTGACATGTCATGTGTAATGTAAATTAGTTTGTCAGCTCTACTGAAGCATTGCCTAATTAAAGTTATATAATTTTATACAGATACAAGGCATGTTGATACAATATTATGTAAGGTGGGCATGATTCAGCATTGAACGCTATTCTGATATTCATGCAGTTGAGCGATTATCAGTAGTTTGCACATTCATCACAGCAACATTGTGCACACTCTGCAATGCATTGCGATCATGCTCACTGTGAGGATTCACGCACATTGATTGATTGATTGATTGACAAGAAGAGACTGTTTTGTGGGTGATTATAGGGAGATCTGGCCAAAATGCGGGAATGGCGGGCCATTTCCTGGGCATGTTTCCTGGGCCAGTGCCTGCGATCACGCACACAGAGAACAAAACTCCAGTGTCTCAGTTTCCACAGCCATTCTAAATGGCCATAGTCTCACTCCAGGAGTTGATGTTTTACGGATTTGCATACAATGCTCATTTGTGTACGCAGTTGCGGGCTGCTATGAGGGCTCCTGTAGGGGTCTCAAGACAATAACTTCTGCCTGATGCATTAGCATATTTTATCAATTGCTAATCGGCAATATTCAAATATGCGTTTGCATTAGCGTACAACTATGAATCAGGCCCGATATCAATACCAAAAAATATTTTATTGGTAGCTTTCATTTTCAGTAGTACCAAAAGCACAATAATATTAATTAATCAATGTTACAGGAGATGGCCCAACAAATTATTACGTTTCCCAAAAGTTAATAAGTATTCAGGTTTAATGTTCAAAATTCTATTTGTATTAATAACAATGCTGTATAGAAAATACATTTTGCAATATTTACCATTTGTAATTTTACGGCTTGACTTTTCTGTGATATGTACACTATACCTTGGTGGAGTAGTGGAGGCAGCAGTTGAGGTTGTGCTGGCCATACTGTTTTCAGTTGATTGTGAGTAAAAAAGAGTGCCTCCCAGTTACTGTTACAGATGATCTGCCACGCAGGTTCACCGGGTCTGGTGCTTCGTCCTGTGCCTCGTGTCATACAGCCTTTTGCAGATAGACCTTGCTCGGCGGATCTCTGCGGGATGTGACACACTCGATGTCTGGCGTCTTTGATATAAGCCGAAGGGTATTCTGTGTCTGTGCCCGCTGAGATTCTTCCAATGCGTTTCAACAATCAGTTTGTCTTTATCAAGGAAGTAGAAACTGACCAAGGTGGTAGGGTAAGATAGGGCTAGTTTGAATCCTGCGGTCCTCACATATACAGGACCAAACAGACATTTTCTGAAAAGAGCTATAAACTTACACATGCATTTTTGTCCTGTGAGATTGGTTCCATCAGTTAATAATTTTGGAGTATATTTTATTTATTTCTATCTTTAATTTTATTTTGTTTTTTATTTATATTTATATTCAGTTGATTTCTTTTTTTAAAATTATTATCATTTATATTTGATTTTGTTTGGTATTAAGTCGCCACTATTACCTATATTTACATTTATGCACATGAATTCACCGTAGCGCTCTTTTTTATTCACAATTACTTATTAAACACACTCATGTGTGTACAATAAGAGCTGCGTACTTTTACGCTGGTGTTTATTTCTTTGTACATATTTTCAGTTGACCTTGAGACAAAAGGTGAGTATATATTTGTGAGGTAATAGTGAAACTGCTCTTTGAAAATTTGAGTTTATTCACTGATGCTTTCAAAGCATTTATTGTAATGGTTATCAGTATTGATCAATTATGCGCTCTGGCATTTCTGAAATTATTCTGAGCATATGTGTGAGAACTAGAGATGTGTGCCGACCCACATGTTTTGGTTTTGGATCTGGATCTCCCCTGGTTTTGGATCTGGATTGGTTTTGCCAAAACCTCACCTCTGTGTTTTGTTTTCGGGTTTTGCTTTTGGATCTGGATTTTTTTCTTAAAAAATAAAAAAAACAGCTAAAATCACATAAAATGGGCCTTTTTTTGTTCCTACGCTATTAATAACCTCAATAACATTAATTTCCAATCATTTCCAGTCTATTCTGAACACCTCACAATATTGTTTTTAGGCCAAAAGGTTGCACCGAGGTAGCTGGATGACTATGCTAAGTGACACAAGTGGGTGGCACAAACATGTGGCCCATCTAGGAGTGGCACTGCAGTGGAAGACAGGAAGGCAATCAGCATTATGGGAGATCCATGCTACATGCATCTGTGTGATTGACACAGACCTTGGATGGGTCAGTGAGACCTGTCTGTGCTGCTGTGTATTTCAATTACACAGAGGCACGCACGGAGCAGGAGATCCATGCTACTTGCATTGACACAGAGCACTGATGGATCCGTGAGACCGATCTGTGCTGTTACGGTTAAAAAAAATAAAAACCTGTGTAAAAACAAGAAAAATTGGCATGCCCCCCCCCAAAAAAAGAGCAACCGGACCTGGGAATTAGTGACCCAGTGCTGGGTGTGCTTAAATACAGGGGACAAACAACATAGGGGTCCCCCGTACTTAAGCACAACCAGCATTGGGCTAGTCAGAACCAGCCGTGGTTGCCAAAATACGTGGGAAAAACTACACAGGGGTCCCCCACATTCTGCGCAACCAGCAATGGGCTCTGATCTAGTCCTGGTTCTGGAAATACATTGGGGAAAATTAGTAGGGTTTCCCTGTATCTTCCAGAGCCAGCACAAACTTTTTCTAGCGGGGAGCTGATGCCACAGCCAGGGGAGCCCTTTCACCGGGCCCTCCAGCCACAGCATCAGCCCTGACCACTAGTCTGCCCAGGCCATGGATCCCTGGAGTCAATGTTGGGAACCGCATGGTAAACTTTAATAACCCTGTGGGTCTCCATTGACTACAATGGAGGGTGTCTTTCATTGGCTGAGAGATGGGGAATGACCTCTCTCAGCCAATGAATGCTTAGCAGCGGGGTTTCAATGGTGATATCCCACCACTAAACTGTCATTTGGGAAGTACTGTTCTATAGAATGGTACAAGTTTGTGGATCGTGATTTTCTTTTTTTTTGTCCAAGTCCATGGGATGCCTACTTTGGACCGAAGAGGACAGAACCTCGCATAGGAGACGGTGAGTATAGTGTTTTTCACAGGTCCCCTATGAATACTTTACTGGAGAAGTGGACCGATAGCTACAGGGATACATAGGTGAGTATGTGTACATGTGTGTGTATGTGTGTGTACATGTTTGAGAGCATGTATGTTTAATAAACTTATACTGTCATGGTGCGTGTGTCCTGTGTTTTTTTTTTTTAAATTTTTACAGGTGAACTACAGGTACTAGTTGGCCCTTAATGCCCTGCATGCTGGTACTTGTGGTTCGCCAAGTACCAGCATGCGGGGCAGGCTTGCTGGGACCTGCAGTTCTGCTTGTAAAGGCAAGGTTTGCTATTATTTATTTACACCACACCACACAATCAACCAGCCACCCACCACCACTGGGGGTGTTGGGGATAGCCACGGGCTATCAGCCTGGGCCTGGGGTGCCCTGGAGAGGGGGACCCCTTTATTGGGGTGGTCCTCAGCTCTACAGGGATCCCTGGTCTGGGCTGACTAGTGACCAGGGCTGATGCTGTGGCTGGGGGGCTTGGTGAATAGGCTACCCTGGTTGTGGCATCAGCCCCCCGCTAGAAAAAGTTCAGTGCTGGTTCTGGAAGATACAGGGGAACAATACTCATTTTTTCCCTCTGTATTTCCAGAACTAGGACCTGATCAGAGCCCGTTGCTGGTTGCGCAGAATACATCATTTGTCCCCATATTTTGGCAACCAGTGCTGGTTCTGACTAGCCAGGTGCTGGTTGTGCTTAAGTACAGGGGACCCCTACATCATTTGTCCCCTGTATTTAAGCACACCCAGTACTGGGTCACTAATGCCCGGGGCTGTTTGCTCTTTTTTAGGGCACAGGGCATGCCATTTTATTCTTTTTTTTATGGAGATTTCCTTTTTTTTTATACCGCGGCAGCACAGACCTGTCAGTGCTCTATATCAATGACACAGATGCAAGTAGCATGGATCTCCTGGTCCATGCATGCATCTGTGTCATTGAAATACACAGCAGCACAAACGGGTCTCACTGACCCATCCGTGCTCTTTGTCAATCACACAAATGCATGTAGCACGGATCTCCTGGGTCTGTGCTACATGCAAATGAGTACCATAATGCTGATTGGCTGAGAGCTGTGACAGATGGCTCTGACAGCCAATCAGCGCTTTGCCCAATGAAGGCAAAGGCATTTTTAAAAATGGCTGGTCAAGGCAAAACCTCGAGAACCAACACAGAGGTTTAAGACCTATTGCCTCGATTAGGGATCCGGGGCAGGAGGAGAGATCTGTGGGGTGCCTCGGATCGCCTCAGATCCCCAAAGTTCAGGTGGGTTTGGTTCTCAGGGAACCAAACCCACTTATCCCTAGTGAGCACTAAGGTATCTTACTGCCATTTTCATTTGTTGATTAATTTGGCTCAACTTTTGATTTGGAGTCTGCATAAATTCTGATTGCAGGTTCCTAAAATCTGCACCAGCAGCTACCAAGCTCACTATGGGGTTGATTGGTAAGGGAGCATGTACTGATAGTCATGCTGCTCACATAAGTGGTGTATCT
Organism: Taudactylus pleione; assembly: GCA_031769625.1. Lineage (NCBI taxonomy): Eukaryota > Metazoa > Chordata > Amphibia > Anura > Myobatrachidae > Taudactylus > Taudactylus pleione. The sequence continues at coordinate 1,265,229 of JAUIMM010000307.1, forward strand.
ATAACTAGCGATGGGTGTGCAATGCATGCATATATTATACTCACCTCTCCAAAGTCACAGCACCTGCACTATAGAAATCATTGGGATAATGGTGTGGTGGCAGTTTTACCGGGTATTTGCCCATGTGCTGTACAGAAGTCACCAGGAACCTGGACACCATGTTCCTGCAGACCTGCACATGTACAGTGAACCCTGACATAATGACAGAGTCAAGGAGAAAAAGACTCTCAACAAGATAATATATGAAGCAAATAATAATAGACCAACCAATAATTAATATTAGACCAAAAATGGTATTTGTTGTTGTGTGGTTCATGGTCCTCCCAGGAATCAAATAACCAGTATTCAAAAACAAACAAAAAGAAAGATTATTATGTGAGGTACTCTTAAGTAGAAAATAATTGAATGATGGCATCAAGTATAAAGCTTAACTTTTACTTAATACACCTTAAAATATTTGGGGTTCTCAAGCGTGAAGATATTTTTTTTTATGTGTCTGCTCCTATAAATACAAATAGTACAAAAGAGTGTGTGTGTGTGTACTAATGCTATCATATAAAACATGAGATATTATATATAGAAATATAGAAAAATAAATATAGAGCTATACATCAAAATTTGGTGGCCCGTGAAATAACTCTTGATTTCTAATATATTTTCAAAATAAGATCATAGCTATATAGACCATAGCATTTGTGGCATATAATTCATATATCATGTAATGTGACTAAATATTGTATGTTTATAATATACCAAGGGTGGGATGTAATAGAGTTTGAGTCTGCCGGAGGTGCGGGATGTAGACTGATCTCAATCGTTTTTTTTAAGTTGCAGTCATTTACAAGGCAAAGCCGAACTGGCTTTGCCTTGTAAATGACTGCACCTTTAAAAAAACGATTGAGATCAGTCTGCATCCCGCACCTCCGGCAGACTCGATCTCTATTACATCCTGCCCCAAATGTCTTATACGTCTAATAAATTATATAGCTTTTTAGAAGCAAAGATCCTGAATCAGAAAAGGATATACTGTACATTGATATATGTCTAAAAACTACATTTTTCAATATATTATTGCAACAATTCCACACAGAAATTCCTGAAGATTGTTGCCCAACATATACATATAAAACTCAATCCAATTAAGAGGGATCTGGTGAAAGTGAGTTTGTTTCATGAAACACGCATAGATCGCACTAATATGCGCACCCAAAAAATACAAGCTCCAAAAAGAAATAACAATTAACTTTGAGGCTGCATGACTTTTTTACTAAATGTGACCTTGGAGAAGTGCATAAAGAGTGGAGAAAACATCCTGGACCCCAAAATTGACTGCTGAGATAGCAGGATCATATAGAAGGCTGATAGTGGCCATAACTAACTACTGGAGGCTTTTAAATGGTGTCAAATGGCTGATTTTTGCACTTTTTATTAATGGTGGAATAATTATTTTTTTAGGAAAGTTTTTCCAGCATATTGGGATACAGTAAAATGTCTGCATAGTAGTTTTTCAGTGTTTTTTTACAAGGTTGTAAAAAAATGTAAATACTTTTATCTCACATCTGCAAGTTCTAAAAGCCCTCTCCTATAAATATAACACCTCAGCATATCTGTCCCACATCATTTATACATCATTTACACCTCCACATACTGTACCTGTCCTACATCATTTACACCTCCACATATCTGTACCACATCATTTACACTTCCACATATCTGTCTCACATCATTTACACATCCACATATCTGTCCCACATCATTTATACATCCACATACCTGCCCCACATCATTTACACCTCCACATACTGTACCTGTCCTACATTTTACACCTCCACATATCTGTACCACATCATTTACACTTCCACATATCTGTCTCACATAATTTACACATCCACATATCTGTCTCACATCATTTATACATCCACATACCTGCTTACATCATTTACACCTGCACGTACCTGTCCCACATCATTTACACCTCCACATACCTGTCCCACATCATTTATACCTCAACATACCTGTCCCACATCATTTACACCTCCACTTACCTGTTCCATGTAATTTACAAATCCACATACTTATCCCACATCATTTACACCTCAACATACCTGTCCCATATCATTTACACCTCCACTTACCTGTCCCACATCATTTATACCTCCACATACCTGTCCCACATCACTTACACCTCCACATACTTGTCCCACATCATTTACACCTCAACATACCTGTCCCACATCATTTACACCTCCACTTACCTGTCCCACATAATTTATACCTCAACATACATGTCCCACATTATTTACACCTCCACATACCTGTCCCACATCATTTACACCTCCACTTACCTGTCCCACATCATTTATACCTCCACACACCTGTCCCGCATCACTTACACCTCCACATACTTGTCCCACATCATTTACACCTCAACATACCTGTCCCACATCATTTAAACCTCCACTTACCTGTCCCACATCATTTATACCTCCACATACATGTCCCACATTATTTACACCTCCACATACCTGTCCCACATCATTTACACCTCCACTTACCTGTCCCACATCATTTATACCTCCACACACCTGTCCTACATCACTTACACCTCCACATACTTGTCCCACATCATTTACACCTCAACATACCTGTCCCACATCATTTAATGAAATTCACCTGAAAACTGACATGCCTTTACCAAACTATGCCATTTAAACCCATCCAAGTGCATGATTATTCATTAGGAGTGGTGTACCAGAGATTCTGCACTGTGTTCTGACAGTTTTACCTTAAAATAACGATTTTCCTTAACTTTTCACCTGTGGGTTGCACACAAAAAACGTGAATTTCCTCTGAAAAATTATTGTGAGTTTGGAATTGGATTGCAAATGAAATTTGCAGTGGAAGTTTGTCATGAGAACAGCTTTCAGAATCCATCTTGCAATTAATTGGATTGAACCCAAAGTATGGCAACATTCACTCTCAAATACTTTGAGATATATAGTGACATGCAAAGACTAATTCAGTATGGTAAATAAAAAAAACATATTATTTGACTACGTAGTGGTTTAAAGATAATAAGAATGTCCATAAACATATCTTATAATCACATCCACTGTGTACACATATATGCAAGGTATAGCATACAAGGCACATTCAATATAATAAATCAGATTATTACTTAGGCTCAGCAATTTAGATTAGATGTTGCCAGTGTAATGGAATAGATATGTATAGTTCAGTACTATGTGTCTCAGGTGCTTCTGCTGTCTACTGTCATACAAGTATCAGAAGGAAAATTAGAGAGCATCTGCAGACAGTACTGAAAATAAAATAAAGTTAGAGGAGGAGGTATCTCTTTCCATAGTAGAAATTAAGTGGTCCCTGATATCTGATACATTGCAGGGACACAGATGCTGCCCAGAAAAGATCACCATACCTGTTAGCCTGCAATTTTGCTAGGAAACATGTCCTCATAGTAAGGCTGCTCACATCAGTGCTATATTTATAATGGGTGCATAGTGTGCAGTGCACTCATATATTCCACTCCCCTCTCCAGAGGTTCTGGTTTGGCGCTGCAGAAATCATTTTGGAAAATGGTGTGGTGGCCATTTTACCAGAGATTTGCCCATGTACTGTAGAGGGGTTGGGTATGCGATCCCGGCGGTCAGAATACAGGCAGCGAATGTGAATATTTTGATTATTTATTCACTTAGTTCCTGTGTTGTTTATTCACAGTGCCATAGTGGTTCAATACAGAACATTCTCTTTGTATCTTCTCTTTGTGTGATTCGTGACATCTTCAATAGTGAAACAGGCTGCAGTATTAGAAGTGCTGATTGCTTCTATGTAGGCCCGCTGAGAGCTGTGGCAGGCCTGGGTAATAGGGTGTGTGGCCTAATCGCAGGAGGCGTGGCCACGCCCCCTTCCCTGGAAAAAAAAGATATGCAGCGCCATGAAGCGGCGCTGCACGCTGGGGAGAGGGGGCGCTCTGAGCCCCCTCAGCCCAGCGCAAAGCCAGGGGGGGTGCGATCAGTTTGATTGCTCGCCCCACAGGCTTAGGAGACTGCTGTGGCTGCTGCTCAGCAGCCACGAGCAGTCTCCACTGCAGCTCAGCACACGCTGTGTTCTGGGCTGCTGTGAGGGAGGGGGAGCGGTGCTGGACCCGGGCCCCCGCCGGGCCCCTCGGGAAGCCCGGGCCCGGGTAATATGTACCCACTCCCCCCCCCTCTCGGCACCCCTGCTTCTATGTAAGCCTTCATGATTTGTGCTGCACCTGCCGTATTCTCATGAACTCTTTCCAAGCATGTGTAAGGTCCCTTAAAACTTTTTTTTTCAGACAAAATAGAAGTATAACCTTAAAATAACTTGCTTCACTTAATTTATGTCAAAACATTTCATAAGATTTTTCCATGTTTCTTCCTTTAAGATTGTATACTCTTTTGAACAAGATTTTTTACCAACTTTTCTCTAGTATGTGTAATGATAAAACAATATTATTGCTATAATCTCTGTACAATATATACTAATTACGGTGTACAACACTATGAGAAATATGTAACTTTATAACATAATAATAATAATAATAATAATAATAATAATAATAATAATAATCATCAGTAATTAGATCAAGGAATCTGAATCTAAATGAATTAAAGTTTACTTCTTATAAACTGTACCTAGGTGGAGTTGAACTATGAATGCCTTAACTGTTGATGCCAAATTGTGACTCAAATGCAAATTAGTATAATTTAAGACTAGATATATAAAGACATGAAACATAGATTGGTGTAAAATGTGGTCAGCTTTTATTAAAAATTCCAAACTAGTATGGTGACTAATGAACAGACAGCTTTCAGTGAAGCCATTGACTGATGCAACTTTACAGTACTACCAATGAAATTAAAAGGGCCATTTGTCCAAGCAAGAACTACATTGAATTACAGGTATCTGACTTCCATTCTAATAAGACTTGCCATGCTCACCTGGCAGAGTTCTTCCTCTGATCCAGTTCTGTGAAATCACCTAAATAATGTATTGAAGGTGAGCATATATCAATAAAAAATGTAGCAAGATTGTGACTTGACTGACATTCTTTCCTGCCAAGAACAAAACCTAAAAGCCAAAAACAAATAATGTGAGGGAGGGGGCAAATTTAGAAACAAAAAGGCCTATATAATGCTGACAACAGGCTATAAAACTCTACACCACAACCTAAGTCCATGTATGATTTCATATAGGATAACCCAACCTGTCAGCAAACCATCAAAACAAAGGGGAACTACAACTATATCTAACATAGACATTTAGAATCAAAATCTGCCTACTCTTGAAGTTTAAAAGCCATGAGGCTTATTCTTAGCATTCTTTTATTCTTCCATTGAAAATATTAACCAATTAGAGATAAAACAATAAATTGTATATTATTTTAATGTATTATCTATTTAGAGGGTTGCTGATTATTTGGTTGATTCTGGAATGTGTACTGATATGTGTACACTAAGGACCTGATTTAGAGATTCAGTTATTCCCACAGCTGTTGCATCTTTGTATGCAGTGACTGTGTGAAATTATAAAAATGCTGCAGGAGGTGCCTTGTATGAATAGACGCCTCTTGACGGCTTCTGTGATCTGCTGCTGTGTCCAAGGATGCAGCATCGGATCACTTGTGTGACCATCAGACATTTCAGTTTCCCTCAGGTAACTCAGATTGTCTGGTGCAATTACACCACAGAGGCCAGTAAAATTAGGTCGGAAGATGCTGGCTTCAGGACACCTACAAAACAATGCTAAGGTTTTGTAAAATGCTCCCCATTCCATTACTGCCCCGTCCCCAAACACCTGCAGCCTATCAATCAGGCTATGGTTCTAGAGTACTGCAAGTGAAGCCACAGAATATAATTTTCAAATGTGCAGTGTGACATCTGTGAATGCGCAGATCTCAAACCATCAGATGTTTATTTTTCCTTCCTCATAGGATCCTCTTACCAAACAAGAGGAACAAGGAGACAGAGGAAAACAATCTTATGGCTGTTGGAGTAGCACAGCAATAAGCCTCCTCATGGGTAATCTCATTACACTTTTCTAACTTTTAGTATGACTCCAATTGGAATGAAAACATGTCATGCTTACATTAAAGTTGAAGAAACCGTAGACACAAAATGTTTATTGCTAAATGGTTTTGTATCTTTGTATCCGGATGGTCCTCCTAGTCTTGAAAATGAAAAGTATAACTAGGGGTGTGGAAGGAAGAATCTCCAGAGGTGTACTGTGACAAAATGTGTAGGCATTATAGGAAAATCTAACTTGATACCACTTTCAATAAATACATTAATGACTAATCACCACCTTTAGCTTGGCACTGAATTTGCTTCCATAATCTTCATAAACTGAATGAACATGGTATTGCTAAAAAGTTTCATCTTCATCTTATCTGTAGGCTCATTTGGCCCACCCAGTTCTACATTAATTTATTTGCCAATAACATGCAACAACTTCACCTTATAGTACATTTAAGGTCCTATTCAGAAAGCTGAAAGGGCCAAATACACATGCTGAAACACTAGTTTCCTAATGTTTTGAGTAAAGGCTCCATTATCCATTAGTGGCCTGATGTGGCCACCTGATATTCATCAAACCTCAAAAACTGAAAGCTTTTAGAGTTTGACTTCAGATAACATTAGTTTCGGAAGTCCTGCTCCTTCCTATGGAAAAGAGGTCCGATTTGCATACAGGAATCCGTTCCTATGCCTCCACCCCCATCGTGCAGAGTTTGATATCCACATTCCACAACTTGTGGTGAGTTGGATACCAAAGTAACAGGAGGCCACATTGGGTCACATTGATGAATATACTCCTCAGCATTAATACAGCACAGTATGCTTCCATAACAGAATGATTAAATGCTATGTATATTTTAACAATGTTGTTCAAGTTGTATATAACTGAAATTGAAATATAGATATTAGCAATTAAACATTAATCCTGCTTTCCAATGTAGTTAATGGAGAGAGAATAGATGGAGACAGCACCTTTTGTGCGTAGATGAAATATTTAATTCAAGTGTTGCCTCATAATTTCAAATAACTTTCCCTCTGGGCATCTATCTCAACACAGATTTATTATCAGCAACAAAACTGACAGTTTGATGCTTGCATCTAAAAATATACCGCAAGTGAGGTTTTTTAATCCATTGACTTTCAAAACAGCTATGTCTCTTGCATGAAATCATGATAAGGAAACTTTTCCAATGAAAAATTTGTTAGCTGGACATCTGATAGCAAATGTTTTCTTTCCTGGGGAAATTTGTGGGCATCATCAGTTTACATCAGATTGCCATTATCTAAGAGAAAAAGGGCAAGCAAACATAAAAAGTTTATTGTTTTAGGACTGATGGTACACTTTGGATGCTTTTTGACATATTCTGTAAATACGGAATTTGTCTGGGATTTAAATCACTCATGCAATAAACAATAATGTTAATTGTTTGTTGAAAGTACAGGTTTCTTCGATGGCTCTTTCACTTTTGTGATGTCATTGTTGCCCCAGGCATATTTGTTTTAGCATGTCCTGTTTAACTTCACATGCTCATATATTAATTACATGTCTTAAACTAGACAGGACAGCATTACCAACTTCAACAAACTGATTCCCATTTTGACTATCTTTATAAATGAAATGCCAAATTGTCACAAATGTAACATTCCAGAAGGATATTCTATCTCGTTTTATGCTTTTTTTCTGTTACCAGATGTATTACAATTACATACGTTTAGTGTTAATCTGCCAATGCACTTATTAGCATCACAACTAAAAATGCTTCATGAGAAGATTAAAATGATCACATCAAGAGTATGTGATTTGTGATTTACAATTTGACTGGAGCCACTTCATCTTGTTTCTGCTTGGAAATTTCATAAGTGGCTTGGCACGCATCATAAAATATCTGTGGTATTTGGCATATTGTAGGACACAGAATTCAGAACTGCTGTTTCCATTTCAAATTTAAGCATAGAGTCTCACTCAAGTGATTTGTACCAATTCTCCAAAAAACAGGGACAGAAGTCATTATAAACAGGTTGCATAAAATGAAGACATGTGGCTTAACCACAAAAATGCCTTAGCTTGAAGATTTTGGATATTTGCCTTATAATATTTGTTCCATATAACTGTGTAATTGCACAGCCTCATTGTATTTAAATTATATACTTTAAAATGAATTATATTGAGTATGTTGATTTTCTTTCTTTTTTGAAAGACCTAACCACATTTTATGCTATAGCAGGATAACAATATTCTTCTTCTTTATCTTAAAGTTATAGGGTGGGATTATCTTTTAGAAATCTTCCTGCATTTGTAAATATAACATAATGTTTGAGCCACTTCAGATTGCTGCTATGAAATAGATATAAAGGCTACTAGACTATCAAGAATATCTTCACAACCCCAAAGGGTAAAAAGCCAACCTGTAGATGTGAAATAAAATATCCTGCCTTTGGTTACAAGTTATACAGTAGCATACCAAGCAAGGGAGTAAGAATTACATTATCCTGGAGTGTACTTAACCATTAGGTAGCTATGTATATATGTGTGTCTGTGTATATATGTATATATACACACCATTTTTGCTGGATTGGGAATTGGATTTGGCTGTGATTTGTCATAAACACCATGGCTTGTTTTGGATTTGGACTTGCATTTTTTTCAATAACTGACAAAAAAGCTAAAATCACAAAATTTGGGCCTTTTTGTGTTTCTAGAGTATTATTAACCTCAATGATATTAATTTCCAGTTATTTCCAGTCACAGCTGCGTGTAGTCAGACCGCTTTTTCACACATGCTCTCGGGTACTACAGCACACTGGGGTGCAGTACACAGTAAAAACAAATACAACAATTTTTATTTATTTTTTTTTTAAAATTAGCAACTTGGCTCACACTGCATAGTCAGACCACTTTTACGCACAAGCTCTGGGGTAATACAGCAAACTGGGGTGCAGTGCACAGAGCAGTACAAATACAACAATTTTATTTTAAAGTTATATTGCTGACAAATATGGAGTCATACTGTGATTGCAGTGGATGGGGCCTGTGGAGTCAGTCCAGCACCACTGTGATGGAATTAGAATAAGGGGAATGGACACAGCTTGCCACTTAGATGGACATAGTGACAGCACAGACCCTTAAAGATGGACACAGCCCCAGCAGCACAGCTCATTTAGAGATTGACAAACAGCAGCACAGCCCCTTAGAAATGGACACAGCCCCACTTGGACACCGCAGTGCAGAAGCGTGACTGGACTGGAGTGAATGGTGCCGAGTCCTGGTGGTGGGTTCTTATATAGAATTCAAAACCTCTTGATCTGAAAACTGAGCCTGGCGGAAAACCCAGAGCCAGGACTCGGATGCGGCATGAATTAAGAAGTTCAGATCAGTCCGGATTCAAGATAATCTAGACCACTCATCTCTAATATATTTATATATATTAGGGATGTGCAGGCTCGGATTAGTTCAGATTTTCCTGCCAAGTTGGTATTTTTTCTCAGAAAGAGGCAAAATGTCATCTTTCATGGACAAACATCATCTTTCATGGACTTTTGTTGGGAAAATTCTAACTAATCCGAGCCTGCACATCCCTAATATATATAAAAACCTCAAAAGCAAAATTCCAGTGTGCTTATGCGGAGGTGCTAACCCATGTGGATATTTGCAGCTGACTACAAAGGGTGTTCTTCTAACAACCTTAAAAACAAATATAGAAGTGTATGCCTGCACTTATATCAAAGCAAATATAATAATATTATTATATCCCAAAGCCTGTATTTCATAAAACATTTATTAGATAAAAAAATATTCTTGTCTGCAGTCAAATACATTGAAAACATAATAAATAGAAACAATACATAACAATATAATTAAGTTGACAGTCTGTAATTAAAAAAAGTATCTAAATAAAAAAAACACAATAGTGTTTTTTATTTAGCTGCAATCAGCTGGAGTATACAAATGAATTTCTGACATGTAATTTAATCAACAATTGTGAACAGATTTATTAACATTAGGGAACATTAGTAAAGGAATTCCTGGCTTGTTAAATCACTATTTTAGATAGCCTCCTGTTTGGTCCCCTGAGGGAACACACATTGCTAGTATTGGTGTCATCTTAACGCGTTTTGCCCATGTGAGGTTATCTGAAATTCCTCCTGATGAAGTCCAGATAACCTCACATGGACGAAATGCATTGAGGCATCTCTCCTATTTGGGACCTTCCATCTATTTGGCTGTGTTGTTCCTGTTACTCAGATAAGCTTTGTTTGCAATAATTTATGCATAATATTTGTTGGTATTTTCTGTAATAAGTATGTTTTATACATATTACACTATATAACTTTTTCTTTATCTATATATTGATTGGAGCTCCTAAGAAGTTTCTGTAGTTAAAATTCATCATTGATGCTCTAAATACCACAAGTAAAATATACCAAAAATAGTCTTTTGGTTACAAATATTTATGGTACATGTTTTTTTGATATCACATATTTATCACAAGTCACACTAATTTAATACACTAGCAGGTGCCTTTTGCCTTTATTTGTTATAGAGTTATCACCTATTTTTGAACATAGTCTGAAGTTCGGGGAGTGTACTCTAAAGTATGAACGTACTTTAGGCTGAGATACTTAAGATTATATTGACTCACATTTGATAACTTGATTCAAGCACCTCTGCTATCACTGTTTTGATATATATAAAATGAGAGGCGGCACTCTTATCACAAATGAAGAAAAGTGCAGGTAGTTGCTCCAATGTTTCAATGTTTACTTTACATTTTCCTCAGGGATACAATATATATATATATATATATATATATATATATATAATTCTACATTTGTCATAACTCTGTCTGCTCCTGCCTGATGGTGGTTGCATGTAATGACTGTTATTACTTATTATTGAATACATGTTAGATACTAGTAGTTTAATGTTGGAGTGTGTTTGTGTGGTGAAGAATTTAGGTTATAAGTTCCACTAAAACAGAAACAGATAAGAATCATTAAACAGTATCTGTAAAGCAGTGGAAAGTTAAACACAACAGGCAACATGGTGGCATAGGGCCTGATTCAGACCCACTCGCAAGCACTATGTGGGTCGATGGCCGGGCAGTGTGCACACACCACGTGCGCATTGCGCGTGCACAAGCCCCATAGGGAGCGAGAAATTCTCTCACTCTGGGGCTGACTACAAATGGGGAGGCTGTCGATGTTGATCGACAGCTCACCACATTTTCTAGGTGGGGAGGGGGGGTGGCTGCCCAAATGGAGGCATCCCCAAAGGAACGCCTGCCATTTGGGGGCGGCCGTACTGTCATCATGAGTGACATCAGTAGTGAGCTTCAGGCTCTATTAGAGCTGGAAGCTCACTGGGGCTTGCGGCAGATGACACCCTACCACAAGGGTCTCGTCGCAAGCCCGGTGGTCGCAATGGTCCTGACCATCGTGACTATCACCTGGCCGCTCGCAAAAGCTGTGAGTGGTCACCCACAGATTAGTGAGCAGCCAGAAGGCTGGACTCAAAAAAAAAAAAATGCCCTTCAGACCTGCGAGCTGCAAGCAGGTCTGAATCAGGACCATAGTGTTTACAATTGATTCCCTCACAGCACGTGAGCAAGGGGTTTGATTCTGAACAGGGCCCTATGTATGTGAAGTTAATATGATCTCCCCATATTTGCATGGGTTTCCTCTTGGTTCTCTGATTTCTTACCACAACCCAAGCCTCACTGCTAGTTTCATTAACTTATGATAAAATTTGTCCTTTGTTCTTTGTAGTAAGGAATTTTGATTTTAAGTTCTGTTGGGGCAAGGACTAATGTGAAAAGTTCAATTTTCTCTTTAAAGTATTAAAGCATAATATGTAATTTGCAGATGTAGAATGCATGCAAGTTGCAAAAATATCAAGATTAATGCTGTCTGCACCAGTAGCATGTTGGTCATATACACTTACACATATATGTGTGGCCTGTTGTTTGGGCTTGCAAAGGTGCAATTTGTAACTCAGAATATACTCTAAAGTATACATTTTTTGTTCTTTTTGGCTTTTGGGTGTGATTTTACTCACTTGTTAAACAGTTTTATTATACTGTTGTTTTTTGTTTGCTTGTTTTTTATATTATTATTTATTGTGTCTACGGTAAGATTAGTCCATATACACTGTTAAATAGAAAGACAGTATTACTAAAAAAGGTATAATCTGTATTTACTTTTTGTTCCTGTCTCTTTCTGTGGGGAAAAATAAGCTTGAAAAAGTTACAAGTACCCTGTTCCCTTATATTATAAAAGAATTTGCCTTGAAGCATTGAATGACAGATCTGCTCTTATTCCCATTATGATCTCTGCACCAAGGAAATAGGATCACCTTACAAAGACAATGCAAAACAATAGTAAGGCAGTCTTAAGTTAGAAAAGAAAAGGAAAAACAGACATGCTCAACATCTGATTCAAAGTATGGCCATATACATCTACAAATTGTATAAGCATAACTCAAGATACAATCAGCAGATGATTGAAATTTTTCCCTATAAAACAGAACATGCTATTTACAATACAGTGCCTAAGCAGCACAATGAATCTCCTTTATATGAAGTGGAAACTAGGTGAGCAATTTTAATCCCCTTCATGGGGTTCTGTTGATTAATGCTTCAAAGTTTTACCAATCATTAAGTTTTAAAATTATAATTAATTAAATTAACAAAATGATTACCTACATTGAAAATTTATTTTAAAAATAGAATATTATTTATTTAAATGTCAATGTTAAATAACATTGAAATGTTCTTAATCATGGTGGTAGTTGAAACAATAATACATTCTAGACAAGGACATTCACATATCAGCTTGATTAAACCTAAGTGTACTGCACCAACTGGATTTTAATGAACTAAAATTTTCGGTAGCAATGTTTGCTTTCAAATAAACCTTTACATACATTACTCAATAGTATGTAATACAAAAAATAAAACATTAGAACGTTAAATAGTAATAGTTCTTATAGAGTCTAATGAGTCACATGAAAGAGTTTTTTCTCTTTAGTACACTTCCCCTTTAGATGTTTGGGTGGCAGCTTGTCTTTCAATGTGCTAACTAGGTAGCTCAATCAGGAAAATCTAAAATGGTAGAGAAAGCACATGGACCTAACAGTGTATTATTTTAGAGAGCAAAAGTGGTAACAGTATGTATATGAAATTTTTCATACCAAAAAGAAAAATGAGTGTTTCTTCTCTGTCAAGGGATTCATGGATTAGTATATGCCTTTCAATGGTCTATCTGCCATGTGTCTCATTTGGACATTGATGATGTCATCAAAGCACTGGTATAACAATACAAATGAAATAAAAACTCACAATAGTGCAATAAGATCAAAAATAATGGTGCAAGGCATGGGGTAAAGTGCGAATAATAAAGTGTTTGGTGTTTTTACAGAAACCAAGTCTGCATACGAGACAATAATTCTGTAAGGCTTTTCTATGTGCTCTTTCATATGTAGCTGCCGCCTCTATTCTTGGTCTGGCATCACTTTACAACACATGTAGATGATATAATTACTTTCTCAGGACCACAGTATAGCAGCATACAAGAAATAATAATGTGAAGTTGCCCAGCAATGGGTTAAGGAGTAATAAATAGTGCTTTGTGCTGTGTTAGCAGTAACATCTGCTACCAGATAATAAAACTTTAAGACTTATAGATGTTTCCACATAGATCTCTCCTCCATACTGGTAGTCAAGTTGGGCCCTAAGCTTTTTCTCAGTCGGGGGACTTATTTTTGTTTTAGAGGGAACTTATCTTTAGAATTAGTATGGTTTTTTGGTAGGTGGAAATCTTAAATCGTGCCTAAATCTAGAGAGGAACATCATCAATTGTACCTTGTGATTTTCCTTTATGTTCAGATGTGTCTTTTTATACATTGGCTTCAGTCACATAAAATAGCCCTTCCTGGTAAGCCAGGTCCCAGGTGACTCGGCCAAGCCAAGCATCTTTTTCACTCAAAATGTACATCATAGTCACATAGATAAAATAAATGAAAATGACAAACTGGCATTGCTGGCATACACAGACCATGGGGGCTTGCAACTTTTGTACATCTATGTGCGACCAAGTCCTAATCTGTAGCCAATTCCTGTGTGGTTCTAGTCACAGACTAGCATCTCTAGTACACTGTGTTGAGGCTAAGATAAATTTAAAGAAAAATATGTTATGCTACTTATCTCAGGTTGTCTCAGTCACTCTGTTTGAGAACATTTCTGTATGAACAGAAATTAAAGGTTATCAATCAGCTTTTGCATTAAAGTCTCTATAGATTGGATGTACAGTAGATGATGTGATACTGATGAGGCTCTTACAATTAAATCAGAACAATCTTTCTTGTTCCATAATAAACAACTTTGATTATGAAGAAACAACTGGATTTGATTCTTATATATCAAATGGATAGGGTTTATTGAGAATCACTTTATAAACCTGAGGTTATACCATCATGTTTTCTAAGTTTATATACAAGTATGTGAGATCATTGGCTCTGTGACCAGAAGAAATAACTTTACAGATTACTTCACTAGACAATCACAAATTGGCTTTATATTTCCCTAGATTTATAATGACTCTGGGCGCAATCTTCCAGATGAGAATAAAAACATATCCCATTAGAACATGATTACCATATATATTTCTGGCTAGTTAGGATACCCAAATAAGGGTCTCACTAAAGTTCTTATCAAACACAAAGTTCTTGTGCTGCAGGACTAGATATAAAAATCAAGGCTCTATTGCTTCAAGGTTTAAGCAAGGTTTTGTGAGGTTTTGTGAGTTATGTTTCTTGTTTTTCCATAATACCTCAGCAAGGCAAAACTATATGTCTGCTAATGCACTGGGCATACACTTATGCATTTTATACTCCATCTCCAAAATCAACACAACATTTTGATTTTCACATGCAACAATTTCAAGGGTGTACTATGGCTATGCAACATTGAGGAAGACAACCAGTGCCCTACACCACTGTGGCAGATGATAAACTCTGAATTATCATGGACAGCATTGTCTGACATGCATTGTAACATCTGACTGATGTGCAGCACTGCTGAAGAAAACAACAGAATTTAAGGCTGGGGCAACAAGTAACATCAGCGTTCAAACAGCAACTTTTTCTTTCTTCTATGGGATACGATTGTCAGTGACCAACTCAGGTCCCACTGCTGAACCTGCAGCATCTCCTGGGCTCAAGAACACCACCACTGGAATGCAAGATGGTTAGAAATATGTTCCCCAGTCTGATGAGTCAATGTTCCAACTGTTTCTGGCAGATGGACGATTACACATGTTAAGAAAACTGCATAAAACAATGGACCTGCATGCTAACAAGTGACAATCCAGATCAGTGGTGGCTCTGTTATTGTATGGGGCATTTTCAACTGGCATAAATTAGGACCCCTGATATGTCTGTAAACATCACTGACTGGCAAACACCACATAACATTCCTTGTGGATCATGTGTCCTCATTCATGTCATGCATTTACTCAGATGCTATTGGGCTCTTTCAGCATGACAATGTGCCACCACACAGGTCCTTAGCTACCAGATAATGACTGGAGGAGTATTTTTCTGAGTTTGGCATCATAAGTTGGTCCCCTTGTTTACTGGATTTGAACCCAATATAACATGTGGGATGCAAATCAAGATATCATCAATGGCAGGGTTCCACCACCAACAAATATTAGGGAATTGTGCATTATTCAGGTGGCATGGTGTACAGTATCTACAAACACTAAAGAGAGATCAAAAAGTTAATGCACTGGCATGTTGCTACTGTAATATGACTGAAATGAGGTCCTATGCATTACTAGACAGTTGTTTTAGGTTTTTTTTGGTACATGAGTACATATCTAAAAGCTAAGTAGTGATAACAAGTTGATCAAATTGTTGGTGCATGCATGTGATCTTCAGATCACATGCATGTTCCAACTGTTTCTGGCAGATGGATGATTACACATGTTGAGAAAACCATGGACCTGCATGCAAACAAGAGGCAGTCCAGATCAGTGGTGGCTCTGTTATTGTGTGGGGTGTTTTCAACTGGCACAAATTAGGGCCCCTGATACATCTGTAAACAAAAAAAGGCTGTTGATCCCTGTGTGGTGTACACAAGCCATGGAAAAAAGCAAAAGATAGTTAATGTACAATTTAGAGATTGATGAACTCCTGTGTGTGAAGAGGACTTTTTGAGACTGAAGGAGGGCTTGACACACAGGCACCAGTATTTGTATATTCAGACGCTGTTTGCCATATGCTTTGTACATTTATGCTAATATTGATGTACTGTACTTGAGGAAATTCTTTATCTACAGCATCTTACACACTACCAGCATCCTAAGTAAGTGAGTGTTTAACCCTAATGAGAATATGATTTAGTTCTGAAATTACAGTTACTTACTTTGAAATGGGTTGTTGTGGACAAATTACATGACTATCTGTAGGGAGTTTCATTAAAAGTCCAGATGAATAATAATCCTTTGATTTAGATCCTGTCAACTGTCTGAATGGATGCCATTTGACATCACTGGATGGCTGCTCTAGCCATTAAATATTTCATTTGATATGTCATCCTCAAGTAAATAATGTTGAGGCTGACTCTTCATCAAGAAGACCTACTTTAACAAGTGAAAGTGATGATGAAGACTGGATTGAAGTCTACACTCTGGTGATTCACAATATGTGTTATGTGAGTCAAGTGGTTTGTCCCCCATCATGGAATGTCTAAGTGCACTAGTAGCTGGTGGAGAAGCTCTCTAATTGAAAATGGGATAGTTGCAGAGGCTGACTAGAAACCAAATTGTATGCAAACAAAAATGTAACCTATAGATTAGAGAAGTTTATAGTGCTGTCAAAAGAGGTGGTGGAAATTAATCCCTAAATCTGATCATAATCATTTAATGCCAAGTGTATCATATTTGTTATTATAGGATTACAATTTATCAAACAAATTTAACAATTATTATATAAACATTTATTTTTTATATATGTTAGATAATGGGGAAAGCATGAAAGAGGGTCTTTTTATAGACATACTTTAAAGCCTGATGAAAAAGTAAAAAAACAGACATATGGTGATGAAAGCTCTTCACATAGACCATGGACATACTAGAGTAGAGAAAACTCTGGGACTAATCTCAGATCAAAGTTACTAGCCTCTAAATGAGAATGAGGTGAAGAGTTAATGTGAATCATGCAGAAATATATACTCAGTAAGTCATTGCCTTTTTGCTGGTCCCATATCTACAATATATGCAGTAGTGGACCTACAGTTATGATATACTTTTACTTCCACTCCCTGGAAGAAAGACCAGGACAAAATAGTAATGGATTATTGATGACTGATCATTCAATGGTTATATACAATCTTAGATCTCAAAGGGTCAGAGAGCCTCTACAGTGGCCAAAACATTATGTGAAATATTTTATGGTGTTCTTGCTAGATTACATTCCATCCAAAGGAGATATTTTAAAACAACAGATTATCCAGGACTTTTGTACAATTTGTGGAATGAAAAAGTTACATATCACACCATTCAATCCTCAATGATATCCAGAGCCTGAAATGTTTAACTGTACTCTTCTTAATATGTATAGCACCTTGGATCATAAGCAGCACTTCAATGGAGTAGACATATTTTTCAATTGGTATATGCATATAATTGTCTTAGAAATTAGGCCATTGACTATTCCCCTTATACATTTATGTTTGGGGAAGATGTCCATCTTCCCATTCATGTTTGTTTGGGATTCTCCACAGAAAAGTTACATTTACAACAAGATAGCCAATTTACCTTCAAAGAAGCTAGGGGAATGGAACAGGGTCAGATATGTATGAAAGTTTTGATATCAAGCATTGAAACCAAGAAACAGAGTACACTTAGCGATACCTAGAAGACTTAAACAATTCTGAATAGAGGTAAGACTGAGATAAAATTAGTACTTTCCTGGAATTCTTTCATATATAGATAGACCGAAAGGACAAGCAGGTCCTCTGAGGAAATACCATAGACATCACATTCTTCACCTTTGTTGTGAAGTGAGATTGCCTTATGCAGAGTCCAGTGACCAAGAGAAAATAAGTGAATGTGAACAAATAATCTGCTTTGATGTTGTTACAGAGTTTTTAAATGGGATTTGAGTGACCAAGGCCAAGAAATATTCTGAGGAAGATATGGAGAAAATGGCTATTACTTCTATGAGCCAAACCTGTCACACACCTTGTATTTAAATATTAGTGCACTGGTGACTAGAGAATAAAACCTATATTCCACATTTCAGTACAAGCCAGCAGAGGAAGTCAAAAGAGATAATCATTTTACCAGGCATTTTCAGAGGAGCCAAACTTCATGGGTATGAACCAGTTATCCCAATCCCACCTGGAATTGAGGTAGTAATGTTCTGTTTACATCCTGCCAAATAAATGGCAAAAATGTTTAAAGTAATGTATAGTATGCTACATTAAATCTATCTTAACAACACAGTAGATGCTACAAAATACAAGTCACCAGTGAGTTTCATTAATTAACTGCAGATAAGAGGCAGTAACTAATTTCAATACACTGCAAAAGAATCATAGACACACCAGTGTAGCCGTCACCAGTGAGTGTCATAACATATAAAAGACAATAGCTAATTTCAATAAATGAAAAGTGATATACAGACATAGCAGTGTACTAGCGACCAGTGAGTGTCATAAAGTAACCACAGATGAGAGATGGTAGTGGATTTCAACACATTACAGAAAAAAACAGGGCAGGAGAAAAGATTCAGTGAAACCATTTCATAAAATGGGTATAATTGTTATTAAAATAGCATTTTAATGCAGCAGAGAGTGGCCATAGTTCTCTGTACTATGTAATAATTTAAAATTATTTGAGGTCTAGGTTAATTCTCATTTTACAGCTGATAATACAGTGTGATTGCATGAAAGTGAAGGGGAGTAGGGTGACTGAGTTAGGATTTTGGTAAAATTAACATATAAGGTTGGTGTAGGTTTTAGGTAAGGTACTTAGGCCCTGATTCAGAGCCGGACGCTCTGACCAGAGCGCTCGCTCTGAATCAGGGCCCACCTCCATAATTATGGAGCGTCCTCCTGGACGCTCGTATAGCTGTGGGTCACCACCCACAGCCTATACGAGCGTGCAGGTTGATGGTCATGATGGTCTTGACCATCGCGACCATCGCCACTGCGAGCCGAAGCCTGCGGTTGAGTTTCTCAACCGCAAGGCCTGGAGTGATTTTGGCTCTATCAGAGCCCAAATCACTCCCACTGACATCACTAGTGATGTCAGTGGGGCCGGCTTCTGATGGTAGGCGTTCCCTTGGGAACTCCCCCGTCTGGGAGGCACGCCCCTGGCACGCCCACCAAAGGGGGAGTGCTGTCAATCAACATCGACAGCACGCCCCCTTTGATCAGACACAACGAGCAAAGGAAAGTCCTTCGCTCGTCGCGTCTTGCGCATGCGCACAACGGAGCTCCCTCTGTCATGCGCATGCACAGTGCACACCATCGACCCACTTGTGAGCGGACAGCCGCTCGCGAGTGGGTCTGAATCAGGCCCTTAGGCCCTGATTCTGACCCGCTCGCTGCCGAAAGCAGCTCGCAGGTCTGAAGTGCGTTTTTTTTTTCCAGTCCGGTCTCCTGGCTGCTCGATAAGCTGTGGGTGACCACCCACAGCTTTAGCAAGTGGCCAGGTGATTGTCGCTATGGTCGCAACCATCGCGACCATCGGGGCTTGCGACAAGACCCTTGTGGTAGGGCCTCATCTGCCGCAATCCCCAGTGAGCTTCCGGCTCTAATAGAGCCGGAAGCTCACCACTGGCATCACTCGTGATGCCAGTGGGGCCGCCCCCAAATGGCAGGCATTTCTTTGGTAATGCCTCTATTTGGCCAGCCACCCCCCCAACCCGCCTACCAAATGGGGCGAGCTGTCAATCAACATCAACAGCCGCCCCTTTTGGATGTGAGCGCCACGGCCATCGACCCGCTTGCGAGCGGGTCTGCATCAGGCCCTTAGTCAGTAGAGAAAGGGAAATTTATGTAATGGTTTACATTTATCAGTAATTTTAAATAAATAAAAGGGAAGTGAAAATTGTGATAAAGGATAGTAATGAATACATATTACTAAAGTGAACAGATAGTGTTATTGTTTGTGGGAGTATGAGGTTGATTTATCTTACGGTATAGTGATTACATTTTTGTTTACTTCAGTTCATTGTGATATTAAGTAATTTGAAACCAATTATTATATTGCAGTATAACCCAAATTTTTATTCTATTTTTTTTTTTTTTTAAATCCACTACTCCTATTGGGTTATTAATTTTTCTTGTTTATTGTGTGTTATCTTATTTTGGTAAGGTACAAGTAATATGTTCATTGTAACTACTCTCTAGGCCATTAAGTAAGTCTGCTAACTGACCTTGGTGAACACCCTTTCCCCTTGGAAGACTTAAGAAATCTCAGGTAGAGGCAACACCAGGAAGAGGATCATCAATTCAATTTCAAAAGCAGCTCCAAAAAGTTTCTATGGAGGCTGCTAAAATGGCAAATTTATCATGTTTGATAGGCCATGGTAGCTATTGACATCTTCAGATAGTGTCAGCCATTTTAGCCTATGGGCTACAACATTATACAATTGTTTCTCTGGGAATGATCCATAATAACTCTCCCTGGTGCTCTCCTATCTTACATGTGCATGTTCAGCTGGGCCCCAAACATGTTCCTAAAGCTGAATGTTTAAAGATATAATACCTAGTCATTATCGACATACTGTAGTGATAGTACACAGGTTAATTACATCCCAACCTGACCAACGTCTTTTGATCTAAAATCTATTATACGTAACAGCCTCATTAATCTCCATATATCTTATCTACACTCACCAATGAATGAACAAGTAAGCCCATAATTTTTCCTCTATCCTATCATGTTATTATATAGTCACTTAATAATTCTTGTACTTTTTTTGCCCTAGAACCTATGTCAGTGCCTGTGACGTGCTTGAAAGTCCATTGTATTTCTCTTAAATTGGCTGGCACCAGGTCCCACAATGTTCTAATCCACAGCTTTGAAAGGTATTTGGCTACATATAAATAGCAATCAGGTGAATGTTTCACAATACTTCCCTGTGAGAAGCAGGATGCTGTTCCAGAGTTTAGCAGCTGTGCTCCCTCCCCCTGGGCTAGCAGTGTCCAGAGTACAGTATGGTCCACCCACAGTTCCAGGTATTTGAAACACATGGCCGATGTTGATTGGAAGCCTACCCTTTCTCCTTAAAAGGGAGCCTTACATGGAAGTCCTTTCCAGGTATTTGTTTTACGCTAGGGGTGGACAATAAGCAGCCCCAAAGCGGTTGTAGATCTACACATCCCAGCATGCCCTACCACAGTTTTTCTATTTGGCCATGCTAAAAATGTTGCAAGACATGCTGGGAGGAGTAGTTCATCAACAGCTGGGGGGCTGCTTATTGCCCACCCCTGTTTTACACTGATGAAACTGAGACTTGCTGTTTTCAGACTTGCTGCTGTAATTTGACTTTTGAGGGTTAATGTAATAGCCTGCATGATGCAGGCATTTGTGAGTTTCTGGTAAGTCTGCCTGATGTATTAAATGGGCAATCATTTGAAAGGGAAAACCAACTAGCCTTTTAAATTCTTGTCCCTTTGAAACATTGGGCAGGTTTTGCAGGAAAGTCACAGATGCCCGCATTGCACAGGCCATTACATTTACCCCATGGTCTGCATTTTGACCTTAGCTTTGCCAACTCCATTTGGATTATCTGCTATTGGATACTTATGCACTGAATTTGAACCAAACTTTGACCATTGCCTCTGCTGGTTTCATTAATCTGTTTCTGCTGGATACATGGGCATTGAACCTGGACTGGACTTTGCTTACTGCCTTTGCCTGCTCCTTCCAAACCTTATAGATTTCCTGTGTACCTGACCATAGATTATTTCTGAATATAAGCGGAGTCTGCTTTGAAAACATTTCACAGGTGTGCAATATTCTATTCAGTTATTATTTGGTTGCTCATTGTTCTTGCCATAGAATTCTAAACTACTGCCATGGGGTTATAAGTGTTATCTGAGTATTAATTTATATTTTTCTGTGACACCCTGATGATAGGCAGGGAACACTAGAGATGTCTCAGGTTATGAGGATCTAAAAAGATTCATAGAATTTTTCTAGAATGCCCAGGGGTTAGATAACACATTTTAACACATTCTATTGCAAAAAATTACATAAAAACAATAAAAAATATTACAAAAATAATAAATTAAGCTGAAACAGGTAAACGTGTTATTAGGAAAGTAGACAAATTAAAACACCTTTTATTTGGGCTCAAAACTTAGTCCAATTCTCTAATAAAGAACACATATTTGTTATCCCAATGAATGGTAAAAGTCACACAATAGAAGAGCTAAATTTTTTTCAATTTATTTAGATAAAAAAGCTAGGAAATGTATTATGAAAAGTGCATTTTTTGTTTGTTTTGTCTACCTTTTATCCCACATGATGACTATAAATTAAAAATATGTATTTACTCATCTCTGTTACCAAAATAAATAATTTACAATTTGAATGGGTGGTGAAACTGTCTTACCATAAAATAGTAAAAGAGTGAAACTTCAAGTGCAATTTTGGCATGGAACCTGGCATTTTACTATGTACTGTAATACTGTACTGATGTAATATACTATGATACTGTACATGCTTGCTACATATTGTAAAATAATTTACTGATTTTTTATTTTCTGCAGTCATATTAAACCTTTCCTGCACTGTAATTGTGCAAATAAACATATTATTATTATTATTATTATTATCCAATTTTTATATGGTGCCACAAGGGTCTCCAGTGCCTTACAAAATACACAGACAGTAACAGTATAAACAAAACAAGAACAAACTCACATACGGTACAGAACATTGCAGGACATGGTCATGGTTTAAACACACTACTGCATCAGCAGTCATAATAACCAAGAGATCTGTGTTGTTGTAGGCAGTGGAGAGGAGATTGTGGTATAAGTGAGGGAAGGCAATGCACATGAGGTAAGAGGGCTCTGCTCATGAGAGCTTATGGTCTAAAGGGGAGGCAGACAGACATGGGTGATACAGAGGGGACTTAAAGTGAACAAGGAGCATGGGGCAGTGGGTTAACATAAGAGTTGGGGGCTTCAATAAATAAGTAGGTCTTGAGATCCTGTTTGATGTTTTTTAGAGAGGATGGGAGTCTGATAAGGAGAGGGAGAGAGTTTCAAAGAAAGTGAGCAGCTCAGGCAAAGTCTTGGAGATGAGAGTGGTAGGATGTAATTAGTTAAGAGAGTGTAGGGCTTGTATGAGAGGGGAGACAGATGTAGTACTTTTAGAGATGAAGATAAGCCAGGCAGCAGCATTAAGGACAGATTGGAGTGGAGAAAGGTGGGAGTCAAGGAAGCCAGATAAGAGAAGGTTACAGTACTCCAGTCAGCAGATGACCAGTGAGTGGATGAGGGTCTTAGTTAAGTAAGAAAGGTTCTGATAGATATCTGGAGATATTTCTGAGTTGGAAATTATATAACTGTGAGAGGTACTTGATGTTTGAGCAGGAGGAGTCAAGAATAACTCCAAGACAGAGCACTTGCAGGCTAGTGGAGATGGTTGTGCTATTAATAGATAGTGACATTTTGGGAGGGAACTTAGGGCAGTGGAAAGATTTTCAGCAAAGTATTAGACATATTAACTTTAAGAAAGTGCTGGGACATCCAAAAGGATATGGCAGAAAGACAGTTTAAGATACAGTATAAGTGAGGAGAGAGGGGGAAAGGTCAAGGTAAGAGAGTCATCAGCATAGAGATTATATTAGAGGCCAAAATAGCTGATGAGTTCACTTAAAGAGTATGTATAAAGGGAGAATATGAGAGGTCCAAGAACAGAATATTTGTGGAAACCTACTGCTAGAGGAAGTGGGGGAGAAGTGGTCATGAGAGGAGAACAAAAAAGAGCAGTTAGAGAGGTAGGAGGACAGCCACGAGAAAGCATTATCATGCAGACCAAGGGAATATATGCAGGAGGAGATGGTGATCCACAATGTCAAAAATAGCCAAGAGTCCAAGGAGAATTATGAGAGAGTAGTGGTCCTTGGATTTGACAGTAACATGGTCATTAGTCAATAATGACTGGGGCGGTACACCTGTCAAACCGTAATGCAAGAGTCCTAAGGTGAGCTCAGGGAGGACAGAAACCTCCCGTGGAGCAGAAGGGCAGTGAGGGCAGATTCTGTGCAGTGGACAGGTTGAAAGCTATACTGAAATAAGTCAAACAGGGAGTTAAAGGAAAGTAAGGCGGTAAGGAGGTTATTCACAATCTGCTCAGGGAGTTTGGAGGCAAAGGGGAGGAGAGAGTTGGAACAGTAATTAGAAGAGTGTCAGGTTCAAAGGTGAGTTTTTAAGAATCGGGGACACAAGGGCATTCTTGAAAGTATTGAGGTCAGATCCTGATGAGAGGAGAGACTGAAGAGATGTGCATGATGGGAACAGGCACTAGGAGAAAGGGAGACAGAAAAGAATAGGGTCAAGGGGAGAAGGGAAGAGTGGAGGGGTAGGGACCAGATTAGGGCCATGAATTCATCTCCAGAATATATAAACATAATGATTGAAAACATCTAATCTGAGTGATCTGTGGGCCTAATTCAGACCCGCTTGCGAGCGTGGGACGCTCTCAAGCGGGTCGATGGTGCCCTAATGCACATGCGCACGATGGAGGGAGCTCCATTGTGCGCATGCGCGAGACCCACATAGCAACAGCCAAGCTGTCGATCCGGGTCTCGCACCAAAGGGGGGCGTGCTGTCGATGGTGACTGACAGCATGCCCCCTTTGGTGGGCATGCTGGGGGTGTGGCTGCCAGATGGAGGCATTCCCATGGGAACACCTACCGTCTGGGTCCGGCCCCACTGACATCACTAGTGATGTCAGTGGGAGTGATTTTGGCTCTGATAGTGCCAAAATCACTCCAAGGCTTGCGGCCACGAGACCCTACCGCAGGGTCTTGTCGCAAGCCCGATGGTTGTGATGGTTTTGACCATCGCGACCATCATCATGGACGCTCGCATAAGCTGTGGGTGGTAACCAACAGCTATGCGAGCGTCCAAGAGGCCGCTCCATTTTTAGGTAGGAGGGCCCTGATTCAGAGCGAGCGCTCTGGTCAGAGCGTCCGGCTCTGAATCAGGCCCTGTGTTTTATGTTTTTACTGTACAATACTAGCAGCACATGCTAGAAGCTGAATTTAGGGATGAAGATGATTTGAATAGACTTATAGATAGATAAATAAGTACTCACTTATAATGTGAATGTGTAAATGTTCTTAATGAGTATATTTAGATTGTAGAAATCAAAGCCCATAAATAATAACATAAGAGGATATTGTTTGTTTGTATATTATTTGCAGATATTTTAACATATACAACAACAAGCAGCTTTGTAAAATTGTATTGTAATAAAATTAAATAATTTCTATGCAAAGTAACCTTATGAGTTTTGAAGTCAGAACTGGACAGTAACCACCTCACTGCCTACCCAAAGATTATACTGCTTTATTTCCAAACACTGACTATTACAACACATAGTTTTTATCTATATCACCATCAGCTGGTAGGTTTTTGTGAATTTACAAAAGCTCAATATTGCATATAGTTAAGCTGAGTACAAGTCTATGTTCCTGAAATGAGGGCTCTCTTATACAATGTGACCTATTTACAGAAAGGTGAGCAGATAGCTGACTGAAGAAGGAAAAGGAAGAAGAAGAGGCTTACCTTTGGATTTGTCACAATATTCAATTGAGTTTTTCCTCCGAGAGATCAAATTTGTAGACAATCCACAAAGGCTCAGGTATGCAGAATAACTTTTTTTTGGCAGTTTGGATTTTAATAACCTATTAATATTGTACATTCTTAATTACTTATTTTTATTTATAATTACCTGTTCTGCTGAGACATGTTGAAACTCATATACCTGCTAGCATAGAAACTAATCCATGATTACTTTTTATTTTTCTTATAAATGTGACTTGGATAAGGCTGCATTCAAGGACTGTGCAGCAATTCAAGGAGGAAGATATGACAAAAGTGGCTTTGCAGCACTATACATTAAAGCAATCTGGAGATAAGAAATCACATAAAATTACACAAAATAGAAAGTAAAAATGGTCCTATCTAAATGAGTCATCTTCCAATCTAATGTGGGAATCACATGATACAGAAGACAGCAGAATAATAATTTTTGGGAAAGTGGCGGTTGCTATTGTTGGGCAACAACATAATCATCCTTGAGTAATAAATAATAAAACTGTAATTTTTGACTAGTATGTTTGGTCCTCTCTTATTATGGTGTGCACATATAGAGAGAGCCACATGTAAATACTTATGATCAGTTTTGAGGTCTCCTGCACAGTGTACCATGCAGTGGGTGTGGTTATTTGTGTTTTTTGATGTGTTGTCCCTTTTGTGTGTTTATTTGATATACATGTACTAGAGATGTGCAGTTTGGTTGTCCAAAAATCTGAGTCCACCCAATTTTCGTGAATCCGGACAGATCTGTGTCACAGTTCTGATCTCCTGAGGAGATCCGGACAGACCCGAGTCATGGTTCTGATCTTTCCTGCAGTTCGGAATTCAGATTTAAATTCAAATTTCAGGTTTTGGTTTACAAAAATTACATGATCTTAGCTGTTTTTAGAACTTATCATTTTTTTAAATTAAAACCACAACCAAAACCCAATCCAAAACACTTTAGGGTGGTTTTGCAGAACCAAAACCAAAACATGAAGATGAATCCAGATCCAAAACCAAAACATGGGGTTCACACATCTCTAACATGTACCTCTTTTATGCATGCATTTACAGTCAGGGCCATAAATATTGGGACATTGACAGAATTTTCATATTTTGGCCTCTATTCACCACCACAATGATTTTGAAATGAAACAAACAAGATGTGATTTAACTGCAGACTTTCAGATTTAATTTGAGGGTAATTACATCCAAATCAGGTGAACGGTGTAGGAATTACAACGGTTTCTATATGTGCCTCCCACTTTTTAAGGGGCCAAAAGTAATGGGACAAACTAAACAATCCTAAATCTAACTTTCACTTTTTAATACTTTGTTGCAAATCCTTTGCAGGCAATTACAGCCTGAAGTCTGGAACGCATAGACATCACCAGACGCTGGGTTTCATCCCTGGTGATGCTCTGCCAGGCCTCTACTGCAAATGTCTTCAGTTCCTGCTTGTTCTTGGGGCATTTTCCCTTCAGTTTTGTCTTCATCAAGTGAAATGCATGCTCAATCGGATTCAGGTCAGGGGATTGACTTGGCCATTGCATAATATTCCACTTTCTAGCCTTAAAAAACTCTTTGGTTGCTTTTGCAGTATGCTTCGGGTCATTGTCCATCTGCACTGTGAAGCGCCGTCTAATGAGTTCTGAAGCATTTGACTGAATATGAGGATATAATATTGCCCAAAACACTTCAGAATTCATTCTGCTGCTTTTGTCAGCAGTCACATCATCAATAAATACAAGGGAACCAGTTCCACTGGCAGCCATACATGCCCACGGCATGACACTACCACCACCATGCTTCACTGATGAGGTGGTATGTTTTGGATCATGAGCAGTTCCTTTCTTTCTCTTCTCTTCCCATCACTCTGGTAAAAGTTGATCTTTGTCTCATCTGTCCATAGGATGTTGTTCGAGAACTGTAATGGCTTTTTTAGATGTTGTTTGGCAAACTCTAATCTGGTCTTGTTGTTTTTGTGGCTCACCAATTGTTTACATCTTGTGGTGAACCTTCTATATTCACTCTTGTGAAGTCTTCTCTTGATTGTTGACTTTGACACATATACCTCTACCTCATGGAGAGTGTTCTTGATTTGGCCAACTGTTGTGAAGGGGTTTTTCTTCACCAGGGAAATAATTCTTTTGTCATCCACCACAGTTGTTTTCCGTGGTCTTCCGGGTCTTTTGGTGTTGCTGAGCTCTCCGATGCGTTCTTTCTTTTTAAGAATGTTCCAAACAGTTGATTTGGCCACACCTAATGTTTTTGCTATCTCTCTGATGGGTTTGTTTTGATTTTTCAGCCTAATGATGGCTTGCTTCTCTCATAGTGACAGCTCTTTGGATTTCATATTGAGAGTTGACAGCAACTGATTCCAAATGCAAATGTCACACCTAGAATCAACTCCAGACCTTTTACCTGCTTAATTGATAATGAAATAATGAGGGAATAGCCCACACCTGTCCATGAAATAGCTTTTGAGTTGATAGTCCCATTACTTTTGGCCCCTTAAAAAGTGGGAGGCACATATTGAAACTGTTGTAATTCCTACACCGTTCACCCGATTTGGATGTAGTTACCCTCAAATTAAATCTGAAAGTCTGCAGTTAAAGCACAACTTGTTTGTTTCATTTCAAAGCCATTGTGGTGGTGAATAGAGGCCAAAATCTGAAAATTCTGTCAATGTCCCAATATTTATGGACCTGACTGTATATCATCAAGCCTAGACTACTGCAATGCCCTTTACCTTGGTCTCCCAGCAAAAGAACTGCACCACTTGTAGATGGTACAGCTGCTCGGCTATTAACCAACCATCCCTGTCCCAGCCACATAACACCCATTCTCTATTTCCTTTGCTGGCTGTCTGTAAGATGACTTAAGTTTTTCAGGATTGGCTTACTGACTTTCAAAGCCCTACATGGCCAGGGCCCAAAGTAATTGAAGCAGATTCTGATTCCATACTGTCCAACTTGATTAATGCGATCCATTTATAGAGAACTATTAAGGACTATTAACAGTACCTGGAATCTCCCGTAAATCATTTGGGGGTTGAGCTTTCAGTTTTGTGGCTCCAACTCTATTGAAGTTGCTTCCCCACCCAGTTCGAGATGCCTCCATTCTAGAATCCTTCAAAAATAAATTCAAGAATGAACTGTTCACCCAAGCATGTCCCTTGTTAAACTTGCTTTGTATTTTGTGCTTTAAAGGTAAATGTAGAACACTTTGAGTCCTATTAGGAGAAAGAGCTATATAAATAACATTATTATTATTATTATTATTATTATTATTATTATTATTATTATTATTAGAATTATTATTATTATTATTATTATTATTATTATTATTATTATTATTATTATTATTATTCTCTATAAATTGGTAATTCAATTTGCTCTGAAGCACTATTGCTATGCTATGTGACAGTCAGAATGCTGGAACCTCGCAGACACCAACTTCATGCATTTTCCCATGCACCACATAGCACATAGAAATGGCCTGAAATATAAGTGATGTTGGGCTTTAGTTACCATTTGGTATGCTAAAGCTAAACATCTTGCTCACACCTAGCTGAGAATTGAATCCCCCACCTTCATGTAATTGGGACACTTTATTATAGAGATGTGCGTTCAGTTTTCCTGAAAACCGAACACACCGAACTTTGGTGTCCGAGTCCAAGCTCAGGTCTGCTGCAATTTTGGAATTCAGATTTAAAAAAGAATAATGGTTTTTGGATTTCATGTAAACAGGTCCATATTTCAAGATTTTTGCTGGTTTTATCAATTAAAAAAAGATCCAAAACCAAAACTCAATCTGAACCAAAATATTTGAGGGTAGTTTAGCCGAAACCAAAACCATAACAAATGAGGTTGGTTTTGCTAAAACCAAAACATGGGGTCTGCTCACATTTCTACTTTATTATAATTAATATTAGAATGCACCTATGAATTAATTGACATTTAAAATGTTTGGACCTCATTCAGAGGTGGTCATTAGGTGCAAGACCATCGCGACCATCGGGGCTTATGACCAGAGCCTAAGGTTGAGTCTGGGCACTCGTAAGCACCAGGGAGCTTCCTGTTCTGATCGAGCAGGAAGCTCCACACTGACATCAGCAATGATGTTAGTGGAGACGCCCCCAAACAGCAAGCGTCCGGCAGGAACGCCTCCGTTTGGGCAGGTACGCCCCATGCCCACCTCCCAAATGGGGTGAGCTGTCACTCACTATCGACAGCTCACCCCCTTTGGTGCGAGACCCCTAGCGATGGAGCATCCATCGCTAGCCTGGTCTCGCACTTGCGCAGTATGGAGCCGGCTCCGTCGTACGCATGCCCAGTGGGGCAACATCGAGTCAGTTGCGAGCGCTCAGCGCTTGCGACCTACTCTGAATGACCCCCTTTCTCTATAGATGATAAATGTTGTGAGTTAAATATTATTGTAATATATACATATTATTCTTTGTATCTCTTATTTAGCAACTATATAATTCCAATGCTTTGCTGAGTCTAGGTTTTGGGTTTATGTACTTTTGATCACGCCAATTGCTGGAAATTATACCATGAGCAATCAGTAAAACACAAACAGCATATTTCTAAAAGGTCATTTACTGGTTTAAAAATAAAAATATAACAATAACTAATAAACCTTAAGGATTGGTTTTCTTCATGTACTTTTTTTCTGGACTTTTTTGCATGTTGTATATAGTCATTTAGCTCATTTTATTGACTACACATAACACAGAACAATTGAATACCAATCCTCCATGGCTATCAGTGCTATTTTTTATCTTATTTCCATATAAAATAATCCAATAGATAAAATGGATTCAATTATGACAGCATATAAAAATACGTTTGGTAGTGAATATAAAACTGATGAAACAATTCAAAGAGCATTTTATTTTTATTAAGGCTTTTGATAACTAATTTGTCTTGTGTGCTAACCTATTCATTTCTCATCTGTCTCTTTGTGGCCTGTAAAAAGGGATTATGAAGAATACCATGCAGTGAAAAACTCATCATTTTACTCACCCACATGCTTTTTTCTTTAAATAAAATATTTATGTAACCTTTAGTAGGAATATCTATAACAGGCTTCCCTCAGTGATTGGAAGTAGGTTGTTTTATTTTTATTTTTCAAATCTAAAACTCGCTCTCATTTAAATAGCAGGAAAAAAAATTCTACTGTTAATTTTATTTTAGTAAGCAGTCAGGAGTGCCTTAGGCACTACATAAATTAATACTTCTACTTAAAGGATCAACCTATCACACCCTTTGAAACATTGGTAGTTAAAAAAAGTATTGCTTAACTGAAATACTTTAAAAGCCAATTGTCCTTTGCATTACTAACACGGTTAAATGAGGCTCACTTAATATTTAATTAACTTATGTTGGTGTAACCTATTATATTGTTATGATAAGTGTAGCTGAAGAAAGAAGGACATTTGTAACTAAAGCATAAGGTTTTTGCAAATAAAGTGTTTTATCTTAATTACTTAGCAAATTACATTTGTTTTATTTCATGTGACTAATTTTTTTGAATTCTTGCCACTCCATATATACAATGAATAAATTACAGTCAGATGTTTAAATAGATTAAACAAGTATGAGTCATACTTTTTAAAAACTATATTTCAAAATAACTGAAAACATACCTGCAAAGCTGATAACTTGGACAGGATTAATTTTCTATTGACATCACAACTACAAATTATGAAATAAAATCTTCTTTCATGGTAAAATTTAAAGTAAGTCTGCCATTCCCATGCAAAACAATAATGCAAATATAGCTAAAATGTTGTTAGATCTGTGATTCCCTTTATTTATGTGTGTGAAAAATAAGCATTAAGTAGGGAATGTCAACAGGAAAGTAAACAATAAAAGAAGTAACACATTTTTTATGGATTTATAGAAAGTATTTAATATAAGAAAGGTGCAGACATTAATCTACATTTATAAGCAGTGGTTGAGTGCACTGTGGTCCTCATTCATACCTGGTCGCAAGCGCTGAATGCTCGCAACTGGGTCGATGTTTAGGTCCTGCGCATGTGCAGCGGCCGCACTGCGCGTGTGCAAGCCCTGGAGCTAGAGAGAAACTCTCTCGAACCGAAGCTCACTACAAAAGGGCTGGCTGTCAATGTTGATCGACAGCTTGGCCCGTTTTGTAGGCGTGGCGGGGTCGTGATTTCAAAAACGGAGGTGTTCCTTAAGGAACGCCTGCAGTTTTGTGGGTGGCTGCACTGACATCAGCAGTGATGTCAGTGGAGAGCTTCCTGCTCGATCAGAGCAGGAAGCTCCCAGGGGCTTGCGGTTGCCGAGACCCAACCTTAGGGTCTCATCACAAGCCCCGATGGTCGCGATGGTCTTGACCATCGCGACCATCAACCTTGTCAGTCGCTAAAGCTGTGGGTGGTAACCCACAGCTTAGCTAGTGACCAGGAGTCTGCACTTAAACATACAAGTGGCCGCCCTCATTCAGAATGAGCGCTCGCTTCTTCAAGCTCCTATGAATGAGGGCCTCTGTCTTAATCTCAAAATACTGATAAGAATCAGTATGAGAAGGCTGTTAAAACCTGAAGGGGGTTAAACCCCAAGGTTGAACCTTATATTTAGCATAAAAGAGTTGGTATTGGTTAAGATTTGGGTTGAGCTAAGCAGTGAGTTTTGAATGCCAATGGGTGTTTCTTGAAGGTATTGTTATATAAAGCGGGTGCTGGCTGGATTTAGGCAACTTTTTACTTAGATTTTATAGGAGTATTACGTAATTTCACTGTGTTTTAATTTAATTGTCTCTTACCTTCTTTATTTTGTAGTGGTGCCTTATTCTTACATGTTTTCTTTCTTTGTTTTTCTTCATTGTCTATCCTGTCTTTATTGTTTTTACCTGTGCTTTTATAGCTTATTTTACTATTCCTTTCCTCCTTTCTGCTTTTCTTTACCTTATCATTATTTCACCTTTTCTTTTCTGCCCTCTGTCTCCCTGTCATTTGTCAGTATGCATCCCCATCACAGATAGTCAGCTTTTATTAGATGCCCTTCAAGAAGTATGAGGCAGGTCCTGACCCATAAAACTGTTTGAGGCAACAGTTCTCATGAGGGGGCTCACATTAGAGATAAGTGCCATCCCAGTTACCACTTTCCTCCTGCATAACAGTCATGCTTCAGCTAAAGGGGCACTGTGACCATTGTTGCAGAAACAGATTGGTATTTGCACAGTACAGATCCTGCACATGTCGATTGGCCAACAATGGAGTTATTATTATTATTGCATTTTATTTATAGGGCGCCACAAGTGGTCCGCAGCGCCGTACATAGTGTAAAGGGTACACAGAACATTACATTACAATACAGTAACCAAAATATAAACAGAACACAAGTAACAATTAGCAACACAATTCTCCATACACAGTACAGCTCTGAAAGTGAAGGCTGTCATAGAAGTGCTAGAGAAGAAAGCTGTGAGACAGTGGGGAGGAGGATCCTGCTCCTAGGAGTTTACAATCTAGGGGAGTTCTACATAATCCATCAGGCCCTGTCTCCTTCACTTTCTTAAAACATTTCAGTTTATTCCATCATTGATGCAACAATGACTGGGACAGGAGAGCAGGGAGTTTTCCATTATCTGTATGATTTCCTGATGGTGGGGCCTAGTGTCTCTAGCAGTGCATGGATGTCATGATTTCAAGTCAATGCCCTGTTACAGCATTTGCTGTGTCAATTGCTAAGGAAAAGACTGAGAAGACTTCCACCAGGTTGACATATGTATATATTGATATCAATGCTATTGATTGATTGTTTTGATATCTTCCCCAAGTTTGTTGGCTTAAGGTACTTTGTGGCAGATACAGTCTCTTTTGGGTTTGCTTCATTTTGCAGGCAGTCATTCCTAAATAACACATTTTTGCAGGAAACTTGAAAGTGCTATGGTGGGTTGTTAGGCCTCACCACTACATACACTTCTGATCTGAAATGGGATTTGGAGGTTTGGGACTCCTTCTTAGAGGATCTTTAATGGGGTCACTATTAGTTGTCCCCACCAATGTCCAGCCAACAGCTACAGATTGTTAAGGTTGTGGTGGGGTAAAAGTTTTTTTGGGGCATACTTGGCCGGCCGTCCGGTGGTGTGCTGATCCATGGTCTGCTAGTTAAGTTACAAGGGGTCTTACAAATAACATGCTTTTGGTTGAGCTCTTCCTGATAACTGTTCTGGGAGAGATAATGAATGACACAGCTATAATTAGCTATAATTTTCTGGCAAAAAACGCATAGTTCTTCATAGCTTGGCTTCAATGTCAGACACATGCCTAACAGAAACAAATATTGTCCAAATTTAATTGGCCTTGATTTCCTGATCTGGCTCTCTGTGCTGTTTTGCTCTGAGGGTCATGGTTTTCCTTTGTTTGGCAATTGGTTGAAGCAGGATTAGAAGGTTTGGTGTAAAAGTATTTTGTTCCAGCAACTTTAACAATTTATCCGACTGTATGGGGTGATTGGGTGTCATTATGGGACTCTGTAACACATTAAGATAAGAGGTTGCATTTTACGGTGCTGACTTTTAATTGTTAACTTTATCAGAGCAGTTATTCCAGGGCGGTAGTTGTTAGGGTGCTTGTGGGTGTGTAGTTTTTTGCTCAGCAGTATGGGGATGGAAACTATATGAAGAAGCATATTTTTAAAAAATCCTCTGAAAACACCTATTTCTGGTGAGCTACATGCAAATATTAAGCATTCCCAGGTTGTCTATACAGGTAATCGCAGTAGATATTGGAGATATCTGTTGTGATCCATCAATTTCAATTGCAAAATCAACCTCTGTTGGTTTCTATAAGGGTTGCTAAATGGTCATATTTGCAAAGAATTCCAGGTCTAGGCCCCAGTATTTAATGCCATCTTTAGATGTCGTAAGCCATTATAGTTTATAGGCAACATTACACGTAACTTTCCTGGAGATGGATCCAAAAGATTCCTCCCCAGTACTATCTGCTCACATGAGTGCAGTAGTCTGACTGGAGTCCAGACAGGGAGGTAAAGCAATTGTACTTAATGGTAACTGCAGGTGATCCTTAATTTCTTATTGCTTCAAAAAGTGGTGAAAACAAATTATAATTATCGGGATCAATTTCTGATAATTTATAAATTTTGCCGCTATGAGATTTTTTTTTATCCATAAAGCTCTGAAGGGTATCAGAGTTTTCACAACAATTGTTTACAGTATGTCACATCCTATCAATGTCATGCTTCTGGGATGCTTGATCAGTTGCATTGGTTTAGTGGCAAGGGATTATAATTATACAGTTTAATATAGTCTTGTTTTTTTCTATAGTCAACTTTAGTGCCATTTGGCTAAGCAAGCTAGCGTCTCCCTCTATAATTGTGTTGGAGCCCAGCTTGGTTATGGAAAATCTATCCTTCTAAGATGACCATTTTGCCAAAGGTCATTGGGTCACTTTGCCTGCAGCTGGATTTCCCCAGCCAGTGTACCTCGTGGTATGTTTAGGACCATCCTTTTGTTGGGGGAGCATTACTGATGCACAGGGACTCTACCCCCTACACATAAAATTTAATTTATTGTAGCTTTCAAACAGTGCATAGATGGCTTAGACTTGAATGTAAATGAATTTGGTACTCATTCTATTTGCTTTGGCACAGCACATTGGCTGGGGCAGTGGATTTGTTGGTGATGGTATTCAATCGGGAAACAATCGGGAAACCAGCTTATGTAAGCCCGACAGCCGGCTTCCCAATTGCTTTATCCCGGCAAGGGTTAAATGACAGGTGTCTAAATCTAGACACCTGTAATTTTTCCAATGCTGGGAGACCGGCGCCCGGCATCCTGATCGAAGGGATGCCGGGCGCTGCGAGCAGACAGCCATGGGAGGAGAGGGTTAGGTTTAGGGCACCTGGGGTGATTTAGGGTTAGGCACCCCCCGGGAGGGTTAGGGTGAGGCTAGGGGAAGGGGAGGTTAGGGTTAGGCACCACCCCCTGGGAACTTAGGTTTAGGCAGCAGGGAAGGGGGGTTAGGTTTAGGCACTTAGAGGGGGATTAGGGTTAGGCACAGGGGGGGAGGTTAGGGTTAGGCACCCCTTAGGAGGGTTATGTTTAGGGGGTTAGGTTAGGTTAGTTTCTACTTACCTATGGACAATCGGGATTTCCAGGGGCGGATTGGGATGGAAAGCCAGCCCGGGAAATTTCTGGAAGCATCCCTAATGGGGGCGGGTCTGTTGAGGGGGCGAGATCTGTGGGAGGGGTGGGATACTTTCTCCTCATAGGGCCTGATTCTGAGTCGGAGGCAGCCGTGTCCTTCCTTGCATTTTTGCTGCAATTGCATCTTCATTACGCTAATGCAGCTACAAAACTGGTATATCAGGGGCAAAAAAGCTTGTTAATAGAATGCACCATGGCTCCATTTTCAAACAAGGAACCAGCTTCTGATATCCTATGGAAATGCTATTTACTATCTGGTTTGTTTGCCCCTGATATGCCAGTTTTCAACTATTCTGATATATGTGTGATTTATCCTAAATGAGAGTCTTCCTTACTATATGGTGGTTTCTCTGCAAAGGGAAGCCTCTGAAGAAATTGATCCTCCCTGGGTAGATGATGATTTCAGTTGATATTCACTGTTCAAATAGGAGATCACATGGTCCAGAAGACGCCTGTTTGTGTACAAATATAACCAATGTCATAATCATATAACAGAGGTTCAACTAGCTAATATATAGCTACAGAAGATTTGGTCCAGGCCAAAATGTGAACTTCTGTGGTCAAACTATTTTTATATTATTAAACTGTATTTGCTAATTTGGTATACTATTTGTATCAGTAAGATTACTGTTCCCGAGCCTTTTCCTTGAAATCCTGCCAGTTGTGGATAATCTCCAGTGACTCCCCCCCCTCCCAGTTCACTTCAGCCTCATATCCCCATGTCTCTCCATTCCCCATTTTTCTGCAATTCCAGCACCCTTGTGCCTCTCCAGCCTCACCCTATGCCTTGGTCACCCCAATGCCCCAATCTCCCCAGCATTAGTCTCATTGTGTCTTTTCAGACCCTCAGTGTCTTCCCAGCTCCAGCCTCCTTGTCTCTTCTGCTCATGTGTGTCCTCAATCCCTCAGTGTCTCCCCAGCTCCAGCCTCCTTGTGTCTCTCCAGCCCCCTTCTGAATGTGAGTTAAGAAAGTTCTTGCACCTACTTTGCACAAAGGGCACTAATCAGGATAATAGAAAATGCTAGTAAATAAAGCAGCATAACCCCCTGAAGTTACCATGTGCAGAATACCTGTCCCCTGGCAGAGCTGCATAAGAGCGGTGGCATGTGGCCAGTGGATAGAAAGTGATGTGACATCTGCCTGCTGCTGGGAGGGTTGCGGCTAGATGCTCTTCACTGAACGAACCCTAACGTCATCAGTTACTATCTATGTGGACTTTGAGTGGGAATAGTAACTTGTGGTGAGCAAAGCAAGCCACTGCGCCCGAAGTGCTGCAAACGATGCAAGCCTGCAAAGATACAAATTTCTACTATTGGTGGCCAGATACTACAGTGGAGACAAAATAACAGAGCTATCAGGGCATAGAACCGCACTCTTGTCCTCACTAACGTCCTGAAGTTGAATGGTGATAGGATCAGCCCTGCTGGGAGGGAGAGCTCACAACCCTTCTATGTTAAAACTCTATTCATATATATATATATATATATATATATATGTGTATATATATTCCCTTCGGTGATAATGCTGAGAGTGTGTAGTACTTGTCCCCCAGCAGGCGCACTCACACACAGTGCCAACCTAGCTGTACACTGTGAAGCAGCCTCTGCAGCCCAGCCACTGGCACCAGGCTCAGAAAGAGATGCCGGCCAGGTTCATCACTACCAGCAACATGTACTCCATGATGTGGGGTGGTGGTGATCTGTACTGCAATATAGGGACCTCTCTTACCTTACTCATCTTCCGGATGCTCCTCTTCTGGCCATGGATCCTCTCCTCCTCAGCACAGCAGTCCGGCGCATGTGACGTCATGACATCACATGTGCTGTGCCAAATTTAAAAATAAAAACTTTATTGCACCGGTCGCGGTGGCCAGTGCAGTAAGTAATTGTTGGAAGTCACAGGCAGAGCTTCCCGGAGATGGAACGTCGAACGCTGCCCAATCGGAGATGAGTTGAGCTCTGATCGCGGCAACTAGCCCTGCAACAGTATGAGGTGGCCCGAGCTTCCGGTGGCCCAATCCACCCCTGGTTAGCATCCTCTCTCTAAAGTCCTGTGTAAGCTAAAATGTGCATGACAGTGGCAGCCATGACATAATGATGATACATATAAATTATAGCATAGAAAAAAAAAGTTATAGAAAAATATATGTATGTACATGTATATATATATGTACACACACACATAAAGTATACATATATAAATTATATATATAATTTATACATAAATATATATATCTATGTGCTATATTTTATATGTATCATCATCATGTCATGGCTACCACTGTCATGCACATTTTATCTTACAATTTAGGATAATCTTATATTGCAAGCTAAAATGTGCATGACAGTGGCAGCCATGACATGATGATGATACATATAAAATATATAGCACATAGAAATATAATGTTCATATAAGTTCCCCCGACCCTGAAATATTTTACTGTAAGGTGGTTAATTTCATAAAGAGCAATCATCAGCAATACAAACTTGTTGTAACTCAGTTTCTGAGCCTGCCACGGCCACTCGAGTCCTTCAGGCTGCAGTGCCCTTCCCGGCTCCTACACTCGTGACCACTGGAGGCAGAGCCATGAGCTGCCGGTCACTCACGAGCTCTGCAATGGCTGATGGGAGGAGCTCCCGTGGTCATTTTATATTAGTCTTCTCATGTATGAGCTTCTGCTCATTACTGCTGCACAATCGGAGCTGAGCTCCGATTGCGGCAGCGGCCCTCAGAGTGCCGCCGGTCAGTGTTAAGCGGCCCAGCGGAGGGGAGAGGGGACCGGCCCAGCGGGAAATCTCCCGCTTTCCCGGCGGCCTAATCCACCCCTGGGGATTTCCAGCGCTGTCGGGCTGCCGCTGCCAGGATGTCTGCATTTGTCGGACTGACGCTGCCAGGAATCAAACTGCCAGCCATGCGTCAGCCGGTATTTCATACCAATTCCGTTGGTGATTAGTATTAAAGCTTTTGGCTGCTGGAAATCTAACAGGTACAAGTGATATGTCCATGTTGACCGATTAGTTGATGGCGATCTCTCTGTGTGAGCTGACCCTGAGCTCAGGCTACTCTTCACATTTGACTGTAGGGGTATGAAGGGATTTTTCCTGTTGGACTCTGATTGACATGTGGTGTCCAGTAAGTTTTTTTTTCACCTTTGCAATGGTTACCTTTTACTTTTTGCCCTGTCTAAGCTTTGTGTTTCTGTGCACCTCTGAATGTTTTGTCATTGTTTTGACCTTTAGTGTGTGTGTATGGGGGAGCATGATTATAAATTTTGGGCAGCCAAACATGCTTTGGCTCAGGTTAGTTTCCTAGTGAGGATTGTGTTTGGTGGTTATGGGTAAATGGTTATTGTTGCATTCCTAGTTCAGGATGCTTAGCTTGTTGGTCTTTCATCTTGATGGAAATTACTCAAGCAGCAACTTATTAAATTTTGGATATCAAG
Organism: Taudactylus pleione; assembly: GCA_031769625.1. Taxonomy (NCBI): domain Eukaryota; kingdom Metazoa; phylum Chordata; class Amphibia; order Anura; family Myobatrachidae; genus Taudactylus; species Taudactylus pleione. The sequence continues at coordinate 1,304,772 of JAUIMM010000307.1, forward strand.
GTAGATTTGCAGTGGATAGTGGAGTGTAGGAACAGAACTAGATTTTGTCTGGTCAGACAGTTCCCAGTCGAGTTTTGTAGTGTCCTGCTAGTGGTGCAAATATTAATGAAGTCCAAAAGAAAGTGGATGCTACTGTGGATCATTATGCACTGTAGTAGTGAGACATCAATGCTGCTCTGTTGGTTTTGACATTTCTATAGATCTGATGGGGTGCTAGTGTAGCAGTTGTTTATGGGTGTTTTAGAGGCTGTAACAGGTTTGGGCATTAATGAGGATTTTGGGAAATGCTTATTTGTGGTCTGGAGCAGTGGCATAACTAGGGTATTTGGAGCCCTGGGCAAATTAAAAAATGGAGCCCTCCCATGTGTGCATGCCGAAAAATGGTCATGGTCACAAGGAGCATGGTCACTTAAAAATGGGGCATGTCAACATGACACACACCCCTTTATCATCACTCTGAATATTCCTTTCCATTCCATATGCACCTTAATGCAGTGCCCCTTATACCGTCCCCCCTATGCAGTGCCCCCAGTAGTGGTCCCCCTTATGGAGGTGGTCAGTAGTGCCCCTTATACAGTACCCTCAGTATGCAATGTCCCCAGGAGTGGTCCCTCTTTTGCAGGACTCCAGTAGTACCAGTTATACAGTACCCCAAGTATGCAATGTGCCTAGTAGTTCCCCTAATACAGTACTCCCAGTAGTGTTCCCCCTTATGCAGCCCCCATTAGTTCCCCTTATACAGTGCCTCAAGTATTGGTCCCCCTTATGCTGGCACCCAGCAGTGGTCCCCCTTTTGCAGGTTCCCAGTAGTAATCCCCCTTATGCATGCACCCAGTAGTGATCTTCCTTATGTAGTGCCCCATGTAGTTGTCCCCCCTATGCAATGCCCCCAGTAGAGTCCCTTTTACAGTGCCCCCAGTAGTGGTCCCCATTATACAGGCCCCAGTAGGGATCCCCCTATCCAGTGCCCCTTATATAGTGCCCCCAGTAGTGGTCTCCATTATGCAGGCCCCCAGTAGTGGTCCCCTTTGTGCATGCCCCCAAAAGTTATCCTCCTTATGCAGTGTCCCAAGTAGTGGTCTCCCCCTATTCAGTACCACAGTAGAGCCCCTTATACAGTGCCACAGTAGTAGTCCCCCTTATGTAGACCCCCAGTAGGGATCCCACTATCCAGTGCCCCTTATACAGTGCCCCCAGTAGTGGGTACTCCAGTGCTGTGTCCCTTGTGCCCCCAGTAGTAAGCCCCTTATATAGTGCCCCCAGTAGCAGTTTCCCCAATGCAGTGCCCTTCATATAGTGCCCCCAGTAGTAGCCTCCCTATGCAGTGCCCCCAGTAGTGGTCTCCTGATGCAGTGCCCCCAGTAGTTGTCCCCTGCAGTAGTAGTCCACCTCCCCCCCAGACAAATACACACAAGTAAATAAAAGAAAAAAAAATACACTTACCTGAATCCATGCTCTGGCTCTGGCTACTGCTACCACCTGGTGTGCTCTGTATTATGGGAGAGACATCATGACATCTCTCCCATTACCCAGTGTGGGAATCTGAAGGAGAAGCTCATTAGTGAGCTCCAGCCTGGCTCTTGCAGTGGGTGCAGCAGCAGCAGCCAATGAGAGTCTGGCACTATTTGGTAACCACTCAGGGGGAGGGAAGGGGCTCGGCTGTGCAGCACAGGAGGCGTTGGGCACAGGGAAGCCTAGCACTGGTCCTGAGTAAATGTGTAGTGCTGACTGCACTCACTGTGGTCAGCACTACACTGGCTAACTAGTACGGGACAGTACCATGGCTGACGGAGCCCCCAGCACCCACAGGTGGAGCTAATTATTTCACTTGTGATTCTGTGAGGAGACCTGGAAAACATGCACTGTTTGGGGTTCTGAGGGCCGAGTTTGAGAACCTGTGATTTAGAGAAATCATCCACATGGGGGTCATGACTACCACCCAGAAGGAAGTCCAATTTTAAGCAACAATTTGTTTTATGGCAGGGGACACAATTTTAAAGAGGATTTACAGGCGCGAGTGTTATAAATCCCCTTTCTGTTCATGTAAATTATTGAATCACATCTTAATATTGGCTTGCTTGCTCATAATTTAGTCTGCCATCAGTTAGTTGTCATTTAATTATATAATAAAGTTTGTAAATAATTTCAGATTAAGATATTATAATCAATTAAGGTTTCAACTGCTAGGGAGTGGAAGTAATGCCATGTCCCTGATCAAAAAAAATTAGGTGACATGCATGCATGCTGAAATAAAGATATGTCAATGTGTCATATGAGTAGGAGTAATTGGTTATGGTGTCAGTGACAGTCAATATAATGGCATAGAACAGAGGTTCCCAAACTCGGCACTCTAACGGTCCAGATTTTAAGGATAGCCATGCTTGGACACAGGTAACTTAGGCTGGGTACACACGTAAAAATTTTCTGTCCAACCATCCAACTAGTTGATTGGTTGGAATGAAAATCTGGTAAGGTATGGGAGTAAATGATGGTCAGCAATTTGCTCCTAAATGCCAGAAAATTTACAAAAACTGTTGTTTGAACACATTGTTTAGATCAAACATTTAAAAATCTTGTCTGACGACCATTTTCATCTGTTTTCTGGCATTTAGGTGCAAATTGCTGATCATCATTTACTTCCATACGTTACCAGATTTTCATTCCAACCAATAAACTAGTTGGATGGTTGGACAGAAAATCTTTACGTGTGTACCCAACCTTACTGTACTTAGGGCCTGATTCAGAGTTGGGAACGGAGAGAGATATCTCTCTCAACTGTGAACCTGAACAAACCATATTGCAGTGCAAGGGGTGTAAATACATATTTTTTTTACATGTGGGGTAAATATTGGCTGCTTTTGCATGTAGCCCACAAATACTGCACAGCTTTATTATTACTCTACAATTTATATGTTAGTTTGGAAACAATCCTCCCAAATCTAAATCACTCTGCACATTTTAAATCTGCCCTACCTGCAGTGCAGCATGGTTTCACCAAGATGATCAATTGAGAGAGATATCTCTCTCTGGGCCTGATTCAGACCAGCTCGCGAGCGCTATGCGCTCGCAAGTGGGTAGATGGTGGCCCAGTGCGCATGCGCACGACAGAGCCTGCTCCAGTGTGCGCATGCACGAGACCAGGATAGCGATGGGCAAACCGTCGTTCCGGGTCTTGTACCAAAGGGGGTGTGCTGTCGATGTTGAGTGACAGCATGCCCCCTTTGGTGGGTGGGCCGGGGGTGTGGCTGCACAGACTGAGGCGTTCCCATGGGAACACCTACCATCTGGGGCCGTTGCCACTGACATTACAAGCTCTCTGGGGCTTGCGGCAACGAGACCCTACCACAAGGGTCTCGTCGCAAGCCAATGGTCGTGATGGTCTTGACCATCGCGACCATCTTCCTGGCCACTCGCTATAGCTGTGGGTGGTTACCCACAGCTATGCGAGTGGCCAGGAGGCTGCTCTAAAAAACAAGAAGGCCGGCCCTGATTCAGAGCGAGCGCTCTGTCAGAGCGTCCGGCTCTGAATCAGGGCCACTATTCCCACATCTGTATCAGGCCCCTTAGTACCATAGTCTTTTGTTTTAACCATCTGTGCACAGCCGTGGATATCCTTAAAACCTGGACCATATGCCTGCCTTGAGGACCGAGTTTGGGAACCTATGGTATAGAACAGTGGTTCTCAAACTTGGTCCTCAGGACCCCACACAGGTCATGTTTTCCAGGTCACCCAGAAGGTGTACAGGTGTATTCATTACTCCTGACACATCCACAGGTGGAGCTAATTATTAACTTATTATTCTGTGAGGAGACCTGGAAAACATGCACTGTTTGGGGTCCTGAGGAGCGAGTTTGAAAACCTATGGTATTGAAGATAACAAGAAAAAAGTTCAGTACTGGTCTTGAAAGCTGTTCTACCTACAGTAAATAGTGGATTTACATTTTGTAATTCACAACAAAATACAATTGAAACAGTTAAACATATAGTTTGTTTTCTAAGTAAAGATCACAAAATATCATAAGGGACTAATGAAGTCATAAAGTCTACAGTTTGTAATTTAACTTTGTGCTTTTATAGACACCAATATAAAACAACCACATAGTTGTTTTTTATGTGTTGCCAGTCATTAGAGTTAAAATACTGCTCTGTCATTTACCAAAAAAATATTTATCACATTATTTGCTAACATATAATTTATTAAAATGCTTAAGATATAGACATATAAGCCAATATAAACAAACCACATAGTGAATCATTTATTTTATAGCAGTGACAAAAATGTGTTCTACAATCAGTGCTATTTGATAAATATTTATATAAATACATTTTTACATACATTTTGATGGCTGCCAATATGCAGTGTGAAGATATTAACAAGGGTGAGAAAAAAAACAAGTATAAAATATAGCAGTATCTAGTAATTGGAGTTTTGCAATTTTATTTTGTAAAATTAATAAGTATGTAAAAATACAGTATATAGCACATAACTTTACATAATTTTTAACAATCTTTCAAGCATAAGTATTGCTTAATTTGAAATGCTATTTGTTTTCATGATATGTGTTTGCTTTTGTATTGTTTACTTTCAAGGATGCTCTAATAATTGACAATCAATCAGAAAAAAAGCACGGTACTGTGTTTGCTGCCTCATAATCTGCTTATTAATTTGCCTCATATTGGGGCTGATTCTGAGTTGGGAGCAAAAGAATAAAAGGAAGCAGTGGCGGCTCCAGAGGAGGGCCTGCAGCGCTGTCCAAAATTCAAATAGGGGTGCCACAAAAACTGCCCTTCCAAAAGCTGCCAAACATTGCTGGCTGGGAATCACTGGCAGTTGATGTGGCTCCAGTGCCAGATTAAGGTCCACATAGGCCTGGAGCTGAAATTTATGAAGGGCCCATTGTGTGCCATTGCAGGGGTGTAACCTGGGCTGTGGCGGTGTGACTAGTGATATGGGAACATAACTAGTTCTGTGTTTGTTTGGTCAGCACAGGGTGTGTGGCCTGTGCCATGGGGTGTGGCTAGTTTCCTGGAGGACATAGCTAGCGCCTATCTTTAACTACTTTAATTTATAGGCGCATATTAAATTAAGTGTCTGAAATCTATGGGTTAGTCTACGCGTTAAGCCCCAAAGGATGCATGAAACTCACATTAAGTGTACCTTCTGGGGCCTAACATGCGGGGTAGCGACCGTTAATTGAAATGAATAGCTCAGTGCTGAGCTTTAGCTGCAGGGTAGTATAACAAAAAAAGTTTTTTTTGTGAAAGGGTGTGTACTGTATAGTCTTCCTTTCCTTGAATGCTAGAATAGTTTAGATTTAGCCATTGCATTCAATTAATAAAATAAATTAATTTTAAAGCAGTTAAAAAAATAAAATAAAAGCTGCGATGGCAAAACTGGAACAGGATGTAAGGATCAACTAACTGCTGGCTTGGGATTTCAGCTTTACATGTTAATAAAAAATACACAAAGTTGTGTGCTCACACATGCACATCTGCAAAGCAGTAAGTTAACATTCACCGACTTAGGGGCTGATTATCAGGAATCTGCAAATGCGCAGGATCCATTCTCCAAATGTGCAAAATGATTCCTGCGTAGTCACACGCAGCCACTTCTGTTCCTCTGCCTGTTTTACAGGCAGAGACATTTAAGGGACAGGGTCGGCCAGCATTCCTGGAAATGGGAGCGTGTTTGCCCGATGAAGCAGGTGGGCGGAGTTGGGGGGTGGTGACCAAATTGTGTAATTAAGCCCCGCCCCTCATGAGAATTCACCATGACGTGCACATTTTAAATAGGGGGCAGGACTAAATGACGTGATTCTCATGCATCATTAGGCCACGCCCCCAATGCTCAGAACTGCCGATCTCTTCTAATTTTCTCCACATTCTGCACACTTCAGTGCCTACCCTTCTGGGGGTGTGGGGGGGGTTACCCAAAAAATTGGGAGCCTCCCGCGAATTCCAGAGGCATGTGTAACCTTACTGTCATCTTACAAGGAAAAAGACTGATTAGTCTGAGCTATGCATACAAACAGGTATTTTCCTACAAGTTTTAAATTGGCTGTTCATCCACTAGTAAATGAGATAGAGAAAAGTGGAGAAGAGATCAAGAGGGAGAGAGAAAGAGACAAGAGAATGGAAAGGCAAAGTGAGACTGTGGGAGGGGTGAAGAGGGGGAGAGAAACAAGTGCATGTATATTTGTAGCACAAATTCATACTTTGTGGGCAGCGGTGGGCAGTTAGTGTTAGTGGCCTAGGCTCTGAAACAACAGAACCCACCCAGGGCCAGTGCAAGGCTTTTCGGCACCCTAGGCAAAACTTCTGCCTACTGCTCCCTCACCCAATACCCACTATTAGTCCCTCATGTGAAAGTGTGGAGGTGAAATCTTTGTGGGTACACCCAGGTAGGCTGTAGTGTAGTCGGGGGACACAGGCAGGATATAGATAGATAGATAGATAGATACAGGGGAGGATTGGGATGGAAAACCAGCCCAGGAAATTTATGGAAGCAGCCCTAATGGGGGCGGGGTCTGTTGAGGGGGTGGGATCCCTCCTGATTCTGAGTTGGACACAGTTGCAGCTGTCCTTACATATTCAAATAATAACAGACAGCACTCAGTGACTTACAAAATTCACAACAGACTCAGGAGCCTATGTATTAAGCCATTTTTTACATAAAATTATGTAGAAGCTGCAGTTTCTGCATAATTTAATGTATTGATCTTATGTACTAATATCACAATGCAGGAGATTTCACAGAAATCTCCTGCAAAGTGCTAATTAGCACTTCAGATCGCAATCCCCTTTAGTATCAATGGGGACTATGATCTGACCCCTACACTATGTACTAAACCCCAAAAAGCAAAGCTTTTCGGAGTTTAGCACTGGTAGTTTACACCATCTTCAGATGGTGTAAACTACTGTTTGTCTATGGGGTGTCCAGGGGCAGGAGAGACATCTTTCTACAGTATCTCTCTCTTGCAGCCCCTGTCCGGCCCCGTAAGCTGACGCTGTGCACATGTGCAGCATTAGCTTTCCCCAGGAAAGTCATTCACTTCAGTGAAAGACTTCTCCAAAATGACGGGGAAATAACTTGTGGGGACAGCGGTTACTGCAACCGCTGTTCCTGCAAGTTCCCGGTAACACATAGCCAAGATATTTTCATTAAAAATGAAAATATTCCTCGCGAGTTGGAGCATTAATAATCACGGCAGTACCGTGATTAATAATACATAGACCCCTCAGTGTGTCATAAGACATTTTGCAAGTCCCTGAGTGCTGTATGTTATTACGTGGATACTATATATATATATAATATATATATATAATATATATATATGGTATGCAGTCACATTGCCAGCAGGCAGAATGCCGGGCATCAATATCCTGCCATAGGACAGGATACAGACGCTGGCATCTCGATGCTCCACAATCCCAATGATCTGGACAGGTAAGTGCCGGCAAAGTCCCCTAGGGGAAGGGGTGGTTAGGGTTAGGCACCACTGGTGGGGAGGTTAGGGTTAGGCACCACCAAGGGAGGGTTAGGGGTTTAAAGATGTAGGTTAGTATACTTACCCACTACTGCCGGCTTATCATACCAATTCCATATATACTGTATATATATATATATATATATATATATATATATATATATACACAAGCATATTTATATATTCACACACGCACACAGATATATATATATATATATATATACATATGTACTATATCTATATAAAGTAAATAAATATGATTAGGTATACATTTATACATATAAGTATATATGAAATTTAATATATAGCATATATATTAATATATTATATATAGGGGTGAGCGGGTTCGGATTTCTGAAATCCGAAGCCCCCCGAGCCCCCCCGATCCGAGGCCGATCCGAGTCAGGCTCGACTTTTCCCGCCTGACTCGGATCTAAAATCGAGGCAAAACGTCATCATCCCGCCTTCCGGGTCTCGCGGGTTTTGGATCCTATATAAGGTACCCGCGTCTGCGCCATTTTCTCACTCGGCTGTGGACAGTGAAGAGGGAGGGTGGGAGTTAGGGCTGGCTGGGCTGTGTAGTGTAGTGTAGTGTAGTGCAGAGTATTGTTGTGCTGTGCTGTGCTGCACTGTGCTGCTGTTGTCCACTACTTCAAAGTCCATAGGGGCTGGCTGTGTTGTGCTGTGCTGCTGTTGTTAATAGGGGCTGTGTCCACTACTTCAAAGTCCATAGGGGCTGGCTGGACTGTGTTGTGCAGTCAGTTCTCCATAGGGGCTGTGTCCACTCCAAAGTCCTGTGCAGTGTCCCAGTCCTAAAGGGGTGCTGTAATGTTGTCCAGGGGGTGCTCTGTCCATCAGGGGTGCTCCCCCCAAGTGCTAAAAAATAATATATTTTCTGTGTTTGTGAATTGTGTGCGCAGTAGCCACACGTGCATCAACAAAGTAGTGCCAAGCATGCACCTGTGTCATAAGTAAAGGGCCGGCTGGCTTGACCGTTAAAGGGTGCTGTAACCCCCAAAGTACACTCCAGTCCAAACCAAAAAAAAAATTATTTTCTGTGTTTGTGAATTGTGTGCGCAGTAGCCGCACGTGCATCAACAAAGTAGTGCCAAGCGTGCGCCTGTGTCATAAGTAAAGGGCCGGCTGGCTTGACCGTTAAAGGGTGCTGTAACCCCCAAAGTACACTCCAGTCCAAATCAAAAATATATATATTTTCTGTGTTTGTGAATTGTGTGCGCAGTAGCCACACGTGCATCAACAAAGTAGTGCCAAGCGTGCGCTTGTGTCATAAGTAAAGGGCCGGCTGGCTTGACCATTAAAGGGTGCTGTAACCCCCAAAGTACACTCCAGTCCAAACCAAAAAAAAAATATTTTCTGTGTTTGTGAATTGTGTGCGCAGTAGCCGCACGTGCATCGACAAAGTAGTGCAAAGCGTGCGCCTGTGTCATAAGTAAAGGGCCGGCTGGCTTGACCGTTAAAGGGTGCTGTAACCCCCAAAGTACACTCCAGTCCAAACCAAAAAATAAATTATTTTCTGTGTTTGTGAATTGTGTGCGCAGTAGCCGCACGTGCATCAACAAAGTAGTGCCAAGCGTGCGCCTGTGTCATAAGTAAAGGGCTGGCTGGCTTGACCGTTAAAGGGTGCTGTAACCCCCAAAGTACACTCCAGTCCAAACCAAAAAAATATATATTTTCTGTGTTTGTGACTTGTGTGCACTGTGGCTGCATGTGCATCAACAAAGGAGCAGCGCCAAGCGTGCGCCTGTGTCCCATAAGTAAAGAGCCGGCTGGCTCATTTCTTAAAGGGTGGTGTAACCCACAAAGTGCACTACTCTCCAGCAAAAATAAAAAAATATTTTCTGTGTTTGTGTGCACTTTAGCCGTATGTATATATCAATATAACATAAATGGAGGACCAAACTTTCTCCGAAAAAAATAAAATAGGGAAAGATCAAGAACCACTTCCTCCTAGTGCTGTTGCTGCTGCTGGGAGTTGTTCATCATCCCAGAGAGGAAGAAGGAACATCACTACTTTTACTAAACAATTGACCCTCCAACAGTCCCTAGCGATGAGGATGAAGTACGACAGCAGTCATCCTGAAGCAAAACGTATAACTGAGGCCTTGACTGCAATGTTGGTGTTAGACGTGCGTCCGGTATCTGCCATTAGTGCAGTGGGATTTAGACAATTGATGGAGGTAGTGTGTCCCCGGTTCCAAATCCCATCTAGATTCCACCAGCATCCTCAAAGCAGCAGCGACAAGCGTGCGTCTGTCTGTTAAAGGGTGGTGTAACCCTCAAAGTGCGCTCCACAAACAATTAAAAAATTCTTATTTTTTTTTCTGTCTTTGTGAAATGTGTGGGCTGTAGCCGCACCTGCATCCTTAAAGCAGCAGCGACAAGCGTGCGTCTGTCTGTTAAAGGGTGGTGTAACCCTCAAAGTGCGCTCCACAAACAATAAAAATATTCTTTTTTTTTCTGTCTTTGTGAATTGTGTGGGCTGTAGCCGCACTTGTATCCTCAAAGCAGCAGCGACAAGCGTGCGTCTGTCTGTTAAAGGGTGGTTTAACCCTCAAAGTGCACTCCACAAACAATTAAAAAATTCTTATTTTTTTTTCTGTCTTTGTGAATTGTGTGGGCTGTAGCCGCACTTGTATCCTCAAAGCAGCAGCGACAAGCGTGCATCTGTCTGTTAAAGGGTGGTGTAACCCTCAAAGTGTGCTCCACAAACAATCAAAAAATTCTTCTTTTTTTTTCTGTCTTTGTGAAATGTGTGGGCTGTAGCCGCACCTGCATCCTCAAAGCAGCAGCGACAAGTGTGCGTCTGTCTGTTAAAGGGTGGTGTAACCCTCAAAGTGCGCTCCACAAACAATAAAAAAATTCTTATTTTTTTTTCTGTCTTTGTGAAATGTGTGGGCTGTAGCCGCACCTGCATCCTCAAAGCAGCAGCGACAAGTGTGCGTCTGTCTGTTAAAGGGTGGTGTAACCCCCAAAGTGCGCTCCACAAACAATAAAAAAATTCTTATTTTTTTTTCTGTCTTTGTGAAATGTGTGGGCTGTAGCCGCACCTGCATCCTCAAAGCAGCAGTGACAAGCATGCGTCTGTCTGTTAAATTGTGGTGACACCCTCAAGGTGCGCTCCACAAACAATAAAAATGTTCTTCTTTTTTTTTCTGTCTTTGTGAAATGTGTGGGCTTTAGCCGCACCTGCATCCTTAAAGCAGCAGCGACAAGCGTGCATCTGTCTGTTAAAGGATTACATCGGTGACAGCATCCAAGTAGGCATGTCAGACAGTCTGTACCTGTACTGGCAGGCAAAAGAAGCAATTTGGAGGTCCCTGTAAGTACTTGCTCTATTTTAACTGAGTTGCCCCCCTCCAGTGTGTACTCCGAAAGAGTGTTTAGTGCAGCTGGGAAACTTGTCAGCAAAGGGCGTAGGAGGTTGCTTCCTCAAAATGTGGAGAAGATGATGTTCATAAAATGAATTATCAACTATTCCAGGGAGACCAGCCTCCAGAACGTACAGAGGGACCTGTGGTTGTGGATTCCAGCGGGGACGAATTAATACTCTGAGGATGAGGATGTACACAACACTGAAGAGGGTGAGGAATCAGAGGATGAGAACGACATCTTGCCTCCGTAGAGCCAGTTTGTGCAGGGACAGATTAATTGCCAGCTTGTTTTGTGGGGGCCCAAATGAACCAATCATTTCAGCCACAGTCATGTGGCAGACCCTGGCGCTTAAATGTTTGGTTTGTTAAAGTGTGCATGTCCTGTTATACAACATAGGGGTGGGTGGGAGGACAATTCCATCTTGCACCTCTTATTTTTCTTTGCATTATGTACTGTTTGGGGCCTAGTTTTTCAAACTGCCATCCTGTCTGCCACTGCAGTGTCACTCCTAGATGGGCCACGTGTTTGTGCCGCCCACTCGTGATGCTAAGAATAGTCATCCAGCTACATCGGTGCAACCTTTTGGACATAAAAACACTATTGTGAGGTGTGAGGTGTTCAGAATAGACTGGAAATGAGTGGAAATTAAGGTTATTGAGGTTAATAATAGCATAGGAGCAGAAAAACACACAAATTCTGTGATTTTAGCTGTTTTTATGCTTTTTAAAAAAAAAATACAGATCCAAAACACAAAACCCAGAACCGAAAACACGGAAGGGTGGTTTTGGCAAAACCAATCCAGATCCAAAACACGAAGAAAGATCCAGATCCAAAACCAAAACACAAAACACGAAAAGTGGCCCGTGCACACCCCTAATTATATATATGATATGTGTGTGTGTTATATAATATATATACACCATATATGATATATCATATATATGATATATATATATATGGTATACATGATATATGATATATATATATATATATATATCTATATATATGTATATATATATATATATATATATAAATAATACATAGTAGAGTGAACTTACTTTATTTAACATGTATATAATGTTTGAGCTTACCTGGTGATGCAGCACACTGAGCACAAAGAAATTTGTCAGGCAGCCACCACCTCCCTCCACTGTCCTCGTGTTTGGCAACTCGCCATTGGATACTGTCTGGCAGCCTGAGCCTGGCACTTTGCTGGCAGCCTGAGCCTGGGGCCGTCAATCACTATTGAAGGGTCCGCCTCCAGATGTTCCGCAGCCGTCCTCCAGACATCGATCACACCATGCAGTGTGGAGCAGGGCTGCAGGAAGGTCTATAGGCGGAGCCGTCAGTAGCCGTCCGCAAAGGCTTCTGGGAGGAGCTGCTGCAGCTGAGCAGCCCCCCCATCGGCCATTGCAGAGGCAGGACAGTCAGTCAGTGAAGGAAGGGCTGAGTGGCCGCCGGCCACCAAAGGCACCGGCCCAGGGGAACTGGCCCAGCATCCCGGCGGCCCAATCCGCCCCTGGATAGATAGATAGATAGATAGATGTGTATGTATCAATGCTTACTACAGGGGGATGTAAGTTGGATTACATGGCAATCCATGCAACTCCAATAGGTGTTCCTGGGCAGTGACTGGGGGAGTGACTGTTATGAGTGGGTGTTTTTTGGAAAGACGCAGTTCCACTGACACCGGTGGCCTTATACCATCAGACATTTTTAGCAACCTAAGGGTTGCTCTAATGTCCGTTTGAAAGTGTGTCTTGTACCGTACTGCAGCGTATTAGAGCCGCAGCCGGTGGGCATCTAATTAGACAGCCTATTGGCTGCGGCATTAGCATAAGTTCATGCTAATGCATTACTGTTCCTCTGTCCCATAACAAGATATAGATAGATAGAGCAGACATAAATATATATATATATATATATATATATATATACAGTCGGGTCCATTAATATTGGGACATTGACAGAATATTCTGATTTTGGCCTCTATTCACCACCACAATGGTTCTGAAATGAAACAAACAAGATGTGCTTTAACTGCAGACTTTCAGATTTAATTTGAGGGTAATTACATCCAAATCGGGTGAACGGTGTAGGAATTATAACGGTTTCTATATGTGCCTCCCACTTTTTAAGGGGCCAAAGGTAATGGGACTATCAACGCAAAAGCTATTTCATGGACAGGTGTGGTATTCCCTCGTTATTTCATTATCAATTAAGCAGGTAAAAGGTCTGGAGTTGATTCTAGGTGTGACATTTGCATTTGGAATCAGTTGCTGTCAACTCTCAATATGAGATCCAAAGAGCTGTCACTATCAGTGAAGCAAGCCATCATTAGGCTGAAAAATAAAAAAAATCCATCAGAGAGATAGCAAAAACATTAGGTGTGGCCAAATCAACTGTTTGGAACATTCTTAAAAAGAAAGAACGCACCAGAGAGCTCAGCAACACCAAAAGACCCGGAAGACCACGGAAAACAACTGTGGTGGATGACAAAAGAATCATTTCCCTGGTGAAGAAAAACCCCTTCACAACAGTTGGCCAAATCAAAAACACTCTCCAGGAGGTAGATGTATATGTGTCAAAGTCAACAATCAAGAGAAGACTTCACAAGAGTGAATATAGAGGGTTCACCACAAGATGCAAACCATTGGTGAGCCACAAAAACAGGAAGACCAGATTAGAGTTTGCCAAACAACATCTAAAAAAGCCATTACAGTTCTGGAACAACATCCTATTGACAGATGAGACAAAGATCAACTTGTACCAGAGTGATGGGAAGAGAAGAGAAGGAAAGGAACTGCTCATGTTCCAAAACATACCACCTCATCAGTGAAGTATGGTGGTAGTGTCATGGCGTGGGCTTGTATGGCTGCCAATGGAACGGGTTCCCTTGTATTTATTAATGATGTGACTGCTGACAAAAGCAGCAGAATGAATTCTGAAGTGTTTCGGGCAATATTATATGCTCATATTCAATCAAATGCTTCAGAACTCATTGAACAGTGCTTCACAGTGCAGATGGACAATGACCCGAAGCATACTGCAAAAGTAACCAAAGAGTTTTTTAAAGCTAAAAAGTGGAATGTTATGCAATGGCCAAGTCAATTCTCTGACCTGAATCCGATTGAGCATGCATTTCACTTGATGAAGACAAAACTGAAGGGAAAATGCCCCAAGAACAAGCAGGAACTGAAGACATTTGCAGTAGAGGCCTGGCAGAGCATCACCAGGGATGAAACCCAGCGTCTGGTGATGTCTATGCATTCCAGACTTCAGGCTATAATTGCCTGCAAAGAATTTGCAACAAAGTATTTAAAAGTGAAAGTTAGATTTAGGATTGTTTAGTTTGTCCCATTACTTTTGGCCCCTTAAAAAGTGGGAGGCACATATAGAAACCGTTGTAATTCCTACACCGTTCACCTGATTTGGATGTAATTACCCTCAAATTAAATCTGAAAGTCTGCAGTTAAATCACATATTGTTTGTTTCATTTCAAAGCCATTGTGGTGGTGAATAGAGGACAAAATATGAAAATTCTGTCAATGTCCTAATATTTATGGACCTGACTGTATATAAACCCCAATTGCGCACTCCGGATAAATAAATCAAGGACACAGCATAGCTATATGTAGCAACATTTCAGCACTCCTGCGCTTTTATCAAGCCAATATTATTGGCTTAATAAAAGCGCAGGAGCGCTGAAATGTTGCTACATATAGCTATGCTGTGTCCATGATTTATTTATCCGGAGTGCTGCCATTGGGATTTATGTACAACGGAGATTCCTGCTTGCAGGCATTTACTGTGGAGGGCAAACGGTGAAGTTATATATCATACCTGTGGATTGCCGGGATTTGGATATATTTATATATATATATATATATATATATATATATATATATATAGAAGTGAGGTTTGGAAAGGACATGCGCCTGATAGTGTAGTAATTTATAAAAAAATTAGCACATGCTCAAATATAAATGTGCGTACCAGAAAATAAAACTTTTTCGCTTATCTGTGGTTCTTTTACTGGGACTCCATGTGGTGAAATGGACCTGGAACTCCAAGTTGTCCAGAAACCTTAAATAGGATGGGCTCAAACAGAGCCAGAAAAAACACATATTGTATAGTATTTTCTTTGAAAATAAATAGTGTAATTAGTGTATAAACATGCATACCAGAACGATACTTGAATCACTGCATATAGTGCTATGTGTCTTGGTGACTACTTCAACATCCCATAATGGCCCCAATGGTTCACATGTAGATAGAGTAGATCAGCTGTTTCTCTCACATGGTTGTCGATGGTGACCCACCCACCCACGGTAAGATCAGACTTAAGATCCCTACACACTACACAATAACTTTAATGATTTGGCCAATTCCAACACATGAAAATGACAAATCGTTGAATGTGTATGCATTGTGCAGTGAGTGCTCCACATGGGGTTGTCAGTCTCATCGTCTGATCTTATGTACTGCATGTAAGATCAGGCGATGCGGCTGACGATTCCATGCAGCGCTATGCGGGTGGGGATGGCTGGCATATCAGGCAGTCAGGCTCCAGAATGCCTAGTTTGTACGGACCGCCCAATATGTCAGCCTGTTGGTGCTGGGATCTTTGGCAACATCACTGGGTACACACATTGTTTAGTGTGTACCCAGCTTCACAAAGAGCAGAGCAGTACCAGGCAATTACACTGACCTATGAGCTGCATTACAGCTGCCTTGTGCTCCTCAGCTCTATATGTCATCTGTCCTCTGCGGCTTCTACTTTTCTCATAATTTCAGTGCCAACTGCCCACTCATGTCTCCAGCAGCCAGCTCATTAAGTTGCTAAGGTAGGAGAAGTGGGTAAATGCGCAGGGCTTTGGCTGACCATAGGTGGGTGGAGCTTCAGACGGTTGCGGGTAGGCGGAGCTTTGGCAGGCCATGGGTGGGCAGGACATCTGCAAAGGGCTTCATATGACCCGGGGACCGGAGCTTCTAGTGACCCGAGGGACATAACTGTGAATAGCCCAGGGTTGCATATGCACTACATGGGGACATAGCTCCAACCAGCATGGGGCGGAGCCTCTGGCAGCATGGAGGTGGAGATTTGACCTGCAAGAAAGTCTATTTGGATGACCCAAGGGTGGAGTTTCAGACGGTGCGTGATGGAGCTTTGGGGTGAATGACCGGAGCTTCGGATCCTTCAAGTGCAATGCAGACAGTCTTGACAGGTATTTTTTTTCTCCTGTCAACAATGTCTGCATTGCAGGGGACCCTGTGAACCTATTTTCAAGGTGGGCCTGGAGCTGTAGCTCCACCAGCCCCATTATTAATCCGGCCCTGTTTGGCTCCCATATTTAAATTTTTGACTGCTCTGCAGCCCTACTTCGGAAGCCTCAACTAAAAAGTAATAATTTTGCAACAGGACAAGCCATGTTGCAATGCAAGGGGTACAAATGCTTCTGCAAAGGTGTAAAGTTACTTCATTTTTTTATTTGCCCCATCTCAGAATAAGCCCCAGTATTGTTCAATTGGTGCTATATACGTGCACTATAGTATTTAAAAAGAAATGCCCTAAACTACCAAAATGTAGTAATTTAGTATTCATTTTAATTAATTAAATTAGGAAATAATGTCGGACAATGAATCCAAAGTCTTGGAAGTGATAGGTGCTCCTATACTTTGCTATACAGCCTCTTGACCTGACTCCTGAACAATCAATTCTGAGCATTTTCAAAACATTATTCACACATCAGTTCGAATGTCTAGATAATATAATGTGTGAGTATCTGAAGAGTTCAAATCCATTAAAGTAGATAATTATGAAAGGCACTTTCTTGAAAATCTGAGATGTTTATATTATGCTATTGGGTTCTTAGTATGAGCTATTTGAGATGTTCATGTTGCTTGTTTCCTTTACTGAGCTGTCTTGCCTTTTGGCTAATGAGACCCAGCTGTAGCTCATTAATAGTTTTCCCCAGGAGACTAAGGCCCTCATTCAGAGCCGTACGCTCTGAGCAGAGCGCACGCTCTGAATGAGGGCCGGGCTCCATTTTCATGGAGCGTCCTCCTGGACGCTCGTATAGCTGTGGGTCACCACCCACAGGCTATACGAGCATGCATTGTGATGGTCGCGATGGTCGAGACCATCGCGACCATCGAATTTGCGAGCCGGAGCCTGCGGTTGAGGTTTTCAACCGCAAGCTCCGGAGTGATTTTGGCTCTATCAGAGCCAAAATCACTCCCACTGACATCACTAGTGATGTCAGTGGGCCGGCTTCTGACGGGAGGCGTACCCGTGGGAACGCCCCCGTCAGGGAGGCACGCCCACCAAAAGGGGCGTGCTGTCAATCAACATTGACAGCACGCCCCCTTTGATCGGACACAACGAGCGAAGGACTTTCCTTCGCTCGTCGCGTCTGGCGCATGCGCACGACGGAGCTCCCTCCGTCGTGCGCATGCTCAGTCCATAACATCGACCCACTTGCGAGCGGACAGCCGCTCGCGAGTGGGTCTGAATCAGGCCCTAAATCCTGTATTGCATGCCTTGGATATAACCATGGCATTGCTAGTTTCCACATCCTGTGCACTCTGGGGGTCATTCAGAGTCGGTCGCAAGCGGTGAGCGCTCGCAGCTGACTCGATGTTGCCCCACTGGGCATGCGCGCGATGGAGCTGGCTCCGTCGTGCACATGCACGAGACCCGGCTAGCGACCGTCGCTAGGGGTCTCGCACCAAAGGGGGTGAGCTGTCAATGGTGAGTGACAGCTTGCCCCGTTTGGGAGGCAGGCAGGGGGCGGGCCTGCCCAAACAGAGGCATTCCTGCCAGAACACTTGCCATTTGGGGGTGGCTCCACTGACATCATTGCTGATGTCAGTGGGGAGCTTCCTGCTCGATCAGAGCAGGAAGCTCCCTGGGGCTTACGAGTGCCCAGACTCAACCTTAGGGTCTGGTCATAAGCCCCGATGGTCGCGATGGTCTTGACCATCACGACCATCACCCATGTCGGTCACTAGAGCTGTGGGTGTTAACCCACAGCTTAGCGATTGACAAGGAGGCGGTCGTTCAGGATGCAAGCGGCCGCCCTGATTCAGTGTGACCGCTTGCAACTAACAACCACCTCTGAATGAGGTCCTCTGTGTCTTCTCTTAGGCTTTCTGCTCTGTCATGTTTCTGTCATTGTATCATCCCTCTTTACTATCTAATTTTATTGTCCTGTGTCATTTATTTAGCTCTGTTGTCTTTACATTTGTGTATTTTCTTTAGTTTGCATTTACTTGTCTCTGCCCTATTGTCTCTGTCCTGGTACCCACATATCCTACTGGAATTTCAGGGATGTTGCATAATAAGTCCTTGAAGAATTTGAGCACTTGTCATTGATATCACTACGCAAATATATTGTGTTGTTCAGATTTCCTGGCCAAACATTGGTTGCTACAGTATTACAATAAATGTTTGAAAATAAATAGGGATGTGCGCCGACCCCCGTGTTTTGGTTTTGGTTTTGGATCCGGATCTCCCCTGGTTTTGGATCTGGATTGGTTTTGTCAAAACCTCACCTCCTTGTTTTGTTTTCAGGTTATGATTTTGGATCTGAATATTTTCTTAAAAAATAAACACACAGCTATAATCACATAAAATGGGCCTTTTTTGTTCCTACAGTATTAATAACCTCAATAACATTTATTTCCAGTCATTTCCAATCAATTTTGACCACCTCACAATATTATTTTTTTCATCTAGTTAAGGCCAAAAGGTTGCATCCAGCTAGCTGGCTGACTAAGCTAAGTGACACAGTGGACGGCACTAACATGTGGCAGTTCAGCTTCCAAATTACAACACAGATACAGTGTGTTATACAGTGTGGGTGGGATACACCAATAGTGCACTTACTGTGACAGCAGTGTCAGCAGAGTGGGTTTGCTGACGGTGCCCTCAGTACATTGAATGGCAGTGCTGCGGTGCTGGCAGTGTCCTCAGTGCAGGGTATTGGCGGTGTCAGCAGAGCAGGGGTGCCAGTGGTGTCTTCAGTGCAGGTTTACTGGCTGTGTCGGCAGTGCAGGGGTTGCTGATGGTGTCCTAAGTACATGGAATGTCAGTGCTGAGGTGCTGGCAGTGTCCTCAGTGAAGGGTACTGGTGATGTCTGCAGTACCAGTGGTGTCTTCAGTGCAGGTTTGCTGACTGTGTCAGCAGTGCAGGGGTGTTCTCAATGCAGAGTGCTGGCAGTGTTGGCAGGGCAGGGGTGCCAGCAGTGTTCTCAATGCAGGTTTGCTGACAGTGTCAGCAGTGCAGGGGTGCTGGTGGTGTCCTCAGTGTGGGAGTGTCGGTATGTGGGGGGTCGCTGACGGTGTCCTCAGCACGTGGGGCACCAGGGCAGGAGTGCTGGCAGTGTCAGCAGCGGTGGTGTCAGCAGCGGTGGATGCTGACAGTGGGGGTGCCGGCAATGTCAGACAGCAGGGGATGACGGGCACCATCTTCTTTTGCTTCCTGACTGTGTGCAACTATACATATTAAATGGGCTTGATGCTGATTGGCTGAGAGCTGTGACAGATGGCTCTCTCAGCCAATCAGCGTTCAGCCCACTAAATACAAAAACTTGCGACCCGACAGCGGGATCGCCAGGTTTTGCCTTGGGTGGGGGATCCGGGGCAGGCAGGGAGATCCAAGCTTGGCTTGGATTGCCCCGGATCCCCAAAATTTGGTTGGATTCGGTTCTCTTAGATCCGAACCCGCTCATCTCTAAAAATAAAGATTTTACAATGCAATGACTTGTGCAAAATATTTTTCTCTTGTTGTCATTAACTCTTTCAACTATTTTAGTGTATATAAACAGCATTTCAACTGATGGATTTATTTTTTAAATCCAGTGATTGGTCCAAAAAAAATCCCAAACTGGGTGTTGCTGCACCAAGGGGTGCCTTGGGGCACATCCAAGGGTGCCACAGGTTGGTGGTCCAGTACCAGTCAAATTATTTATGATCACTGTGATACAAAAATCCAGTGCTGGTGGCTACAAATCATAAAATATGTGAATCTAGGGATGCCATGAAAAAAATGCTAACATTCAAGAGCACCGTAATTCAAGAAAATTTAGGAACCACTGCAATAGAGCATAAAAAAGCACATTATATTGTATTAACTAAATACAGTCAGCGCACTGCACATTATATGGAAGATGTGTACACTCCACAATAGTGAAATAATAGTAGCAGGGAGAGGGTATTAAACTCCTTTGGTATTTGTGTACTTTAAGAAACCGGAAAAGATATATACGTATATATATAAATATATATATATTTATATATAAAAAACACTTAGCTGCATCCATAGGATGGCTGGGAGCTATCACTATGCTTGAGACTGCCTTACTTTGATAAGTATCGATATACCACTGAATATTTTGACATGCAGTTTGATGGCTTTTTATCTATTATAAAATAAATGGATTAACTTTTGCTACAAGGCTGGTGTGCTGGTCTATCTTGCCTGTTCCTATGGATGCAGCTAAGTGTTTTTTGTACTGAGACATATTGACTGTCACGTCTGAGACTGGAGGAGAGGACGTGATGGGCCTAAGTTGGGGAAGGAAGCGGAGACGAGGGCCTGGATATATGTTCTCCTCATCCACAGGTCTTGAGTGTTGGCGAGACCTGGGCAAAGGTGCGGAGTCTAATCCACAGGATGGTGTTCACCAGTGACCCCCCCCAATTGGGATTTGGGCTTGGCTGCACCCTGTGAGCAGGTCGCGGTCCTTTGACCAGGTACACAAGCCCTGCAGGGATAGAGACACTACACCCGTGGCCAAGAGAAGTTATGCCTGCTTAGGCACAAAGCAATTCCTTAAAACACTGTACAGTAATACACCTTGACACGAGGATCAATAATAAGGATTACAAGTGGGGAGCGACTCACGGTTACTTATACCAGAGATAGAAGGCACACAGGTAGAGGTGGTATACGCTGTAGCACGGATGTTCACTGGAGACATAAAGGCACACAGGTGGAGATGATAACACTGCTGCACGGGTATTCACCAGGGAGGTAAAGGCACACAGGTAGAGATGGTACAACTGCTGCATGGGTATTCACCAGAGACGTAAAGGCACACAGGTAAAGATGGTAACGCTGCTGCATGGGTATTCACCAGAGACGTTTAAGGCACACAGGTAAAGATGGTAACGCTGCTGCACGGTTATTCACCAGAGACGTTTAAGGCACACAGGTAAGGATGGTAACGCTGACACTGCTGCTGTATGGAAAATAGGAACCTGGACCGGGAACTCACTAAAGCACGCTAGGAGACAACCTTTGTTCAGGCAATTTCCTATAACCTGTGGAACAGTTTTATACCCAGGGGAACCCTTAGACAGGTGCACAGCATCAGCTGATCACGGACCTATCAGGGAGAAGGATACAGTCACATGGGCCGACTGTCATGGCGGCGCCCATGTCCGGACTTGCAATGCATGACACCAGCCCACCAGGAAGCCACTGCATGCAGGGAGAATACTCAGCTTCTCCCCCGCCGTCGCGCAAGCTGCCCGACCACCCAGGATGACAGGGGAAGCCGGCAGCGCGGTAAGCGGGAGCCGATCCCCGGCTGAGCCCTGACAGTACCCCCTCCTTTAAGGGTGGGCACTGAACACCCATCAGGCTTATCTGGAAATCTCCTATGAAAACTCTGGATTAGTCGCGGAGCGTGTACATCAGGGGCTCTGATCCAGGCCCTTTTCTCGGGGCTGTAACCCTTCCAATCAATGGAATATTGAAGGGTGTTGAATCTGTGCCGGGAATCCTGGATCTTCTCCACCTCAAATTCAGTGCCTTGTAATGTCTTGACTTGAGGCAATTTAGGAGAACAATTCTGAAAACGATTGAGCACCAGGGGTCGTAAGAGAGAAACGTGAAAAGTATTTGAAATCTTCATTTGAGGAGGAAGTTCCAATTTCTAAGTTACTGGAGTGATTATCTTAAGGATACGATATGGCCCAACAAAACGTGGAGCGAGTTTAATGGACGGGAATCTTAAGCGAATATTCTTGGAAGATAACCAACCCTGTCCCCAACTCTCAACAGGGGAACAGCCAAATGTCTTCTGTACGCACATTTCTTGTAATTCCTTGAAGATTGCTTTAGGGATAGGTGAATTTTATTCCATAAAACTGAAAAGGATTGGATCTCTTGATTCACAGCCGGAACATCTATAGATGGAAGCTTCCGGAAATCTGGAACTCGTGGGTGTCTACCAAAAACCATAAAAAAAGGAGTGGATTTAGAGGAAGAATGGAATTTAAAATTATGAGAAAACTCTGCCCATGGTAGGAGGTCCACCCAATCATCCTGGGAAGATGACACAAAGAGCCTAATGAAGGTCTCCAGCCCTTGATTGACCATTTCCGTTTGACCATTCGACTGTGGGTGGTAGGCTGAGGAAAAGTTCAGTTTGATTCCACAGGTATTACACAGGGCTCTCCAGAATTTGGCTGTAAATTGAACACCTCGATCAGAGACTATTTCCTTGGGGAGACCGTGTAATCTGAAGATGTCTCGATTAAAAAATTTTGCTAATTGAGGAGCAGAAGGAAGGCCAACAAGTGGGATAAAGTGTGCCATTTTAGAAAAGCGATCCACGACCACCCATACCGTGTTATGCCCGAGGTAATTCAGAAATAAAATCCATTGAGATGTGGGTCCATGGATCAGTTTGGATAGACAAGGGACGAAGAGGACCAACCATCTGTCTATGCTGAGTTTTATGTTGGGCACATTTGATACAGGAGCGGACAAACTACGTGACATCCTTCTTCATGGTCGGCCACCAGTAAGATCGAAGTAAGAACTGGTAGGTTTTGGCGATTCCAGTGTGACCTGCGAACAAGGATGCATGAGCCCAAACCAGCAATTTTTTACGCAAATTAGGAGGTACAAAAATTTTCCCAGGCGGCAGAGACACTACTTGAGTAGGAGCAAATACAATTGGGTCCAAAATGGAACGAACTTGAGAACACTCCTCCTCCTCCAAGTTAGTGCGAAATAATGCATCAGCTTTCTTGGTCAACACACCAGGACGAAACTGGAGTTTTAAATTAAACCTAGAAAAAAAAGTGACCATCGTGCCTGCCTGGCATTCAACCGGTGTGCAGTTTGCAGATAGATCAGATTCTTATGATCTGTAATAATCATGACAGGAAATGTAGCCCCTTCAAGAAGATACCGCCATTCCTCCAAGGCTAAACGCATAGCTAGAAGTTCTTAGTTGCCTATAATATAATTCCTTTCTGCAGGGGAAAATTTATGGGAGAAAAATCCACAGGGATGCATCTTCCCATCTTCGGCAGACTGAGATAATACCGCCCCTACTCCAACAGAGGATGCGTCCACCTCCACAATGAATGGTTTGTTTATCTGAGGCTGACCGAGAATTGGAGCTCTAGAAAAGGCATCTTTTAGATTTTGAAAGGCTTGTACTGCTGGAACAGACCATTTAGAAGGATTGGCTCCTTTCCTTGTGAGGGAGGTAATGGGTGCTACCAGCGTAGAAAAGTGTGGAATAAACCTCCTATAATAGTTTGCGAATCCTAAGAAGCGCTGAGTACCTTTTAAAGAAGTAGGCAGGGGCAAATCAGAGATTGCTTTTAGTTTATCAGGATCAATCTGGATACTCCCCCCGGAGATAATATGGCCTAAAAAAGGTACTGAAGTTTGGTTAAACATACATTTGGAAAGTAACGCTGCTGCACGGGTATTCACCAGAGACGTTTAAGGCACACAGGTAAAGATGGTAACACTGACACTGCTGCTGTAAGGAAAATAGGAACCAGGACAGGGAACTCACTAAAGCATGCTAGGAGACAACCGTTGTTCAGGCAATTTCCTATAACCTGTGGAACAGTTTTATACCCAGGGGAACCCTTAGACAGGTGCACAGCATCAGCTGGTCACGGACCTATCAGGAAGAAGGATACAGTCACATGGGCCGACTGTCATGGCGGCGCCCATGTCCGGACTTGCGATGCCGGACACCAGCCCACCAGGAAGCCACTGCATGCGGGGAGAATACTCAGCTTCTCCCCCGCCGTCGCGCAAGCTGCCCGACCACCCAGGATGACAGGGGAAGCCGGTGGCGCGGTAAGCGGGAGCCAATCCCCGGCTGAGCCCTGACATTGACCCTGCACCCAATTATTGATGAAATTGTGTGCGATTTTTCTATGAACTGCTATATATATATATATATATATATATATATATATATAATTAATATATATATATATATATATATATAATCCATACACGGCAGCACTCAGGTAATGAAATTACTCTAGGCAGAAGTAATGCCAACGTTTCAATAGATTTATTCTATCGTCATCAGGGTAAAAACATACATTAAAAAAACTCACCTTAAATACCACACCCTCGATGCAAACCCAGCAAACTGGAAACCAGTAAGGATGATGCAATTCACCTGCTCCCATAGTCAAAGAAACATAGCAACAATCATCATGACAAAATAACTAGCTGCAGTTACAAAAAAATCATAATTAAACAATAATACAATATAGATGACATAAATAAAACAAAAAATAAAGCCACAATATAACACATTTTCAAATAAAGATCATACTATCATAAGAATGTGCAATCCAAGGCTGTCATTCAAACTCCTAGGTGTTAAAGTTCCTAACCTCTGAATTCAATTGGACTGACAACTGAGCAGTTTAACAGATCTATTGCTGCCCTGTAACGTTACCGGCATATGATCAAAGATCATATAATGTAAAGAGGCTAAGTTGTGACCAACCAGAGCAAAATGCCTTGTCACCGGCTGATCACTATGTCCTGACACTATGGCCATTCTGATTGATGACCTATGTATAGCCATACTCTCCCTCAGCATTCTCTCAGTTTTCCCTATGTAGCAAAGCCCACAGGGACAAGTGATAATATATACAATATAACATGTAGTACAGTTTAAACTGTACCTGATATTATAGCATTTGCCACTAAATGGATGACTAAAGCTGTCACCAACCACCAAATACCTACAATTGAGGCAGTTCAAGCACTTATAACATCCCAATCTCTGTTGTAAAAAATGACTGGTACCAGTTTCACCCATCCCTGTCACATCTGTTATCATTAACCATTTTCGGATATTCCGTCCATGATGGTAGCAAGGCAGGATGTCAATGTCTTTAAGATTTAAGGCAGTATCACTCTAAACAATTGGCCATTATTGTTTAGTGGTTTTACTAATCACATTACTGGCCACATGATAATACAGGTGGAGTCTCCCCTATCCAAAATGCTTGGGACCATGTGTATTTTGGATATCAGAATATTCCGTATTTTGGAATATTTGTATACCATAATGAAAAATCTAGAGAATTGGACACAAATCTAAACACAGAATGTATTTACGTATTATATACACCGTACACACACAGTCTGCAGGTAGTTTTATACTATATTTTCAATAATTTTGTGGGTCAAACAAAGTTTGTGTACATACATGAAATTCATTTGTTTCTTATACACCTTATACACAAAGCCTGAAGGTAATTTTATACTTTATTTTGAATAAGTTGTGCCTTTAAGAAAAGTTTGTGTACCATCAAAAATCAAAGGTTTCACTATCTCAGTCATGCTAAAAATATTCCGTATTTCGTAAGATTTGAATATGGGAGACTCAACCTGTAGTTAACCCAGGGAAGTTTTTTCATTATCTTGCCATTCAATTCCATGTTAGATCTAAGAAGCTGTGCCCTGGGAATCACTAGTGCCCTCCTTTTAGCTTCACACAATAGTTATAACCCCTCCAAGGAATTGATTGAACATCAAATCAATCTGGCTAGCTGCCATGGCTGGTTCACTGCAAATGTGACAGGATCTCAAAAACTGCGAGAATAGAAGACCCAGCTTGAGAGACCTCGGGTGATAACTACCACAGTGAAGTACAGTATTTCTGTCCATGGGCTTGCTAAACAATGAATTACTAATTATCCCATTTTTCTAAGTTATTTGTACATCCAAAAAATTCACTCTGTTTGTCAATCTGATAGGTAAATTTAATGGGATTTGTAGTAGAATTTTGTATATCAACAAAAGCAGCAAAGTCTTCTTTAGTACCAGTCCATATAATGGACAAATCATTAATGTATCTAGCATAGAAAAAAATCCTGCTGGATACATGATGATTAGTAAAAAAAAAAAAATTTTTCAACCTCAAACATATATGAACTAACATACAATGGGGCCACATTGGACCCCATTTCATACCGGGCTACAGATCTGCCCAGCTATTTTGTTGCTCATGGCGTGGCGTGAGTCGCGTCATGGACTTGTGGCGTGGCGTGCAGGCCTCTGAGTCGCGCCATGGACTTATGGAATACCGTGGTATTCTTCAACGAAGGATATGCTACGGCATGTAATACAGTGCTTAACCGCTGGGTGGCGAGTGCTCCACTTTTGTAATTGCATGTAATATAGTGCTTAACCGCTGGGTGGCGAGTGCTCCACTTTTGTAATTGCATGTAATATAGTGCTTAACCGCTGGGTGGCGAGTGCTCCACTGTACTGAATGCCTTGTACAGAATGCCATACTGTTAAACTTACAGTAAATTGGGTGGATATCACATTCACAGCATTTTCATGTACGCACAACCCATACTGTATTTTTAATGTCGCATAATATACATATACAGTATATAGTACTGTACCATACGTAACATCTTATAACAGGATGCAAATCACTGCACATACTGTATTGTACATACGGTACGGTGCAGTAACTGAATAGTAGAGAAGTTGCCGGAGTTGTTGTCACGGTATAACCGATACTGTAGATTAATGAGATGCACGCACAGCTTTCACTGATATGGGATGCATTACAGTATGACAATTTTTTATTTATTTTGTATTAAAAAACAGCAGCGGGAGGAGTGCACAAGGATGAGGCCACTCTCTGTGGTTCACTGTAGCTGTCGTTTGGGCTAGTGGTTAGGTGATCACTTTGGTAGAATTATGGTCCCGGGTTCGATCCCTGGAAAAGAATATACCGTGCCGTATATTTTTTTTTTGTCACTGTCACTGACACTATAGTGAAACTACTGTACTTTAGTAGTGTTGAACTGTACTGTAATACTTTAGTGTTGTTGTTTAAAAGGCTGCTTAAAAGTAAAATATTACAAACAGATTGTGTGTTTCAATAGTGCAAAACTTTCGTCAATGTCTGCGCTTTCGTCAATGGGATTTCAAGCGCATGCCCAGTGGAGGGTTACAATGGGATCTGTAGTGCCCAGAGAGGGCTCTGTATTTCACTGAATAGTGATTTAATACTGTGGCTATGGTGGCTGTCAGCCATCTGCTGTCTAGAATGTGAGACAGGGCTCTGCATCACAAACTGTGCGCCCAAAAACGCAAAATGCAAACATGCGACAACGCATATGCGGTCTCAGCCTTGTTCACAATGGCTACGTCCCTTGGACTGTGTCGGAGAGTGGTTTCCATCTGTGAGCGAGCGCTCTGTGTTCAAAGCTGACTGTGCGTTTGAAGCGCAAAATAGCGTTGCATCGCAAACTTATGACATTGGTGATGCTGCTCCAACCTTGCACACTAAGGCCCTCATTCAGAGCCATACGCTCTGAGCAGAGCGCACGCTCTGAATGAGGGCCGCCCTCCATAATTATGGAGCATCCTCCTGGACGCTCGTATAGCTGTGGGTCACCACCCACAGCCTATATGAGCGTGCAGTTTGATGGCCGCGATGGTCTTGACCATCGCGACCATCGCCACTGCGAGCCAGAGCCTGCGGTTGAGTTTTTCAACCGCAAGGCCCAGAGTGATTTTGGCTCTATCAGAGCCAAAATCACTCCCACTGACATCACTAGTGATGTCAGTGGGCCGGCTTCTGACGGTAGGCGTTCCCTTGGGAACGCCCCCATCAGGGAGGCACACCCCTGGCACGCCCACCAAAGGGGGCGTGCTGTCAATCAACATCGACAGCACGCCCCCTTTGATCAGACACAATGAGCGAAGGAAAGTCCTTCGCTCGTCGCGTCTGGCGCATGCGCATGATGGAGCTCCCGCCGTCGTGCGCATGCGCAGTGCACAACATCGACCCACTTGCGAGCGGACAGCCGCTTGCGAGTGGGTCTGAATCAGTCCCTAAGTACGGTAGTAGTGGGATCTGTATGAGAGAGAGCTCTCTGTATTACACGGTTGGCGCTATGGTGGCTGTCAGCCATCTGCGATGGATTAGAAATGGAGGGGGGTACAATGGGATCTGTGGCGCCAAGCCATATGCCATGTAGCGCTATGCTATCACTGAGCATGCGCAGTAGGCTGTATTACAGCAGTCGGTACAGTATTGTACTGTATGCTGTTGCATTTCCATCTCTGGCGGGCGCATGCCCAGTAGGAGGGTTGCGATGGGATTTCTGGCACATGCCCAGTGGGCCGAGAGTCATACACAGTGCATCAGGTCCCTTCCCCCAAAGCAAGCAAAGAGCCTCACATTACCATAATAAAGGAAGCTTTGTTAATTCATTTACTGTAAGCAGTCAGCTCTGCCCTAGTGTCCTGAAAAATGCTACGAATTGTCACCATTGCCAAGGACACCATCCCCCGTCTGCTAGGACAACTAGTATGCCGCTATGAATGTGCCTGTACTGAATATTCAAAACTGACGGTGCCGTACAATTTAGCACCAAAGAATAGTGATTTCATAACTGCAGAAACTGCTAGTGAATCTACTGTCTAGAATGTGAGACAGGGCTCTGCATCACAAACTGTGCGCCCAAAAATGCAAAAAGCAAACATGCGACAACGCATATGCGGTCTCAGCCTTGTTCACTATTGCTACGTCCCTTGGACTGTGTCTGAGAGTGGTTTCCGTCTGTGAGCGAGCGAGTGAGTATCCCTGTTGCCCATCAGTGATTTCACAGCTGCCCGGCACTTACAGTAGAATGCAGTACAGTAGACATACAGTACTGTATACACTGAGGGACGTTTTCAATTTTGGGGTGGTCTATTTACTTTTTTTAGCCGGTCTGGTATTTTCACTCCAAGGGGTCTATTTACTGTACTAAGCAGTGTTAGGAGACAGTGAGAAGTGATAAAAAAGTGATAAGGTGTCAGTCAATCAGCTCCCAACTGTAATTTTTCAAACACAGCCTGTGAGATGACAGTTGGGAGCACATTGGTTGGCACTTTTTCACCCATTGGAGCAAAAACACGTGATTGGCTAAAAAAAGTTTCGGAGATTACGTCATTTCGCCAGGCGTAAAATTATCGCTGTATTCAATTTGAAAGCTTTTCTGCCTACCGTAGGCGGGAAGTCAATGCAATGTAGAGTAAGACAGTATGTTAAAAACTTTCGCCTACTGTATGAATAGCAGGTGGAAAAATTTGGTGAATTGGGGTGCAATGTTGCGAGAAGTCTTCAACGTCCCCTAAAGGTACTGTAAACTGCGTAACTTTTTTTTTTTAAAAAGTCAGAACACACTAAAAATTCACTTTCATTTTGGGGGGCGGAAGAAAATAAAATTGGGGGGTAAAAGTGGAACTTGTAGGGGTAAATTTACTAAGATGGGAGTTCTATTTAAGAAGTTACTGTACTGTATGTTGCCCATAGCATCCAATCAGATTCTACTGTACTTAGCATTTATCTACAGTAGCACCTTCTAGAAGATACTGTACAGTAATTCCTGGAATCAGATTGGTTGCTATGGGCAACATCACTTCTTAATAGCACTACCATCTTAGTACATTTACCCCCTAATATATAAAATGTACTGAGTTTAGTAAGGGTTGGATAACAATACTGAACAAAAGTAGCGAAGACTTAAAAAAAAAAAAAAGCGCTACATGGGTATACAGTAGATCTGGGCATGCGCCTGAGATACAATGACGTACAGTATTGTAGGAAACACTCAAGCCAGGTGCAACCTTGGTATTGCAGGCGGCTGTGGTGTAATGGTAAATAATCAAACCAATACATTACGCTGCCTGTACAACCCTTTTGAGGGTTCGAAGCTTGAAAGGTTACACTTTTTATTTTTTATTACCAAGGTTAGACTTTTTTGTCAAAGTACTGTGGCATAGAAATACCAGAATTTCTGGATAATGTATTAGTGAAGATTTAAAACAAAATAAAATTACCGTATACAGTATGTACTTTAAAGGTCTCGGAACAGCGGGGCAAGAAAATGGTAGATGCAGTAGGGCTAGGCATTAGCCCCCTAGGCTACTGTATCTACTGTACTGTAGTTCCTAGAGTCAGGGAATCACTACAATGTCTACCGTATTGTACTTACAACTACAGTTGTAAGTACCGTATAATACAGACAACTGGGCAAGCGCAGTGCTATCATACTCAATACGCCACAGTGTAGCGCACAACTAGCAATGTGGTATACTGTATGGCGTACCGTATGGAGCAACAAACTACAGTACTGTAGCTGGGCACATCTACAGTACAATAGATTGATTTTTGTAAGGGTTGGATAACAAGACTGAACTACAGTACTATAGTGAACATTAAAAAAATAAATTAAATTATGAAGGTCTCGAACATAAGGAGAGAAGTGTAAGCAAGACGGATCACCTAAGCCCTTGCTCACAAGTCTCTCCTAGTCCTCTACAGAACTTTATTTGACATCTACAGTACCATACGATGAAGTACAGTACTCAGGCGTCTGTAGCGTAGAGATAAGAAATCGAACTTCTACATTGCAAACGTCTGTACAACCCGGGTTCAAAACCAGGAAGCTTAAACTTTTTTTTCATTATTAGACAGTCAAGGTTACACTTTTTATTTTTAATATTATTATTACACAGTCAGTGTAATAATAATAACACACTTTCACTGTGTGTGAATCATGACCCACTACTGTACAGTATGATATTCCATACTGTACGCCATGGCGTACAGTACATAGCCATAGCGCTACAAGGGTATGGCTATGGCGCAGCACCACTGGCAATGCATTGCAACCCCGCCACTGGGCACGCGCCAGAGATCCTATTTGTACCGTAACCCATCAGAACTGGCTATAAGTTACCACAACGCAAACTGTGCTGACATTGATACAATTTTGCGGTTTAAACACGGAGTCAGTTTGTACTATAGAGACCCCTCTCTTATACACAGTCAACTATCAGTTACTAAACATATTAAATTACTAAAGTTTCCAAGTCTAGGACAGCATTTTCATTGACGCAAGTTTGCGCTCTGCATCTGCCCTACAAACTGCTGTTAGTCCACTACTGTAGCACCTTATGATGTCATGAATTTACTATTGTGTACACTGTGCGGTAAGTCTCGGACAGTGCAGAATGGCACTAGTGTGAAAATTCAACAGTACTGTTAGCAATACAGACAACTGGGCATGCGCCATAAAATAGCGCTACTTAATGTATGGCTTGGCTCCACTGGACATGCGGCACACATTCCATTGTGATTAAAACCCGACCACTGGGCACGCGCAGACATTGACGCAATTTTGCGGTTTAAATGCGCAGTCAGTTTGATATACAGAAACCAGTCTCTTTAACAGGGCCCATTGCCACTTGATGGTCATAATAAATCACTATAATGTCCACGTTCATGTCAGCGCCGGCATTGACGCAAGTTTGCATTCCAAGGTACAGTACATATGCACAATAATAAAAATCCTAGTTTCGCTGTTTGACTCCCGAAGCACTGGGCAGACATGCGCTCCACATGTACTGTATAGAATACTGAATATTTTAAGTGAAGATTTTAAAAATAAATTAAAAAAACATACTGTATTTTCAAGGTCTCGAACCCACGGAACAAGAAGAGGGGAGAAGCAGTGAAACTAGGCATTAGACCGCTAGGCCACACGCTTCATCCATTACTAGAGTTCTGTAGTTTGTAAAGTCTAATGTCTAAGTCTGGGACAGTGCCGACAGTATTTACATATGCGCAAACACAGTATGATTTCAACCGCACAGTCAGTGGATAATACAGAGCTTAATGATTTCAAACTGGATTAGACATTCTTCTACCGCTTTATTATACCGTACATTCCTGATTCCGTGTGGAAAACGCTGTAATAATGTATAGTGTACCGAATCACCGCTTCTGTCAAACAATCATCGGCCAGCGATACAGAACATACCGTACGGTACATTGGAAATCACACGCATGCGCTATTTACTGTAGTTTAGGAAAAGTGACACCTGGTGGGCAAAATGTTGTATTACACATAATGAAATCACACGCATGCGCTATGTAGTTTAGGAAAAGTGACACCTGGTGGGCAAAATGTTGTATTACACGTAATGAAATCAGACGCATGCGCTATGTAGTTTAGGAAAAGTGACATCTGGTGGGCAAAATTTTGTATTACACGTAATAACTTTTTTCACTACTAAACTTTCTTTGTGGCGCGACTCATGGCATGGTGTGTGGCGCGCCATGCATGGCGTGAGAGATAGCGCTGTGATGCCACGTTATAGCTGGGCACATCAGTACTTGCAGGTAAAAGTGGCCATTGTACAAGAAGACATTTTTTGTCAAAATCATGTGCAAAAGATCCAAAATTAACTGTACATCAGGCCAAGTATATCGATCATACTGATCTATAAAGTTACGGACAGCCTGTAAGCCCGCACCATTCGGTATGACAATGTACAGGCTAGAGATATCTAGACTGCACAAAAAACTCTCCTCCAGTATCCTTTCCAAAGCCTGTAATTTATTAAGAAAAGAGGTAGTATCAAGTATATATCCTTCAGTAATTACTATACATGGCTGCAGAAGACAATCAATATATACAGAACACAACTGGAAAAGTGACTGCCGAGCTGATATAATAGGAGATTTGTGTATTTTTGGCAGCGTGTAAACTAACGGTGTGATGGGATGTTTAGGTTTAAGAGCATCACATTACTCCGGGTAATTATGCCCTCCAAAACCGCAAGCTCCAAATGGGCAGATAGCTCCCTGCTGAACTGTGGAGTAGGGTCACCTTCCAATAAAAGATATACCTTATCATCAGCTAACTGCTGTGCAATCTCATTTTTGTATGCCACCAAAAATTGTATCACTATAGCCCCACCTTTGTTGGCAGGGCATATAATATAGCATCATATTTGGACTAATCATGTAGTGCCTGTAATTCACTACTAGACACCTTCTTATGACATACAATAGCCTCAGGAATGAGTAAAGATCCTTCATTGTTCAACATGCAGGAAATTTTTTTAAAAGAAGCACTATTGGAACTAGGATCAAACTTAGGGCCTGATTCAGAGCCGTTCGCTATTTGCGGTCGTTTGTTCAAAAACAAGGGGTGGCTATTCAAATGATCCGTTCGCAAATTGCAGTCTGTTCACACCTCTAAGTCTGAACGAGCGAGCAAAACATA
The DNA here is from genome assembly GCA_031769625.1 of Taudactylus pleione. Taxonomy (NCBI): domain Eukaryota; kingdom Metazoa; phylum Chordata; class Amphibia; order Anura; family Myobatrachidae; genus Taudactylus; species Taudactylus pleione. The sequence continues at coordinate 1,338,046 of JAUIMM010000307.1, forward strand.
CGCTCGTTTATTTGATAAAAACGCCCCTTGGCCGCTCGCACCATACGTCATGTCCGCTATTTATTTGATTAATCGAGTACATCGTACAGCGTATGAACTGCTCGCTATTCTTGTGGTTGGTTTTTTCAACCGCTATTTTGCGAGCAGTTCTGAGTTAAAAAAAACCAAGTGATGTGGTCAATGACGCTGCTGTATTAATTATGCACTCCCTTAAAACGCCCGTTTTGACCTTTAAGCACGCCTGCGTTTGAATTCCACTCCCCCGTTTCCAAGCACCTTCCCCTGTTACCACCCACATACGCCTCATTCTGTCACTCAAATTAGCAGGCACTTGCTATATAGCGTACAAACGATTTTCGGCCGCACTGACTGGTTCGCGCATGCGTACTAAAAACCGTACGCATGCGCAGATGTGCGAACATCGCTCGGAACGAGCGTACGGCCGCTAGCGAGCGGCTCTGAATGAGGGCCTTAGATCTATGTTGCAATTTCTGTAATGGTAATGGAATTGGTAAACTAGGTACAGATATATTGGATATGGGGTACAACTGAGTCGAAGCAACAGTAGATGCGGACTGAACCCTGGAACCATTATAAAATTTGTGTAGCTATAATTGGCGATTTAATCGGTACTTATCAATCTCCCATTGCATGGCATCAAATTTAACAGTGGGGAGAAATTATAATCCACGATTTAATACTTTAAGGTCCATGTCAGTAAGCATATGTGTAGAGAGATTAAACACTATTTCTTCCTCGGCAAAGGCAGCCTGCCTGCCCTTCCCCACCCTCGCCGTCTGACCAGCTCGCCTGGTGAACTGTCTCTTTGCTCCTGCACCTAAGTGCATGTGTGAATACTTAAAGGAACAGCCATAGCTGCACCCCTAGAAGAGTTAACATCATGATTGTAATCACTAGTAGTAGCTTGGTCAACTGATGTATCAGAATTTTGACAAAATCTGTGATAGCATTTACATGTTTGTAAATTTGATTGATTCTGTCCACTCCCTATCTATATATAGACACAATTTTGTTCATAGTCCAAAACTACCTTACACTGTTTATGTTTCTTAAATGGAACCTTCTATAAAGTTCCACCAGGCCCTTCAATTTATCAGTCCAGTGATTACCAGTAACTGCCTCCAATGCATTCAGATGTACAGTTTCAAATTCTGTGATTTTATCATGTATACCTTTCAGCTCCCGACTTGCCTCCCCTATCACCAAGAGCATCAGGTCATAGCTGCAATTATTCAGAACAGAAAACCATCTTTTAAATCGCCCTATAGTTGGGCAGTTCTTTATCAGTTTCTCCTTGTAATAATTGCTCAATGTTACCCCATGGTAGATATAATCCAATGATTGCTGTTTTAATTTATAGAGGTTCACGGTATAGTTGTTCAGGAGTTTTAACCTCCAAGTCATCCAAGAAATGCTCAGGAAAAAGAATAAAGTTAGCCTCAGAAAATGTTGAAGTAGCACCTTGAATGTTCCTTGCCATGTTTACAATGTCACTAATATCACTGCTCACCTCCTCAAAGCCATGTTGTTGGTTCCCACGATACACCACTCCAGTGAAAAAAATAAATTGACAAACACGCTGATGTTGCAAATAAAGTTGTGGGATCAACCCAGTATCAGGGTGCCAATGCCCGGAAGCTTCTACTTCCAGGCATTCTTATGATAGTATGATCTTTATTTGAAAATGTGTTATATTGTGGCTTTATTTTTTGTTTTATTTATATGCCATGTACAGTATATTGTACTATTGTTTAAATGATGATTGTTTTGTAACTGCAGCTCATTATTTTGTGTCATGGTGATTGTTGCAATGTTTCCTTGACTACAGCAACAGGTGAATTGCATTATTATTTGGCACTCCTCACTGGTTTCCAGTTTGCTAGGTTTGCACTGAGGGTGTGGGGTATTTAAGGTGAGTGATTTTAATGTATGTTTTTACCCTGATGATGAAAGAATAAATCTATAGAAACGTTGGCATTACTTCTGCATAGAGTCATTACATTACCTGAGTGCTGCCGTTTTTGGATTATATGTTTGAAATCCTTGCTTGGGATTCTATCGGAGGGCACCAGGGACTTATAATATTGAATCTAATATGAGTGCCGCCCTGCTGTATCTCTCTCTCTCTCTCTCTCTCTCTCTCTCTCTCTCTCTCTCTCTTTCTCACGCTCTTTATATATATATAATGGTCTTTTTAGCCTGAATCCTCCCACCATTCTTCTTCCAATTATTCATCCAGGAGTCAATCTAACTGCGGCTGGCTCTCATGACTGCCAGCTCCTAACCAACTTCTTCCCTCCTTTGCTCCTGTTGCCACTTCCTAATGGCCAGAATTATGCTGTACTTCAAGCCTGGTGACTTCTCCCCAATAATCCTACCCTGTCTGCTCTCCCCCAGGACTAATCAATCACCAGACTGCTGCTCTTACTCAATTTAGAATAGGTAACATGGTGATGGTCAAGGGTGTAGTATGTGCACAAAGCATCAGCTGAAGTTTCTAAGTAACAAAACTTGCAATGTCGACACTACTCCAAAATATGGAAATCTACAGTAAGGGGTAAATTTATCAAAGGTTGATTTGCAGGTCAATTTGAAGAGTGACTTAGCTCTTCTCAATTGACTCAAATACAATGTTGCAAAACCAGTGATTTTGCCAGATTTACTATTATTCGATTTGTTTTGCGATTTGCAAAACAAATTCGATTTAAGTCAGTTTTAAAAAGTGATTTGCTGTTCGATTTGGCATGTTCATGTACAAATCAAATGGCAAATCACACTTCAAATCGAACTGCAAGTCCCCGACAGCATAGAACTGCTTCATGCTTTTACTTTCAGCATGAGCAGTTAGTTCTCACACAGGTACATGCAGACATCAGTGATATGCCTGCATGTATCTGACTGTAAAAAGTAAATAAAGACTTAAAACTTTTAAAAAATTGACGTGAGGTCCCCCCAAAACAGAACCAGCCCCGGACTGTTCAAACCCAGGTCTGGTTGACTAAGTACAGGGAAAAAATTACGTAGGGTCTGTACTCAGTACAACCAGCACTGGGCTATGGGAAGCAGGGCTGGTTCTGGAATTACAGGGAAAAATTTGTATAGGGTCTCCCTGTAATTCACAGAACCAGCCCTGGACCCTTTCTAACAAGAGACTGATGCCACAGCCAGGGGAGCCTTATCATCGGGCCCACGAGCTGCAGCATCAGCCCTGATCACTAGTCAGCCCAGGCCATGGATCCCTGGGAAGTTGGAGACCCCTCCAATAAAGGGGTCTCCCTCTCCAGGGCACCCCTAGCCTAAGCTGATAGCCCGGGGATATTGCCGCCACCCCTGGAACTCAATGGTGGAAGCTGCTGGGTAACTAAAGTTTATCTTGCGGTTCCCACCATTGAGTTCAATGGAGGGAGCTGTTCATTACCTGAGAGGTGGCGCCTGACCTCTCTCAGACAATGAACGCTCAGACCTGGAGCTTCAAAGGAGAAAGCCGCATCTGTGCACTTCATTCAGGAAGGAATATTCATCCTGATTAGGATGAATATTGCTAAGTACGATGGTTGTATTTATTGTTTTGTTATTTTAAGAAGACCAATGGATGCCTACTGGACAAGGGGACCACTTGAGGTAATATAAGTGAGTATGTGTGAGTGTGTATGTATGTATGTATGCATGTATGTATTAAACTTATACTGTGTAAGGTGTGTGTGTTTATTTCAATATTTCTTTACAGGTGAACAACAGGACCCAGTGGGCCCTTAATGCCCCGTATGCTGGTACTTGTGGTTCTCCAAGTACCAGCATGTGGGGGAGGCTTGCTGGGACCTGCAGTTTTACTGTAAAGACAATGTTTATATTCTTCTATTTTTACACAACACTAACACAATCAACCCGCCACCCATGCCCAGGGGTTGTGGGGATAGCCCCGGGCTATAGGCCTAGGCTAGGGTGTCATGGAGAGAGAGACCCCTTTATTGGAGGGGTCTCCAATTTCCCAGGGATCCCTGGCCTGGGCTGACTAGCAGTCAGGGCTGATGCCGCGGCTGGGGAGCCCAGAGATAGGGCTCCCCAGGCTGTGGCATCAGTCCACAGTTAGAAAAGGTCCAGGGCTGGTTCTGTGAATTACAGGGAGACCCTACGCAAATTCCAGAACCAGCCCTGCATCCCATAGCCCAGTGCTGGTTGTACTGAGTACAGAGAGACAGGGCCGCAACTAGGGGGGGGCTGGAGGTGCACGTGCACCGGGTGAGCCGCTGTACCTGGTGCCAGTAACCTCCAGCCCGGCGCTGCAGAGAGGCTCCAAGCCGGACGTCGGCTGGTAATATTTATTACCAGCGGGCGCCCGGCTCCTTCTCTGCAGCGACGCGGTGTAGCTGGAGCCAGAGGCTGGAGTTCTCTCCCGAACTCCAGCTTCCGGCTCTCCCCACGGGCACTATGGGGGAGACGTCATGACATCTCCCCTATAGTTCCAAGGAGCAGCCAGCGGACCGGACGCGACGCTGGATGCAGGAGCGGGGTTCAAGGTAAGAATTTTTTTTTAAATAAGCTGCACTACAGGGGCATTATTATGGGGGCAGGGGCATTACCACAGGGGCATTACTATGGGGGCATAGGCAATAAGGGGCATTACTAATGGGGCATGAGCACTACAGGGGCATTACTATTGGGGCATGGGCACTACAGGGGCATTACCACAGGGGCATTACTGTGGGGGCATGAGCACTACAGGGGCATTACTGTAAGGGCACTACAGGGATATTACTATGGGGGCATGGGCAATACAGGGGCATTACTATGAGAGCATGGGCACTACAGGGGCATTACTGTATGGTGGGCACTACAGGGGCATTACTATGGGGGTATTACAATATGGGCACTACTGCAGGGGGAATTACATGGGGGGCGCCAAATTACTGTCTTGCCCCTGGTGACAAAAATCCTAGTTTCGGCCCTGAGAGAGACCCTATGTAATTTTTTCCCTGTACTTAGTCAACCAGACCTGGGTTTGAACAGTCCAGGGCTGGTTATGTTTTGGTGGGGGACGACCTCATGTCAATTTTTTTTTTACTTTTAACTGTTTAATTACTTTTTACAGTCAGATACATGCAGGCATCTCACTGATGTCTGACTGTATCTGTGTCAATCTGACCTGCTCATGCTCAAATCGAAAGCATGAAGCAGGTCTATCATTTGGTGATTTGAAGTTCGATTTGAAGTCCGATTTCGAGGTCGATTTCAAATCAAATGATAGTAAGTTAAGGTTTTGTGTGTTGGGCTATGTAAAAGTACCAATGTTATTCCGATGGTCGATTTGAGTCCGATTTGACTAAAATTTGATTTGAAATTCGTTTTACATTCGATTTGGCCTTATTAAATAACCAAATGCAAAATTGAATACAAATCGAATGAAAATCGCACCTCAAGTCACTCAAAATGCAAAATCGACCTTTGATAAATTTTCCTCCATGTCTCTAATGGGGCATTATACAAAACTTGACAAACTAGATGTAATTTCCAAATATAAAAATGATCATGAGAATATAGGTCTCCTTGTGACCTTCCTGAACGGAGAAGATGATGTACATGGTGATCATTGTAAAGTGCAAAATTAATTTATCTCAATTATTGATATTTCATGCTTATAGTCATTTTATAGGATAATAGTATGGAAGTTTTACACATAGGGAAAAGTACAGCAGGAGGAACCATCAGAGAGTACTGTAACTTTATGTGCACTTTTCACAAATAATAGCTTTAGAAATAATGCTTTTTAAAACTACAATTCCTGAAAAAATTTCAGCAAACAAAATCCTGGGTTATGTAAATAGCGACATACAACCCTGTTGTCCTGTCAGTTAAAGATAGGAAATGCAATAATTGGATTACAATAGCTGCAAGTGCAAATACCATAAATTCCACATTTTGCTCATGTACCTCCTCATTGCCCAAAGATTGTATGCTCACATAAACATATATTGCATTGTAGTAATGTTAGTGATTACTTGTGCCCAATTTTAGAAGAACATATTATACAAAAAATGCTTTTACTTCATTACAAAGTTGTAACAATTTCTATTGTTATTTTGGGCAGCACAGATGGTGTAATGGTTAGCATTACTGCCTCACAGCACTGAGATCATGGGTTCGATTCCCACCACGGCCCTGTCTGTGTGGAGTTTGTATATTCTCCCTGTGCTTTTGTGGGTTTTCTCCCACACTCCAAAAATATGCTGGTAGGTTAATTGGCTCCCAACACAAATTAACCCTAGTGTGTATGTGTATGTGTGTATATGATAGGGAATATAGATTGTAAGCTCCACTGAGGCAGCAACTGATGTGAATGGCCAAATATGCTCTGTAAAGCGCTGTGGAATATGTGTGTGCAATATAAATAACTGGTAATAATATTGACAGATAGAGGATATTCTAACTATATGGAATTCTAATGTGTTGTTTCTGTAAATTGCAACAGCAAATTATTTGGGGGAAATGTCTTTATTTTACCTAAGGCACTAGCAACTCATGGAGGATATTTATAAAGTTCTGCTCACCTTCGATGATTACATCAACTTTGTTAGCAGTGATGATTGTGTTATTTAATATCAATGTTTTATTAGTTTTGACTTGGCCAGTAATTAAGCTAAGTTGGTCATAATAATGATAGTCAGATGTCAGATATATATAGATGATGGGAGTCAAGAGTTGTTAAGTGATAGGGATGAATCAGAAGAAGACAAGGAAATAAAAAAACACTACTAAAGTCATGCTACAAACATAAAACTAATAACTTTTTATAACATCAGAAAAAGAGCCTGAGCTTTAGCATTGATAAGAAGCACACATGCAAAATATGCAGTTGTTGAAACAAGAAAATGAGATAAAAATGTGTCAATATATTTCCAACAACCTTATTGTAATTAACATTCTAAAGAAAATCAACAATTTGTGACCAAAGCTGTTTTCAAAGAAAAGAGAGGATATATCAACATGAAATCAAATACAATTATAATGATATGAGTGAAGGGTACATTTTTTGATATATAGCATCCTGCAGTTTATGGACATAAAATGACAGAAGCATATATGAATTGCTCTATAGAACTTCCACCCGTTTATGTTGTCCTTGAATAATAGCCAGTTTCACCAGTGTCCAGAATTATCTGGATTTGTCATAAAAAGTTTTCCTGCTAATGCTTTAATTTGTTATCCGAATTCAGTGCTGCTGGTGCAATAGACTCAAAAATGTGCAAATATAAGATAGAAAACTATATTCAGATTAATAAAAAATGAAGGGCTCCAGATTTTTCTGTGCTGCCCTTAACCAAATGTCCTACTCCACATATTGTGGATGGGACTACAAAACCAGTACATCAATACAATTCCTCTACATATCTGAATTGTAACATAAACAAAATATGAAAAAATTACTGGTATGAGCTATTGTTGAATGAAGTGGACTCCAACACCAACAGTCAGGAATATAATTTGTGGGGACCAATTAAGAAAAAGTCTTGCACAGAACCTGTCCTGGGTATAGGCGACCTAGCTTCAGAGGGGATGCATACTGGTGACTATGATTACCATGCATACTGTATTACTCCAGACAGTCTTGAAATCCACCAGACTGTTCAAAGAATGGATAGGTGTAGAGATGTGGGACTCAGCATTGGCAGTGGAAGGAGCCACTGCCACTTTCAAATGTGGCACCAGCTGCAAGCCAATCATGGCTCGTGGACTAGTAGCCAATCAGAAGCAGCCATGAAAGAGCAATCATATCTCACTTCATCATCGCCCTGCCCACTTGCTCCTGCTTTTATTAGCCGGTGCATGCAGCATAAAGGCAGTAAAACAATGAAGGGGGAGCATAGAAGAGCTCCCAAAGAGGCACAGAAGATGCCGCACAGAAGAGGCAAATCTGCAGTAAAAATATCAAAGGGGCTGGAAGTCAGCTTTTTTCATGCCAAGTTCCGTTATACAGATTCAGACTCAGTCACAGACAAATACACAAGTTTTGCATATCAAATTGATCAGTGCATACTTGTGAAATGGTTTTGTCACATCAAGTTGTGACTAAGATGAATATTCAAGCAATATAGATGCTACACATAGTGGCGGTTCTAGGGGCAAGCTAACAGGGCCATCGACCAGAGTGCCATCCCCTAGAAGGCGCCACTGAGTCCCCAGGAGAGAAAAAAAATTCCCAGTAAAAGAAAAATACCAGCGCCGGTCACCCCACCCACTAGCTCCCTGCATCGGCAGCTGAAAGCCGGAGCTCACCTGCATCAGCAGCTGAAAGCCAATTACCACCCACAGTTTAGTGACCAACCAGGGTGATGGTCGCGATGGTCAAGACCATCATGACCATCGGGGCTTGTGACGAGATCCTAAGGTTGGGTCTTGGCAAGCGCAAGCTCCAGGGAGCTTCCTGCTCTGATTGAGCAGGAAGCTCCCCACTGACATCATTGCTGATGTCAGTGGGGCCGCCCCCAAATGGCAAGCATTCTGTCGGGAATGCCTCCATTTGGCAGGCCACCCCCCCTGCCCTCCTCCCAAATGAGGTGAGCTGTCAATCACCATCAACAGCTCGACCCCTTTGTTGCGAGACCCGTAGCGATGGAGCACCCATCACTAGCCAGGTCTCGAGCATGCACACATTGGAGCCAGCTCTGACGTGCGCATGCCCAGCGGGCAAACATCGACCCAGTTGTGAGTGCTCAGTGCTTGCGACCGGGTCTGAATAAGGCCCTAATTCTTTAGTCTGTCACTGAACTGATCTCTTTTTACACATGTCTCTACACTTTGGGCCTGATTCCAAGTTGGACACAGATATGGCAATGGCTGTGTCTCTTATGCTAATGCTGATTTCTTGTAAACATTGATACCCACTTGCAGCATATTGAAATTGTGCTTTTCCTTCTAAAAGTGTCTTTAAATGCCCCATAGGCGCACCATTGGCCACACCAACAAATCTTGCACAAGCCCTATGGCAGGTGCAGTTTTCCCATCACAGTATGGTATCTTTTGTGAGTGACTGTGCATCTTTGGATGTAGCTGCTTTCAATGACACATCCACAACTTGCCCACATTGTCTTAGCACCCCCCCCTGTTACCTCCCAGGAATGACCATTAGAATCATCTTATTCTGCATACATTTCTGTATGCAGAATCAGTAGAGTGGACTTGCATGCAACTCTGTATCAGGCCATAAGTATGGATAGACAGGTTGTTGAAATGCAGAATGTTCTTCAGTAACTATTAACAAATGGGTAAAATAACAAAATGTATTAATTAATGGGTTTAGTATATTTTCTAAACTTTCTTTTTATTACAGCTGCACACCCGGAATTTGAATCAATGAGTATCCTCGAGACTCATAGGTAATTGTATAGGTTTGCCATTGTACAGGTATTAAATGCAGGGTTCAGTTTTACTTATAGTATAAATCCACATCCTCCTTGTACCTGGGGAAGATATTAAAACTAGAGATATGCACAAGGCCATTTTTGCTGGTTTTGGATCTGTATCTCTTTTGTGTTTTGGACATATATTTGGTTTTGCCAAACTGCCTAGCGTATTTTGCTTTTGGATCTGTATTTTTTTTAAAAAAAATCATAAAAACAGCTAAAATATTATAATTTGGGCCTGTTTTTGTTCCTACGGTACTATTAACATCAATAACATTTATTTCCAGTCAGTTTTGACCACCTCACAGCTCACAATATTGATTTCATCCAGTTTAGGTGAAAAGGTTGCACCGAGCTAGTTGGCTGACTAAACTACAGTAAGTGACAGCAATAGGTGTCACAAACATGTGACAGTTCAACTTCCAACATGGCACATTTAGGAAACAGAGTGGCACTGCAGTGCCAGACAGTATGGCAGTTTAATAAACTATACGATGCAACAGAGAAACCAAAAATGTTTTCATTCATCAAGAACTAGATCAGAGGCCCAAAGGAGATGGAGTAGGTTTATGGAGTAGTTGAAGGCAGGAGAACGAAGGAAGGATTGATTAGTTTGTAAATTTATTTATATTTTTAAATTCTGAAAAACAATTATGAGGGAGGATCAATGGAAGAACAAGTTTTTCAGTTTCTGAAATACATCTTTGATCTGGAGAAGGTTCGCTATTCAAGCATGAAGAGTTTTTCTTAGAAAATACTATGCAGTGTCTACAAAATCGCACAGAGATACTTGGGGTGTAAGTGCAAGCAGGATCACTGAAGCCCACTTGTATTCAATCCTATGTTTACCAACCACCTAAAACCTGATCACCTGAGTGACATCTGCAGAGCACCTGTCACTAACACACAGTAAGGGCAGCCATTTTGTGTCACATCCTGATTGAATATTGATTCAGCCCCATATATGCTGTATATTTTTTTAAACATATAATAGAAATTTGATGACCTTGTTCGTGGAGGTGCTAAATAGTACATACAGTAAAAAGATGTTTGCTTTGTGCTCAGGGAGGTTGTTGTGGATAATGGGACCAAGACTTGCTGTTTACATCTAAGGAAAGTAGCCTGTAATTCTCCGATTGAACTACAACTCCCAGTATCCATGCTGTTTGCCGGGCCTCCTGGCGGTTGTTAGAGGTGGAGTGCCTCAGATTGCCTCAGCCTGCTTTACACATGGTATGTGCCATGTAAATATGTATGTATGTGACCAATATACACAACTAATTTTTGTATTAAATATATTTGCACTTTATTGCCATAACAGTTTCTGGACATTTTTGGGATTAATCAACCACATGTAGAAGATTTCAGTGGCTGTGGCAGTGCAAATTCCAACATGGCACATCTAGGAAACAAGAGTGGCACTGCAGTGGCAGTTTAATGCTTTAAAAATGTTTTTAGTCTATGCAAAACTACAGTCAGCAATGCCCCAAACAGCACAGAGTGCTTATATGGATACACTGGGGTACAGCCTGCAGCTTCACAGTACTTATATGGATACAATGGGGTACAGCCTGCAGCTTCACCATACTTACATGGATACAATGGGGTACGGCCTGCAGCATCACAGAGCTTATATACATGGATACACTGTGGTATGGCCTGCAGCATCACAGTGCTTATATGGATACATTGGGGTACGGAAGCATACACTGGGGTACGTCCTGCAGCGTCATAGTGCTTATATGGATACACTGGGGTATGGAAGCTTACACTGTGGTACGGCCTGTAGTGCACTGTACTTATATGGACACACTGGGGGGATATGGCCTGCAGTGTTACAGTGCTTATATGGATACACTGAAGTACAGCACAGAAAAACCCTACTTTTTAACTTTTTTAAAACTTTATTTAACACTTTTCTTAATTTTTTTCTGCAGTCCCTGGATGGCAGAACAACCCCTGGATGGACATCACAGCTCAAGGATGGACAGCACAGCCCCTGGATGCAAGTGTGCCTAGATGATGATGATTAGCAAACCAATCACTCGATAGGGTGCAATTTAAGATGGTTACTGCTCTGCATATCAGTGAATAGACAGATTTATTTCTGTGAATTCAATGCATGAGCATATATGGCCAATTTCCTCCTCTCTTTTTTCCCCTCCAGACACATCATTTTCATCTACTTTATCCCACCTATTCTTTGTTTCATTATGAAAAAATGGTTTAAAGTTGGTGCCTGATGTGTATTGCAGAGTTTGAAATTATATTTTATTCAACATAATCGTTCTTCTAATATATATATATATATATATATATATATGTACTTGTATAGATATGTACTATCATAAATTACCTCAGGCTTTAAAACTATTCTTAGATTTAACAACATAATCTAGTTTATAGCACTCACTAATGAAAAAAAACAATTATATATTCTTCTTTGATCATTACTTTAAAAAAATGTGATCTGTGGATATAGCAACAGAACCTAAACAGATAAATGCTTAATTAAGATATTAAGAAGTGGCTAGATCCTACTAGATTTTTTCTCAAGCACCTCGAATAAAAGAGTTAAAAACAAATATGACAGTTACAGTACGTTAATGAATTTTTTAGACATCTGCCTTTTTTCAAGCTCACCAAATATGAAAATGTGTATAGTTTGTGATCATAAAAATATTTAATAACATCACTGAAAACCAAAATGTCTTGCTGTGATCAAAACGCAAAGTTTAAAGAGATTATTATTAACATGTTTTTGTGGTTCACCTTTGAATATTTCCCCAAGTAAATCCTAACATGAAATACAATGAATAAAAAAACTCACAGCAAAAGTTTTCTATTAAGAAAAATGTGTGACTTTTTATTTATTTATTTTATCTTATGTTTCATTTTCAAAAGGAATATTCTGGATATAATCACAAATTAAAATGTGATCATATAGTTTTACAAAGTAAAACTCCTAATGGAGTAAATAAAAACAAAATAAAACTAAAAGAAACACCTGAAGCATTTTTCTGTTGATGAAAAAAAAATGTTTATTATTTAAAGTTTAGTTTATGAATCATACTACACCAAGCATGCTGTGTTGTTTTACTTATATGATTATGTTCTACAATGGAAGACACTATAGCCAGCTTTGTTTAGAATCTATATAATCAAAGACAACCCTGGCATTAACACCAGTGGCCCCTTGTCCATGAGTCCCAAAACTTTATTTTTGAAATCTCAATTTATTTATTGAAATACAAACTTTCAATAGCATTCCTTCTAATTGATCTATTTGGTATACCATCAGTGTGATCCCTACATACTGAATGAAGAATATGAAGTATATGCTCATTACATGAAACATTGACCAAGTAATGCACACTTCATTCACTGGTGCTTAACAAGTGATTGAATTGACAGGTGATGTAGTAGTACCAGCATACTTCCCTTCTCCAATAAATTGTCTCTATGTGCATAATATGAAAAGTAGGCAATAGAAAAATATAAGAAAGAACTATACACCTTTCTAAAGAAAGGCAACAATTAAGGGATTCTCTCTGAAAAAGAATATGTTCATTTGTACAAAAAATGTCCAATTATTCAAGCCTTCTGTCACCTGCCCAAGGTGTTGTAATACAACAGCAAGGTCACCTGAAAGATACAACACAGGTACTGAAAACATTAAAACATAGAATGGGAGGAATATTATCTCCTAGCAATTAGCGACGTCAAGGCATTATACACATATATAGACCATGTCAACAGATATAATTATGTGAGAACCATTCTAGAAGAAACACAAATTAACTTTCTAATAGTTGGGATATGGTTCACACTGACTCATAATTTCATTTGCTTTAAAGGAAAATTTTATAAATGAAAGAAAGGGACAGCGATGAGAACAAAATTTGCCACATTATATGTGTATCTACTCCTTGTACAGTAAGAGAGAAGAGAAATATTTGGTCAAATAAATAAAAATAAAGAAAACTTTATATTGTGAGCATGTTACATAGATGATATCATCATCATATGGAAGGGCACGAAAGAAAATCTAGAAGATTTCATAACCATTGTCAACAAGAATCAAGATAATCTCGAATTTACCAGTGAAAAAAGCTAATACTTGTATACTAATTTTCTGAATTTTACTACATATGTGGAAATAAGAAAATCTATATGAAAACATTTATAAAAACAGTAGATTGTAACATCTACCTGCAAGCAACCACCACAAATGATGGATAGAACATATCTCTAGCTAAAATTAATCATATGGAGCTGCACAAAAAAAGAGGATTATCAACAACAATCTCAAGATCTTATCATACAATTTAAGGAGCTACAAAAACCTAGAAGAAGCAATATACAAAGTCTAAAAAATAGAAAGAAACAAACTACTTTAGTACAAGGAAAATAAATCAAATGATGAACTACCCCAACTTTTTATTACAGACTTTTCAAGTCAAACTAAATATCTCGAGAAGAACATCTGTGGACATTGGCATACTCTATAGGTGGATAAAACTGTGGAACATCTTTACTGAAGAAACCCCATATTGTCTACCATAGAGCCCCCATAATCAGAAGCAACCTAGCATTTAGCCATTTGGACACAAAAAAAGGAAGAAAAAATATACATGGCTAAATAGTGGAAGCCCTGTTTTTTATCAATGTGGCACATGTTTAGCATATAATAATATCAAACAGAAAGATACTAAACCAATGAAATCAATAATGTTCAATAAGTCTAATGGAAAGGAATTCAAAATAAGAGACAAAATCACCTGCCATACCAGAGGGGTCATATATTTACTACAATATCCCTGTGGACTCCAATATGTGGGAAGGACAAAAAGGAACCTGAATGTCAAGATCAATCAACACCTTAGTAACATCAAGAATAATAAAGAAGATCACAGTATCCCCCAACATTTTAAAGAAAGATACACCATTAATCCAGCTTGTTTGTAATTCATAGGTTTGAAGCATATCAAACATCATTGGAGATGAGGAGTATAAGAGAAACAGTTGGCAAAGAGGAATCTAAAATGATGTATGAATTAGATACACTCACCAAAAAAGAAATGAATGTGGACTTGGAAATCATACATTTTAAAGTATCCCGGGAGTTTCTTCTCCCCCACTAACATATTAAAAGATTGAGGGGATACTAAATACCCCCAATACATTTTTTATACAAATCACTACTCAACGGCATCAGATATTTATTCTCACCATTGACAGCAATATTACTGTGTTGAACTATAGAAAGAATCACTTAAAACATTGTAGCTATACTTTCAAATCTAAATGTAATTTTCTTTTAGTATCCAATTTGGGATCTGAATGTACTTAATTATGTATTTATTAATTTTTCATATTTATTTTTATATTTTTCTCTTATTTTTATATACTATTTATATATTAGATATCGATATAGGGTTATATGTATATTTTTGACTATTACATTATTTCTATATATTACAGTGGATATGTCTATTATCTTTGTTGTTCTGTGTAGTATGCATGATCCCCTTTCTAGGTATACTGCTCCCCATCCAATTCCTTTCCAAATATATATATATATATATATATATACAGTATATATATCTAATTGTAATATTTTATCATTATACCTATTATACCCATTTATTTATTTTTTATGGAAGTTGTAGTAAAGGGTAACTGAGAAATTGCAACAATACTCTCCACCAGTAGATACTAATAATTATACTTAATAAGCATATGGGTTCTATATGAAAACCTGTACAGTCAATTATTTTTGCTAAAAAGCCGCAACCATCAAGAAAGGGCAAGTATACTGATTATTCCATAGGACTTAAGGGCACAAGTGCATCAAGGGAATCAGAACCTGAACGTACTTGTCCAGCCCAGAAAGGCTTCCCCTCCTTTACATAAAACATGCATAATTATCATCAATAAACTAACCAAAAAAGCATGCACTGTAATCGGAAGTGACATTATGGACCTGAACCCGGAAGTGATACAAGGGAGCGTGACATCATAGAATGGAGAAACTGCAAATATTGTTTCCTTGCAGGTATTCAAAGTGGACTATTGGAGGAAGAAGGTTACCCTCTACAACCTGATGAAGCCCTATATCAGCTAAATGTGTAGTTGAAGGTACGGCTGGCTCCACACTAGACTCATACAGGTCACTGGTAAAGGATCTGTTTTTTTAATGGCAAAAGACTTCTCAACCCACTAAGGTACCTTATTTATCCACACCCCTCTCAGCATCCATAGAACTCACTGGAAATATCCAGAAATATAGGGGTAAGTGTAACATATACTTGTACTATCTTTCATTTACCACCAATGGAGACGTTTGAAGGACTCTGATACAAAGCGTGCACAGGGAACAATCCTGTATATGACATATATCACATTGCACCTTAATAAATTATCTATTTGTGGACATCAGTAACCATAGAAGGATGAAGAAAACATATTTCATCTATTGACCATATAAGGCTGGCTATACAGTACTTCTATCAACATCACTACTATTTTTTTTAACATTGTACCCTGATTCTCTTTTTGCACACACATATATATATATATATATATATATATATACAGTATATATATATATATATATATATATATATATGTGTGTGTTTAAACAAGTAATGCCTAAATGCTTACAAGTAAAATTTTATTATAGATACAAATTTGAAAATTTGCAATAAAATGCTTTGAATTCTTAGTAACAGAATGACTCTACTCACAAATTTCACCATATAAGGCTGGATATACTTCCATCAATATCACTACTATTTTTTTTTTTACATTGCACCCTGATTCTTTTTTTCTGAACTTTTTCTAATGAATGTTGTATGTTGTCTTGTGCACACATACATTATATATATATATATATATATATATATATATATATATATACAAGGGTTGTTTTAATGCCTAAATGCTCACAACTCAAATTTTATTATAGATACAAATATAAAAATTTGCAATAAAATACTTTGAAGTCTTAATAACAGAATGACTCTACTCAAAAACTTCACCATCTGCCCTCAAACATTTTCTCCACCTCTCAACCCAAGCTGTGAATCCACTTTGGAAAAAATCCAGTGGTTGGTGTTTGACCCAGAAACGTATGGCATTTTTAACAACCTCTATGTCTTCAAAATATTGACCCTGGAGACAGTATTTGAGAGGGCCAAACAGATGAAAGTCAGAAGGGGCCAAATCAGGATTGATTATAGGAGAGTAGTTATGCTATGTTTGTATCCTGAAGATAGTTCTTTTTATAAACTGAAACATTGATTAGTACCTGTTTCATCTTTGTGTACATCCGAGTGCCGCACCTTTGCAATACTGTATATGGACTTTCTGTGAAGGCAACGGACCCAGGTTGTTATGTTTTTTGTGAGTGCCTGACTTTGGAACTATCTATATGAATATATGCTCTACAAGAGGATATATTTGTCAAGGCACCTAACTATATATTTTTTACAGTTGTGACTCTGGACATATATGTCTTCATTACCATCCCATGATTGTTTTTCATTATTCTTTTTTTTTATTTTTATTTTTTCCTATTGCACTTTCATTTCACTATGCACTTTTCTGGATCATCCTTACTGTGAAAATGGAATACAATATTTTTTTTATTTCTTGGATTTTTGTGGCAATTGGTATATGAACTTTTGTTATTTGGATTGTTGATGTGTTTATCAATTTTTTAGGATTATTCAAAGGAGTTTTTTTGCTGGGGTACTATTCAATCAGTTAAGTTTATCTATTGATCTGGTGATTGTGATCAAACCTGAAGATTATATCAACAGCATAAGTTTGCCGGCAATTAATAACACAACTTTATTTAAGGTCGTTAGACTTTGTTATCAGTAT
The DNA here is from genome assembly GCA_031769625.1 of Taudactylus pleione. Taxonomy (NCBI): domain Eukaryota; kingdom Metazoa; phylum Chordata; class Amphibia; order Anura; family Myobatrachidae; genus Taudactylus; species Taudactylus pleione. The sequence continues at coordinate 1,355,355 of JAUIMM010000307.1, forward strand.
CATGGCTGAATCTCTCAATGATGATCCTGAGTGCTTTCTTAATCCAGCTAATTACCCTATTTGTGATGCTTTCACATACTCAGAGGCGGATGATATAATTTATAAGTAGGCTCTAGATGATCAATCAGAGTCTATGTCCATGGATTTTGTATATCGTGATTTGCTCCGCTTGAAGAAAAAGGAGATTGACTTTAAATTACATGGTATTTCACTGAGTGATTACTTTAAAAGTAAGATGATTCCTCTTGGCTTTAGGGTCAGAAACTGCCCAATGATTGGGCGTAATGACCCCAGTTTTTGTAAAAGGTGGATTGGCATCCTGAATAAATGTTCATATGACCTACTACTAATGGTCATTGAGCAGTCAAAAAAGGAACTTTCTATAATTGTTAATAAAATAGAAAAAATTGAGAAAGCCCACCTGTCTATTCTCCAAACTGATAAAGACATCAATTGGTTGGACAAACTGAGTAACCAAATCAGTATTTACAAAAGAGAAATAATTTGAAAAGGAAAAGCTCAGAAAAGTTGAGCTGGATTATGAAAGGCATCAAGTATATCGATGGCTTTTGGGTTAGCCATCTGAATTTAAAAGGAGGCGACCATTTTTTAGGAGTCAGAATAGCCCCAATTTGTATAATGATTCAGAATCATCTCAAGAATTATATAGTACAGCCAGTGATACTGAAAGACCAAGGTCTTTATCAAGAAGACAACCTTCACACCCTTTAGGGGTGATTATGCGTACACGAAACTTTGAACCTTGTGGTACAAGAAAATTCACTAGAAGGGGCAGGCAGAACCAAAGGGGGAAATCGTGGAAGAAAGCCAGTCCTCTCTCTGAGGAAGTAATTTTCAATCTTTCACATATGCTCACCAATAGTGAGTCCAGTCTTTTGAAAAAGGGATTATCATTTGTGCCAACAAATCCTTTTAATCAATTTGAATGGCAAATAGAAAAATTCCAATTACACAGGCGTTTGAAATGAAAGGAACATTTTAATAAACAGAGTTACCCTTTACCTAAGCAGAGACAGTGAACTATGCCCGATAATTTAAAACAACTACGTAATAAATCAACTTTTGACCCTATATCCAACAATGCCTCTATCAAAACCTTTATACGGTTTTGGACAAGAATGTGTCTGAGCGAGTAGAAAGTTATCCACAAGCCCACCCTAATTTATCTATTCTTGAAAGACAAGCTCTTAAAACCTTATCTAAAAATAAAAATTTCACAATCCTTCCTGCGGATAAGGGTGGTGGAATTGTTTTGCTGGATACTATGGATTATGTGAATGAGATACAGTGCCAATTAAGTGATGAGAATGTATATTGCAGACTAGATGGTGATCCAACATCTATTTTTAGAAGAGAATTTAAAGAATTATTGATTATTGCTAGAGATGCTAATTTAATCGATGATGATATGTTTTTAGTGTTGTTACCTGAATTTCCAGTTGTTCCAATTATTTATACGTTGCCAAAAATTCATAAGGGTATTTTGCCTCCCCCAGGCAGACTGATTATTTTGGCTAGGGGCTCCCTATTCAAGCCCTCTGCTATATGGCTTGAATTAATTTTACAGCCCCTAATTCAGGAACAATCTAATTTTCTGTTAGATAGTGCGACGCATCTCAATAAATTGAAGGTTATTGAGACCATCCCAGAGGACATGTGGTTTATTACTGTAGATGTAACCAATTTATATACAGTTATTCCTCATGGTGATGGCATATTGGCTGTTAAAAAATTGTTTTCAGAGAGTGATGGACATGAATTGAGTCACATTGAAATCTACCTCCAAGTATTGGAATTGATTTGACAAAAAATTATTTTATGTTTGATGGAATATTCTATCAGCAGATGAGGGGTGCATGATGGGCTCATCAGTAGCTAAGTCATATGCTAATACATACAGGTTTTCAATCGAGGATACCTTATTCTTCAATAATGTTGAGGTTGCAGCGGATATGTTATTCTACACAAGATATATATATGATCTTCTAATTCTCTGGAAAAAATCAAGGGTTAAATTTTAGAAAACTCATTGATGCTCATAATTTATGTATATGTCCCGTTAAATTTACATGCAATATGAACCAAGAGTATATTGATTTTTTGGACATCAGAGTGGGCAGAGATGGCAATGTGTTAACAACTACCCTTTTTTCTAAACCTATTGATCGCAACACACTTTTACAGTATCAAAGCTGTCACCCCAAGAGCTTGAAATTAGGTTAACCATTTTCTCAAATGATCAAGGTACATAGAGCTAACAGTGACAGGAATGTATCAGTTTGTCAGATTGATTGAAACATTTCTAGAAAGGAGTTATTTGAGATAACAATGAGAGGACAACAAACGGAGAATTCTCGATATGGATAGAAAGCTTTTTCTCTGTAGGAGTCCAAAGAACAACAAGGCAGTTAAACTGCCTTGGGTGACTCAGTATAACATCCTGTGTCCTGAGATCAATCAGGTTTCTAAACAACTGTGGCCATTGATTAAATCTGATTCGGAATTAGGTTTATGTAACACAGATTTGATGCCATGCTATTCTAGGGGATGGAATCTCCGTGACTTCTAAGTAAAAACCAACAACAATTCTAAAGATCTCCCAGGCCCCAACATTTTTTGGGTACCAAACAATTGGATTGCTTTAAATGTCCATGTGTAACATGTAGGTTTTTAACAACAGGGAGCTCATTTAACCATCCCCATACTGGAAAAAAATTTATGATTCACCATCATCTCACAAGTAACAGCTGCTATGTAATATACCAGTTGTTATGCCCATGTGGTTTATCATATGTGGGCAAAACACAGAGAAAATTTAAAGAGAGAATGGCTGTTCATCGTTCATCGATTAGAAGTGACCAACCTGTGGCCCGACATTTTTCTGAACATAAACATACATTGGCCTCACTTAAGTATAGAATGATCAATCACATCCCACCTCTTCCTTGGAGTGGTGATCGGAGTAAGGTTCTGCTTAAACATGAGGCTGAATGGATTATTAGATTGGATGTAATACATCCTAAAGGTTTGAATGAGGACATTACATTTTCTGTTTTTTCATAGACCAAAGTTTATGTGCAGTTATGTGATAAGAGGTTAGCTAGGCAGACCAGAGTTCCCTCCGGATTCCTGGTATATTCTATCTACCTATTTATTGCATTATTGGATCTGTCCTCATGGGATTACAATCTATATGTCTATGCATGCAATTTATATTTCTTATTTTATTTACATTTTTTTCTAGTTGCTAGTTTTTGTGATCAATATGTCTTTTCCATATGATTGGGATCTATTTCTATTATGAGCTGCTATACATAACTTTTAATGAGGAGACGGAGGTCTTGTTGTTATTTAGTATTGTTACATTGATATATATTTCAAAAACTTTATTATATCTATTTGATAATATGTTTGGATGTATTTAATCTAATCTAAAAAATATTGCTTCATGACTTCATTATCAGACTGTGCTTTATTTGATTATGTGTTACTGCAGTATTAATGTGGCTCTATTCATGTCCATTTCTTCTTTGCTTGCTGTATTTTTTATTACTATGAGTGCACTAGATCGTAAATCGACAGTATGATGTAAACATATGGCCAGACTATGTACATGCACTATGTTGTAGTAATGTTCACTGATAAGTGAACATGTTGGCTAGTCTCAGATTTACTGTTATTTCTATAATGTTGATATGTGTACTGTTGCTAGGTAATGGGTGTGTTTGTTTCACTGGTGTGCACCGATTACATCATCTCCTACCACCACAGGGCGCTGGCGGGGAAATCAGGTCGGGATCTGCACATGGTGATGGTGATGGGGTATTTATAGGTGAGTGGTTATGCTATGTTTGTATCCTGAAGACAGTTTGTTTTTCTAAACTGAAACATTGATTAGTACCAGTTTCATTCTTTGTGTACATCTGAGTGCTGCACCTTTTCAGTACTGTATATGCAGTACTGTATATGGACTGTCTGTGGAGGCACCAGACCCAGGTACATGTTTTTTGTGAGTGCCAGACTTTGGAACTATCTATCTATCTATCTATTGATAAAAGTCCTCAGTGACTGAAATGTCGAATCTACTACACTCTTGTGTCATTAGTCTTTTTTCAAAGGTCCCGTGAGTGCCACTGTTCCTTTTCCTATACATACCTTGGAAGGCACTTGGGCAAGTACCTGTTGTGAATTTGAGGAGTGCCAGCTTAATTTGACCATATATATATATATATATATATATATATATATACAGATGGTCCTCAAACGTGAGGTGTAACCTCATGATGGTGGAACAAAGCAGGCGGCACTCCCATGATGATTTAGAAAAAAATCATATATTATAGCAAGGTGCAAAAAAAAGGGTACAGAAACTTTTCAACATTTCAAGGTCTGCAGACCTTTTCATCAGGACTGTACAACTAACATCAAGTGTAAAAGTGTCAAGTGCTTACCTTATATAAGGAGGTGTGTAGGAAAGAAGGTGCTGAAAGAACAGAGCAGCAGTGCCGGTCATCCCCACCGCGAGGTCCAGCCTAGCATCTGGTGGAAGCAGGGAACTCCAACAGGGTTGCCTAGCAAACTCGACGCCCAGCCAGACACGTCATCGGGAACCCGGCAAAGCCACGATGTGTAAAGAAGAAATATGGTGTGTAGTAAAGTGGCTGCTAACCGCAACTGTGAACAAAGAATATGTGAAGATGAGGCAACATAAGAAGAGATTAAATGTGTGGTGAACATACATTGGAGGAAACATAAACCACATTAGAGGATAAATAATACAAACAGACCTGGGAGAAATTAGAACAACAAGTTGAACAGTATCAAGCAGACCTGTTGAAATTAAAATGGAATAAATTACAAACAGTACAAACAGACTACGAGGACAAGCGGGTGTACCGCTGGCTCACAGGAACTGAGACCAGACCATCCAGATTTACAAATCGAGGAAGGCAATCATGGCGCCAGAGGTAATATCAAAATTACTGACACAAATCTATCAGCGACAGTGATTGTGCCATCAATGATTCCGATGAAGGAGATATGAGTAAATCAGGCCCTTTAGGCAAAATCACCTGTTCAAGGGTAGACAGCCCAGGACCAAGCCCATGTGATGCAGGGGGCAAAACCAAAGAGGCATCAAAACCACCAACAGTCAGGAAGAGGACCTAATTTTTAACCTCTCCTCAAGGACACTAACCCCCATTGAGATCACCTTGCTTAACAAAGGCTTATCTTTTGTATTCCTTCCAATCCCCATGGCGATTTCAGATGGAAAATCAATTTACATTGCTTTAATCAATCGCTACGGATTAAAGAATATTTCCAAGCTAAACCTACATTAACCATTGATCCATTTACAGATATTTATAAAAATCAACCAACGTCTAATTTTGACCATCCATCTTCAAATGCATCATTAAAAATGTTTTCCAGACTCCTTGATGAATCAATAAACAAATTTAATGATACTCCCAATAATTTCTATTACAACTTAAAAAAATCACAACGAGCTGCTCTCAAAGACCTTGCAGGATATTCAGACATAGTAATCCGCTCAGTGGACAAAGGTAGAGGCATTGTGATTATGGATGCCTATAAGTATCTGAAAAAGATAGACCAACAGCTGTTGGACACTTCTACATACAACAGGTTGCATGGTGATCCCACAGATCTATACCAAAAAGAACTGGCATCCTTCCTCAAAACAGCCTGTGAAGGGGGTTTCATTTCCAAAAAATTGATGATTTCCCTTCAGCAACTCCATCCTAGAGTACCCATTCTTTACATTTATTTATTTATTACCAGTTATTTATATAGCGCACACATATTCCGCAGCGCTTTACAGAGAATATTTGGCCATTCACATCAGTTCCTGCCCCAGCGGAGCTTACACTCTATGGCCCTGATTCAGACCCACTCGCGAGCAGCTGTCCGCTCGCAAGTGGGTCGATGTTCTGCACTGAGCATGCACACGACGGAGGGAGCTCCGTCATGCGCATGCGCCAGACGCGACGAGCGAAGGAAAGTCCTTCGCTCATTGTGTCTGATCAAAGGGGGCGTGCTGTCGATGTTGATTGACAGCACGCCCCCTTTGGTGGGCGTGCCGGGGGCGTGCCTCCCTGACGGGGGCGTTCCCACGGGAACGCCTCCCGTCAGAAGCCGGCCCACTGACATCACTAGTGATGTCAGTGGGAGTGATTTTGGCTATGATAGAGCCAAAATCACTCCGGAGCTTGCGGTTGAAAACCTCAACTGCAGGCTCCGGCTCGCAGTTTTGATGGTCGCGATGGTCAAGACCATCGCGGCCAACAAACTGCACGCTCGTATAGGCTGTGGGTGGTGACCGACAGCTATACGAGCGTCCAGGAGGACGCTCCATTTTTATGGAGGGCGGCCCTCATTCAGAGCGTGCGCTCTGCTCAGAGCGTACGGCTCTGATTGAGGGCCTATGTTCCTTATTACATGCTCACACATATACATACACATTAGGGTTAGTTTTGTGTTGGGAGCCAATTAACCTACCAGTATATTACATGATTCCCAAAATACATGAAGACGCCCTTAATCGACCAGGCAGGCCAATTATTTCAGCCAGAGACTCCCTTATGCAACCACTAACTCAATTTCTTGATTTTCTCGTACAACCATTCCTGAAAAAACTTTCCTGAAAGACACTACTCAGCTGCTCGTGGAATTGCAAGCACTCCCAGACATTCCTGTTGGCAGCTTATTATGTACATTGGACGTAAAAACCCTATATACTGTGATTCCACACTCGGAGGACCTGGAGTCCCTGAAATTGTTCTTGAATCATATAGAATTCAATATCCTGGACATAGAGCATTTTCTATCACTTTTGAAGACGACCCTAACACACAACTATTTCCTCCACAGTGGCAAATTATATCTACAATGCACTGGCTGTGCCATGTGTTCGAAAGTTGCTCCGTCATTCACCAACATCTATATGTTTCAACAGGAAGATTTGTTCTTTTTCAGCAACAGTTACATTTCCTCTAAAATCTTTTTCTACACAAGATATATTGATGATCTGCTTCTGATTGGTCTGGCTCTAATAATGAATTATTGCAATTGGTTGATAATATTAACCAACAGGACAACCCTGTCAAATTCACCTGCAACATCAGCAATATTGAAATCAACTTTTTAGATGTTACCATTAGACTCAACCATGGCAAAATTCAAACTATCCTTTACAATAAATTAACTGACCGCAACACTCTCCTCCATCATAGCAGTTGCCACCCACCAGACCTAAAGAATCCACTTCCTAAATCTCAGATGCTCAGAGTGGCACGTATTACTAGTGATCCTACCACATTGGAATCCACTTTGGACTCAATGGGTTTAAAATTTCTGCAAAGAGGTTATGTATTGTCTGACCTGAATAAGATCAAACAAGAAGTACCCTGTATCCCACGGGAACAGTTACTTAAACTATCATCACAAGATCTACCACAGGACCAGATAATTCCTCTTATTACAGAATATAGCTTAGCATGCCCAGTATTACCCAGGGCAGCCAAGGGCTTGTGGCCTGTTGTAGCAAGTGACAAGGATTTACCCATGTTCAAAAATAAGAAGCTGATGTCTGCATATCGCAGAGGCAAAAGTCTGAAAGACTTATTTGTAAAAAACAATATTTCCAGTCCATCCATTCAATTTTCTTCATTTTGATACAGAAGAAGAAACTGGGCTGCTACAAATGTATATCATGTACAACTTGTAACTACATGGAGAGTGGTAATTATTTCAAACATCCCCACACAGGACATACATTTCTTATTAATCATGTGTTGACCTGCACATCGCAGTTCATTATTTACATCATTATGTGCCCTTGCAGTCTATTCTATGTGGGGCAAACTAAACGTACGTTCTGCGAAAATATGGCCCTACATAGGTCGACTATTAGAGCAGCCCTGTCAGACAAAGAGATGGACTAACCTGTCATGAGACACTTTAAACAGGCCAGACACCAGTTGTCTAGCCTAAGATACAAAATCATCGCCCATTCGAGGAGGCGACCGAGCTAAACGTTTGACCCAATTAGAAGCAAGATGGATACATCATTTGGACACTATCGCTCCAAGAGGCCTAAATGAAAAATTTTCATGGAACATTTTTCTTTGATCATCTTGTTTGCAATTTTTCTTTCCTACCAGGGTACCACTTTATTTCATGATATCCTTTAGATGTTCAATTTATGGTTCTTTTTTTCTAATCCTTCTTCTTTTTTCATATTAATTTTCCCTCTGGCAACTCTTCTATCTTTATTTCTTTTGCTAACATCTTCTCTCTTTTCCCTCCTTTTTCTGCTACTCTTCTTCTACCACCTATATTTATTTTTTCCTCTCCCCTTTCCTTCCCCTCCTCTTTTTCCTTTCCGCTTTCCCTCCCCCCCTTTCCACTTCACCTTTTCCATTCTTTTTACATTTTTTCCCTTTCCCTTTTTTCCCCTTTCTTTTCCTTTTCCTCCATATTTTCATTCCTCCCCCTTTTTTTTGTTACCATCCCATTTGCATTCTTTCTATTCCTCATTGCTTTTCCTACATTTCAACATTCTTTACGCACCAAGAGGTCATGGATATTCTTACCTCTATGATAACAAGACATCAAAGACATATTCTTTAATGGATATAACTCCTTGTTAGTACAGATGATAGGCCAAAGCATTTTAGCTTGGCATTTTAGCTTTAGCTTAAATTTATTAACCCAAATATGCCTGTTAGTCCTACCATCAATATTGGAGGCACCACCATGTAATAAGTTATCTGGGGGAACAGTCAGAGCTTTCTTCTTAGCCTGTTCCAAATCAGACAGGCTATAACCTATTTGGGAGAATTTAATCAACATGTTGTCAAGTTGTCTAATGCCTTCATCATGATTTTTGGATATTCTCAATGCCCGCAAAAACTGTGAAAATGGCAGGGTGTTTTTTAATGGGGCTGGGTGTGCACTGCTAGCTAATAAAAAGTTGTTACTGTCAGTGGTCTTGACAAACAACGAGGGTACCAATCTCCCCTCACATTTAGTAATAGTCACATCAAGAAAATTTACATTAGTGAGGCTATTAGTATGTGTAAATCTCACTGGTCTACCTAGTCTGTTATAGTTCTCTATAGCCTCTACAAAAGACTGTACACTGCACCCCACACAATGAAAAAATCGTCAATGTACCGAAAAAATGCAAGAATATTTTTAGCAACATCCAAGTCACCAAAAAATTCTTCATGTTCGATGGCAAACATATACAAATTATTTATTGTACATGCGATTACCTGTCCATGTTCAAAAATGTATATAGGGAAGACTGAGTGCACCCTTAGAGTTCGTATGGCTTAACATTGATAAGCCATCAGGGCAGTGATTGCAACTGGCACAGGTGAACAGCCAATAGGAAGGCATTTTGCAGAGTCCAAACACAGTATCACAGCTTTGCGTTCGTTACAGAATTATTGATCACATGCTCCCTTAAACAGAGGTAGCAATCTGGACAAAAAATTGTTACAATGTGAAGCCAATTGGATAATCAGGTTAAATACCATGGTTCCCCGTTGTCTTAATGAGAGTCTAGGGCTACACTGCTTTAGCTAATAGGCGTATGGGTTACCACTAATGTGGTCTTACTGTATTGACTGCGTGATACATATAGACTTCTAGCTTAGCTCAGTATATGGTATGTTGGGTCCATGTTCAATGCATGTTGCTACATATTATGCTGTATGTCATTTAGTTTATTAGATTGTTGGTCTATTTGATTTATCCTTCTGATAATCCTGTTGGTTTTTTTGCAATTTAATATTTTCCATGTATAACCAGTATTGGTGTAGTTAGTATTGAGGTCCTAATTATGGGCACTTTTTTGATGTACTGTACTTTCATTGCTAGTCTCCATGTTTTTAAATTGTTTGCTTTTACAAACTTCTATATGTTTAGTTTGTGTTTAAGTGTTATGTCAGGGTATTCAATTTTAACTTTGCACATCACCGCATCTGTTATGCGTTGTGCACTTTTTGATCACTTCTATGTTATGTTATTATTATTGTCATCTTTATTATACATTGTCATGTCAGCAGTGTTGTTTTGTTTATGTGTCACCATGGTAACACATGGGGATGAGTATCATGCAGCTTCCGGTGTGACTGCTGGATGGCGCCGCACACGTGGCTGACTGATTCTCTGGCATAAGGGTGGCTGGCTATTTAAGGTTAGTTACTTTCACTGTTTTGTATTGTAAGCTTGACAAAAGCACTGAATAATGGCGCTGAAATGTTGCTGATTACAGCTCTGTGCTTCCAGTGTTTTTTATCCGGAGTGCCACCAGTGGGATCGATATATATATATATATATATATATATATATGTAAGGTATTTTAATGTGATTTACATAATCCATTTTACATATATCTGAAATAAATGAACAATGTTTTATTAAACCTATATTATGTTATCCTTTTAATTCATATTTGAATCACTACTTTAGGAGTACTAGTTATACACTAGAGTCTCCAGATACATGAAAAGTAGACAGACACCAGAATGTCAATAGTTTCTGAATTTTGACAGTCAGTATATCGATATGGACCAATATGTCAACATTCAGAAAAGTCAGCATGGTTGACATTCTGGTGTTCACATGTTAAATGTTGACATGAACATATTGACATTTTAACCATGTCATCATTTGTGAATGTCAACATATTGATGTCAACCTAAAGTTCATATAAATTACAACAATTAAGACTGGGTTATCACCTCACCAGATAAAATATGTCTTAAATGTGCATACTCAAAGCAAATGTATTAAAAACATATATTCAATATATAAAAGAATGTACTGTATATGCATAAAAAACATATGCTGTAAGCATTCAGATGTAAAATTCAAATGAATACATGCATAACAATAAAAGTAAAGATGTGGAAAACTTATGTAAATTAGAATAAATGTGATAAAATGCAAATAAAAAATCTTAGGTCAAAAAGGTCCAATCCCTAAGGAGCTCAGTTTGAGCAATTAGTTTAATGTTATGAGCAGCTAGATGTATTGCTGATCACACAATAGTAATGTTTAACTCTTCCAGTCGTCCCCTGGTTCAAGTGGAAAAAATAAGTACTATATATAGTGAATAGATACCCATGTGTCCGAGCTGTGACTATGCTTCAGAGACCACACGGCAGCTTGTAGGACTGGGAGGACTTGAAGGGAAGGGTTCCCGCTATTTGTGTGGTTTATCCCCGTATACTGCATGCAACAGCTTAATGAGCCTGCACGATCTGTCTGCAATGATGTTAGCCACAGTCACAGGCAGTCATGTCCCTTCTGGGTTAGTGATTGAGCAGTGTGTGCACGCTGTTACCTTCCAATTAGGATAGTGTGAAGAAGGTTATACTGGCCAGTATATGCTCTGGTGCCTCATTCTATTAGTAAAAAATGCTCCACATCGGTAATGTTTCCTTATTCATATAGGAGTGTGAGAGGATAAAACAATGGCATGGATATAATAAAAGTGACCCACAGGTCTGCAGTTCCCTTCAGTAGCTCTCGGTAGCTCAATGCGTTTCTGTATTGAAAGTACTTTCCTCAGGAACATGACTCTTATTCACATTGGGGTAGTTTTATAGGGAGTAGTTTCAAGTAGTAGTTAATTAATCAATCAATCAATCAGACAATCAGTCAAGAAAGCATATGATATCAGTTGTAATCTGTAAGTATAACAAAGGAACATTAATGTTTAAACATATGGAACATCAAATCGCAAATATGTTAAAGAATACCTTGTAAAAAGATTGCATTCATCATGTTATATATGTTGCAATTCCACAGTATTTAATTAAGTAATTTGACACATATCAACGAACCTATTTCTCAATTAACCACATAAGGCAGTGGCTCCCAAACTTTTTTGAATCATGGCACCCTAGAGTATCAGCATTGTTTTCACAGCACCCCTAAGCCAAATGTTTGTTATTGAGAAATTCAGAAAACAATTTAGTAAAGTAGTAAAGAGAAGTAAATTTTGCTTACCTGTCATCCTTAGGGACAGTTATGTGGTGTTGGACAGGTTTGTACTTCTGTTTGTCCACATATTTACATTACATTGATCATCAATAATTTGATTTGGTGCTGAACCACCAACCTTAGGCACCCATGAAGTATCTCAAGGCACACCAGGGTGCCACAGCACATAGTTTGGGAACCACTAACATAAGGGGTAATGTTAATTGGATGTGAAGTGAAGATAAGATACCTCTTATTATCTAATATATGTTAAACCAAAACATATTGTTTAGTAAGAATTGAGATGATATGGTACTGTAAATGCTTAACCATTCCAAAAAGATAATAACTTGGGTGTTATATTGGGCTAAGATCAACTGGAATAATTACAGTGAAACTGGAATAGACAAAAAAAGAGGGTAATCCAAGTAAGCAAAACCTAAACAGGGCTGTATAATTACAAATGTAAAGGCTTAATTAATGATGGGAACACATTCACCATTGTTATGATTTACTATACCCTCTTGATAGCCAGCTAAATAATTTCCACACAAGTCTCTACGTGGGGATATAACAATTATAAATAAAATGGTGGATGAACAGCATATATGTCTAAACTTTATAAACAAAAAATTATGATAAAAAATAAAATAAAATTAAAAATGGATGCAAGGGCAGATGCACCAAAATACTAGCAAGTGGTGTCTCAAGAGACCTCAGATGTATCCACACTGTTCTAATAAAAAAAAGCAATAAAGAGAAATGGATGAGGAATGGGTGCAGTGACAGATGGCCCAAAACACCAGCAAATGGTACCCCGAGGGACCTCGGGTGTACTCACGGTAGTGGATCGATTCTCCCATCATTGTGTAATTAATAAGGCATGGAATTAATAATGTGGAGTATATTTCAAAACTCTAAATCTTTTTGAACCATTTCATTTGGGTCCTCTGTATTTAGAGTCTTCATTATGTGGATCCAGTAGGTCTCCCGTAAACACAATTTGTTATACCTATTAGATCTATTGGACCCACATTTGAAAAACTCCACAGTAGGAAACAACCAATGGTTTTGTGACGTGTGGTACATCCTATATATTGTACGCCACATTTTGCATTGTAATAAATATATAATGTACTTAGAGTTGCAGTTGATAAAGAACCCAATCAAGTAATTTTGCTTGGTCACATGGGAGCTAAAATTCTCACTTTTGTAAATTGCAGATAATGCATCTATTGGACCCACATTTCAAAAACTCCACAGTAGGACTAAACCAATGGTTTTGGTTCATTCTCATCCTTGGGAGCTAATATGTTACCCAAGTTTTTTGCTCTTTTAAAGATGGTTTTGATTCCTGTCCCTAGATCCTCTTTTAAAAGTGGATCCGTGTAAAGTATTTTCTGATTGTTTTGTATAATTGTTTTGATGTTTTTAGCCCCTGTGTGAAACCTAGTAACAAACTTTAATGATCTATTAAATCCTGCTTGGGTTTTCTTAATATTGGTCATAGTATCCTTGTTTTGAAGTAATGAATTTCTATCTAAAAATTAAGTCTTAGTGAAGGAGTCTTTTAAAAGTGTCTTGGGGAAATTTTTTCTTCAAAAGCTTTAATTAATGTTCTAGAATGCTCTTCAAAATCTTGTTTCTTACTACATATCTGGCTCGCAGGAATGTTATGGAGCCACAAATTTTAATGGTTGCTCCTGAAGTTGATAAGATTATCATCCTTTTGCTATTTACATGTAGTGATTCCATTTTTTGTTATATCCAACAAATTAATACTCTTATCACTAATAGTACTAGTAAATGTGAGACAATAAGGATTTTGATTAAGATAGTCAATAAAATGATTAGCTGATTCTACTCCTCCTTCCCACATGAAGAAGAGGTCTTCTATGTACTGTACCTACCATAGAGGATCAGGTTCCCAGCAAACTTGACCCTACACATGAGCTTCTCTTCAAGGAGACCCATGTAGAGGTTGACAAAGCTCGGTGCGAACCTGCTCCCCATGGCTGTCCCTTTCATTTGTAAATACATTTTGAAATTGAAAATTAAATAATTATGATATAATATGAAAGATATGCATGAAATGATAAATTTATTTAAACACAGATAATATTTTCATCAAGATCCAAAAAATATTTAGAGCTTCAATTCTAAGGTTATGTGGGATATTTGTATACAGGGCCTGTATATCACAAGTCAGAAATATATAATCAGGATTCCAAGTGATAGAGTTAATCAATTGTAAAAATTGAGTCATATCACAAATGTGTGATTTAAGAGTAGTAGTTATTGGTTGCAAGTGTGAGTCCACAAAAAAGGATAGATTAGAAGTTATTGATTCGATGCCTTCAATTATTGGGTGGCCGGTGGGGATTTTTGATAGACTTATGTAAACTTGGAAGATGATAATAGGTAGGTATAATTGGGTGTACAGGATATAGAAATAAATATGTATATTTAGAGATAACTCCTTCTTGTAGTGCTTGATCCAACAATGTCTTAAGCTCATCTAGTTGTCTATGGGCGTCTAATAGGTAATCCTTTCTATCCTAAATAACCAACCCTCCACCCCATCGGGCTTGTAATTGTTTCAATGCTTGTTTTTCACTTGTAGATACATTTCTATAATGACACTTCATTGTAGAGGATTAATTGCATAAGTTTCTGAAATAATCTAGAGTTGTTTTAAATACAGTTGTCAATTTGTGCATTTTTGCACTACATTGGAAAGAAAGAGGATTTTCTTCTACATTTTTATTTGGTCTGGGGCAATTCATTGTGTACTCTTAAACTACTCTGTCTAATATTTAATAGTTTCATACCCTTATTGTCACGCTTGTGTTTGTGTATGGAACCACGGTCAGGTACAGTGCACCAGAGCCCACCGCAATATAGAGATCCAAACTGCCTGTATGACAGGTGCAGTGTAGCTGCTTGCCGGGCAGTCATCAAGGCTGTAGCTGACCTGGCCAGCAGCTACACTCAGGGAACTGGAGCATAGTGCACTCAGGCTCAGTACTGCAGTGCACTACTGGGTAAAAAATCCCAGAAGTCTCTGCTGCTGGTGAATGCACTGTGTGGGCACCATAGGTGGTATAATGTATTGGGACTACAGTGTAGCATAATGTGTGGGCACTACAGGTGGCATAATGTGTGGGCACTACAGTGTAGCATTATGTGTGGGCACTACAGGTGGCATAATGTGGGGGTACTACAGTGTGGTATAATGTGTTGGGCACCCACTGCATCTCCCTGTCACCCACTGCCTCTAACCTCTCACTGTCACACACTGCCTGTCACCTCTCCCTATCACCTTCTCCCTGTCACTCACTGTCCCTCCCTCTCCATGTTACCCACTGCCTGTCATCTCTCCCTCTCACCCAGTGCTTTTCCCTGTCATTACTGCCTGGCACCTCTACCTGTCACTCTCTTCCTGTCACCCACTGCCTATCCCCTCTCCCTTTCAACCATTGCTTGTCAACTATCCCTGTCACCCACTGCTTCTCCCTGTGACATCTCACCCTCTCCCCTGTCACCCACTGCCTCTTCCTTCCCCCTGTTACCCACTGCCTGTCACATCTCCCTGTCACCCACTGCCTGTCACCTCTCCCTATCACCCTCTCCCTGTCACCCACTGCCTCTTCCTTCTCCCTGTCACCTTCTCCTTGTTACCTTCTTTCCTCTCTTTGTCTACCTCTTGTCTCTCCCTGCCACTCTCTACCTCTCTCTGTCACCCACTGCACTTTGAACTTGGAGTAGGTTGGAGGAGGGGGCCCAAAGCTGCATATGGGCCCACCACTCGCAAGTTCCACCACTGGTCGGGTAGATGTCTGTCTAAGATGTATAAACAAAGCTTGCAGGCCTGAGGAGACCTTTTGACATGAATCAAACCCTGGTCTCCGCAAAGAGTTCCTGGAACATACCCATTAGACCACCAGGGACGTCATTGTTGTTGATGGTGTGATGTATGTAGTAGAGAAGAGTGTAGCAGTAGATTAACCAGGCTGAACTGGGTTATTACTTGATAATAATAAAAGCACTCTGTCATGACCAGTGTTTCGCGGTGTGGAGGTTTGAGATCCTTACCGATGAGGGCACTGTGGTGCGGTCCTTCTGGTGGGGGAGCTGGCATGTGGAGACTGGAATTGCATGTACACAGAGGTCTGCCAGCATTGGGCCATCCTGGCAAGGGTAGGTCTAGTGGCATCTCTGTGTCATGGCTGTCTGGGCAACATCATGTTTTCATTGGCCATGTGACATAGCAGGCCAATCGTCTGTGGGTCACCTGCTCTCTCTGGCCTATCATGTTCCATTACTGGGTACTTAAGGGTGTTTGGAGCACCCTGAAGATGTCAGTGCAATGTGTTCACAGTGTCAGCTGTGAGAGAGAGTTCTCTGCACAACTGTAATTTAGACATGTGCTCTGGTGCTTGCCCCTGCTCCTTGTCAGTCTCCAGGTCCCTGCATAGCCTGCACCACCCTGCCTTGCTTTACACTCCACTGGAGATCAGTCTTGCACCTTCCACCAGACCCACTCCTGCCTGAACCTGGCTCCTCAGTTAACCCATTTCTGCACAGCCATCATCACAGCATTATCAGATTCTCATTTCAGCCATCATCACAGAATTACCGAATTCTCCTTTCAGTCTTCATCACAGCATTGCCAGATTTCCCTTTCAGCCATCATCACAGCATTTCCGGATATCCCTCTCAGCCACTGTTCAGCATACCAGAATATCCACTTAACTCTTACAATCTATCTGGATTCACCTCATTCATCTCTGTCACTGATCTGGACATTCATTTATTCCCACTCACCCTTCTGTCACATATATTAGTTTGTTTATTACTGGACTTTAGGTTATGTCTACCAACATTCACATAAAATAACCCACCTTTCAGTTTAAACCTGTTCTGCTGTCTACTCCTGTTACCACCCCGGGTCCACAACAAACACAGTCTCTACCACACTCTTCTTACTTGCTTCTGTAATCCAGGACACTTGAGTGGCAGATCTTGGCAGAAGTGTTTAGCCAAGCTTAGACTCGGTTTTCCCTGTAGTCTGGGATCATTCATGATACTTACTACTTTAACGAAAGTAGTTCAGGAGCTCAGTGTAGCATAGGCTCAGTAGGAACTGAGCTTAGACGTTGTACTGGCAATTTTCTGGAGCCAGTGGATGGAACTTATACCCCTGCATTAACCGTAAAAGGCTGTGCAGAATCAGGTGATGCAGGGAGGCTCAGTCTGGCATTGGATTGGATGGACCGTGGTCAGGTGATCAGAACATGTCACAGCAGTACTCCAGGCTAGGCTCTGATGTGGATTACGGCCTAGCTGGCCAAGAAAACTGAAACCTATGCATCCTAGAATGGACAAAGGATGCTGGCACCATGCCATGAGACTGGATTACAGCAAAGCAGGAGCGGTAAGTGACCCAGTGGCACAGATTACAGGACGGGTTTTGACAGTTATCTGATTCTATGGGGTAATAGGAGTTTTCTTCTATTAATGACGTTAGTATTGGAATGTCATCTATGTCACTAGAGTCTAATATGGTGACAATTGTTATATCCTCGCCCTTAGATTTATTGAGTTTTTGTAAGGTAAAATAACAGTTTCTGCATAAGTTTCGAGTGAACCTGTTTAGTTCCACAAATAGTTCAAGAAGTTAGGGGCAAATTTTAACCCCTTCATGAGTAATTGAACTTGTGCATCTGTTATTTTTCTGGAGGAGAGGTTATAAAGACCTTTTGGTGTCAGATGTATTTTGCATTTTTGTTTGTGCATTCTTCTCCCTCCTCTAGTGCCTCTTTTGCTCTGTGTCTTTTTTGGGTTGCGGACCTTAATGCTTCAAACCTGTTTTGTAATTGAAAAGGGCCATTGACAAAATGTGTGGAATCTTGTGTATCTGATTGTTGAACCTAAAGTTTATGTCAACATTCTGACTGTCAACATTCAAACTTTTTTATGGACATTTCTGCAGGGGGCTCCGGGAGGGGGCTGCCAGATCTGTCCAGTAGGGAGGGTGGTTCAGGTAGGCAGAACAGGGGTGTGCCGACGTGATTGCATCATAGTGGCCCTGCCCCCCACTTTATAATGCCAATATTATCGCCATTATATGGCAGGGGCTACAATGACGCGATTCAGCGCAAATCACGTAATCGCATCCCCAGACCGCCTACTTTTGCAGTGGGTGCGGGGGTTTGCAGGGTGCCTGCGGCCATTCCGGGGGACTTACCTAGTCTTGCGGGGTGCCGGGAGCAGCAGCTGATTATTGTGCGGCTAACAGCAGTCCCGGGAGAGTAGGAAACTATGTATTCAAAACATGTCGACAATCTGGTAACGACAACTTTGACTGTTTACATTCTGAAAGTCAACATTCTGACCAGATCCAGTCTCTATTCCCTATGCTTGTTACTGATTCGCTCCTCATGTACTGATACTAAGGTAAGCAAACCGTCAGTATCTGGCATGATCAACAAGGTTCCTTTTGCATTAAGTTGCAGGAAGCACACTAGTGACAGCAAGATGCAAGTAAGTGAAGTACAATTATTAAGACTACCTGCTTGTGTATTACTTAATTGACAAATGCTAAAAAAATGCAAGTTTAATGTTTGCAAGAACATCAAATCAAATAAGGCAAATTTTACATGTCACAGTATATGTATTTTTAAGAGTCACCAAAGTGAATATCATTCATATGAGCATACTGATGTCTTAAGCAGGCAACATTTAAAAGGACTTTAAAATTCTAAGTAGGATCATTTTGATCTATGGCCCTCATTCAGAGCCGCACGTTAACAACAGTACGCTCGTTGTGTTCCGATGTTGACTAACCGCGCATGCGTCGGGGTTACACCGCGCATGCGCGTACGGCAAATTGCGAGCTTTTTTTCTCTCGTTCCTAAAATAGCGTACAGGAAGTGACATGTCAAATGTGATTGACAGAACAGGGCGTTTTTGGGTGTTGACGGGGGTGGAGATGACAAAACGCAGGCGTGGCGAAGCGTTTTTGGGGCGTACATACATTAGCAGATGCGAACGTCAAATGTGTTCGGACCGTCTCATACGTCACTGAAACATCCGCTTTCCCTTCAAAATGCTCGCACAGCTTAGGGTCAGGATTACTCGACCACATTGGCGATGGCCTTCTCCTCCGTCCCGGGACTCCACGATGGTGCTGCGATTAATCGTGGCTGGTCAGTAAAGTAATTAGTGTTGGATTGAAATCCGGCTTGGTATGTGTTTGGAAAGCAGTTTATTGGGATAGCACAAAAGCGTACGCAGGTGGAAATCAGAGCTGCTAATGTCATGATTACATAATCAATTAGCGTACATTTTTGGGTTTTTTTTTTGGCTACAATTTGGTGGTTATGGCCTATTGTAAAAATAATGTCATCATCTTTTAATTAGCTCCCCTTTTTTTTGGTTTACTGTTGAATTTGCATCGCTATGTGTTTTTTTAAACGTTCCTTAAAGAGGCCTTTTTTTAACATAAGAGGGTCAGTTTTTGCGTTTAAGGCCAGGATTAAATGTAACCCATTTGTACAATAATGTCACAATACAATGTCTGTTTTTTTTGTAAAATTTATTGTTTACACACAAACAAATTGGCATAATATTGTATTGCCTTTTTTTGTGGCCAAGATATTTGATCTAAATTAAAAAAAAACATAACTACTAACATAATCGTAAATACAAAATTTAAAAACATTTCACAAGAAAGGAGAGGGAAGTTTTGACCAGAAAGGAATATGAGCCAAGCACAGAAGGAAAGTGGGAAAAGTCGCCATTGCTGTCACCGTTTTCTCGGCCGTTTGGATGGGTGAGGGTGGGCGCCAGACCGGGTCCGGGATGCCATCGGGCTGGCCTGTCCAGAGGCAGATGTTGTGGCCTCTGGACTAGGCACAGGGCTAGGCACATTTGGAGGATTGCCTGATGTTGTGCCAGAGGTGGAGGATCTGGATGTTCCGGCAGGAAGGGAGGTCGGCTCCACCATGTGCTGGCGAACGAGCTGCTCCAGGGCATCGGCGATGCGGATGTTGGCCCTGGTATTTTCCGCCAGGGCCTGAGCAATGGTCACGTTGGCCGCAGCATTTTGCTCCAGGGCCTCAGCCACCCGTATCAGACTGGCGTCCATCCTCTGCAGAATCTCCGTATGGCAATCCGATTTAAAATTGAGTTCTGTGAGGAGGCCCACTGCCTGCGAGGGGGCACGCCCTGGACTGGCTTCTGCAGGGTCCTCAGCCGGATGTACTGGTTCCTCCCCTGCAGAGTCAGCAGAAATTCTGCGGCCAAGGCTCCCCTCTGGAGCAGACTCATCCGCCTCTGTCTCTGTTAGGAAATTGGAGAAAAGACTCACATTAGAATCTACATATTGGCACAATAGCATTTCTGAGATGGTGACATGACAAGACTTACCTTGGCCAACATGAGGAGCCGCAAAGTCTGGCATGTCCGTATCCATGTTGGACACGCCAAACACCTCCACAGCCTGCACACACCCCTGTGCCATCTCTTCTAAGTCTGTCAACTCCAATGACACAGGGGTGGGACCCCCACCTGTCCCCCTTGCATGCCTAGCCCTGTCGGCAAGTTTTTGCTTTAGACGATATTTGAAGTCTGCCCATCTGTGGAATGAATTTGGAACCATTATCCTTTTTTTAACAATGGGGTTTGTTTATAGGATGGGAAAGTGTTTACTTACCGCCGTTTGACATCCCGGGCTAGACGGACATAATCACCCACCCTATTGACAGCAACGGCGACCTCCTCCCACATTCTCCACTTCTGGCTTTGGCTCATATTCCTGGCTGCCTGGGGCAGGATGTCAACGCACTTCTGGATCAAAACCTCCATCTCCTTGCTTGTGAAATGTGGCTGCCTTTTTTTTTTGGCAGCTTTGGCGGGTTGACTGGGGCCAGCAGTCTCTTCCATGTCATCCTCCTCACCTATTTGGGTAAATATGCAGATTTAGCCACTTCTCAACTTGCACAATATTATGTTTTAAAATACTCATTGACACAAAATGCATGAAGGCCTTACCGCCGCAATTTTGACCATTGTTTCCCTGGTTTG
The DNA here is from genome assembly GCA_031769625.1 of Taudactylus pleione. NCBI lineage: Eukaryota > Metazoa > Chordata > Amphibia > Anura > Myobatrachidae > Taudactylus > Taudactylus pleione. The sequence continues at coordinate 1,376,490 of JAUIMM010000307.1, forward strand.
AAGCCATGTCTCTGCTTCCAGCATGAAATCATCCAGAAATTCTATGTGATTTTGTGACGTATTTATACATGCGTCGTTAGATTGCGGCCGCATCATTGATTGTGCGTCCCTATGATTCATCCTTAATTTGTGCGGGAAAATAAACACTATTTATGGCTTGGTGTGTGTGGATTCGAGGTGGGGTTGTTGGAGTGTTGTCGGTGAAGTGGTTTGGATTTGGTTGGTTGGTTGCGTTTGGAGGATTTTGGAGAGTTGTTTTTTTGTTTGTTTTTGCTACATTTCTTTGGTTTTTACGTTCGCATTTTTTTCATTTTTTCTACATCCTTTCCTGATTTGGTAAGTTTTGTGCATTCAAATTTGTGGCCAATTGTTGTATTCTTCTGTTTTGTGGTTAGTTAATTTGTTTAACACTCATTTCATATTTTTTAGTTTTTTTTGGTTTTCGGACCCAAAGAAGTTTTTTGAGGACATCTTATATATTCGATTTGGGTAAGTCCATTTTTTGTCTTGCATTTGCGAATGAATTACCGCATTTTGGACTGTTGGTGTAGTGAGTTGCATTTGCGAATAATTTACCGCATTTTTGACTGTTGGTGTAGTGACTTGCATTTGCGAATAATTTACCGCATTTTGGACTGTTGGTGTAGTGACTTGCATTTGCGAATAATTTACCGCATTTTGGACTGTTGGTGTAGTGACTTGCATTTGCGAATAATTTACCGCATTTTGGACTGTTGGTGTAGTGACTTGCATTTGCGAATAATTTACCGCATTTTGGACGGCTTATTCATCATATAATCCAGTTTTGCTTTTCCCTTTTCCATTTTTTGGGTCCATTTGAACCCTATTTGACGTACGGTGTGCAATGTAGTTTTCAGCGATGGCCAAATGTGTTTTTCCGTTATTTTCTGTGTTGGCTTGCAACAATTTTTTACCTTAAAAAAACCCCTTTACATTTTTGACGTCTCATTGTTGCCTTTTTTACAGTTTATACATATCATGACAATACCCCGGCATGTAAGCAGCTATGGATGGTATCAGAAAGCTAAGTTTTTTTTTCTTACTTTTGGGCTGGGTCAAAAGCCTTACATTGTAAACTTTGAATTTCAGATAGATCTGGGGCGAATTGTTCTGGCCCTGCTCCCGGAAGATGACCAACCTCAAACTCGTCCCAGGCGTAGGCATCGTAGGCATGCAAGGCCCCAGATATTTCGAACACGTGTCACCCTTTTTGGAATGCCCGATGATGAGGTTTTAAGACGCTACCGTCTACCTCCCAAAATCATCATAGACACTCTCTCATTAATAGAAAGTGATCTTGAGCGGCAAATTGACAGTCCAACAGCAATACCACCACTGACGCAATTTATGGCGGTGTTACATTTCTGTGCCTCAGGATCGTTTCAAACAACGGTCGGAATAGTGGCGGGCATCTCCCAATCCTCCTTTTCCCGGATCCTGAGGGCAGTGATGGAGGCACTTTTCAAGCACCTCCATCATTTTATTCAAATGCCTTTGGATATGGGTGCCCTTAGTGTGGCCAAGGCCAATTTTTACCAAATAGCTGGCTTCCCACACATCATAGGGGTTGTGGATGGTACTCACATACCACTTCAGCCTCCAGCACGGCTGGAGGCCATATTTAGAAACAGGAAACACTATCACTCCCTGAATGTAATGGTGGTATGTGATGCCTCCCTCCAGATCCTGTCCCTGAATGCTAAATTACCCGGAAGTGCTCATGACTCCTTCGTCATCCGGCAATCAGGGATATGGCAGAAATTAACCAACCTACAAGCTGGTGATGCGTGGCTTCTGGGTAAGTGGAGACCTTTAGTACATAACAATGTTAAGCTTGATACACAGTGTTCCTGATGTGGTCTATTTTTGTTCACAGGAGACAGTGGATACCCTTGCATGTCCTGGCTGCTCACTCCTTATTTGGCTCCCACACCAGGGCCACAAAGTGCGTATAATTCCGCACTTACAGCCACCAGGCAAGTGGTGGAGCGCTGTATCGGCCTTTTAAAAGGCCGATTCAGATGCCTCCACCGCTCTGGTGGTGAGCTCATGTATGTGCCGGATATGGTGTCTAAAATTGTGGTCCTGTGTGGGATATTTCACAACATTGCCATAAGGAGTGGTGTCCCAATGCAGCCAGAGGATGCCTTACCTGAGGATGGCCCCCCCGAGGTTGGTCGAAGGTCAGTATGTGGGGGGGCCATACGCGATGATGTGGTGGGCAGATTTTTTAGGTAAGTTTGTTCAAAACTCCAGTGTTTATACCTAATGTGTTTTTTTTTTTGGGCAAACATCTAATTTATTTTTATTTTTCTCACCATCTTCTGTTTGTTCACATAATCTTTGGCACTCCAACGCTCACTACTTCCTGCTACCCTTACCAAACCTGGATCTGGTCCTTTTGGGCATATATTCTGGAACCCATATCGCAACGCCATGTTTGTGGAATCATGTTGGCATGGTCCTTCGTCAACCAGTTCTTGATTTTGTGTTTTTATTTATTTTTTTCTTGGTATGTGTTGTATTTGAATTTATCACTGTGTATTTTTTTGGGGAGTGACCACTTTGTTTGCTCTGTTATGTGGTGAATAAATGTTTGAAGAGTGAAATGGTCTTCCTTTTTTGGGACGTTAACAGCAAGTGTAACCAGGTTAACACAAGTTACATTTGACTAAGGGGTAAACCAGTACTGACGCCAGATGAGCAAAACTGAAATATGTTTTCAGCTTTCCAATCCACACCAAAAGGAAGCCTGGCCCAACCTTGGGATTTGTAAGATTGGCCTAAGCAGCTTGCGCACCAAGTAGGAACCTGGAAAATGTAGAAATCTGAAATTGACACTACACCCAAAAAGGGAAATTACATTGTTACTGTTATGTGTTTCTGGTGTCTGTTTGACATACAAAGACAAAACACAATCTAACTTTTACAAAAGGGAAATCCTTGCAGGAACTTATGTCAGGCTAAACTATTTTGGTTTTGGTTTTTAAAAATGATCCACAACGTATATTTGTCTTTAAAATTTTATTGGGAAAATACAACAAAAAAAAAAAAAATCTAATGCCGAAGGAGGCCAGACAGTCGGTCGAGGGCCACCAGAAGGCCGATTACATGGTGGCGCATCTGCCCCACAACATCCGCCACCTCTTGCCGACGCCTCTGTTCCTCTGTGGGTGAGAAAAGTGTGTGGGTTAATACAACAATAGGGACTCCACAGAAAAACATTAATTAAAAAACAAATCACTCCTAAACCCAAAAACATAAATAAAAAGTGTGGGCTGGCAAAAATACAAGGCCTAGGTACAAATTCCCACAGGTATGATATGTGTATGCTTAAATCACCAGGAAGAGGTAAAGGCAAACCTTCACAATCAACAAAAGTCAAGCCACAAAAACACGAAGAAAGGCACGACACATGATTACATACAAACAGTTTGTGGTTTAAAAAAAAATAATAAAAAACATACCGGGAAAAAAATCGGGAGCTCCGGCAAAACCTCCATGATCCTCCTCGGAGGATCCGTCATTCCCCAAAGAATGGGGCGGAGTTATGCTGGACTCCGGGGAGGGGGTAATTGGAAGAGGGGTGGGTGGAGGAGAGGGGGAAGTGGGACGGAGGGGAAGGAGTCCCGACATTTCCGGGAGAGGGTCTGGGAAGGATGGGGAGGAGTGGGGAATAGGGGAAAGATTTGGGGTGGAGTGTTGGCTGGGGGTTGGGGAGAGTGGGCGGGAACGCCGACGTTGACGGCGGAGTCTTGGCTGTCCCCCTAAAATATGTCAAATAAATTGCGTTTAGTTTATGGACAAATCCGGCCAAACAAACAAACAAAAAAAAAAAAAATAAAAAAAAAATAGCAGTAGAATTAAAAATTCATAAAAAGAGGGAAAACATGCAGACGCAGATATGAGTACAAATAATAAATAGAACAGACAGGAAAACATGCAGACGCAGATATGAGTACAAATAATAAATAGAACAAACATGAAAACATGCACACGCAGTTTGCCCCACAAACACAAACATTAAAACCACAATACATAACACTTACTTGCCAGGATCTGCATGCGAAAGCATGCCAGCAAGCGGGGCGTTCGCCGTTGCAGGTCGGACCACCTGCGCTCCAGCTGCCCGATGTTGCGGCGTGATCCAAAGGACCGCAGGCGGGACCGTACCTCCGCATACGCGGAGCGCTTCTGCCGGTTGGTCATGGGTTCTGGCTGGCTGGTGATCCGGCGATCCATGACCTCCGTAAGCACCAGCAGCTCACGCCTGGTGAATGCGGAGGCTCTCATGATGGCAATGGTGTTTTTCTTAAAAATCATTTTTGATAAAGTGTGTAAAAATTTTCTGATTGGCTAATGTATTTTGGAAATTAACAGGAGCAATTTTATTGGTTAGTGTATGAGTCATGTGTTCGACAGGGCCAGAAATCTCTGGAGAGTTAGGATAGGCTTGATGCAGTGACATGCGTAAGCAAATTTAAATAAAGAAATGAACCCAGGGAAATATGCGGGGATACACAGCAATAGTACAATTGTTTAATTGTGGTTCACATGTTTTTTAAACAATACAAGTGAATGTTTCATCCGTACGTATTCTGCGGGTAAACACAAACACAGACAAGAGTAAAGTTTCTTTCATTGTGTTGAAAAAAAACAAACAATTAAGCTAATTGATACATTGATTGGCATGATACGATTGATGGAGGTAGGCAGAATAAAGGAGCAGGTAATCGACATCTGACAAGGCCACTTCCTGTTTATACTTGTGCGTGCGTTCCTTTCAAGCCATTTCGGGGATGTATGCTCGCTATTTCGTACGCTCGTTAGTTAGAGGAGGGGTCGTCAGAGTTTTGGGAGGAATTTTAGATGCGAACGAAAATACGAGCGAGCCATTGAATTTAAATATTTTTGTACGTACGCCTAACGTACGTGCGCCCGCTTGCGAGTGGGTCTGAATGAGGGCCTATGTCTTATCTTAGAAGTAATCTGGTTTGTCAACAAATGAGGAAATAATGTAAAAACATACAATACATAGTGATGAATACCGCAATGATGATAAAATGGTCTGAATGTACTTGCAGCTTAGGGCAGCATAGCTGCATCTGGCCAAATATCTTCTTGGATAAGTCGCCCTTGAAACATAGATTTATATTGTCATCTCTATATACCATTGTATTTTCAACTTTGCAAGGTAGTGAGAGAATTGTACAGTTGTCCGTGGATCTCTGAACAGTGCTTCTATAGAAATATGTATCTCTTGGGGATTTCCCAATAGGATTGTGTTTTCTCAGCGTCTTTTGTTAATGTCAATAATAAAAAAAGTATCACAAAAAGAGCTAAGCCATCCAATTCACCTTTATCCTTTCTCAGAATTGGTTAAAAAATTACCTTTAGGTCGATACTTTCTATTCCACATTTTACCCTGCTGTGAATTGTTATAGCTGAATCACATAAACCTCTGCAAATAGAAGTGTATAATGGAAACACTCACACAACTGGGAATGGTGCTGTTCTAATTAAAAGGCGTAATAGACTGTGACAAACAATTGCTATGTTGAAAATGTTTCTCTTTCATTGCTAATTCAAACTGCATGTATTGCTTACAATTTAATTACATATAAATTATTTTATCGTTGTTCTGAGAAGGTCGTATGAAGGAATTGTTTAGTGAACACAAGCTACAATATTCTTTAGGACTTGACCTTGTATATTTACTGTAAATGCAAGACACACTAACATGTTTAACAATTTGTTATAGAAACGATTATCTGGAATGAGTACAGAGTTTATTATATGCATCTACAGGATTATTATAAACCAGAGTTACATCTGAGCTGTATTGCACTGCAGTAGTTAGCTGATTCCAAGTATTACTGAATTAGATTGAATTTAACCCAAATCATCAAGGGTTAGCAATTTCCTGCTATGCGATTTAAGCAGATTAGTGGAGCTTGGGGGACCACCTATCATGTTTAGTTACCATAATGATCTTACTGTATATAGTGTTTATGTTTAAAAGCAAATACTTCTAAATCCTCCAAATAACGGAAGGCAAGTGATATGCTGTTAGTTACAGTAAATAGTATTAAATTCCTATTTATAACAAGGGTTTATTTTCACTTACATGTTGTTCACATTTTGTTAAAACATGGACACTGAAGATTTTTCACTGCATTTCTTATATTTATGTATATTTACTAATATTCAAATCAACATGAGCTATGATTGTCATGCTTCATAAACATAAAGTGAGGTACTATATTATCAGTATAGATACTCAAAGAAGATAATATGTCCAGATTGCCAGTTTAACATTGAAATTTCCTTGACCCTATAGTTTTTCCTTAATAATTGGCTATATCAGTGGTTCCCATACTTTCTCGGTTCAAGGCACCTTTAGGGTCTCCATAGTTTTTTCAAGGCATCCCTAAGCCAAAATAATAACAGAAAAGTCCTGTTTTTTAAGTAGTTGGGTTAAAGTAATTTAATATGTATTTAAAGAGAAAAAAGAAAAAAAACTGTGCTATTCTTACCCATTTCTCCCTCCATCTCTATTACATTGCTCCCTCCATCTCTCTCCCTTTTGACCCTCAATATAATTAGATCAGTAACATTTTTACGTGTTCTTCAGTTTGCCAAGAGAAACAATCTACCACAAACTGCAACCTTTGGATTTTAATCAGAATGCTATCCCAATAGTTAAAATGAATCACAGTCTCAATCTGCATACACTACTCTAAACTTTGTTTTATTTGTAGCCCAACTTAAATTTCTTTAGGCTGCATGAAAAGTCATTACCACTGGCAAAAAAAATCAAATAATCTAACCCACTAGAGAAAGCCTGGGTAATATTAGTGATCTGAACAATTCTAGTGATCTGGTGGCGAATATCAGCGGCGGTTCCTCCTCTCTTTGATAAGGGGGGCTGTCACTGCCGAGAGGGAACAGAAGAAACAACACTCACCGGCTCTTTGCCGGATCCTGGTACCTGCACAATTGATCTGACACGCACCGGGACCGGTGCATGTGCACTAGCAGTGGGGAGCCATACATGTACATATCACAGGATTCGAAAGGGCTGATTCGTCTGCAGCCCCTAGGAGCTGGGTAGGACCTGGCTGAAAGACAGAGGAGTGGCTTCCTACTATTGACTGCCTGTTGTTTATGTGAAGCCACTGCAGGTCACAGTGTAGCCAGTGTAGTCACGGGCAGCAACTAGCTCACTGAGGTGGCAGATTTTACTGGGGGGCTAGGTAAAATCCACCACTGGTGAATATGTAATGTGGAAGTTGGTATTTAACACAGCATAAGTTTATAGGTTAAAATGATTTCTGTGAATGTAATGAAAACATTGTCTGTAAGAAATAGAACACTTGTCTAAGGCACAGGTTCTCAAATTCGGTCCTCGGGACCCCAAACAGTGCATGTTTTCCAGGTCTCCTGACAGAATCATAATTGAAATAATTAGCTTCACCTGTGGATCTTTTAAAATGTGTCAGTGAGTAATGAGTACACCTGTGTAACTGCTGGGTGACCTGCAAAACATGAACTGTGTGGGGTCCTGAGGACCGAGTTTGAGAACCACTGGTCTAAGTTATTATGCTTAATCAGATACATTATAATTTGTGTAGAGAATAAAGAACAACAATAATATATTCAATATGATCAAGTTAACTTTAAGACAATATAAAATATAGATTGTGTGATTTCCAGGAAGAAAGTAATGTGTGCTAGTAAGAATGCTGTTTAATTAGGTAAACCTTATGGTATACTGTGAATGTACCTAATTTGCAACACACCCTGTGAGTACCCATTCAGAGCTCATTAGGATGGATGAGATCACATCTTGATCTCAGCCATCACAATATAGTAGTGGGTCATTCAAGAACTTAAACATGGGAACAGGTAACATCTAATAATGTGCCATACATATATTACATGTCTTGTCCAAACAGAGTGCACACACCAAGAATTATCCAATGAATAAGAGGATCTGAGAGATTGGGAATAGGCAAAATCAAACTAAGGGGGGAATCCACTACATGATTTTAGCAGGCGATTGAACGATAACGAGCAAATCGTTCAGACTGAAAGATAAAATTTCAATGGAAAAAATCAAGGGAAAATCGTTTAGAGATTGGACAGGGAGTAGATCGTCTAGTGGATGTGCCCCTTTAGATATCAAACTCAGATTGTATTAACCTGCATTCAAGAGATTTATTACTGAGCTCAATAAAAGCCAGTAGTTGTAAACAGTATGTAACTCAGTACAACACACAACAATGATTTTGTAGCAATGTGGAGCATTAAGTAATCTGTACCTACTGATAAATGTTTTGATGGTTTGAATCTCCTTTACTTTACTGTTCATTAAACATTTCATATTTGACACTTGGCAATATGTCATAGAGTTTATAATTTTTGTTGTTTAAGATGGATGTTACTATAAAGTATGTTATAATGTATTAAAGGCTAGGCATAGGGTTATCTGTGGTGTCTAATTTAACATCAGTTAATCCTTTGTAACAATGAACTGCACTTAGAGATTCAAGAGTTAGTATACGGTTAGAACCTTCTCTGGTGCTAACTGGCAGAGTCCTGTAGATGTTTTATTACAACTTTTGCCAAGTGCACTCCTGCTAATTATTACCCCCACAATGTATAACAAAATGTCCTAAAATATTTTTCACAGAACTTATTTATTGCCCCACAGAGGCTTTTGTTATAAGGCAATCGACTTCATTTAATCATTATAGATGCAAGGAACCCATGGCTGATTTATATTGTTGTCTTTGGCAATGCCCCTTAGTTAGGAATTTCTGGCTATGGGTGAAGGCATACACAGATTCTTCCATGGTGAATTTTAGACACATAAAACAAGGTATATGATTTAGATGTATGGGGTAATGCAGTTTATGAACATCATTGTAACTCTTTCTGTAAGCAATAATAACACATATGTAGGTCATTAAACTAATTATTCAGCTCTAGGGAGCATATATAAGTGAATGTTGGGAGACTCCCAGCATTTATCTATTTCCTTTGAAAAAATCTGCATTGGACGGAAGAAAGGCATAAGGAGGTCTTAATTGTCTACCACCACAGTTACATTTCTCACTGTTAGAACTTGTTGCTACTACATTGCTACTAAATTACCATTTATGAGCAATATTGTGTCCTATTGGGACTAGCCAATATAACTACTGCCTGTGCCACTCTGAGGGAAGAAAACTGCTAGTCTGTTGTGGAGGCCTACGTGTGCAAGTCAGCAGTGTGCGCTATCACCAGAACGTATATGGTGGGTTGCAATATGGCTCCATTTACCCTCATATACTGGGATTTTCCACATCAGTTCCATACAGGTCAGCGGTGTGCTATAACCGGAGTAAATATGGTGGGTCTGAAGCTGACCCCATTGGTTTTCATAACATTAAGATTTGTTACAGATACCATAGCAGTTCGCTGACCCAGAGTAGCTCTTCATTCCCGGTAGTCCTCTTCTAACTAGGAACTGACGTCAGGTAAGCAGCAGTGTATTACACCAGAACACCTTCTACTATCTACCAAGTTTTCTCCAGCTTTATTCCATTGGCACAGATAGTTACTTTTCATTAAGAAACATACAATAAGAGACAATGGAGGTTGGTTTGTTTCCACTGTGGATAATTAAAACCAATCTTCATTGCTCTCTGTACATGAACTTAAAATTGTTTCTAATTTTAACAGTGGTGGTTTTTATTTAAAATATGTATATTTTGAATTGATGAATTCTAGTAATTGTTTATAAATAATACATTTAGAGATAATCTTTATTATGGTAGGTTAAAACAGATTTGCACTTCAATAAATCAAATTTAGAAAATAAAAAAACCCACAGGGCTGCAAACTTTATTTTGTATTTTCTGAGGGTACATAAAATCATGCCATTTATTTTTATTAATGGAGGGGAGGATATATCAAAGCTTGGAAAGAGATAATAGCTCATATCTGTCATTTTACAGGCTCTGGGCCATATTCAATTTGGAGCGAAAAGTCAGTTATCAGCGATATTATCGCCAATGATGTCATTTTCGCCATTTTCACGTATCCCCATATCCAATTTCAAAGACTTTTCGCAGGTGCGAAAAGTCTTTGTAAAAAAATGGGGATACGTTTTTTCCACTGAAGAAGTGGTGAAAAAAAGTACAGAATTGGGGTTTTGAGGTGTAGAATTAAAAAAGCACCCTGCAGCCTTTGAAATGTCCCCTTAAAGAAATCTGTGTCCAAAAATTTTTAAAAATAGGACACCCCAAAAAAATGGTTTCATTTTGGGGGCAAAAAAAAAAAGTTTGAGGAAAAACTTAAAAACTAGCGAAATTGACTCAGGGGGGGTCCCCAAGTATGCGGCAGGTGTTATCTTGAATGCGTGTGTTTGCGGCAGGTGGATTTTTAAATAAATTTTAAAAGTCATTTTAGGGACTTAAAAATATGCTTGCATCTATCTTCATGTACCCCAAATTTGATGGATCTAGATATTTTTACAAAAAAATAAAGCTAAATGCTATTCTTCACAACTTCTTCAAAGATGCATTTATGCACCTGCCGCGGCTGTTTAAAAACCCCAAATACCTTTAGCAGGCCAAATCAGGGGTACCCATAGTGATCCCCCATGTCAGACCATCTTTTAGGGGGTGACCGGCTCATTTCCCCAAAAAGTGACAGTACTTTTCGATACTTACCTTTCCGCCGGGTCCCATTTTCGCCGATACCTAATTGTATACAGGGATAAGGGGGCACGCGCCCGATACTTTATCCCCTTGAAAAACGTTGATGATGGTGAAAAGTCTGACCTTAGACTTTTCGCCTCTAATTGAATATGGACCTTGAAAATGACAGTTCACCATAGGAGTAAATTTACTAACAATCATGTTTGGTGTTGATTTGAAATTGCTGGTTATCGCCGGAATGTTTTGCAATTCAAAACAGAGTTGCTTTTTACTGTCATATTTTTTCCTATGGGGATCCTTGGTGGTATGCGATTTGAAACATATTGGTCTTTTTTTCACTTCATCTCGCAAATACAGCAATTCTCATGAAACTGATTAGAATTACAATTGAATTGGTTTGAGGCAATTGCTAGATTTGCAAGTTCAAGTGAAAAAAGACCAATACCACTGTAATCACAACACATTTTCACAAATATTACTATTGCTTCTGGTTCTTTTTAGTCAGATGGTGAAATCCAAAATAGGGAAAACTTTGACTAGACACAGAAAATATATCATGTTTAAATCACTGACAATGATGCAGACGTGTTTGTTTCCTTTTATTAGCATCATGATTAAGGCAAAATAAAAAAATTCACATCCGAACTTTGCAATTTGAGATGTGATATATGTGCGATTTGACAAATATGATTTGTATGTGTGTAATGTTTTTCCAGTCGTGATTGTGGTGCGATTTTGGCTTTAGTAAATCCTTGATCACACCAAAATCGCCACTAAAACAGCAAATCGACCAAGCATGAGTTTTAGTATATTTATTCCTAATATTCATAGTGTTCCTAGTGTTCTTGCATTAACTAAACCAGGATAATATATATAAATATGACAAACAACATAGGGGTTCCCCATATGAGTCAAAACCAGCACTGGGCTTTTCAGTCCTGGTTGACAAAATAAAGGGACAAATGACGGAGGGGTTGCCTGTATAAAGTGCAACCAGCACTGGGTTCTGAGTTTGTCCTGGTTCTGGAAATACCAGGGGAAAAATGTGTAGGGTCCCCCTGAATTCCAGAACCAGCACATAATTTTTTCTAATGGGGGGGGCAATGCCACAGCCAGTGGAGCCCATTCACCAAGACCCCCAGCCAAAGCATTACCCTTGACTGATAGTCAGCCCAGGGGAGTTGAGGACCTCCCATAAAGAGATCCCCCTCTCCAGGGCACCCCAGGCCTGGACTGATAGCCTGGGGCTAACCCCAGCACCCCTGGCCAGTGGGTTCCAGGTTGATACTGTAGTGTGGTGTATATGTAAGTTAAAATATTGTCTTTTGCAGTAGGACTACAGGTCCCAGCAAGCCTCCACCACATGCTGGTACTTGGAGAACCACAAGTACCAGCAAGCGGAGGATTCAAGGCCCACTGGTACCTATAGTACCCCTGTAAAAAAATATTAAAATAAAATAAGAACACCAATTGTTTTACTCATTTATTTGCCTGCACCTCCACCTGGGGGGTGGCAACCTTAAAGCTCTTTTACATGGCTGCTGCCTCCCCCAGGACTTCCACAACATCTTCACCTAGAGGGAGCAGCCCATCTATACTTCAGCATCTCTTCTTTGCTGCTTCCCAGCCATTGGACTGCCGTATCAATGCCTTGCACTGGTTTATATAAGCCAGCCAAGGGGGCGGGCAATTACATCGTGAGCCATGATTGGCTCGGAGCAGCTATCTTTAAAGATTTAGATAAAAGACTTGCACAAAAAGAAATGCAATTGATCTATAAATTAGATACCCTCTGGCCTCTGGGATTAAATTCAGATTGTGAGATGAAATGGTTTTTAGAATAAGTGATAATATTATGTTCTTATTGTTATTTTATAACTTTATTTCCCTTTAATACTATAACTAATGTACTGTATATTATGGTTTCTTAAATTGTACACTTACCTGTCTCTTATCTTGTTCTTTTGCATGTACTATGGACAACTTTTATAAACATCTGTTAAGAGGGCACCTCCTATTTACGTAAAAAAGAGGGAGGGGAACAGAGGGGAAAATTGTCGCACAGGTCATATCTAAGTCAAAAATTATTAAAGAAATAGAAAAACGATATCAGTCCGCTTATCACTTGATATAAAGCAATTGCTGGATGATTATCTTGATAGCGGTGGTGCTCACTAGAGTACAGTATTATGGTTTTAGGATAAAGAAAAAAAGAAAGAAACTCTGTGATGTGAGCACTCTCATATTGTTGTTAATAATTAGATGTTAAGTAAAATGTAACTTTTATTACATAATTTTAAAATAAATTCCCTCACAATCAGGCAAAATAAATATAATATATACAAAACACACTTCTCCCATAAATAAATACACAATACTCTCTGATTTAAACAAGGATATAAATAAGTAGGCAGTGGTTATCTAACCATACATGTAATAAATAACAATTGTATGTTACTCAAGAAAAATAATAATAATAATAATAATAATAATAATAATAATAATAATAATGATCAAGGTACCTCTAACAAGTATCCTTAATAAGAGTAGTACATGTTATTATTAGAAGGTATGCGTACCCTGTTCTATACACACAAGGCGAGATATTAGAACTGATACAATTGCACATAAAGCCTACATAGCTAATAATCATTTGTCCCCATGATCAAGAATAGTTATAGTCAAAAAGTGTTAGGTAAGGATGGTCAGGGCAGAGAAACTGCTAGATTGGATTCTGCTGCTCCCCACTTATGCATATAGGCTATCTATGAGGAGTGAGAGATCTCTTAAAAAGCAGGTTGCCCTTAGAAACAACAGAGTAACAGTGATGTTGCTCAGGTTTTAGTTTCTGCTGTTGACGGTCTTACATATCTGCATAGGACCCTCAATGAGAGAATTACTCACCCTGAGATTATCAGCAGTTAATAGAGAGATACACAGACAGTATTAAATTTGTGGTTTGTCAGATAACTTCTGGTCTTTACATATTCATTATAAACCAATTTCTATTTAGATATTGCTAAAATGGTGATACAATTCAGTCATGCCCATTATCTAATCTGATACCTAGTTGTAAAAAGGAGGCAGAGTAGATAAGACACAGTCTATCCTAGCAATACTAGTGGGAATATTGTAACTATCTGTTCATACCGTGTTACTGGCCTGATAGCGTTCTATTCCACTTCATGTCTCCTCAGAGATACATTCATTATGTATCAATTCTTAGGTATAAGAAGTACTGTTGTGTCAAGAAGAAGGTATTAATACTATTACTTGTGTGTGTGTTGTGTGTGTACAGCTGGAAAAACCACTCAGCCGGATTAGTACCCTTCACTCTATACACATACACCTGTAGATAATAGCTGATACAATTTTCTCTTTGAAGATATATGTAAATCAAATCACCATTGTTATAACAAATGGTAATAGTACATGATATTCATATTAAGTGCACAAGACACCTTAATAACTATGGTTAATCCTCAACATAGATAATTCTTTAAGTTAAACTGATGAAAAACAGCAATGTGACTTTAATAGAGTATAGCAGTTTTCATAAATAAGTAGTTGATTTGTTCAAAATAATAAGTAGTCAACAAAAATTCATTGCATGTCTGTTATGACAAACTTCAGGCTGCTATTATATGAAAACATTTAGAAATAGAATTATCAAATACTAGCCAATATAGACAAATTCTCATATCTGATGCATTTAATTTAGGTAAATGACCGCAAAGTCCATATACATAAATCGTGCAAACTATGAAAACCGCTTACATCCAAAGCCTGCCTTTAGTAGCATACATAGACCATGCATATTACTGGGTAATTAGCCATGCGACAGGCAAAAAAACCGGAAATCTTGACCACCTTAAATCTATTACTGGCGGTGATAGCCGATATTCATGATAAAATGTGTATCCATAATTAAAAGATGGGGATACCAAGTCCGACGTGCGTTTTGCCGCTCGTGGCTTGGTCACGGAGAGTGACCAAGCCACGAGCGGCGAAACGCGGGTCGGACTTTCGACAGCAAGGGTTCCTGTGGCTGCGCAGCACGGGATACCCCTACATACAGTTTGTATCCCCATCTTTTAATTATGGATACACATTTTATCATGAATATCGGCTATCACCGCCAGTAATAGATTTAAGGTGGTCAAGATTTCCGTTTTTTTTGCCTGTCGCAAATGCATATGCAGGGTCTATGTATGCTACTAAAGGCAGGCTTTGGATGTAAGCGGTTTTCATAGTTTGCACGATTTATGTATATGGACTTTGCGGTCATTTACCTAAATTAAATGCATCAGATATGAGAATAGTTTTTCATAGTGGTTTTTCCAGCTGTACACACACAACACACACACAAGTAATAGTATTAATACCTTCTTCTTGACACAACAGTACTTCTTATACCTAAGAATTGATACATAATGAATGTATCTCTGAGGAGACATGAAGTGGAATAGAACGCTATTAGGCCAGTAACACTGTATGAACAGATAGTTACAATATTCCCACTAGTATTGCTAGGATAGACTGTGTCTTATCTACTCTGCCTCCTTTTTACAACTAGGTATCAGATTAGATAATGGGCATGACTGAATTGTATCACCATTTTAGCAATATCTAAATAGAAATTGGTTTATAATGAATATGTAAAGACCAGAAGTTATCTGACAAACCACAAATTTAATACTGTCTGTGTATCTCTCTATTAACTGCTGATAATCTCAGGGTGAGTAATTCTCTCATTGAGGGTCCTATGCAGATATGTAAGACCATCAACAGCAGAAACGAAAACCTGAGCAACATCACTGTTACTCTGTTGTTTCTAAGGGCAACCTGCTTTTTAAGAGATCTCTCACTCCTCATAGATAGCCTATATGCATAAGTGGGGAGCAGCAGAATCCAATCTAGCAGTTTCTCTGCCCTGACCATTCTTACCTAACACTTTTTGACTATAACTATTCTTGATCATGGGGACAAACGATTATTAGCTATGTAGGCTTTATGTGCAATTGTATCAGTTCTAATATCTTACCTTGTGTGTATAGAACAGGGTACGCATACCTTCTAATAATAACATGTACTACTCTTATTAAGGATACTTGTTAGAGGTACCTTGATCACCTCCTATTTACCTCAATTTAAGAATGGACTATATGGGAATACATAGTACCATATTAGTTTTATGGGGTATCTGGTATTTACCCAAATAAAAATGAAAATCTGCACATACTCTTATTGAAGAAAAGGTGAGTGGAATGCAAGCTATGAAACTATGGATGCCAAGTGGAAAGCAAATTCAACCACTTCCGCCTTTCCAGTAGATTGTGACATACTAGCCGCATCTACTTCCGGTGTTTGGAATGCAAGCTGTGACAACATCTGGTTTTCAGCTTCCTCGGTGGAACGCAAATTGCGGGGAGCCAGACAAAAAGTGGAGAGTCATGATTTCTTGATAAGTAGTCTAAATAGCCGTGGGTGAGATGACATAGCATCCCGCACTTGAAAAAGAATCAAGAAGGATCTGAAATGCATTGTGCCTGTGCTGCCATGCTGTCTTAAAAGAACCACCTGTGGAGGACTCTGCCAAACAACAAAGGCTAAGCGTGGTGGTGTGTAGTGGAACAGGCCTGCTTCTCCAGACTGTAAAACATGTTTGCTCATACCACCTACCTCAAATGGCATATTCCATGGGTATCCATATTATTGCCCTTTACATGCCATTGTACTTTCATGTGTTGGTGATTTAGTTTTTATGTATCTCATATTGCACTTTATATGTGTACTGAGGAACATTTTATTTTTTATACTGTTTTAATAAATTCACCTTTTTTAACTTTGAAGGTAAAACAGACAATAGTATTTTAAGGTATTCAAAGGTGCTTAACTCGATTTGAGTTGACGATTTATAATTACTGAATGTCTGTCAAATAGGAGCACCCTCTATTCCATCGATATATTTCTCTATATTATTTATCTCTTAATATCAAAAATGGTGCTGAGGCGCCATTCTTGAAATTGGCATGGAATTAAACTTTAGTTACTTTTCTGGTTCTCTACATTGAATTCAATGGTGGGAACCGTTTATTGGCTAAGAGGTGGAAGGCTTGCCTTTCTCAGCCAATGAGTTCTCTTCACCGGGATTTCTGTAGTTAAATCCTACTGCAAAGCCGTAATTCGGGTAGTACTGTCCGTAGAGGACAGTACTAAGTTCGTGGGTCCTGGTATTTGAGTTTTTTTTGCCAAGCGTGGGGATGCCTACATGGAATGAATAGGATGTGATCAATGCATAGCAGAAGGGGAGTATGGATTTTTTATTACTGGTCCCCTATGGATTATCTACTTGGACAAGTGGACATGATTTGCTTAAAGGGTTACTAGGTGAGTATGTCAGATAGTGTGTACGTATGTTTTAATAAAAATTTACTTTCAATGGTGTGTCATGTGTTTATTTTAATATTTATGTTGTTGTGGAACTACAGATACCAGCAGGCCCGTAATGCCCCACATGCTGGTATATGTGGTTGTCCAAGTACCAGCATGTGGGGAGGCTTGCTGGGTCCTGCAGTTCCACAGCAAAACACAATATTTTTACTATAAACAAATGCACCACACTACACAATCAACCCAGCACCCTTCACCCAAGGGTGCCGGGGATAGCCCTGGGCTATCAGTCTGGGCCTGGGGTGCCCTGGAGAGGGGGACCCCTTTATTGGGGTCCCCAGATCTCCAGGGATCCCTGACCTGGGCTGACTAGCAGTCAGGGGTGATGCTTCAGCTGAAGGACAGGTGAAAGGGCTTGCCTGGCTGTGGCTTTACCCCTGCTAGAAAAAAAGTCCGGTGCTGATTCTGGATAATACATGGCGATCTAGGACCAGCTCAGAGCCCAGTGCTGGTTGTGCTTAATACAGGGGACCCCTACGTCTTTTGTTGCCTGGATTTAACACAACCAGTACTGGGTCTCCAGAGCCTGGTACTGGTTGTTCATTGGGGGGGGCATGCATTTTTTTTTTACACAGGTTTTCATTTTTGTTAAACACAGAAGCACAGACAGATTTCACTAATTCTGTTGGTGCTTCTGTGTTTTATTTATACACAGATGCAGGCATCATGGATCTTCCTGATCCAAGCCTGCATCTGTCTGCTGCTAATGCCCACTATCTCCACTGGGTACTGCAGCCTGCACCACTGCTACCCCCACTGTCACTAATACCCACACAACCACTAATGCCTGTTACCTCCCCCCGGGTCTTGCAGCCCACACCGCCGCAACTAATGCCTGCTACTTTCCCCGGGTTCCGAACGCATCTAATGCCCAATTTCTTTCCCCGAGTCCCACCACTGCTACCGTCCGCAAAGGACAGCCATTTTGCTGCACCAAAGTGAAGCCACTTTGAGTACACCCCCTGCTGGAGGCACCTACTGAGGCTGTGCAGCAAGTTGAAGCTTCCTATCTGTGGGGCAATTGTGAGGTAATAGTTTAAAAACTGTAACTTTCTCAATTAACTGAACCCCAAAAGCACATACCCTGGAACAATAGCTACCTAGGTAAACAAACCTCAAGTCTAAAATTCGCCCTGTACCCTGACTTATGCCTTCCCAAATATCCCCCATAGAGAACAGCACAAAAGTAGTCCAGAGAGGGTAAAAAAAACTGACATAACAAAATGAAGCTTTCACATCCTTTGGTGCTGCTTCATATAGCAGCAGAAATAGATCAAAATATTAGTCACCAACTTATAGATACAATCATATACACAAAAAGAATTGATCTTACAAGTCCGCGCTATGAGATGTTCCAAATAAAGAATCTTTTCACAGACTCCAATTGTTTTTCAATTAGTCCATATGCAAGAAAACATATTTAAAGAGAAACTCTTTTGTCATAAAGTTCACACTGTAAACTTTCCACACCCCAGGTGTCAGGAATGGATGGAGAGGTGATGACAGTCCCAATCCAAAGTAGAAGAAGATCTTGAGATATCCAAAGTTCCGTTAAAATACACCCCCAACGTGATATTCACAGAAATGGTGCTTACATGTTTGCTTACAGGAATAAAATGTGAAGAAAATACGTAGCGGTTTCTTTTATGGTCTCCTTTCACAATAAAGATCCACAAATTCTCAGATGGATGAAGTCCACAGTACCCAAGTCCGCGGTATGAGATGTTCCAAATAAAGAATCTTTTCACAGACTCCAATCGTTTTTCAATTAGTATGTTTGCTTACATGAATAAAATGTGAAGAAAATACGTAGTGGTTTCTTTTATGGTCTCCTTTCACAATAAAGATCCATAAATTCTCAGATGGATGAAGTCCACAGTACCCCCAAAAAATGAAGGAACCCCAAGAAGTCACAAAAAATGGCTAATTCTCCATAAATTTTTTGAAAACACATATTAAAACACATATTAAAAAACATACCCTATGTCCATAACAGCAAATCCTACTGCGGAAGATGGAACCCGGGAATAACCGCTAAGTAGGTGCCGTGGATCACATAGGGTAAGTATAGATCACAACCAGACACTAGGACGCGTTTCGACACTCTGCGGCGTCTTTATCAACATAAGTGTCTGCATGAAAAAGGGGAATATGGACTCATGTAAAGATCCATAAAGGTATTAAACAAAAACATTTTTATTAAGGGAAATATAATGTTACTCACCAAAAACGGAGCATACAATATCATGCGGCTGCCATCTTGTTTTTCAGGACTACAGATCCCCAGATCCCCTAAGGCACTGCTGGTATTTATGCCCTATGGGTGGTTTCCGTGCCTTTACAAGGAGCAAAGAAATTAGCTCCTTAATTAGATCAAATGACCGTCTCTCAGCCTCAATGGCTCTGTCATCAGTAAGTGCCGCGCATGCTGCTATAACGCCGGCTGCAGGCACTTAAAGACACATGGAGCATATTCGTCTTCATATGATCACTTCGTGGCAGTCACGTGCGGACCCATGCGCTGGTCACATGACGCACCCTCTATTGAATAGTCACTCAAAAGCGATGTAACTAAGTTGCTTAGCAACCAAAAAGGGTGATTAAACCCATAAATAAAAAAACCTTATGCACTATTGCCGGTTTCCATCCTATACATAAAACATGAAATTTAAAATAAAATAAAACTTACAATTTGACACACATTATAAAAACCACTTAATTTTCAAAATTGGAGTTTAGACCTTTGGTTTTCAGTGTCTGTAATTCATATATACAGCGCTTCTCTATTTTGGCAAGTCTTATATCCCTGTCCCTAATTCGCCAATTTTCTTTAAACCAAATGATGCCACAACAGTATTTAAGACCTTTAATTTAACTGTTGTGCTTTTCTTTGAAATGCATAGAGAAAGGGTGATTTTCGCAACCCATTATAATGTTGCGCACATGTTCAGCCCATCTTATTTTTAGCTGACATTTGGTTTTTCCAATATATGTTAAGTCACATTTACATGTCACCGCATATACAACATAATTGGTCTGGCAGGTGATTAATATGCACCTCAGTAATTTTGGATTGTGGAATTTTGCATGTTTTGCACATTTTGCAATCTCCGCATTTATAAAAACCTTTATTCCTTGGTAATAGGCATCTCCCATCCATAGGTAATGCACTAGACACCAATCTATTTTTGATATTAGGGGCTTTTTTATATATGTTTTTCATTTTTGGTAAGATCTCTTTCAGGATATCATCCTTTAATAAAATCCCCCAATGCTTTTTAAAATACCTTCAATATGTTTATATTTATTGTTAAACTGTGTACTAAAGGACACCATATAATTACTTTTAATATTTTTATTTTTGTTCTTGTTTTCATCCAACAGAAAACTTCTATCCACCTTTTGTACCTCCTCCATATCTATTTTTAAGTTTCAAGGGACTATGGACCTCATTCAGAGTCGGTCTAAGCGGCCGCACGGTCGTACGGGAAAAGGGGCCGGATATGCAAATGATTCCCTCGCAAGTTGCATCCCTAAGTTCGGATCAGTAGCTGGCCGACCAAGGGAAGGAAGCGGCCGGAATTCAAAACAATACGCCCCCTTCTCGTACGCATTGCACGTCATCTCCGGGCATATAAGGATTAATCGAGACCATTGGGAACCATCGGAACTGGTCGTAGAGCTTAAGGTTGACCATACCCTCTCTTAAGCTCTATGATCATGTCAGTGTAAAAACCTCCCATGTCACATGTGCCATGATGCTACTTTGTTAATTATGCACTCCCATAAACTGTATGCACTCCCATAAAACGCCGTTCACATAATTAGGCACGCCTGCGTTCGGCTCTCCACTCCCCCGTTTTCAAGCACCGTCCCCTGTTACCACCCACAAACGCCTCAATCTGTCACTCAAACTACCGACCTAGGCAGTGTTCAAGGAGACTGAAATTTCTGATCATAGCAGCTAGTTTGCACACGTGCATTGCGAACTTTACGCATGCGCAGTATATCGAACATCGGTGGCGTACGACCGTGCGGCCGCTTCGACCGACTCTGAATGAGGTCCCATATCCCTTTTTAACAAAATTGATAATCATCTCTTTAGCCTGAACTTTATATGTTTGTTCTCTGGAACAGTTACGTCTGAGTCTTAGTAATTGTCCCTTCAGTACATTCTCCAACCACAGGGGAAGATGGTTACTGTTTCTATCAATATATGTATTGCAGTCTGTTGGTTTATTAAAATTACTAGTGATCATATGATGACCAATATGCTCCAAGTGTCTTTAAGTGCCTGTGGCCGGCGTTATAGCGGCATGTGTGGCACTTACTGATGACGGAGCCGGTGAGGCCGAGAGACAGTCATTTGATCTAATTAAGGAGCTAATTTCTTTGCTCCTTGTAAAGGCATGGAAACCACCCATAGGGCATAAATACCAGCAGTGCCTTATGGGATCTGTAGTCCTGAAAAACAAGATGGCGTCCGCATGATATTGTATGCTCCGTTTTTGGTGAGTAGCATTATATTTCCCTTAATAAAAATGTTTTTGTTTAATACCTTTATGGATCTTTACATGAGTCCATATTCCCCTTTTTCATGCAGACATTTATGTTGATAAAGACGCCGCAGAGCGTCGAAACGCCTCCTAGTGTCTGGTCATGATCTATACTTACCCTGTGTGATCCACGGCACCTACTTAACGGTTATTCCTGGGTTCCATCTTCTGCAGTAGGATTTGCTGTTATGCACATAGGGTATGTTTTTTAATATGTGTTTTAATATGTGTTTTTTCAATAAATTTATGGAGAATTAGCCATTTTTTGTGACTTCTTGTGGTCCCTTCATTTTTTGGGGGTACTGTGGACTTCATCCATCTGAGAATGTGTGGATCTTTATTGTGAAAGGAGACCATAAACGAAACCGCTACGTATTTTCTTCACATTTTATTCATGTGAGCAAACATGTAAGCACCATTTCTGTGAATATCACATTGGGGGTGTATTTTAACGGAACTTTGGATATCTCAAGATCTTCTTCTACTTTGGATTGGGACAGTCATCACCTCTCCATCCATTCCTGATACCTGGGGTGTGGAAAGTTTACAGTGTGAACTTTATGACAAAAAAGTTTCTCTTTAAATGTGTTTTCTTGCATATGGACTAATTGAAAAACGATTGGAGTCTGTGAAAAGATTCTTTATTTGGAACATCTCATAGCGTGGACTTGGGTACTGTGCACTTCATCCATCTGAGAATTTGTGGATCTTTATTGTGAAAGGAGACCATAAAAGAAACCGCTACATATTTTCTTCACATTTTATTCATGTGAGCAAACATGTAAGCACCATTTCTGTGAATATCACGTTGGGGGTGTATTTTAACGGAACTGTGGATATCTCAAGATCTTCTTCTACTTTGGATTGGGACTGTCATCACCTCTCCATCCATTCCTGACACCTGGGATGTGGAAAGTTTACAGTGTGAACTTTATGACAAAAGAGTTTCTCTTTAAATGTGTTTTCTTGCATATGGACTAATTGAAAAACGATTGGAATCTGTGAAAAGATTCTTTATTTGGAACATCTCATAGCGCGGACTTGTAAGATCAATTCTTTTTGTGTATATAAAAAACACTGACAGTTGGAAATTTAGATTACTCCCAAATCCTAATTTTTTTTTTACCTGAAATTTAGAATGCAACACCGAGTGACAGTGCTACCTGTCAACTTCAGCCCGGTAACTCCAATAGCTTTTAAGGTGTAGCCCCTTAAACACCATGACCCCCCTCAGGAGTTTTCTATTGGAGAATGCCATTTTTTTGTTTCAGCCTTAAAATAAGGGCACGACCATGCCTTTATGACATACATTTATATATATTTATATATATATATATATATATATATATACATACACACATACATACACAAATTTGCTTTTATCCTGCACTTACACGGAAAATTTGATGGCTGCACCTTTACACCTGATTTCCTGTTAGTGGTATCACAATACAGGCATATATAGAAACGGGAAAAGGCCGCTCAAAAATGAACAATTCTTACAATCTCTATAGAACACACAAAATATTGACGTTTATTTTGTATAAAAAGTTCTTCCGACCAGTCTTTAGGAGGTATACATGGGTCCGTTGAAAATCCCCAGAATCTCTTTTTGTGTGATCTTCCTGTGGTATTGTTTGATTTATATAGCCATGGAAGAAGTCTTTAAAGAGTAATCCTGAAGATAATCTTTAGAGATATAAAGCAATCCAATGGACTCCTGAAAATACTCCCTCGCACCTGAAGAATAAACCCAAATAGCAGCTAAATGGCCAATCATTGTGAGGTTTAAAAATCATTTTTTCAAAACATAAAACTAACAGAACGTAATAGAATATGTTTACATAAATGTATTTAGCAAGGTGCTGTCTTTGTTTGCTGAACAACTGGTAGGTGACACAAAAACACCTCTGCCTCACCCAAAAGCTCATAGCAGTGGACCTAAATAGTTTGTCCTTAAACTGACTTCTGTAACCCGACACATTTCGTCCTTTCACAGGACTCCATCAGCGGTAATTCTTAACAAACATAAAAATGGATGGATCTTCAGAATGCATACTAAATACATGTGCACAATCTAATCATAAAATGCAATCATACTAACATTGTATCCTCTTAGTAAATGAAAAATACCTTAATGCAAAATACAAGATAAAACCACTATTGCAGAAAACTTCAAGTTATTTTTTCTCAGCAAGTCCCGAAGGGAAAAGTCTCTCAAATGTATATATATATATATATATATATTATATACATATTTTTTTCTTAGTGTTATAAACTGAAAGCTATAGGCAATAAAATAAATTAAATAAACTATAGTAAATCTATTTTCATACTATATTCACAGTTATAGTGAGACCTTACATCCCATTAAATAACAGAACAAATTTATTTATATACTATAGCCTCAATTGAAATAAGAGCTTGCATTCAAGCTCTGTTGGAGGAATGACCTAACCTTATCCGGATTGCCTTTTTATCCATCTCTTAGTGATAATGTCACTTCCTGCAATAATAATAAAGACTACTAAAAACAAGTAAAAAATATATCTTAAACTCCACTACAAAAACTCAACTTGCAAAACTTCAGAGGACAACAGAAACCCGACTTCCTATTACATTGGGCACTGATGTAGAAACTGTAAACAGACCATGATAAAACCTTGCTAGGGCACCCTGTTTTTCAAATGTAAGACAAACTTTTTTCCTTTTTCCAGGTGCTTATTAACTGATATCCCTGGGTGTGGTCCTGTCTCTTTAAGGCAGGACCCAGTTTCATGTTTAAAATGTATGCAAGCTTGAGCCAAAGGTGGCAGATCAAGATCATTTATCTTAGAATCAGTGTAGGGACTGGTCAGATGGGAATGACTGTGAAGCGGTGGTCAGCTTAACAAATTAATGCAATATTTTGGAACCAACTTTCCCTATGTTCAAAGGAGTTGCAGTTTGAAAAGCATGTAAGTGCCGAGTCTGTATGATATTTTTTATGTAGATGGTGTGGTCACATACCAAGGGCACCCCAGATGGTTGAGTGCAGTGGATTAAGGCTGTCGTGTATATATATATATATATATATATATATATATATATTATATATATTAATATATTACACATACTCTGATGCACATAATACACACATAAACATATATGCATACACATAGATGCTCACATGCGTACTCACATCCACACATATGAACATTACATGGAGTTATTTAAGGAATTGTGAGATAATGATTAAGATGAAATATGTACTTAAATGAGATCTGAGGTTTGGAAATACAGCGGATAGGTCTTGTTTGGTATTATACTAAATCCCTCTTTATTTGCAGATCTCTGGTTCTGGGACCAGTAGCGCAAAGCATATGTATCGGCAATACTATTCTCATTGCTTTTTATTCTAATTGTTAAAGCTTTCCCTGTTTACATAAATAACTTTTTGTGCTTTGGAACCACACAATTGGATTGGAAAGCAATTATTTCTTAAGCGACTTGCAGCACTAATAGCGACTAGCAACAATTAGGTATCAATAATACATAATATATACAGTATAATATATATATATATATATATATATATATATATATATACACACACAGTATATATAAATATATACACCCACACATATATATATATATATATATATATATATATATATCAACACTATATATATAAGACGACCTGTGGTCTGGCACTCACACCTGTATGCTGTTACAGTGAATGCTGGGGTGTTATCCTTAGAGTTCCCACTATCATATGGGTAACCCAATAATAACCAAAAAGGTAACTCCATGGGTTGCAGAGATGAAGGCACTCTCCAGACTTGTTTATTCACAATAATTCATGAGCTCTATAAGCATGCGTAGAAATAGTTGGTAAAGTTTAGGTCCACATTGGAATATTTATCAAGGCATAATATAATAAGAAATAAATATATAGCTGAAATATAAAAAGAAATAAACAAAAATCAGAAGAAAAACAGGGTTACAGAAAATACAGATATGTCTCCCAGACCCTTAATCTGGTTGCTAATACTAAAAATAATCTGTACATGTAATAATATTAAAGGTAGTAATATATATATATATATATATATATATATATATATATATATATATATATGTGCAAGGGTGGAGATATAGACTCATTAATATCAAGAAACAGGGTGTGGACAGTATTATGTTATCAATAATAGTACTATGTTATCAATAAAATTGCTAATCAACATAGAAATAAAAAGGCTCATTATTAGTAGGAGGCTACATGTGCAAAGTATACTGAAACATGGACATACACACATTAGCAAATAAAGCAGCTACATGTGGAAAATGCACTTAAACATGGACATGTACATGGTGAACACACATTAGCATATAAAACAACTACATGTGCAGAGGGCACTAACGGCATAAACCTATACTTTGTGCAAAGTAGACAAACATTAGTATATAAAACAATTACATGTGCAAAGTGCACCAATGAATAAAAATACATCTTACCTAAAGACATAGTCGCTAGAGCAAAAACATGATGTGTGTATGCTTGGGACATGTGCAGTATTTATGAGCAGTGACAGGAAGTGGACCGAATCATTGGCAACTATTTCTACGCATGTCAATAAAGCTTATGTATTATTGTGCATAAACAATTCTGGAGAGTGCCTTAATCTCTGCAACCCATGTAGTTACCTTTTGGTTACTCTCTCTCTCGCTCTATATATATATATATATATATATATATATATATACACAATATCAGGTCAAGGGTTGCTGTATCCTGGGGTAAACTGTAGCACTTCTCGTGCAGCAGCCACTTAATAGCACATCAGTCTAGTGCCTTGCTACAAGTAACAAAGCTTAAAAATAAATCCTAGCCTGTCTGGATCTAACTATACATGAGTCACCCTCTCTGAAAGTGCATGATTTTAGAAGTGGAGTTATTGCTCATAGCAACCAATCAGATTATAACTATTATCTTCTAAAAGGTGCTGGATAAATGAAAAGTAGAATCTTATTGGTTGCTATAGGCAACAACACTTCTTCTAAAAACCCCATACTTGGGTAAATATACTCCTCAGGGTGAGAGACCCTCTCAACAGGTCTGTCAGCCTGCTGCCCAGCAAGAAGTGAGACAGACTACCCAGAGAAAGGGACACTCCTTTTATCAACCGCTCACAGGTGGTCTGGCAATCAAGTCTACTCATAACCTGGATAATTGCCAAACAAAAGTTTAGAACCTGTGACATATATACCTCTTATCAACAACTTCCCCATTTATTTTGTCACACTATCTATCTAGATAGATAGATAGAAAGATATTTCTGATCCCTCTTCTTTGCCTTTGAAGGCAATAAGGTATAGTGGGGCGGATGCTTGACTAAGTTGGTGGTGAAGCAAAAAACAAAACAAAAAAACAAGTAACTTTGTAAAGCAAGGGATAAAAATAAATATATATATATTTTTGCATTTATGGTAGATGCTGCCTTATTATGCATGTAGCCCATACATGCTGAGCTTTTACACTGCAATTTAGGTTTAAGTTCTGACACGCCCCTCTAAAATGTAAATCTATCTGCACAGTTTAAATCTGCCCCACCAAGAGGGCAGCATGGGTTTCCCAAGTTGCAAAGTTACAGTACTTGCTTTTATTTTTGCTTTGCACTCAACTGAGAATCAGCCCAAATAATTGTCTAAACATTTATTATAACATCAATTGTAATGCATTAGCTTATAATGTATTACTCACAATACACACATTTCATCATAATTATACACTATGGGGCAGATTTTGAGTTGAATGCAGATGTTGCTGCATATTTTAAGTAGTTGCACCTGCATCTTTACGCTAGCGATTCCCTAGTGTACATCCATGTATCTGAATGTGTAAGTACTGAGATGGTCACTGTCAGCACCCTTAGACGCTGTAATACTGACTTTAGATACACCATCAATCGCACCATAGACACACTTTCCCTATGGAAGGTGCAGTTTCTATGTCTGGTATGGCCCCCTATGTGAGTGGCTGAAGGTCTATGTATGCAACTGCTTTCAGCTCACAACATGCCTGCAAAACTTCCGTAAAAAGCAACATCTCTGTGCATCTTTTTAGTAACCCCCCTATTCAGGAGCATTTTAACAGAGGAGAGGGCTCATGTGTAACATCCATGTGGGCTCCCTCAACTGGCAGTGCAGTAGATCCTGGTTTAATGCCAGAATCTAGTGTGCCTGCACGGGTCTCTGGGAAAATGGCACCAGTGCCTTATTACCTGGGACAGCTTTACTAAACATGTGCAAGTCACCGGGAAAATGGTCACTGCCATTGTCCCTGTGATTTTTCCTGCTCTACAGTGCCAGGTAAATTTTCTACTGCTAGGTCTCCATTATAGTATAATGGGGTAGATGGATGTAATAAGCCCAGAAGCAGTACCAGCGCACGTTATGTGTGCTGATACTGCTTCTCCCCGATGTGTGATCGGGGGTCTGGGCGGTAAATGACAGGGGCGCTATGCGCCCCTGTCATTATCGGCACAGCTATCTACAAGATAGCCTGAGCTATGTACGAACAATCATACCGCATGACCATTTGGCTGGCTGTGGCTGTCGTTATCGACAGCTACAGCCTGGCACTAGCCTATGCCCACAGCAGGGACAGCGACATCCCTGCTGCGGCATCTGCCGGCTCCAGAATGCACTAGGGGATCTCGCGATATTTGCAAGATCCCGCGCATGCTCATTGGAGCCAGCTGGGACAGAGACACAGCGCATCAGCACTAGGCTGATGCGCTGTGGTCTCTAGCGGGTAGCGCCAGAGGGGGGAGTTAACGCTCCCCCTCTCCGACTGATGAGATGTTTTTACATCTCATCGGTAGTGCTTCCTGTTTCACTTCGGTAAAGAGGCGAAGCGGGAAGTGGTATAGAGGCACGTTAAGTGCCGCTATCATACATCTATCCCAATGTGTTTCTTACACCTACTTGGGATTTTGAGCAAAGCAGATTTATCTGCACAGTGTAACAAATAGATTTCCATATCTGAAGAACAAGGTAGTGACCAACAAAATGCATTATATTTATGGAAATAAATTATTAATGTCTACTCAGTTACTTATTAAAAACCAAGCACCCAAATGTGAGTTTTCAAATGCAAACTAAATCCAAACAGCAAATCACAAGACTCAGACCAGTGCATGTAAATGGAAATGGAGTAACAGGCTAGAAATCTTTACATTTACAGCAAGGTAGACAAAGCTCATAAGGAAAAGTGGTACACAATAGAATTGTCCTTGGGCCCTCTCCTTATGTTGTATACAAAAAGCACCTGCACCGTTTAACAAACCATGCACTTTAGGGACAGGGACTGAGGTTGAAGTGCTTGGCTTGTTTGGACCCCTACAAATAATAATGTTTTGGTGGATTAGTTAATTAGCTACCAATGGGCTTAAAGCTCAGTGATAATAATCCTCAATGTTGAAGATGTCATCATCCTCACCATCACACTCAACAATGTTGTTAATATCATCATTACACAATATTAGCTCAATCCAACATTACAGTCTCTGTAATTGGTCAGCAAAGCTATTCCTCATATAATTTGTAGTTCATTATGATGAACATCAGATTTTTCACATTTCTTTGGAAGTAGCCTCCTACGCCGCATCACTTACTCTTATCGAGTTCACGTTGGAGGTTGGGAAGATTAAGTACTCCATAGCTACAGTATGTCTAAGGGGCTTCAAATTGCCCTTTTTCTTCGTAGTTTTAAAAGGAACTGTGTGACATGCTAATTTGTACATTCTCATTAAAGTAATCCTCCTCCATTATTTAGATGTTTACTGTATCAGATGGAGACATGGTAGAGGTGTTAATATACTGTATGTGGGCATTTGTTTAAAGACTGACCAGGTGTCATAATGATTCACTCTCATTTGCTGAGTTGACTCATCACCAATATCATTATCATCATCATCATCATCATCATCATCATCATCATCATCATCATCATCTTCCACATGGATTGAATTAGATAGTGGAACTAAATAATATATATTCAGAAGAGTTTTTTTGTATATACAGTATATTTTATATACTTTATTATGGTTATAAGTGGATTGGTATTTTATAATGAATAATAAAATGATGACAACATGATATATTGGGATTCTTGTATAGCTAGCCTTTTTATATGTTGTATTGTTGTATTTTATGGCTTCAAATATAAGGGATACGTTTATTGTATATAGTACTGTTAATATAAGTCTGTACACTGAGTATATATACAGAAAGGAAAATGAAATCCCTGCCACATTTGCACAGTAGAATGCAAGTGTGAGTGAAACATAGTGCCCAGAATGCACCTGTGCATAATAGAATCTATATTTTGAAAGTGAGGTCTGAACCATATAGTGGAACACACATGTGCTGTACAAATCAAATTATTTCTGGCAAAAACCTGGTATAAGAGAGATTAACTGAGCAGTATTACTTCTGAGGAAGTGGCTGATTAGCAAAGAAGGTGGTGAAATATGGTAATTAAGCTGCAACTGGTCAGTTTATTTGGACAACAGTGTGACCATAAGCTAGCACTGATTTGGGATACCTGTTTGGAAACCGGGAGAAGGGCTGGACACAAGATATCCTTCTGTTAGGGTGCATTATAGGAACACCAGCACCCACAAGGTAAGAGACTGATGTACACCAATAACTTACATTTTGCATGGATACCTTTGAACATCTGTAATATTGGTGATAGCTCACACATGTGACTTGGTTAAGCCTACCAAGATGGACTTGCTTATGATGCATTAACCCTGTGCAATACATTGGGACTGACAATTAGATGTTTCTGATGGCTTACTGATTGCTGGGGAGGACTCATGTAATTAATTAATTGCCACTGTTACTAACCAACAACTAACATTGTAGCTTTTAAAACTGTAGCTGTTTGGATTTATCAAAGTGGTTGGCGCTAAAAATTTTGTGTATATTAATTAGCTATAATTAGGGGTGAGCGGGTTCAGAATTCTGAAATCCGAACCCCCCCGAGCCCCCCCGATCCGAGGCCGTTTCGAGTCAGGCTCGACTTTACCCACCTGACTCGGATCTGAAATCGACGCAAAACGTCATCATCCCGCCTTCCGGGTCTCGCGGGTTTTAGATTCTATATAAGGTACCCACGTCTGCACCATTTTCTCACTTGGCTGTGGACAGTGAAGAGGGAGAGTGGGAGTTAAAGCTGGCTGGGCTGTGTAGTGTAGTGTAGTGTTGTGCTGTGCTGCGCTGTGCTGCTGTTGTCCATAGGGGCTGTGTCCACTCCTCCAAAGTCCATAGGGGCTGGCTGTGTTGTGCTGTGCTGCTGTTGTCCATAGGGGCTGTGTCCACTCCTCCAAAGTCCATATGGGCTGGCAGGACTGTGTTGTGCAGTCAGTTGTCCATAGGGGCTGTGTCCACTCCAAAGTCCTGTGCAGTGTCCCAGTCCTAAAGGGGTGCTGTAGTGTTGTCCAGGGGGTGCTCTGTCCATCAGGGGTGCTCCCTCCAAGTGCAAAAAAATAAATATTTTTTCTGTGTTTGTGAATTGTGTGCGCAGTAGCCGCACGTGCATCAACAAAGTAGTGCCAAGCGTGCGCCTGTGTCATAAGTAAAGGGCCAGCTGGCTTGACCGTTAAAGGGTGCTGTAACCACCAAAGGGCACTCCAAACAAAATAAAAAAATATTTTCTGTGTTTGTGAATTGTGTGCACTGTGGCTGTACGTGCATCAACAAAGTAGCAGCGCCAAGCGTGCGCCTGTGTACCATAAGTAAAGGGCCAGCTGGCTTGTCTGTAAAGGGTGCTGTAACCCCCAAAGTTCACTCCTAACAAATTAAAAAAATATTTTCTGTGTTTGTGAATTGTGTGCACTGTGGCTGCACGTGCATCAAAAAATGAGCAGCGCCATGGGTGCGCCTGTGTCCCATAAGTAAAGGACCGGCTGGATTGTTGGTTAAAGGGTGCTGTACCTCCCAAAGGGCACTCCAAACAAAATAAAAAAATATTTTCTGTGTTTGTGAATTGTGTGCACTGTGGCTGCACGTGCATTAACAAAGGAGCAGCAACAAGCATGCGCCTGTGTCCCATAGGTAAAGGGCCGGCTGGCTTGACCGTTAAAGGGTGCCGTAACCCCCAAAGTGCACTCAAAAAAAAAAATATATATATTTTTTGTGTTTGTGAATTGTGTGCACTGTAGCCGCACGAGCATCAACAAACTAGCGGCAAGCGTGCGCCTGTTTCATAGGTAAAGGGCTGTCTGGCTTGACCGTTAAAGGGTGCTTTAACCCCCAAAGTGCACTCTGAACAAAATAAGAAAATATTTTCTGTGTTTGTGAATTGTGTGCACTGTGGCTGCACGTTCATCAACAAAGGAGCAGTGCCAAGCGTGCGCCTGTGTCCCATAAGTAAAGGGCCAGCTGGATTGTCCATTAAAGGGTGCTGTAACCCCCAAAGGGCACTCCAAACAAAATAAAAAAATATTTACTATGTTTGTGAATTGTGTGCACTGTGGCTGCACGTGCATAAACAAAGGAGCAGTGCCAAGCAGTGCGCCTGTGTCCCATAAGTAAAGGGCCGGATGATTTGTCCGTTAAAGGGTGGTGTAACCCCCAAAGTGCACTCCAACAAAATTAAAATATTTTCTTCTGTGTTTGTGAATTGTCTGCACTGTACGTACATCCTCAAAGCATCAGTGCCAAGCATGCATCTGTCGGTTAAAGGGTGGTGTAACCCTCAAATTGCGCTCCACAAAGAATAAAAAATTCTTCTTTTTTTTCTGTCTTTGTGAATTGTGTGCACTGTAGCTGCACGTGCATCAACAAAGGAGCAGCGCCAAGCGTGCGCCTGTGTCCCATAATTAAAAAGCCGGCTGGCTCATTTCTTAAAGGGTGGTGTAACCCACAAAGTGCACTAGTCTCCAACAAAAATAAAAAAATATTTTCTGTGTTTGTGTGCGCCTTAGCCGCACGTATATATCAATATAACATAAATGGAGGACCAAACTTTCTCCGATAAAAATGAAATAGGGAAAGATCAAGAACCACTTCCTCCTAGTGCTGAAGCTGCTGCCACTAGTCATGACATAGACGATAACATACCATCAACGTCGTCTGCCAAGACCGATGCCCAATGTCATAGTAGAGGGTACATACAATCCCAAATTACAAAGTTCAGGAAAATGACCTTAAAAAAAAACATTTAAATCATCTGAAGAGAAATGTAAACTTGCCAATATGCCATTTACGACACGGAGTGGCAAGGAACGGCTAAGGTCTTTCCCTATGTTCAGTGGTTCAGCTTCACATGACGATGGAAGCCCTCCTCCCGCTAAAAAAAATCAAATGAGTTAATCTGGCAAAAGCACAGCGAAGAACTGTGCATTCTAAGAAGATATCACAAATCCCCAAGGAGAGTCCAAGTGTGGTGGCGGTTGCGATGCCTGACCTTTCCAGCACTGGATGGGAAGAGGTGGCTCTTTCCACCATTTGCACGCCCCCTGCAAGTGCTAGCACCCACAGTCCACTTGCTGATATGCAAATTGAAGATGTCACTGTTGAAGTACAACAGGATGAGGATACTGTGTAGCTGGCGCTGAGGAGGAAGATGGCAAGGAGGATTCTGATGGTGATGTGGTTTGTTTAAATCAGGCTCCGGGGGAGACAGTTGTTGTGTGTGGGATGAAAAAGCCCATCATGTTCATGCCTGGGCAGAAGACCAAACATTCCACCTCTTTGGTCTGGCAATATATCTATCCAAATCCTGACAACAACTGTCTTGCCATATGTACCATATGTAAAGGTGAAATAAGTAGGGGTAGGGACGTTAACCATTTAGGAACATCCTCCCTTATACGGCACCTGCAGTGCGTTCATAAAAAGTTGCTGTCAAGTTCAGAAACTTTGGCTAAGACCGTAAGCAGTCCAGGGACACCTAAATCCTGTTGTCCTGTTGTATCCAAGCACCTGCAAACCACACCGTCAACTCCCTCCTCGTCAATTTCCTCCTTAGTTAAGATCAGAAGTAGTCCTGCAGGCCATGTCACTGGCATGACTGACTCTCCTATCCAGGATTCCTCCGGAGGATCCTGCATTGCTATGCCTACTGCTGCCGCTGCTGCTGTTGCTGCTGCTGGGAGTCATTCATCATCCCAGAGAGGAAGTAGGAACACCACTACTTTTACTAAACAATTGACCCTCCAACAGTCCTTAGCGAGGAGGAAGAAGTACGACAGTAGTCATCCTGAAGCAAAACTTATAACTGAGGCCTTGACTGCTATGTTGGTGTTAGACGTGCATCCGGTATCCACCATTAGTGCAGTGGGATTTAGACAATTGATGGAGGTATGGTGTCTCCGGTTCCAAATCCCATCTAGATTCCACTTCACTAGGCAGGCAATACCGAGACTGTACAGAAACATCAGAAAAAGTGTCCTCAGTGTCCTGAAAAATGCGGTTGTACCCAATGTCCACTTAACC
This sequence comes from Taudactylus pleione, assembly GCA_031769625.1. Classification (NCBI taxonomy): domain Eukaryota; kingdom Metazoa; phylum Chordata; class Amphibia; order Anura; family Myobatrachidae; genus Taudactylus; species Taudactylus pleione. The sequence continues at coordinate 1,410,721 of JAUIMM010000307.1, forward strand.
ACGAACATGTGGGCAAGTGGAACAGGGCAGACTAAGGACTATTTTACTGTGACAGCCCACTGGGTAGATGTATCACCTTATGCAGCAACAACAGCAGCGTCACCAGTAGCAGCATCTCAGAAATGCCAGCTCATTCCAAGGCAGGCTACGCTGTGTATCACCGGTTTCTGTAAGAGGCACACCGCCGACAACCTCTTAGAGAAACTGAGGGAAATCATTGTCCAGTGGCTTACCCCACTTAGACTCTCCTGGGGTTTTGTGATATCTGACACTGTCACCAATATTGTGCGGGCATTACATCTGGGCAAATTCCAGCACGTCCCATGTTTTGCTCACACAATAAACTTGGTGGTGCAGAATTTTCTGAAAAGCGACGGGCGTGCAGGAGACGCTTTGGGTGGCCCGAAAAATTTCTGGCCACTTTCGCCATTCAGCGACTGCATGCCGAAGACTGGAGCGCCAGCAAACACTCTTGAACCTGCCCCGCCATCACCTGAAGCAAGAGGTTGTGATGCGGTGGAACTCAACCCTCTTTATGCTTCAGAGGATGGAGGAGCAGCAAAAGGCCATTCAAGCCTATACATCCACCTATGACATAGGCAAAGGAGGGGGTATGCACCTGACTCAAGCGCAGTGGAGAATGATTTCCGTGTTGTGCAAGGTTCTCCAGCCCTTCAAACTTGCCACACGTGAAGTCAGTTCAGACACTGCCAGCTTGAGTCAGGTCATTCCCCTCATCAGGCTTTTGCAGAAACAGCTGGAGAAAGTGAAGGAGGAGCTAAGATGGAGTGATTCCGCTCGGCATGTGGGACATGTGGATGAAACCCTTCATTCGCTTTGCCAGGATTCCAGGGTGGTCAATCTGTTGAAATCAGACCACTACATTTTGGCCACCGTGCTCGATCCTAGGTTTAAAGCGTATGTGGTATCTCTCTTTCTGGACGACACAAGCCTGCAGAGGTGCAAAGACCTGCTGGTGAAAACACTGTCAGCTGAAGCGGAACGTGACACATCAACAGCTCCTTCTTCATTTTCTCGGTGCAACTGGGGCTGCCAGGAAAAAACTTAGGTATCCAAAGCAACCCACTGGCGGTGATGCGGGGAAGGCAGGACCAAGTTTGGACATCTGGTCCGGACTGAAGGACCTGGCAACAATTTCTGACATGTCTACTGTCACTGCATATGATACTGTCACCATTGACAGAATGGTGGAGGATTACATCGGAGACAGCATCCAAGTAGGCATGGCAGACAGTCTGTACCTGTACTGGCAGGAAAAACAGGCAATTTGGAGGCCCCTGTCCAAACTGGCTCTATTTTACCTTAGTTGCCCCCCCTCCAGTGTGTACTCTGAAAGAGTGTTTAGTGTAGCCGGGAACCTTGTCAGCGAAAGGCGTAGGAGGTTGCTTCCACAAAATGTGGAGAAGATGATGTTCATAAAAATAAATTATCAACTCTTCCAGGGAGACCAGCCTCCAGAACGTACAGAGGGACCTTTGGTGGTGGATTCCACCGGGGACGAGTTAATACTCTGTGAGGATGAGGATGTACACAACACTGAAGAAGGTGAGGAATCAGTGGATGAGGAGGATGAGGACGACATCTTGCCTCCGTAGAGCCAGTTTGTGCAGGGACAGATTAATTGCCAGCTTGTTTTGTGGGGGCCCAAACGAACCAATCATTTCAGCCACAGTCGTGTGGAAGACCCTGGCGCTGAAATGATTGGTTTGTTAAAGTGTGCATGTCCTGTTTATACAACATAAGGGTGGATGGGAGGGCCCAAGGACCATTCCATCTTGCACCTATTTTTTTACTTTGCATTATGTACTGTTTGGGGCCTAGTTTTTGAAACTGCCATCCTGTCTGCCACTGCAGTGTCACTCCTAGATGTTCCACGTGTTTGTGCCGCCCACTCGTATCTCTTAGCATAGTCATCCAGCTACCTCGGTGCAACCTTTTGGACATAAAAACACTATTGTGAGGTGTGAGGTGTTCAGAATAGACTGGAAGTGAGTGGAAATTAACGTTATTGAGGTTAATAATAGCATAGGAGCAGAAAAACCCACAAATTCTGTGATTTTAGCTGTTTTTATGCTTTTTTTAAAAAAAATACAGATCCAAAACACAAAACCCAGAGCCCAAAACACGGAAGGGTGGTTTTGGCAAAACCAATCCAGATCCAAAACACGAAGAAAGATCCAGATCCAAAACCAAAACACAAAACACGAAAAGTGGCCGGTGCACACCCCTAGCTATAATATTATTTATATTAATTATTTACAACTGGTCAAAAGTGAATTATGGCCCTCATTCAGACCCACTCGCAAGCGGGCGCACGTACGTTAGGCGTACGTACAAAAATATTTAAATTCAATGGCTCGCTCGCATTTTCGTTCGCATCTAAAATTCCTCCCAAAACTCTGACGACCCCTCCTCTAACTAACGAGCGTACAAAATAGCGAGCGTACATCCCCGAAATGGCTTGAAAGGAACGCACGCACAAGTATAAACAGGAAGTGGCCTTGTCAGATGTCGATTACCTGCTCCTTTATTCTGCCTACCTCCATCAATCGTATCATGCCAATCAATGTATCAATTAGCTTAATTGTTTGTTTTTTTCAACACAATGCAAGAAACTTTACTCTTGTCCGTGTTTGTGTTTACCCGCAGAATACGTACGGATGAAACATTCGCTTTTATTGTTCAAAAAACATGTGAACCACAATTAAACAATTGTACTATTGCTGTGGATCCCCGCATATTTCCCTGGGTTCATTTCTTTATTTAAATTTGCTTACGCATGTCACTGCATCAAGCCTATCATAACTCTCCAGAGATTTCTGGCCCTGTCGAACACATGACTCATACACTAACCAATAAAATAGCTCCTGTTAATTTCCAAAATACATTAGCCAATCAGAAAATTTTTACACACTTTATCAAAAATGATTTTTAAGAAAAACACCATTGCCATCATGAGAGCCTCCGCATTCACCAGGCGTGAGCTGCTGGTGCTTACGGAGGTCATGGATCGCCGGATCACCAGCCAGCCTCAACCCATGACCAACCTGCAGAAGCGCTCCGCGTATGCGGAGGTACGGTCCCGCCTGCGGTCCTTCGGCTCACGCCGCAACATCGGGCAGCTGGAGCGCAGGTGGTCCGACCTGCAACGGCGAACGCCCCGCTTGCTGGCATGCTTTCGCATGCAGATCCTGGCAAGTAAGTGTTATGTATTGTGGTTTTAATGTTTGTGTTTGTGGGGCAAACTGCGTGTGCATGTTTTCCTGTCTGTTCTATTTATTATTTGTACTCCTATCTGCGTGTGCATGTTTTCCTGTCTGTTCTATTTATTATTTGTACTCCTATCTGCGTGTGCATGTTTTCCTGTCTGTTCTATTTATTATTTGTACTCCTATCTGCGTGTGCATGTTTTCCTGTCTGTTCTATTTATTATTTGTACTCCTATCTGCGTGTGCATGTTTTCCTGTCTGTTCTATTTATTATTTGTACTCCTATCTGCGTGTGCATGTTTTCCTGTCTGTTCTATTTATTATTTGTACTCATATCTGCGTGTGCATGTTTTCCTGTCTGTTCTATTTATTATTTGTACTCATAGCTGCGTGTGCATGTTTCCCCTCTATTTCTGATTTATTAATTCTACTGCTATTTGTTTTTTTTTTTTTTTTTTTTTAGTTTGGTTGCCCGGATTTGTCCATAAACTAAACGCAATTTCTTTGACATATTTTAGGGGGACAGCCAAGACTCCGCCATCACCGTCCGTCCAGACGGCGTTCCCGCGCCCACTATCCCCAACCCCCAGCCAACACTCCACCCCAAATCTTTCCCCTATTCCCCACTCCTCCCCATCCTTCCCAGACCCTCTCCCGGAAATGTCGGGCCTCCTTCCCCTCCGTCCCACTTCCCCCTCTCCTCCACCCACCCCTCTTCCAATTACCCCCTCCCCGGAGTCCATCATAACTCCGCCCCATTCTTTGGGTAATGACGGATCCTCCGAGGAGGATCATGGAGGTTTGCCCGGAGCTCCCGTTGTGTCTCCCGGTATGTTTTTTTTATTTTTTTTATAAAGCACAAACTGTTTGTATGTAATCATGTGTCGTGCCTTTCTTCGTGTTTTTGTGGCTTGACTTTTGGTGATTGTGAAGGTTTGCCTTTACCTCTTCCTGGTGATTTAAACATACACATATCATACCTGTGGGAATTTGTACCTAGGCCTTGTATTTTTGCCAGCCAACCCTTTTTATTTTTGTTTTTGGGTTTAGGAGTGATTTGGTTGTTTTTTTTTTTTTGTCTGTGGATTCCCTATTGTTGTATTAACCCACACACTTTTCTCACCCACAGAGGAACAGAGGCGGCGGCAAGAGGTGGCGGATGTTGTGGGGCAGATGCGCCAACATGTTATTGGCATTCTGGTGGCCCTCGACCGGCTGTCTGGCCTCCTTCGGCATTAGTTTTTTTATTTTTGTTCTATTTTCCAATTAAATTTATTAAGACAAATATACGTTGTGGCTCATTTTTAAAAACCAAAACCAAGATAGTTTAGCCTGACATAAGTAGACTGTTCCTGCAAGGATTTCCCTTTTTTAAAAGTTAGATTGTGTTTTGTCTTTGTATGTCAAACAGACACAAGAAACACATAACAGTAACAATGTCATTTCCCTTTTTGGGTGTAGTGTCAATTACATATTTCTACATTTTCCAGGTTCCTACTTGGTGCGCAAGCTGCTTAGGCCAATCTTACAAATCCCAAGGTTGGGCCAGGCTTCCTTTTGGTGTGGATTGGGAAGCTGAAAACATATTTCAGTTTAGCTCAACTGGCGTCAGTACTGGTTTACCCCTTAGTCAAATGTAACTTGGGTTAACCTGGTTACACTTGCTGTTAACGTTCCAAAAAAGGAAGACCATTTCACTCTTCAAACATTTATTCACAACATAACAGAGAAAACAAAGTGGTCACTCCCAAAAAAAATACACAGTGATAAATTCAAATACAACACATACCAAGAAATAATTAAATAAAAACACAAAATCAAGAACTGGTTGACGAAGGACCATGCCAACATGATTCCACAAACATGGCGTTGCGATATGGGTTCCAGAATATATGCCCAAAAGGACCAGATCCAGGTTTGGTAAGGGTAGCAGGAAGTAGTGAGCGTTGGAGTGCCAAAGATTATGTGAACAAACAGAAGATTGTGAGAAAAATAAAAATAAATTAGATGTTCGCCAAAAAACACAAACACATTAGGTATAAACACTGGAGTTTTGTTCAAACTTACCTAAAAAATCTGGCCACCACATCATCGCGTATGGCCCCCCCACATACTGACCTTCGACCAACCTCGGGGGGGCCATCCTCAGGTAAGGCATCCTCTGGCTGCATTGGGACACCACTCCTTATGGCAATGTTGTGAAATATCCCACACAGGACCACAATTTTCGACACCATATCCGGCACATACATGAGCTCGCCACCAGAGCGGTGGAGGCATCTGAATCGGCCTTTTAAAAGGCCGATACAGCGCTCCACCACTTGCCTGGTGGCTGTAAGTGCGGAATTATACGTACTTTGTGGCCCTGGTGTGGGAGCCAAATAAGGAGTGAGCAGCCAGGACATGCAAGGGTATCCACTGTCTCCTGTGAACAAAAATAGACCACATCAGGAACACTGTGTATCAAGCTTAACATTGTTATGTACTAAAGGTCTCCACTTACCCAGAAGCCACGCATCACCAGCTTGTAGGTTGGTTAATTTCTGCCATATCCCTGATTGCCGGATGACGAAGGAGTCATGAGCACTTCCGGGTAATTTAGCATTCAGGGACAGGATCTGGAGGGAGGCATCACATACCACCATTACATTCAGGGAGTGATAGTGTTTCCTGTTTCTAAATATTGCCTCCAGCCGTGCTGGAGGCTGAAGTGGTATGTGAGTACCATCCACAACCCCTATGATGTGTGGGAAGCCAGCTATTTGGTAAAAATTGGCCTTGGCCACACTAAGGGCACCCATATCCAAAGGCATTTGAATAAAATGATGGAGGTGCTTGAAAAGTGCCTCCATCACTGCCCTCAGGATCCGGGAAAAGGAGGATTGGGAGATGCCCGCCACTATTCCCACCATTGTTTGAAACGATCCTGAGGCACAGAAATGTAACACCGCCATAAATTGCGTCAGTGGTGGTATTGCTGTTGGACTGTCAATTTGCCGCTCAAGATCACTTTCTATTAATGAGAGAGTGTCTATGATGATTTTGGGAGGTAGACGGTAGCGTCTTAAAACCTCATCATCGGGCATTCCAAAAAGGGTGACACGTGTTCGAAATATCTGGGGCCTTGCATGCCTACGATGCCTGCGCCTGGGACGAGTTTGAGGTTGGTCGTCTTCCGGGAGCAGGGCCAGAACAATTCGCCCCAGATCTACCTGAAATTCAAAGTTTACAATGTAAGGCTTTTGACCCACCCCAAAAGTAAGAAAAAACAACTTAGCTTTCTGATACAATCCATAGCTGCTTACATGCCGGGGTATTGTCATGATACGTATAAACTGTAAAAAAGCCAACAATGAGACTTCAAAAATTTAGAGGGTATTTTTTTTTAATTCAAATTGTTGCAAGCCAACACAGAAAATAGCGGAAACACACATTTGGCCATCGATGAAAACGACATTGCACACCGTACGTCAAATAGGGTTCAAATGGACCCAAAAAATGGAAAAGGGAAAAGCAAAACTGGATTACATGATGAATAAGCCGCCAAAAATGCGTAAATAATTTCGCAAATGCAAGTCACTACACCAACAGTCAAAAATGCGGTAATTAATTCGCAAATGCAAGTCACTACACCAACAGTCAAAAATGCGGTAATTAATTCGCAAATGCAAGTCACTACACCAACAGTCAAAAATGCGTAAATTATTTCTCAAATGCAAGTCACTACGCCAACAGTCAAAAATGCGGTAATTAATTCGCAAATGCAAGTCACTACACCAACAGTCAAAAATGCGTAAATAATTTCGCAAATGCAAGTCACTACACCAACAGTCAAAAATGCGGTAATTAATTCGCAAATGCAAGACAAAAAATGGACTTACCCAACTCGAATATATAAGATTTCCCAAAAAAACTTCTTTGGGTCCGAAAACAAAAAAAAACTAAAAAAGATGAAATGAGTGTTAAAAAAATTAACTAACCACAAAACAGAAGAAGACACCAATTGGCCACAAATTTGACTGCACAAAACTTACCAAATCAGGAAAGGATGTGGAAAAAAGGAAAAAAATGCGAACGGAAAAACAAAAGAACTGTAGCAAAAACAAACAAAAAACCAACTCTGCCAAATCCTCCAACCGCAAACAACCAAATCCAAACAACTTAACCGACAACACTCCAACAACCCCACCTCGACTCCACACACACCAAGCCATAAATAGTGTTTATTTTCCCGCACAAATTAAGGATGAATCATAGGGACGCACAATCAATGATGCGGCCGCAAACAAAGGACGCATGTATAAATACGTCACGAAATCACATTGAATTTCTGGTTTTTTTCATTCTGGAAGCAGAAACATGGCTTCAGACCAGGGAAACAATGGCCAAAAATCCGGCGGTAAGGCCTTCATGCATTTTGTCTCCATGATTATTTTCAAACAAATATATTGGTCAAGTTGTGAAGTGGCTAAATCGGAATATTTACCCAAATAGGTGAGGAGGATGACATGGAAGAGACTGCTGGCCCCAGTCAACCCGCCAAAGCTGCCAAAAAAAAAAGGCAGCCACATTTCACAAGCAAGGAGATGGAGGTTTTGATCCAGAAGTGCGTTGACATCCTGCCCCAGGCAGCCAGGAATATGAGCCAAAGCCAGAAGTGGAGAATGTGGGAGGAGGTCGCCGTTGCTGTCAATAGGGTGGGTGATTATGTCCGTCTAGCCCGGGATGTCAAACGGCGGTAAGTAAACACTTTCCCATCCTATAAACAAACCCCATTGTAAAAAAAAGGATAATGGTTCCAAATTCATTCCACAGATGGGCAGACTTCAAATATCGTCTCAAACAAAAACTTGCCGACAGGGCTAGGCATGCAAGGGGGACAGGTGGGGGTCCCACCCCTGTGTCATTGGAGTTGACAGACTTAGAAGAGATGGCACAGGGGTGTGTGCAGGCTGTGGAGGTGTTTGGCGTGTCCAACATGGATACGGACATGCCAGACTTTGCGGCTCCTCATGTTGGCCAAGGTAAGTCTTGTGATGTCACCAACTCTGAAATGCTATTGTGCCAATATGTAGATTCTAATGTGAGTCTTTTCTACAATTTCCTAACAGAGACAGAGGCGGATGAGTCTGCTCCAGAGGGGAGCCTTGGCCGCAGAATTTCTGCTGGCTCTGCAGGGGAGGAACCAGTACATCCGGCTGAGGACCCTGCAGAAGCCAGTCCAGGGCGTGCCCCCTCGCAGGCAGTGGGCCTCCTCACAGAACTCAATTTTAAATCGGATTGCCATACGGAGATTCTGCAGAGGATGGATGCCAGTCTGATACGGGTGGCTGAGGCCCTGGAGCAAAATGCTGCAGCCAACGTGACCATTGCTCAGGCCCTGGCGGAAAATACCAGGGCCAACATCCGCATCGCCGATGCCCTGGAGCAGCTCGTTCGCCAGCACATGGTGGAGCCGACCTCCCTTCCTGCCGGAACATCCGGATCCTCCACCTCTGGCACTACATCAGCCAATCCTCCAAATGTGCCTAGCCCTGTGCCTAGTCCAGAGGCCACAACATCTGCCTCTGGACAGGCCAGCCCGATGGCATCCCGGACCCGGTCTGGCGCCCACCCTCACCCAGCCAAACGGGCGAGAAAACGGTGACAGCAATGGCGTCTTTTCCCAGACTCCTTCTGTGCTTGGCTCATATTCCTTTCTGGTCAAAACTTCCCTCTCCTTTCTTGTGAAATGTTTTTAAATTTTGTATTTACGCTTATGTTAGCAGTTATGTTTTTTTTTTTTTTGGATCAAATATCTTGGCCACAAAAAAAGGCAACCAAATATTAGGCCAATTTGTTTGTGTTTAAACAATAAATTAAAATAAAAAACTGACATTGTATTGTGACATTATTGTACAAATGGGTTACATTTAATCCTGGCCCTAAAGGCAAAAACTGACCCTCTTAAAAAAAAAAAAAGGCCTCTTTAAGGAACGTTTCAAAAATCACATAGCGATGCAAATTCCACAGTAAACCAAAAAAAAGGGGAGCTAATTAAAAGATGATGACATTATTGTTACAATAGGCCATAACCAACAAATTGTGGCCAAAATAAAACCCCAAAAATGTACGCTAATTGATTGTGTAATCATGACATTAGCAGGTATGATTTCCACCTGCGTACGCTTTTGTGCTATCCCAATAAACTGCTTTCCAAACACATACCAAGCCGGATTTCAATCCAACACTAATTACTTTACTGACCAGCCGCGATTAATCGCTGCACCATCGTGGAGTCCCGGGACGGAGGAGAAGGCCATCGCCAATGTGGTCGAGTAATCCTGACCCTAAGCTGTGCGAGCATTTTGAAGGGAAAGCGGATGTTTCAGTGACGTATGAGACGGTCCGAACACATTTGACGTTCGCATCTGCTAATGTATGTACGCCCCAAAAACGCCTCGCCACGCCTGCGTTTTTTCATCTCCACCCCCGTCAACACCCAAAAACGCCCTGTTCTGTCAATCACATTTGACATGTCACTTCCTGTACGCTATTTTAGGAACGAGAGAAAAAAAGCTCGCAATCTTCCGTACGCACATGCGCAGTGTAACACCGACGCATGCGCGGTTAGTCAACATCGGAACGCAACGAGCGTACTGTTGTTAACGTGCGGCTCTGAATGAGGGCCAATGTACATTAAATTGGTCTGTTGATATTAAGTTAATTTGAAGCCATAAGGAGGTATAGATCTATATTATTGTTGTGTTTGTAGTTTATGCAAACAACAGAGGAATATTATTGTTGGTAATATTTTATATACTGTATTTGTTGCTTTTCACTGGCCATGTATTTTTTTTGTAAATATTATTGATATTATTTTTAATAATAAATTTAGTATTGTCTTACCGATGGTGCTTAAATTTTTTTTTAAAAAGGTAATTTTTTCCTGGCAGTAGCATTTGTAGGAGAAACTGCTTGTCCACATATTTGTAGATAAGTGGATAGTCGGGACAGTACATTGGCATTTTTATTTTTTAGCATGGGTGCATGACTTCAATTAATTGGGTAAAACCAGATGCATTGATGGTGGATATTGGATGCAGAAGTAATGCTAACATAGCCATCATGGCTTCAGTGATCCTTTGTGCAACAGGATAGTAGCTGTCATACTTGGTTTGTTTTGCAAATTATTGTTTCACAGACAATTGTTGTTTGGAACTACTTGTCTTCTTGGTCCCCTTCTGTGATGAAAATGCACCCACAGCAGCAGCATCCCTAGTGTGCAAGGATTCTTTTTGGGAATCGTGGATTAACGTAGGGGAGTCAGTTGGACTTTTCAAAATGGATGCAGAAGAACTACCTCTGATGGGTAAGGAGGATATTGATGATGAAGGACACATATATATTATTTAACTCTGTACTGCTACCGCACGATGCGTCTGTACCGGCTCTGATGGTGCAGCTAGCAGTAGGTTGAAGCGAGACATAGTGTTGAATGTGCTTATCTTCCATACACTGTTCAAGTTTGTCCACCTCATGTACATTGCAACATAATATATGCACATTTTTTTCATCAAAGGATTTGTTAATTTTTTATTCTTTTATGAACAATAGCATTAATTTTGTAAATTTATTAATTTTAACCCACCACCCTCACTACCTCACCCTGAGACTGTTTTGTATTTTGTCACCCCTCTCTGTTTCCTATGTATGTACACATATCAACCCTTGCATGACATTTTAAAATATATGTAATCTAAACATTTATGAATTGAAAATAATTATTAACTCTCCATATTATTATATACTTATTGATAACATATTCACATGTTCCTGTACATAATAAGGGAGCAATATAAATCTTACTATTCTTTCACATACTGTATTAGTAGGTGGCGCTCTCCTAAATTATAGCAGCTCCCAAATCACCACTCCAATTAAGTTTAATTATGCACAACGCCGACCAATTTTGTATTTGATGATGAAGGTGTTGGCAAAGCAAATTGCATGTGCTGGAATCTATCCATGTTGCTGTTAGCTGATAGCTGATGATGGACTGCTTGTGTATTATTTTCCAGATTTTGATAAACAACTTAAATTAACTCGCTGCAGATTATATGACAGTGTGAAGGTGCCTAAAGTCATGTTCCGCTCCTCTGGATCAGCTTACCTTGTTCATGTGGTGTCCTCTGGTCCTCTGTGCATGTCATGTCTTCAGAATAACCCTGTACATGTCAATCCCTGCATTGCTTCTGGTTCCAGTTAGACTATGTGACTATGACCAGCTCAGTATGGCATACCTCCCAACTGTCTCGCATTCAGGGAGACAGTCCAGATTTTCTGGTACTGTCCCGCTTTCCTACCTACGGGCTGCAGTGTCCCGCGGTGGTTGGGAAGTTGGGGAGAGCACATACTGCTGCTCTGCTTAGCAGAGCAGCAGGTGTGCAGACGGTGAACAGATGCCGTGCGCATGTGCACGGTATCTGTTCACCAGTATAGGGAGAGCCTGGGGGCTGCCCAGCATCGGCACACGAAGTGTCCCTATTCTTGGTGCACAAAAGTTGGGAGGTATGGTATGGGCGCATTCGCAGTATGATCATTCCTACACCTCTCTGGTTCTTGCAATTATCCACATGATCACTGCACCCTATGCTTTCCCAGGTCAGTCTATTTAAACTAGAGATTGTTTTGGTTTTGGATCTGGATCCCCCCTGGTGTTGGATCTGGATTGGTTTTGCCAAAACCTCACCTCTGTTTTTATTTTTGTGTTTTGGTTTTGGATCTGGATTTTTTCTTAAAAAATCATAAAAACAGCTAAAATCACATAAAATGGGCCTGTTTTTGTTCCTACATTGTAAATAACCTCAATAACATTTATTTACAGTAATTTTCAATCAATTATGACCACCTCACCGTATTATTTGCTTCATCTAGTTAAAGCCTAAAGGTTGCATCCAGCTAGCTTGCTGACTAAGCTAAGTGACATAGTGGGCGGCACTAACATGTTGCAGTTCAGTTTCTAATTTCCAACACAGATACAGTGTGTTATACAGTGTGGGTTGGATACACCAATAGTGCACTTACTGTGATAGCAGTGTTGGCAGAGCGGGGTTGCTGATGGTGTCCTCAGTACATGGAATGACAGTATTGCGGTGCTGGCAGTGTCCTCAGTGAAGGGTACCGGTGATGTCAGCAGTGTGGGGGTGCCAGCGGTGTCTTTAGTGCAGGTTTGCTGGCTGTGTCGGCAGTGCGGGGGTGCAGTGGTGTCTTAGTGCAGGTTTGCTGGCTGTGTCAGCAGTGCGTGAGTACCAGCGGTGTCTTTAGTACAGGTTTGCTGGCTGTGACGGCAGTGCGGGGATGCCAGCAGTGTCCTCAGTGCAGGTTTTCTGACTGTGTCGGCAGTGCGGGGTTGCTGGCGGTCTCCTCAGTACATTGAATGGCAGTGCTGCAGCGCTGGCAGTGTTCTCAGTGAAGGCTACCGGTGATGTCGGCAGTGCGGGGATGCCAGCAGTGTCCTCAGTGCAGGTTTGCTGACTGTGTCGGCAGTGCGGGGTTGCTGGCGGTCTCCTCAGTACATTGAATGGCAGTGCTGCAGCGCTGGCAGTATTCTCAGTGAAGGCTACCGGTGATGTCAGCAGTGTGGGGGTGCCAGCGGTGTCTTTAGTGCAGGTTTTCTGGCTGTGTTGGCAGTACGGTGGTGCAGCGGTGTCTTAGTGCAGGTTTTCTGGCTGTGTCAGCAGTGCAGGGGTATTCTCAATGCAGGGTGCCAGCAGTGTCGGCAGAGTGGGGGTGCCAGCAGTGTCCTCAGTGCAGGTTTGCTGACTCTGTTGGCAGTGCAGGGGTGCTGGTGGTGTCCTCAGTGTGGGAGTGTCGGCAGTGTGGGGGTCGCTGATGGTGTCCTCAGTACGTTGGGCAGCAGCAGAGGAGTGACGGCAGCGGTGGTGTCGGCAGCGGAGGATGCTGCCAGTGGGGGTGCCGGAGGTGTCACGCGGAGGGGGATGGTGGGCGCCATCTTCTTTTTATCCTTTGTGCTATTTTCAACGGGCTTAACACTAATTGGCTGAGAGCCGTGACAGACGGCTTTCTCAGCCAATCAGCGTTAAGCCCGCTCAAAACAAAACCTCGTGCCTTGACAGAGGGGTTGTGAGGTTTTGCCTTGGGTCAGGGATCCAGGGCAGGCAGGGAGATCCGAGCTGTGCTCAGATCGCCCTGGATCCCCGAAATTTGGGTAGGTTCGGATCTCTGAGATCCGAACCCACTTATCTCTAATTTAAACCCTTCCAGTTCACCGGCACATGGCCAGATCAACAAGTGATATCCTTGATTTCCTGGTTCCTGTGTTCCATGTGATTTAGTACCTAGGTGTCAGCTCTGCTGTTACCTTCATCTCTCCAAGCTGCTAGTATTCCTAGTTAATCCTGCATTTCTACTAGCCAGGATTACATTCCACAGATCTGCTGTGGTGTCTGCATTATAGAGCTTCAGTGAATCTACTAATTGTGCTATCAACCTGAAGAGCTCCAGTTAATCATTCTGCCTGCTGCTTCCCAGACCAACAGTGTAACATTCCAGATCCAGCCTGGTTTATTCTGCTTCCAGCATTGACCTGTTTTACAGCACTACAGCTTCCAGCAATACTTTGCTTTTCCTTCCAGCTCCACCTTCATCTGTCTGACACTCCTTCAGTGTAATCTGCATTCACCCCATGATTTTTGCATCAGTGATCCTGTGGCGCTCAGCTGTCATATTTCAATGGGGCAGATGTATGAAGCTCTGGAAAGTGATAAAGTGCAGAGTGATAAACGACCAACCAATCAGCTCACAACTGTCATGTTACAGGCTGTGTTTGAAAAATGACAGGTGGGAGCGGATTGGTTGGTCATTTATCACTCTGCACTTTATCACTTTCCACAGCTTCATACATCTGCCCCATTGTGCCTTATCTGCATACTATTTGAAGAAAGCTGTATGTATTATTTATTTATTTATTACCAGTTATTTATATAGCACACACACACATTCCGCCGCGCTTCACAGAGAATATTTGGCCATTCACATCAGTCCCTGCCCCAGTGTAGCTTACAATCTATATTCCCTATCACATTTACACACAAACATACACACTAGGGTTACTTTTTTTGAGAGACAATTAACTTACCAGTAAATTTTTGGAGTGTGGGAGGAAACCAGAGCATCCGGAGGAAACCCACACAAGCGCAGAGAGAATATACAAACTCCACACAGTTAGGGCCATAGTGAGAATCAAACCCATGACCTCAGTGCTGTGAGGCAGTAATGCTAACCATTACACCATCTGTGCTACCTACTTGTATTCCATTCATCAGTCCAGAACTCACTACACCAATCTACAAGTGGAGCTTGGTTCCTGTACTCAGTTTACATTTCATATTCCTGCAAACTACCATCACCTGCTATGAGTGCAAGTTCCAAGATCCATCTACAGTGTGCTGCTACACTATTACACCTGGCTTCAGCAGTGTCTCCTACTCTGCACACAGTCTGCAGTACTCACCTCCACCTGCAGAGGGCATGTTATAGTGTATAATCTGCATCCACCAGTGCCATCAGTTTCACTCATCTTTCTGAGTTCTAGCTATTGCAGGTATACTGCCACCATCAGGCAATACCTGTACGCCTTACCTAGATTTGCTTTGTCCTGCCTTCCTATTGTCTAATCGATGCCAGTTACCTACCATTCCATCCCAATAATCTCCTATACTGGTTCCAGGCTGGTTATCTAATAAATAACCCCTCTAACAGTATAAGCAACACATACACTGTCATCACTCATACCAGTCTAATCTATGTAGCCCAGTGGTCTCAGTTCCCATGCCCATAAACAAACCCAGAGTTCTGACACCTACATGTCAACATTCCTACCTCTTCTTACTTCGGCACTGCAAATGCCACAGATGCCTTAACAAATGTCAGGATTTGGGTAAAATATTTTCATATGGAAGAGGTACTGTAGGTGTTTTGATCTTTTATCCAGGCATAGCAATGCACTTCTTATCACTAGTTTGAAGTGCTTCCAGTGGTGGCTGACCTAATTCAACACAACTCACAAAGAAAGCCCATGTTCTGAACGTATTCTTGCCAATGTATGTGGTGTATGACATGTTGGCAATTTTATGTATTTTGGAAGCAACTTTTCCCTTCATAGTTAATGGTGATGTTTTCTTAAAGATTGTCAAATAATGTTTAGATTTGAATCTTGCCCCTAGATATTTGAAAGTAGATGTTGAAGAAGTACTAATCGTGCCAGCACCAGTACTGGGTTGCTCCTTTTCTTTTATTGACTGATCCATGTTTGAGACAGAAGTAACTCTACTGTAGTTGAACTTAACTGCCTGCACAACAAGTGAACATATAATGATAAAGGTTAATGAGGGACTATTACCTTTTACCTTGCAGTTTTATTAAAAGACTTGAGATATTTTTTTAGACAGAAAAAAGGCTTTATTTGCATTTAATTTTTAAGAACATAGCTGATGAGGACACCACCACACCCAGAGTAAGTACAGGAATATATGCTGCCATTCAAAATCACACAATGAGACAAATAAGCTTTAAAATAATCACACTTTATCTGCCCTCATACATAAGAGACAATATATAATTCAGTGTAGAAAGCTATCCTTGAGGAAAACAAGTGCAAGTTCACAGTGAAAGTAGCCTTGCAGTTTGCACTGGATTGCAGTTGCTGCTAGCTAGTGTGTCACTGTACAGTGACAAAAATGCCTGCAGTCATGCTTCACACAAACTCTATCTACCTACAACTCTCTCTAATGGCATCTAGTGGTGTCCTAATGGCATCTGTTTGAAGCACAACTACAGTCCACACCCTCTCCAAACACTCTCCTGTGTGAAATGTGCCTAATCAGGATGGAAGGATTCATATAGGGGCATAACCAAAAGGTATGGGGGCTCCACAGCAAAATTTCTTCAGGGCCCCCATAGGTCTACCTGTGCACCATGCAGTACCCCTTGTAGTAGTGCCCCTTATGCAATGCCCCCTGTATTAGAGCCCCCTATGCAATGCCCAATAAAGTTGTGCCCATTATGCAGTGCCCTTGTATTAGAGCCCATCATACAATGCCTCCTGTATTAGAGCCCCTTATGCAATGCCCCCTGTATTAGAGACTCTTATGCAATGCCCCCTGTATTATAGCCCCTTGAGCAGTGCCCCCAGTAGTGCCAACTATGCAGTGCCCCAGTAATTCTCCTAGTAATTCCCTTTATGTTGTGCCCCCAGGAATGCCCCTAGTAGTGCCCCTTATGCTGTGCCCCCTCCCAGTCTAGAACAGGCCCCACTTCCCTGTGCAGTACTTAACTCTCTTCACGCTGGCTGCTTGGCACTGCTCCAGTCCATGCCATCAGTGCTGCCACTGACTAGATCTAACTAGATTCAGCAGGCACAGGCTTCTCTTATCACGGGTAATGCGGGTGACATCACCCACACACTGCATCACAGGGAACACTGGGCTCTGAAGTGATCAGAAGTTTCTTTAGTCTATGATCGCTTCAGAGACCAGCGCTCCCAGTTGCAGCAGCAAGTTGACATGCTGGCCTGGTGGGCCCCCTAAGCAGCCGGGCCCCAGAGCAAACAAACCCCTTGCACCCTTTATAGTTATGCGAGTGGATTGTTATATGCAATCCAAAACATACAAAATCTGAGATTTCTGGGAAAATTATTTTTTGTCTCATTTTGCAATCATAACTTGGTGGGAAGACTCAAGCCAGGACTCGGTTCTCCGCAGGATTCCCAAGTTCAGGTATGTTTGGTTTTGTGCAAAACCAAAGTGCTCATCTCTGTTAAATGAACAAAAGAGTCATTAGGCAGGAAAGTATAATGAGCAAAAAGGAGGTTGGTGCCAAATACTCATGCATCTGTGTGCGGGATAATATTGCCATGTGTACTGCCAGTATGGGATCACCCCTCAACGTGAGCCTAAAATGCTGAATAAGTATTCCATTGAAAGAAATCACTGACACTCATACTCTATCACTTTTGAGATTGTGTAAAAATCAGACTAAAAGCCTGATTTAGAGGAGCTCACAGTGCCCATTGCTGCAGTGATTCTGTATGCAGCAGTATTGCTAAAATATGCTAATGACTCAGTTACTGTCTCATAAAAAAAATACCACGTTCAATGTTTCTCATCCACCATTTACTGTACATACAGAAGCAAAAACATCTGAAACATAGGTTGCAGATCAAATCTCCTATGCTGTCTCAGAATGAGTGTCTCACCTAAGACAATAGGGCCTCTCCAGATGCATATAAATTTGCTGAGGCTCACTAAGGCATGCCCAGAAAATGATTCTGGCATGCCTGCATTTTTCAAGACAGCCCCCATTACCTCCTCCAAATGCTGAATGCGTGTCACTCACTTTGCAAATAAATCCTCTTCTGAGACTGCCATCACCATGTGTGTGCTATGCAGCATTGGCAATGGGGAGTAGTAAAAAATTGCTCCATTTCACCCAACTATGCCATTGTATGTATCTCTGAATCAGGCCCTAAATCATTTGCAGTTCCCAATTTTGCATTTGGGCATAGTACTAGACACATTAATGAGGTTAGCCAATATTCAGCAATGAATGATTGATTCACACAGCTCCTCTGATTAGAAGCTATTTTTTTTACCCCACAATAAGGTAACATAATAATATAATCTACTTTCCATACAAACAACTACATTTACTTTGTGCCTTTGCATTTTTAGGATTACTGAATGGCCCTTATAGGCTATTTCAGTAGTCACAGAAGTTTAGTAAAACTTCTAAAAGTACTTCTATTATACACAATATAGCGATTTTCCAAACTCTTTGTTTAATGTTTCCTGTTTTGTTTTACTCACTTATGGACATTGAAGATAAAAAATAGTTACCGCATTACACAGCTTCTAAGTTTTAGAGAGTGAATCATTATGTTGAGTTGCCATGGCAAGGACTTCACCATGAGGTTAAGTATTGGAAGGTCACAAAGTTCTTATACTTACAAAGTCATCTCCTGCCAAGCTAAAATAGAGATTCCTAGGGAAAATGTCAAAACAATTGCAAGAGAACAGAAAAGATCTAAAAGGTGCCACTTCAAAATATCTTTTATCACATTTCCAAATTAGTTATGTACACAGTCAAATAATTCACTGCAGAAAGTAATCATAATTATTACTTCCAGATGAATTGCTGAGCTTCAAGCTATTTCCTTAGCAGGAGGGACTTCATTGCTTAATTTTACTTAGAGTTCCGACAGTTGGTTTAGGTTACATAATGATTTACTAAAATATTACATATTTCAAGAGTTCTTGAAACTTCTACAGGAGAATTTTAAATATGTAATTACAAAAGGCTATTATGTGCTTTGAGTTCATAAAAATCATAATATTTTAAAGTCTTATTTAATGTTAATGTTTTGCATATTAAAATAAATGACTCAACTTGAGAAAATAACACTTCAGATTTATATTACAACAATGCAAAATAAACTTTATTGTTATTAATCAATTTCAAACTTAAGAATTACCTCAAAAATGAATGCCTGTAGTTTGAACATTAAAAGTAATTTGCAATTGTTTATTTTTTATTTTGCCATAATAAATGTATACTGTAGCTCCATCCATGTACATGTAGGTGTTCTCACATTTTGCCTTGTACCTGAAGCAAGGAATCACACAAAATGCCTATGAGATAAAAATGACTAGGAAGAAAGTATCCATTCTCTCTAGCTAAAAGTAGGCAATTAGGTGATAGAAAACAATTAATTTTACTGAAATGTTTCATCAAAATCTAGGCTAAAGAACATCTAGAAACAATGAGGAAGAGGATATGTAAAATAAAAAAAAAATCTAAGGAGCTATGGGGTTAATA
The DNA here is from genome assembly GCA_031769625.1 of Taudactylus pleione. NCBI lineage: Eukaryota > Metazoa > Chordata > Amphibia > Anura > Myobatrachidae > Taudactylus > Taudactylus pleione. Next base: position 1,429,827 of record JAUIMM010000307.1, read on the forward strand.
GAAGAAAACCAGAAGAATGAACTTCTGGTACCCCAGTTTTCACACTAACTCTACAAAATCAATACAGATCCTTGTTGTATGATATTTTACGAGTGGGACATTTGATTGGCTGCCAGATATATAAAGATAAAATAATCAAGTACAATTTGGAATTTGTCACATATTGGCTATTTAATGTGAAAAAGTTAAATTTATCCACTAATAGATAATTAAAAAAAAACAACTAAGAATTGCTAAAACAATTAAAAATATATATTGTTTTTTAAAGGCTCCAAAATATATATATTTTTTAAAGACATATTATGTAGTGCTATACATTGAGAGGAATCTGATACAAGCAATAACAAACAAATTACATAAAATTAAATTAAAGAGTAGATTCAAATGTAAGTTTTGAATTTCCACATTGCATAAAAACATATTACTTTCTTATAATTAATATTTATATTAAAAAAGTAGGTTTTTCTTAAATAAAATGTTACCCTAAACATCTTTATATTATCTCGAAATAGTATAAGGTTGCTGATCAAAAGTTACTTTTCACTTTCTTATACTTAACCTGAAAGACATTTTACTGTATAATATACCCTGTCAGTGTTTCCCAGAATGGGAATCTTTCCTGTCTGGAGAACCCTCTGGGCTTCCTGGACATTGGGTCAGAGTGGTGCCCTCTGGACGAGCTGTGACCTTGCTTTTGCAGCCGTGCCAACACTTTGAAGCCACAGCCTGGATTTTCAGACTGTGTACCCGTAATTAGTTTTTCTTCCTCAAACTGTCTGATTCTTGTCTGTGGAGGTTCTTGTTTTCCTTTCCCAGCAACGGTGCTCAGCCTTCTCAGTTTGCAGCTGCTGTTGTGAGGCTGCTGCAGTGAGTCTGTCATTGTAGCCTTCACTTTCCTCACACTGTATTGTTTTGGTAAATTTCTTCTCATTAAAAAAATCAAATTTCCCCTGTAAATTTAGGCTTGCTTTAGTGATATTCTACAAGTAAAAAGCTGGCAAATTTGCCTTACAGGAGACCCATCTTCTGCTCCATCTGTTTTCTGTAACTGTCACTATTCCATTTGTTACTAGGACAATGATACCTTTTAATACGGTTTGTGAGGAAATCCAGAAAATTAAAAAAAGGACACCTCATGTTGTAGGGTGATTTCAACTTAGTATTAGATCCCTATCTTTACAAATCTAGAAAGCCTACTAGTCACTCTTCCCCTAGTGCTGCAGGGTCTTCCGTGACATTCCAAAAATTGCTGTCTGACATTTACCTGTTTGATGTATAGAGGGTACAGGCTGCATGAGATTGAGATTATACTTTCTACTCTTCTGTACATGACTCTAACTCTCACATAGATCTTATTTAGTATGATTAATGGACTCTCCAGCACTCCGATTCAGTCAAAATGTTGTCTATTGAGTGGTTAGATGAGGCCCTTTAGTTTGGTCCTAAACTATGAAACCAAATTCCCTATTTATCCCAAACATACCATCCGGGTAGAGTAAAATATAAAATGATCCCCCAGGAAATCCATTCACTTCAGCAATGCACAAAAAAAGAGGGGCTCCCTGAGGCTCACATTTTGTATGGACCTCTGCCAGTGAAAGTTTAAATAAAAATGATAATACTCATCAGAGATGCTCAAAACTTTCAAAGCGGTTCAACGTTTAGTAGACTTTTTTTGTGTTAACGGTAAATGATTATTGACTCCGATTTCAATTTCACAAATTCTAACCATTAAAATCTATAAATTTAAGCCCAAATGCTTTAAAGTTAGGTACAATAGCACATGTAAACTGGTTTCATCATTTGTTTACTTATTTGTACATAGTCAAACAAGATCACCATGGTTTGTCTTGCTCAAGTTCTGTAGTTGTCATTTATTGAAAGAATTCAGAAACAATTTTAAATTTTTGTACTGATTAGACAAATCAGTTGTAAAAACAGTATGTGGCCAGTTTTGCTACCTTTATGTGCAGGACAATACTTAATTAAGTAAAGCTGTCTTACTGAACATAGGCCTGATTAAGAGTTGTACGCAAACCTGATGATTTCTGTACAAATCTGATGGAGATCCGTGCATGCACAGGTAATGTACTGCGTATGTGCAGGTCTCTTTCTTTGACTACAGTCACAGTGCCCCTAAGTCACAACATGATTAACATGCTGCTGCAGTTTGGGGTTAGGGAATGGGCGGCAATGGCCAGCATTTCCAAAAACCAGGGTGAGATGTCCCCCGTTTTCTGGGAGTGATAAGGCCAGTGTCTGCATTTTCAAATGTACAGTAGAATTACTGGCCTCAGCTATGGAGCTGTGCTGGCCATAATGATTAGCCTTAGGCTCACTCAGATGGCAAATGCTGCAGTTGATTGTTGCAAAGGTGATCTAATGCTTCATTTTAGGATGCAGCATTTGGATTTGCAATGCCATCAGGAGGTGTATTTTGCCTTCATATGCTTGTGGCATTAGTCTATTTTAACATTGCTGCTGTATCTAAAGATGCAGCAGTAATACTAATAGCATACAATTTTGGATCAGGTCCACTGCTGATAGGAGTAGACCCTAGGAGCTGCATAGAGCATAATCTTGGTGTGTAGAGGGTAAAATCATACAATGATTAGAGTCTAAATAATGACTCAGTAAATAACAATATGCACTGCAGGTGGTATCTAATGATGGAATCAGTGCAGTGCTGCCAGTAGATATGGTATAGTGACCCGTAAACAAAATACAACAGCAAAAAGTGGAGATGATGCATTGTATTGAACCATAAGTAGTACCAAAATAATATACATGAAATACATCAATTGACCATATAATAAATAGCTGCTGAATATTTATACAATCTCAAGCAATTAAAATAAAAATGAATAAGCATATAAAATTATATATGTGAATACAATTGATAGAGCATAGATCACAATGCAAACAGTCACGAGGAGTGTGTTTGCAGGTTTACATATAAATACCTAACAAAAATTATAAATATTTATAAATGAGAGTTAAAAAAAAAACAATTAGTAGTAACTATTAAGGAACCCATGAGGATGTAGAAACTCTAAACAGGAGTGAGTCTCTTCAAATTGAATAAGTTACCAGACTTGTTATGAGGTATGGGATCCTTCCTGGATGACCATTTGTAGCGCAATGAGAAAATATGAATGTAAGCCGCCTCTTGACTGTAGCCTCTGCAGACCTGTGTGTGTGAGGTGGGCATCATGATGGAAAACCAGAGAACCTTTAGTGTAAGGTACCGTTAATAGTTATGGATGGGAATCCATCAGAGATGTCATCAGAAGTAGGAATCAGATGGGATCCTGGAACTTTAGGTTTCTCAAGTACAGTATATCCCAAAAGGTCTGCATTTACGCATTTTCAGTAGATATATCAGCTTCATCAGAGACAAGTGTGCCTCTGTATTGCTCAGAAATAGCTAAGCTTTGAAAATAATATACTGTATGTAGAACATTATATCAACTAACTTGTTGACTGCAGATGTAATTGTTGAACATTTGCTGATATTGTATTGATGTACGCAGAAAGTTATTATTGGGCAGAAATTGCAAATATTCTTATATGTGCTGAAAATGGTTTTGTGCATAAACAACTTGTTTATGTCCTTGAAATTTTGTTTGTGCAGGTATATACAGTAAGATAATGTATTATTCTTTGTTCTTTGTTTCTATTCATAACTAGGGAGCTACTGTCCCTTGCAGTTAAAGAGTGTAGAGAACTAATGTATGTATTCCTTGTTTTTATTCATAACTGGGGTGCCACCACCTCTAATAACCAATCCCTAACGGTATAAAATGTATTTACAACAATACACAAGAGCCTTTCTTGAAACCATGTTGATGGTAGCTATTTTAATCTGGGTGTTTAACTGAATTAGGCAATGGGGCTATTTAGGACTCTCTATTGATGTACATCTATGAACTGAAATGAGTATAAAACCTTTTACTACTTATTTTGAATACTTTTAGTTTATTTTAATCATGTGTTAATTTCACTGATATTCCCATGTTATATTTTAGAGACCAAGTAAATACTCAGTTCTTGAAGTTGATTTGTTGGAAGCAGGAAAAATGGGCAAGCATAAGAATTTGAGTGACTTTGACAAGGGCCAAATTGTGATGGCTAGATAACTGGGTCAGAGCATATTCAAAATGGCTGGTTTTGTGGGGTGTTTCCAGTATAAAGTGGTTAGTACCTACCAAAAGAGATCCAAGGAAGGACAACCGATGAACCGGCGACAGGGTTAATGGGCGCCTATGGCTCATTAATGTTTGTGGGGAGCAACAGCTAGCACATCTGGTCTTTTTCCACAGAAGAGCTACTATAGCACGCATTGTTGAAAAAGTTAATACTGGCTATGATATAAAGGTGTCAGTACACAGAGTGCATTGCAGCTTACTGTGTAGCTGCAAAACAGTCAAAGTGCCCTTGCTTCAGTGGGCACCTGAGCATCAGAACTGGGCCATGTAACAATGGGAGAAGGTGGTCTGGCCTTATGAATCCCATTATCTTTTACAGAATATCATGTGGACTGCTATGTGCATGTGTGTCATTTACCTGAGGTGGTACAAGGATGCACTTTGGGAAGAAGGCAAGCCAGTGGAAGCAGTGTAATGGACAATGTTCTCCTTGGAAACCTTGTGTCCTGGCATACATGTGGATGTTACTTTGATACATAGTACATACCAAAACATTGTTGCAGACCAAGTACATCCCTTCATGGCATCAGTATTCCCTAATAGCAGTGACCACTTTCAGCAAAATGATGCGCCCTGCCACACTGTAAACATATTCAGGAAATGGTTTGAGGAACATGAAAAAGAGTTCAAGGTGTTGACTTGGCCACCATATCCCCCAAATTTCAATCCAATTGAGCATCTGTGGGATGTGCTGGAAAAACAAGTCTGTAGCCATGGAGGTCACACCTTGCTACTTACCAATTTAAAGGATCTGTTGCTAATATCTTGGTTCCAGATACTGTTCATAGGACACCTTTAGAAGTCTTCTGAAGTCCATATCTCTATGGGTCAGAACTGTTTTTGCAGCACAAATGGGACCTACACAATATTTGGCAGGTGGTTTTAATGGTAAGGTTGATATATATAGTTATAAGGTTGATATATATAGTTAATTTTGAATTAACTTTTTTTGTGATCACAGCTTTCTCATGCACCCCTGTGCAATCTCATTTATATTAATCTGTGTTAGCTGCCTTTTTGGTAGTATTATAGAAACTATGTTTGGTGACTGCCTTGCCTTGAAAAGCCATAAGTTAGTTGGCAGGTGAGCTTTAAACCAGTTAACATGTTTTTAGTTTAAACTCTGTGATAGCAGCTACCAGGTTTCCATAACTATAATGAATAGTGTAAGACCTGCAGAGAAATGGGGTCCCATGATGTGGGCTGCAGGCTTAAATGCATTGATCAATCCATGAACCAAAACCCCATTATTTATGTATGATTGTGAGTGATTTCAAAATGGCTGTGTTTTCTGTTTATATATACATATATATAAGGTGGTGGTGTTTCTGCCACTGCTGTGGTGAACATGTATCGTGACTGGGCAAATGGCACCATTGTGAATAACCAATGTGGAAATTGTGGTGCACCACGTGCCATTGATGTGAGAGGTGAACGTTGGCTTGGAATGTGCATGAGTGTCGACCGACACGTTACAGTGGAGCAGCTCACCATCCAAATGAACCTGGAGGCCACCAGACATGTGTCTACAATGACAGTTCAGTGAACCCTGCTGCGTATGGTGCTCTGAAGCAAACAGATGGTCACTGCACCTATGCTAACAAAGGTGCATCGGCGGAAAATGCTTCAATTTTCATGCCTGTATTGGAATTGGACCTCTGCTGATTTGGCAAAGGGTTGCCTTCTCCAATGAGTCATGTTTTCTGCTTAATTAAACAGATGGACATTGGTTTGTCAAGTGAGAAACATCAGAGAACAAATACCCTGCAATCATTGCTTGAATAAAACAAGCTTGTGGTGACAGCATTATGGTCTGGGGAATGTTTTCATGGCATTCTCTGGGCCCACTCATCCATGTGGAAGGCACTCTCAACTGATTTGGTTATGAATCCATCCTTGAGAGCACGTACCACCCATACATGCTTATTGTCTTCCCTGGAAGACATTGTCTTGCTGGATATATATATAATGACTTTGTGCTCTAAGACCCTCCCACTCCTTTCAATATATATTTATGTTTTGTGCCACCACTACTCCTTCATTTATGCATCTTATGTGTTATATTTACCCTCTGAGGAAACTGTCAGTTCTAACTAGACAGAGAAATGCGTCAGCATGCTATTAAAGGGATGATCGCTGATTTATGGACACCTTATCTAGTGCACCTATCAGACAGTGACCAATTCTTAATGTTATCTGCTGCACAGCAGAGTGTGGCTAAAAATATCAGGAGCAGACTGCCTCTGTTACACCAAGTCCTGGCGCCAAGGGTTACTTTGTTGCACGGAGCTTCATCATCATTGGGAAATTGTTCCCGCAGGTTGCAGGCAGTGTTATGCCATGGAGGATGGAAGCGGTGATCGTGCATGGAGGGAAAGCAGTGATGATACCAAACCAGATCATATAGCCACAGTAAAGCTACAGTTCTTACCAGTGAAGACCTAGGTGTTTTTGAGGCTTGCAAATTAATCTATCACATTCTCCTCCAGAAAATGAGATATCCTCTTGGGTCCCATTCTGCCTACATGCAGTAACATAATATTATAGGCACTTTGCCAATCATCTTCTGAATCCTGTGCAGCTAAATTATAAGGAGCCTAGCACAATATGGGTCCATAAGATCGAGATTTTTTATGAACTTTTTTACATTTTATATATATGTTTTATTGTGTTCCAGTTTTGTGGATTATTAATTAATCTGGTATATAATATTACTCCTTTTGGTGAGAGAGGTAATCTATCAGTCTATGTGCAATGAATTATGTTCTTAATATATGTTTATTGATTTTGTGCTCTCTGGTCTAACTATAAAGGGCACCCATTGTGCATAATTATTTTCACACACTACATTTTAATTGCCTGTTTAAGTAATTCAGATTTGCTTGTTGGGTAGCAGTATATATATATATATATATATATATATATATATAAATTGTGTACATTCAATATATATTTTATGTTTTCTTATATATTTATGTTTTTTGCTTTATCATTCAATTAAATACAAATCTATACATGTTGTGACTCTTCAGTTTTTATATAATTATGTGCCCACTACACTTTCCCTTATATATCATTTATCATTTTGTGACCCTCCAATCCTTCCTTTATATATATTTAATAATTTTTTGCCCCCAACTCTTCCTTTTGTGCAGTCCACCACCCATTCTTTTCATTTACAATGTTATTTTCTTCAGGCATTATTGTGCTTAATCCATGTTTTTTCAATATAAAAAACTTTTTTTTTCATGTTCATTACCCCACCCCTTATATAATATATTTTATGCTCATCACTCCTCCACTCCTAATATATTTTATGCCACCATCTGCTCCTTTATTTTACTTTTATTTGGTTGATTTTGGTTGGAGGCAGCTCAGTTGGTCCAGATCTGCAGGTTCCTTCTTCATATGGTTCCTCTTCTCTGCATGCTGCTTTGCTTTTTCTTCTTGCATGGGCAGAGATGTCATGATGTGATGATTTTTCTCCACACAAAGTGCAGTAGACAGAGCAACTAATGGAAAAATGAAGTCAAGGACAGCAGGGGCCGGGTGTCGCTAGCGTATCACAACATGCAGAGCTTGCAGAAACTAACAGATATGGTGGGTAGGAGCAGTGGCCATGCTGCTCCCTGGGAATTGTGCCCTGGAGTGACAGTACTGATCACACACCCCTCCCTACAGTCCTGAAGGAAAGAACAATAGAAAGAAGAGTCCCAGCAGTGCAAGTTAGAGACAGACAAAAGACCAATGCATTGCTTATGGTCCCAGCATTCTCGATGTTGTACTATTATGTTCCACAGTAACTACTTGATGTTGTTATAGTCTTTATTATAACAAATTTATTATTTTCTGATTTTGGAATTAGCATATTTTAAGGGTCATAAATATTCCTCGATTATTTATGTTGACTTTATTTTGGTCTAAAGGCATCATGGATTTTTATATTTAACTAATTTAATATTTATCTCTTTTCACAATATATTTATACATTGATTTTCTACAAAATGGCACATTAGTAATTTCATTATTTTTGTTCTCCTGTCTACTACATGTAAATGTTGTCATACACTATACAGTAATGATTAAAAATAATAAACCATAAGTGTCCTCTAAAAATTATTGTACCATTTAATGGAATTTAAGATAAAATCAATAGAAAAAAAACAGGAAAGGCTACTATTTTTAAAGTAGTTAATCATTAAATACCTCAGAACAGAGCACTGACCATTCATTAATGTCAAACATAAAGAATTATCTAGTCAAATCGGAAGCTATTGTTTAAAGATGATTTTTATAATATGGTAGATGCTGTCTTTTTAAAATATATATTTGTGAATATAAATGTGTAATGACAACCATATTCATCTGGCCATGTATTTTAAAATCGATTGTATGGCCTTACTACATTTAAGTTGATGTACATGATTTCAATCCTTAAGCAGTTTTTTGAAGATTTAAAATGATTAAAACTACAGATACATAAAACCAATGCATAAATCCAAATATAAATACAGAACAACAGAAGACTACATAGACAATGACAAACAGCAAACATACCTTTTGTAAAAGGAAAATAAATTATATCTAGTAAACTTATTACTTGTAGTTGTAAATAAAACTTTTCATTTTAATTAGCATTTTTATAGTATAAAGATCAATTGATTTTGTGCTTCAGTTCGATTATGTTTCTGATTTAAACCAATATAATTATTTTTATATATCTGAACCTCACCTATATTAGGGTGTCCAATTAAAGGGAAGTCTGTCATGACTGTATTTGTAATGTATTTAAATATATTGTAGCTTGAGTTTTTCAGTTTAATCATGAAGCCAGTGTTTAATAGTTAATAAGATATTAATTTAAAGATACAATAGATATATAAATTATAATAGTTATTTTTATTCCTCTGATACAATCTGAAAGCAATTAATAAGAACATGTCATACATTATATGCAATATATTTATTATACAAGGAATAATGGTTTGCCTTGCAAGATATAGATTTTTTTACCTACTACTGTTAGGTACATCTCTGATTACGTGAAAACTTTGCATGTGCAGATTCTGTACTGCGCATTTGCAGATCTTGTTCTGCGAGATTGCTTGCAGTGCCCACTGCTAGCCATTTTGGGGCAGGTACTGGGCAGCGACAGACAGCATTCTTGAAAATGGGGGATGTATCGGCCCCATTTACGAGATGTGCCGAGGCAGGTGTCTGTGTATTCTGATTCAGCTTCACTGGCCCTGGCAGCATGAAAACACAAACCATCCTAAGTAACCTAAGGGTTACTCAAATGACCGATGATCATGCAGAGTGATTCAATGCTGCATATTTGGATGCAGCCCTTGGATCTGCAATGCAGAATGCATATTTTTGCACTGGATGACTCTTGTGTAATTAGAATACTATTGCACAGTTGCTGCATACAAAGTCGCAGCAGATGTGCAATATCTTCCATTATTTAATCAGTTTTTACAAATATATATATTTATATATATATATATATATATATACATGTATATATATATATATATATATATATATATATATACAGTAGATGTTGTTTCTGTTGGTTGTTGAGGATTTTATTCTTTCTATTTCCTCTTTTTCTCATCCTATCTGTTCCCCTCTTGCTTGATCTCTCTATTCGTTTTCCCTTTCTTCTCATACGTCTCTCTAAATCTCTTTCTCCCACAGACAGAATTCCTTCTCTTTCTCTGCCCTTTTTCCATCTTTCCCGCTCAGTGGCTTATGCCCTGGGTGACGCAGGTCGCAGTTCAGGGCAGTGCAGTCCGCAGTACTACACACTGAAACAAACACACTGCCACCAATGTTTTAGCACTGCATCCAATAAGAGTCAGACAGACTCTTATTGGCTGCTGCACCCACAGCCGGCACCAGGCTGGAGCTCACTTAAATGCTCCACCTTCTGGCTCCCAGAGTGGGTGAAGGAAGAGATGTCATAATGTCTCTCCCATAGTGCCGAGCGGGGTGGGAGGAGCGGATGGTGGTGGGTGCAGGAGCAGGGATTCAGGTATAGTTTTTTTGTTTTGTGTTGTGTCTGTCTGTGTGCCCCTTATACAGTTCCCCCAGGATACTACTGGGGGAACTGTATAAGGGGCATTGTACAGTATGAGGATTTACTGGGGACACTGTATAAGGGGCACTACTGGAGGCACTAGTACTGGGGGCACTGTGTAAAGAGCACTACTGGGCCCAGAGCATTGGGGGCATTGTATAAGGGGCACTACTGGAGGCACTGTATAAGGGGCACTGCATAAAGGGCATTACTGGGGGCACTGCATAAGGAGTACTGCTACTGGGGGCATTGCATTAGGGGCACTACTACTGGGGCCATTAAAGTGCATATGGAATGGAAAGGAATGTTCCCAGAGTGACGAGAAATGGTGGTGTGTCATGTTGACACTCCCACATTATTCAGTGGTCATGCCCCTTGTGGCATGTGGCTACGGCTACTTTTTGGCTCCATTTTTCATCTTGCCCTGGGCTCCAAAGATCTTAATTAATAACCACTGCTTCCGCTACTCTCTCTATTGCCTCCTCTCTCTCACCTGCTCTTCTCTCTCCTGACCCTCAGTGTCTGCATCTCTGTTTTTTGTTATTATCTAACTTCTTTATCTTTTTTTTACTCTTCAATATGCCCCTATCCTGCTGGCCTATCTTAAATTTTTCCAGTTGTTGTCTCGCCGACCTTCAGGCGACTCCATTGCGTGATGTTCATGTCACTGCATTGGCCTTTCACACATGAACAGTAGCCCTAATGTGACATTACTGACACTGGAGGGTGGGGTCAGAGATCAAACTGTCATTTCATGCCAACATGATGACTTGACTTTTATCAGCAGTCTTTCACAATTACTGGAATAACTTTATGGATGTAGTACTTTTAAATGTGATTTGCTCAACCGAGAACAGAGACACAGATCCTGATTCTGCAAGGATTGTAATTGCAAAGCTGCACACAGGCAGCTTTACAATTGTGACCCTTGCAGATATGGTAATATAGCAGGAGGCAGAATGGGATTGTATTGCTGATGGCTGTATAGCCGCCGGTTCAAATCCCAACAGTGGCTGGTCGAAGGGAGGAAATCCCGACAGCAGAGGTAAGTACAGCTAACCCTCCCTTCTCCCCCCTAACCTTAACCCTCCTTTAGAGGTGCTTAAAACTAACCATCCCCCCTAGTGCCTAACCCTAACCTCCCCCCGTTAGTGCCTAAACCTAACCCTCATGGGGGGTGCCTAACCCTAACCCCCCTTCCCCTAGCTTAACCCTAACCCTCCCTGAGGAGTGCCTGTCCCTAAGTCCCCCCTATGGCACCCTAAACCTAACCCTCCCCTCCCATGGCTAAGAGGACAGGCACCTGTCCTTATGAGGATGGGTGCCCATACTTACCTCATTCGAGCCCTGCATTCCAGCATCGGGATTATGACAGGTGTCGGTATCTTCACACCTGTCATAAATATCTAGTCGCATCATGCTTCCTGTGCATTACTTTTCCGAGCTGCGTTGTCCAATGCAGCTTTGGATAATCTGCGTACCATAGGCCGGCTGCAGTGTCCTATGGGGTCCTGCAGCCAGCCACCACAGTGTAGAGGAATAGACCAGGAAATCTACATCAGCCGATGGAGATCCTGGCTTCTTCCTCCCCCGCAACGGTGGCAATATGCATCCATTTTGGGAAATGGAGGGCATTGCCACCCCCTCCCTGCCCACAGTCGGCAGCAGACTGTCAATTACTGACAGTCTGCCACCAGTCTGCGAGCGAGTTAGCAGGACCCACTCTGCACACTCGCATAATGGGTCCTGCGCCTGTACAGTTTCCCAAACATCGTAAATCTGCATTCAGCAATGCTCTAGTGTGCACTGCTGAATCAGGCCCACAGAGTCTAGTGCACTAGAGGAGACCTCTTCAAGGGGGTTGGACTTCAGGTCTCTGTCTGTGTTTCTAGAGCAGCAAAAAAGGTGGTAGGAGTCAATTGTTACAGGATAGGTGGAGAATGGTCAGAATAGTAAATAGTCATATATTCATATTCTGAGAGAGAGTAGAATGTACCAGGAAGTAGATAGTAGCAGGTCATTGGCACCCCAAGAGTCAGAACTGAAATTCATAGAAACAGGTAGCAGAGGAGCAGGCAGAGAGGAGTACATGAAATGAGCCTAATACTATAGCAATGAGACAATTAGTAAACTTGATAGTAAATTAGTATACTGTTTCACCTTTTTTAAATTATAATCATATTAGATGTCTCAGATGAGTTTCATGAGTTTCATGGAGAAATAAAGGCAAAAATATGGACTGCAAAGCTAGGCAATGCACTCTGTTATCATGAAAGGACTCAGAGAGATCCTCACCCAGTATGTGCCAGCCAAAGTAAGCAGTTTTCCCATCCCTTCACTTGTTTGGCTTGTTAGAAATGACTGAATTGAGACCAATCACAAGCAATTGCCCTTAATCATGGACATTTGATACAGATTACACTTAATAAATACATTTAATGGAGAGGGTTTGCATTGGGGCAGGCGTATTATCAGAACAAAGGGGTTGCAGTCACAATGTCGGATTTTAAAAAATCTATTTGATTTTGCACTAATAAACAACAGAGTCTGATATGTGAATTACAAAGGTTTTTAATTTATTGATTCATCATACTACATAGCAACCGGTTGCTGTATAAAAAAATGATAAAAATGTATATGAATATAAATAACCAAACTCAATTATACAACATACATAATAGATAATAATAGATAATAGATCCCATCACCCTGCAATGATGTGATTTGCAGGTGTTTAAGGCTGGGCTTGATGCTTTAGCTCTGCCCCCATTGTGATCATAGACTGAACAGGGGAATCTGTCTATGGGGAGAAGGGTAATGCAGGCTGTACAGTGGTGCAGGTTTGCATCTATTTGTTATATGGATGTATAGAGTATGTTATCAACAACATACATGGTTTTTTGCAGCTTTTTATATATGCACATATGATTGGAGATAATATTATATAATAAGCGTCAGAACCTGTTAGTACAATGTCAGCCTTTAGCAAGACAACATTCACAGTGTCGACAGCAAAAGGTTGACATAGATGATGTTGACATGGCTAACAGGTCGACACTTACAAATATCAATATTGACAGAATGTCAACATCAGAAATGTCAACATTGTGATAATGTAGAAATTCCAGGAGTCTTAGAGTTAGTGCTAGAGTTCCCTTTAGTGATATATAGTTAGAAATAGGTTTAAAGATAAAATCAGAAGTAAACTACTGTCAACATGCTAACAATGTCAATAACATCCATTTAGACATGATGAATGTTGACAAGGTCAATGTCAGATCATGAACATATCAACATATTAAATGTTGACATTGAATCTGTCAAACATATCGACCAGACTACAAAAAGAGTGAGTAGTGTAATAACATTGTTTTTCTTTCTTCTAAAACAATCAACTGCAGCACATTTAGGGTCTGGTGCTTCTTTATGCTCAGGCAATTTATTTACTTATTATTTATTTTTTAACAATTTCTTGTATAGAACAGCATATTCCATTGTGCTAGACAATTGGAAACAAAATGAAATAATAAAAACTGGTTAATAACAGACAGATATAAAGATAAGAGGGCTCTGCTTGTAAGCTTAAAATCTACATGGAAATAGGCATTGATACATAGGATAGGTGCTGCATACTGCATATTGGTCCAGCCAGCTTACAGATATTCTTGGTGGACTGTATGATTCCATCAAAAAGAAATGTTGGCCTAGTGTTAGGAGCATGTAAAAGTGAAGAAGGAGAAATTATGTGTGGTTATGTGTCTACTATAAGAAGGGATGTAATTAAATAGGGAAGCTTAATAAGATTATGTGGGTGGTTCTGGAATCTGATAAGCTTGTCTGAAAAGGTGAGTTTTCAGGGAATGCTTGAATGTTTGGAGACAAGAGGAAAGTCTTATTGTGCATGGAAGGGCATTCCACAGAGTGGGTGCAGCCCTAAAAAAAAGTCCTGTAACCATGAATGAGAGCAAGCAATGTGTGTGGATAAGAGACACAGATCATGTGCAGAGCAGAGAGGTCACATTGGGAGATATTTTGAGATAGGTGAAGAAACATATGTTGGTGTGATTTGGCTAATAGTCTTATGTGTAAGTAAAAGTATTTTATATTGAATATGGTAGAAAACCGGAAACCAATGGAGGGACTGATGGGAGCTTATTAGTTTGCTAAGAGAGGTGGTATAGATTAAGAAAAGCAGAGGACCTAAGACTGTGCCTTACAGTACTCAAAATGATAAAGGTATCAAAAAGGAGGCAGAATCAGAAAAACAAACAGTGAAAGAGTGATTTGATAGGTAGGATGAGAACCTAGAAAGGGCTGTGTCTTGAAGACCTTGGGGTTGCAGTGTTTGTAGAGAGAAGAGAGTGGTCAACAGTGTCAAAAGCAGTAGAGAGATCTAGAAGAATAATAAATGAGAAATGGCCTTTAGACCTGGCAGTGAACAGATCATTCACTACCTTAGTCAGTGCACTCTGTGGAGTGATGGGAACAAAAGTCTGACTGAAGTGGGTTCATAAGTTGTGTTAAGTGAGTGTAGGCAAGCCTCTAAAGTAGTTTGGAGGGGCATGGAGCTGGGAAAATAATTTGAGAGAGATAGGGTTACAACTTTTTTTTTCAGAATGGGAGTAATAACTGCATGCTTGAACAGTGATGGAAATATTTAATAGATTTTAGTTAAAGTTGGGATGAGTATAGGAGACAAAGCTTTTCTAATTTGTGAGGATATAGTATCAAGGGATTCAGTATGTGGCCCACGGTTCAAATCCCGACAATGGTGGCCCAACAAGGATGAAAATCCTGATCATCCTAGGTAAGTATTTCCTAACCCAATTTTACCTCCTATCCCTATCCCTCCCTTAGGGGTGCCTAACCCTAACCTCCCCCCAAGTGCCTATCCCTAATCCCCCCTCTAAGTGCCTATACCTAACCCCCCCTTCCCCGCTGCCTAAACTTAAGTCCCCCGGGGGTGGGTGTCTAACCCTTACCTTCCCCCAGGAGTGCCAAACCCTAACCCCTCCCTCCCATAGCCTAAACCTAACTTCCCAGGGGGGGTGCTTAACCCTAAGTCCCCCCGGGAACCCTAAACTTAACCCTCCCCACGCAGCTGTCCGCGCCTGTCACCCGGGCTTACCTTCGATCGTTAAGCCGAGTGTCGGTCTCCCATTGTAGGGAAAATGACAGGCATCAGGATTTTGATGCCTGTCATTTAACCCTTGCCAAGATTCTACAGTCAGGAAGCCGGCGGTCGGCATTCCATCCATCGGCTTCCCGATTGTTTCCCGTATCAAGAGTAGACATAGTAGAGTAGGAGGATTTTAAGAGTGTAGATACTTCATCATCATTTGTGGGGTCAATTGAAGAGAATGTGCCAGAGGGTTTAGGTATGGAATTGAGCAGGTCACTGGCTGTAGAAGAACACACCATTTCATTTCGGATCTTATCAATCTTGTCCTTGAAAAAGGAAGCAAGATCTTGTGCCCTGATAGTTGCAGGTGGGTTTGGGTGAGGAAGGGGTAACAAGTGAGTTAAATGTATTAAAAAGTTGCTTGGGGTCAGAGGCCTGAGCAGTGACTTGAAATATGTTTGTTTGGCAGTGTCCAGAGCATTATGATAAGAATGGTAGATAGTTCTATATGTGAGGAAGTCACTTGGAGTACAGAGATTTGCGCCACTGATTTTATGTGAGAGTTTTTGTAGGTGTCTTGTTAACTTGGAATACAATGGTTGATGTATTTGTCTATGTGGAGTGTAAAAGGTAGCTGAAGCAACTTCATTGAGGGCTCTTTCTAGAGTCTGGTTCAGGTATGATACAGCAGTCTCAGGAGAAGTGATTGTAGACATTTATGAGAGTAGTTGTTGCAGAGAGGTGGATAGTTGTTGAAAATTAATAGCAATAATATTTATGTGGGAGGCAGGCTTGGTTGATTTTAATGACATTATGGTTAACGTAAGGGAGGAAAGAGTGTAGGTGATAAGGTTGTGTTCTGAGAGAGGGAAAGGAGCATTAGTGAATTGAAAAACTGAGCATAGTCTGGTGAATATAAGATAAAGGCAGTGGCTTTCCTGATAAGAGGAGCCAGTCCATTGGGAGAGGCCAAGAGAGGAGGTTAGAGAGAGAGGTTTAGAAGCTTGAGGAGATTGTTGACTGTCTATAGGGATATTGAAATCACCCATGATGATGGTAGAGATGTCATATGATAGGAAGTGAGGGAACCAGGCTGAAAATTGTTCCAGAAATTGTTGGGGTGGCTTAGGTGGGTAATAAATAGCAGCAACTTGCAGAGAGAAAGTGGTGAAAATCCTGATAGAATAAGCTTCAAATTATGTAAATGTGAGTTATGGTGCCTGTGGGAGAACTGGGCAGGATTGGGACAAAAAATGTTCATACCCCACCTACTTTATTATTACCATGCCTGGAGGTGTGTGTGATGTGTAGGCCATCATATGACAGTACTGCACTGGAGGGAGTGTCTGATTGTGTGAGCCAAGTTTCTGTTATTGCCAGAATATTGAGGTTATTTGAGATAAAGATGTCATAGATGGATGTTAGCTTGTTGCAAACAGAGTGTAAAATTCCATAAGGCACATTTTAGTAACTTGGAGGGTGATGGGAGACACGTGATGTGTCTGAGGTTTGCTGGATTTATTATCTATTGAGTGGGGCCAGGATTTGGTGATATGTCACAAGCTAATATCAGCAGTAGTAGAGAGATATAAATATAGTTGTGGGATGTGTATGAAAGGTTTTTATGGTGACAGGTTGAGGATGTTATTTTCAATGTATATAAGAGAGTAGAGTTTTCAGGCGGTAATGTGTACAGAGGGGTAAACTGCAGGGAAAGTGAAGGATGTAATATCCTTCGAGAAGATACCATGGAGTGAAATTAGAAATTAATGATGCCCCAACAGTTGGAAATTATTTTACTTCAAAATAGAAGTTTTTATTCAAAACTGGAGGTGTGCAAGATTGTGACTGCCAATCATGATGATCAGGGAGACATGACAAGCCTCTATTAGGAGACATCTATTCCACCCAATATAGTCCCTGTCCTATTACTGCTTGGCCAATTGCTTTAATAGAGGGGTGCGAAAAAGCAAAATAGCTACTGGTTATTTCACTAAAAGACACAAGAGCTCTGGTGTATATTATGACTGAGGAAATATGGTCAATACTGTAGCACCTGCATATACAGTATGCCATCCAACTAGGGTCACTATGTATTAAACAATGTGGGACTGATTCTGAGTTAGACACAAGTCCAAATACAAATGGATCTCATGGAAATCTGCAAACTGCACATCTGCAGATTGTGCATGGGCTGTACCATGCATATGCACACAGTGATTGAAATTGCAGATGTATTGATTGATTGACAGATCTCTCTTGGCATGAAATGGGTGTTTCTGGGTGGTAAATGTGTGGTTACTGCATAGAATAGATTTGTCTCATGGGAGTGTCATGGGTATGTCGCTTGATTTCTGTGCTTGTTCCAGAACTTTTGCACCCAGCAAGTCGCCATGCAGACGATGTCAACTGCATCTGTGGATGGAAAAACAGTGGGTGGTGTGGCCTTCTGCATAAATTTGGATAGATATTTAGTATACACAGGCAGAGACTTGTATTAGCATAAGGTAGTAAACAGGCTGCCACATCAGAATCTAGCCCTGTGCAGTGGTGTTTCTATCATTGGCCCATTTGCAAGGTGTGCAGTGCACATGAGCCAGTTGGTTCAGAGAGACAGCAATGCATACAGGACAGACCACTGTGTATCCTGAGTGGTGTTCTGGCTCCCTATTCTTGTACTGTGGCACCATCTTTCTAGTGATATATTTAGGAAAAGGGTGGCAGACAGGAGCTAGAAAAGAGTCTTTGCATGTGCCATCTTTCAGAATTTATCACCAGACAGATGGCACCTCAGGGTAAGTATAAGGGGCCAGCACACTGCACAGGAGGCAGAAATTCAAACAGGTGCAGGGGAGAACAGGGGGTCACCACACACGAGTCACCCTAATGTCCTGCCCATGAGCATCTATTGTACTAGCCAACCTGTGCTGGCTACCATGGTTTGGGGAAACTCACAATATGGGTTAGTTTCAATTACAGTCATCTTTCTCCTGGCTACTTGGTGCTTCTTGAGTAAAGGGGACAAAAAATGTGAAGTTCCCAGATTGACCAAATCTGATGGGCCTTAAGGCCCCCATACATCAGCAATTGATTGCAGCAACCGTGCAATTTGCAATCGATTATGTATAAAATATTTCCTTTTTTCAATCGATTGTGGCAATTCTGCAATCGATTGTGTATAAAAATCTTTCCCTTTTTCAATCGATTGCAGAATTGCCAGAATCGATTGAAAAAGGGAAAGATTTTTATACACAATCGATTGCAAATTGCACGATTGCTGCAATCAATTGCTGATGTATGGGGGCCTTTAGTTAGTGCAAAACACCTCTGCTAAATAAACAAATAAGCACACAATTTGTAAAATAAAAACCCTGCTGGGATGTCTGTTTCAGACAGTTAGTTTACACTGCCAGCTGCCAGTCTTCCCAATTCTGTGCATTAGCAAAGACAGGTAAGAAAATACCTGGTATTAAGCCTAAAATAAGAGCATTAAGCACCCATAGTGGACCTTCATGCTGGTTAAAACAGGGGTCAAGATTTGTGAACAGGTAAATTGTTTTGCACTGTTGCATACAAACTGTTAGTTACCATTGCACTATTTCAATTTACCCCTATGACTATTGTCTTCCTTCTGCATTTGCATGTATACTGTGATCATTGCACATAGAAAGTCATACTTATTTACTGGAATGCTTCTCATGATGTAATTCTTGGTAACGAAAGTACCATAAGAAGTGATTTTCAACTTATATTTATTTCAGATTTATTTTAGATATAAGTGTATATGGTTAACAGCATACATTGGCTAATTCTTTACAATACAATGATTAGAAAGATATAAAAGAGTAAAAGAAAAATAAAGGCCCTCATTCAGAGCCACTCGCTAGCGGCAGTACGCTCGTTCCGAGCGATGTTCGCACATCTGCGCATGCGTACGGATCATTATATGCATGCGCGAACCAGTCAGTGCGGCCGAAATTCATGTGCTCGCAATATAGCGAATGCCTGCTATTTTGAGTGACAGAATGAGGCGTATGTGGGTGGTAACAGGGGAAGGTGCTTGAAAATGGGGAGTGGAGATCCGATCGCAGGCGTGCTTAAAGATCAAAACGGGCATTTTAAGGGAGTGCATAATTAATACAGCAGCGTCATTGACCACGTCACTTGGTTTTTTTTAACTCAGAACTGCTCGCAAAATAGCGGTTGAAAAAACCAACCACAAGAATAGCGAGCAGTTCATACGCTGTTCGATGTACTCGATTAATCTAATACATAGCGGACATGACGTATGGTGCGAGCGGCCAGGGGGCGTTTTTAACAAATAAATGAGCGTATGTTTTGCACGCTCGTTCAGACTTAGAGGTGTGAACAGACTGCAATTTGCGAACGGATCATTTGAATAGCCACCCCTTGTTTTTGAACGAACGACCGCAAATAGCGAACGGCTCTGAATCAGGCCCAAAGTCCAATAATTCTAGCAAATAAGAAAAGCCTAAACATTCTTGCTTTTTTCACACATTGAGATGGAATGCTGTATATCCACCATACACACATTTCAAACCATATTAGCAACTTCTATAAACATTTCAGCATTAAACAGTTTCAGCAAAAATATTGTTCCCAAGATACAAACAGCTCACATTGCTTTCACCGAGTATATCAAGAAAAGGTCTCTTGAGGTTCAAACAGCATGCTTGCAACATTTCATTTGTTTTATTTCTCTCTCTTTTATTATGCTTTGTTGCTGGTTTAAATTAAACCTTACTGAAGATTGAATGACTTCTTAATATAACAACGTCTGTCAGGAATTCTTTATTGTGTCTGATAAAATGTAAAATCTTTAATTAGCTGTTTTTAAACTATGAAGAGCTACCACAGCATGTTAAATAGAAAGAAAACACCCGTCTTTGTATTAAGGATTTTTGTGGCACATACTGCAGTTTTCTTTTTAGAATGCCACTTAAGCAAATCTGGCAAAAAGTGCATGTGCAAGTTCATACTGTATATGATTATAAAACTTTGAGGTTTGATAATGTATGTGCAATGGGAAACTGAGATCATTTCTATTATCCATTTAATCTAAATAGTAGAGGATGTGCCACCATTTTTAAAAAAAAAACATTTGTTTGTGTTGTTATAAAAGACAAAAAAACAGTAGAAGAACAAACAAGATAGGGAGTAGAAGTAAAGTACATACAGAGCTAGTAATAAAAACAGTGTAACATCAAAACATTAAATAGTATACCATACAGCACCCTCAAAGAGCAACATACAGGGGGTATATTTCCCCAAAACAGGTTTCATTAGGTAGGTCTGTAAAACCAAAGTAGACTACAGTAGATCCCTACATAAAAAAAAAACATTCGAACATTCAGCTTCTAATACATACAACATGCAAAAATAGTAGAAAAGAAAAATGGATAACGAAATTAAATCAAACTTATATGAAAATAACAGGAAAAAAAGTAAAAAACAAATCAAAAGACATATGGTAGCAGAACAAGAACTTCAGAGCAATTACAATCTCAGGTGAAATTTGAGGTGTAAACATTCTAGGAGGCATGTCTCCCACTACTCAACCAATACGTGCTCCCTAATCAGTATACCAAAAACAGTGTAAGGGTGTTTATAGATCAGGAAAATTCCCAAAAAATTTTAGAATCTTAGCATGATTCTGGAAGTCTAAAGATTCAAAGTACGTCTCCCATTTTTTTGTAAAATATAAGTACGCCTTTCTCATCTGTGGGGAAAAGTAGCTTTGATGTTAAAATACAGAAGTTGTAGTGACAGAGTTTTAACTAAACCCAGATAGGTAGAAGTTGATGCCATCCAATTCCGTATATTAACTTTCTTGGCTACTGTGACAATAATAGTCAATAATGGAATAACTGATCGACCATCGGTAACCAATTCCCAATTTCAAGAAATTCAAGAAATTAACACACAGTAGAGCCAGGGGATCCTTAGCCAGGCGCAAATGAAAAATAATTTATTGAATTATTGAATTTAGAATGCCTAGGTAGGAAAAGGATATTAGACATTAGTCTGAGGTGGAATTAATGATTTAGGGATGTGAGGAAGAGCAGCTAATAAGTAAGTGGAAGATATTTCAGTTTCTAAAGCTTTGTGAGTAAATATTTCCCTTTCAAACAGCCAATCTAAAATGTATCTGAAAAAGGCCGCATGACAAAAAAAAGATAATATATCAGGGACTGCCTTCACATTGTCGAGTCAAACATAACTTATACTTTGCAATTCTCAGTTTCTTACTGTATGTTGCCAAATAAATTTGTAAAACAATTTAGAACAATAAGCAATATCTAATTTGGAAAGCTGTATGAGAGCATTTGGATAGGGTAGGATAAGTTGGAAAAATAACATGCCGCCCTCCTGAGAAGGGATATGCTGAAAAAATGCTAAGTGTCCAGAAAGAAAGCAATCCCTGACAATATCCAGAGAAAAGCTAGCTGTATATAAATTAGCCACATGCCTTTTAATTTGAATTGTGAGTAGGCCAGACAGAATGGATGTAGGATAGAAGAGGAAAGAGGAGGACCAGCTTCCCCACCTAGCTCCATAATGTCTGACTTATGAAGGTTGACACGATACCCAGTAAAAGAGCAAAATTGAGAAATCAAATTAATAATAGCAGCAATGGATGATTTAGGGTTAAATACAAACAAGAGTGTGTCATTAGCAAATAACATTTTGTACTCTTCAGAGCAAATGGTATTGCCCTGGAAAGCAGATGCCTGTTGAAGAGCAACTGCATGGGGTCCGAGAGCTATTGCTAATAACAGGAGACAAGGGGCATGACTGATAGGTGCCCCTTTGATTTAGAAATAATTGTATTGTCAACATCTAATAATGATATTGGTCTGTATGAGCTTTGTAAAACTTTAATAATGGCTGAATTAAAATAGGAAGGGAGCAAACAGTACATCACATAAAATCACAAATCCTTTCTGACAAAATCTTCTCAGACAGAACATCTAACTATATGCTGAGTTGTTTAATAACGCTAGAAGACTTAAAATGGTTGGAACGTATAAGTTAATGAGATTGTGCCTGCAGGTATGTTATTATATTTCCATTTCCTCTTAGCACAGGTTTGGCAGCTTGCCACATTAGTATAGGGGTCAGTGCAGATATTCCTGCCATTTGGCTTCTAACATATTATGGGATTTAACTGAATTATAAAGAAAGAATTAGGGGTAGAGCTATTACCTATAAGAACCGTTCTCCATGGAGGTAGAAATCTACAACCATATAAGAGCATGATCCGAAAGGCAAATAGGTTCTATATCAGAATAACCCTGGGGAAAAGTTTATCTGAAATGAGGAGGTAGTCAATATGTGACAATGTAACATAGACAGCAGATAGGTATAATCATTATCAGTCAGGTAAAGAGCCCGCCATGAATTTATAAGGTGGAGATGGTCTGGAAGATATCTAATATTCAACTCAGGCAATTTAACCTTATGAGTCAGAGGGAACTGTCTTTCCATGTGCAGAGACGCTGTTTAATTCAAATCACCTCCTGTTATGGAGACTCTGCCAGAGGATACCATTTTGGATAAAAAGCATTAAAATAAAACCTGTAGACTAGACATGAGGAGCATATAGGTTATACATGTGAAACTTTTCCCCTGCAACTGACAATTCAGAAAGACTAAATCGGCCCTATGGGTCTAAGTAGCAAGAATGCAACACTGGTGAATGACACAGTTTGAGTAATATAATAAGCCAATGGCCTTGGAGGAATATACCACTGAAACCATCACTTTAAAACCTAGAGTATTCAATTTAACAACTTCATCAAAAAGCAAATAGGTCTCCTGCAACAGAGCAATGTCTTTCCCATCTTTCAAAGGGTTGGGTACAGGATCTCGGTTGTCAAGATGTCGATAGTCATAATACTGACAGCAGCATCCAGATAGTCAGAATCCTGACAGAATTTTGTAAGTAAACTAACCCTTACCCACCCTCCCAACCCTCCCTAACCCACCTTTCCTGCAACCTAATCACAACCCTCCCCTCCCGCAGCCTATATCTAACCCTCCCCACACAGCCTAACCCTAACCCACCTTTCCCGCAGCCTAACCATAACCCTCCCCTCCCACATCCTATCCCTAACCCTCCCCCCACAGCCTAAACCACCTTTCCCACTGCCTAACCATAACCCTCCCATCCCACAGCCTATTCCTAACCCTCCCCCCACAGCCTAAACCACCTTTCCCGCTGCCTAACCATAACCCTCCCCTCCAACAGACAAACTCTAACTCTCCCCCCCACATCCTAACCCTAATCCTCCACTCCTTCAGTCTAATCCTAACTGTCCCCTTAGTGCCTACCCATAACCCCTATTCCTGAACCTAATCCTAATACCCACCATCACAAAGTCAGTGGTCGGGATCCTGGAACCAGGTTTCAGACTGCTGACAGGATTCCGGAGCTGGGATTCTGTTTCCTATGTATTATTTCCACTTTACATTAATTGCATTTATTCAGTTCATTCAAATTCATAATAATACAACTTATGTCAACCCATATAGCAATCAGAAAAGCTTACAATTCACTTACACTTCTCTTGTTCTTGGTAAAAATAAATACTCAATTGTTGATTGTGCAATATGTATTATTTATCAAAAGAAATAATATCACATATCAAATGAAAGGTGACTTCAAATTCAAGATAACTCAAGTTTTTTCTCTGTGTACCATATAAAATATGTGCTTGTTAGTTTGTCAGTAGTACAGTAATAATTACCTTTGTGTTTTAAGATTTTGACTTTCTGTTCAGACAGACCCACTTGAAATTGCACCTTTGAATGGTTGTACAGAATAAGTTTAGGCAAAACACACACATACACAGGATAGCATATAAATTAGAGATTTGCAGTTCGCTTCTCCAGAAATCTGAATCCACCTGCATTTCATGAATCTGGAGGGATCAGAGTTCTGATCTCATAAGGAGATCCGGACAGAGCTGAGTGATTCTGATCTACCCATGGTTCAGAATTCGGATTTTAAATCCAAAATTTCTAGCTAGTTTTTAAAACATTTTTATCAATGAAAAAATAATAAAACAGATCCAAAACCAAAACACTTGGGAGGTATTGCAAAACCAAAACACTATAAAGAATCCAGATCCAAAACATGGGGGTCAGAGAACATCTCTATTATAAATGTACTACCACCTACATGAAAACATTTTACTAACATACCCTTCCTTGAAGAAAGATCCCAAGAATGTGGCATATGATTGGTTCTCTTGATTACACACCTGCTCCACCGCCATTTAAGTGAAATAAATGATTTGCCAGTTCTGCACTACAGGACAGGATGCTGCCAGCTCCAGCCCTTAGTGACACTTTAGTAAAATGTTTAATGTACCTTGCAGTGCATCTTTATTTTGCAGTTCTGATTTTAATTTATAAAAAAAATAAAAAAATAATAATAATAATAAATGATTGAAAAAAAATAGTAATCAAAATAGCATAATACTTATTTAGTTCCAATGGTATCACACCAATTAAATATTTTCTACGCTATTAAATTATCCCTTGGTAAATGGTTTGCCTAATACAAAGAAATGATTTAGAATACTGCCTGCAGAATCTTTATCCATTATTTCCCTTCCTGAATCGCATAGCTTGCTATGCAGTGAAGAAAATGGGAATAAGCATCTTTCGACCACAAACAGATGTGCTTGATAAAGAAAATGTCAGCAAAATACTAAAGCAATGTGTCACAGCAGCTTTCTGACAGATAGATGGAAAAGGTAAAATATGTTCTATCATGTCCGACAAGGTGTTCTTTTTGAGATTTAAAGATCACTGTGCAACTTTAAACATGTTTGTCACTTTGGCTCTGACTGGAACTATCTGGAGCTTCAGAAGAACTTTATCAGCTAAGTGTAAAGGGAAAAAAAGAAGCCCATTTCTATTTATCTCAGCCAGGTTCCCTTCAAAGCCAACAAATAAATTACAGTGTACATTTGATACAAATTGATTTCTTAACCCAAATAACAATGTTGTCCTCCCAGTCAGACCATGTGTCACTCATTCGCTGGGCTGAGTGAAAGGCTCAATCTGCCTGTGTGACAGAAATAGGCCTGACATATCTCGCCAAGGAATGCTAATAATCCAGGTCTGGCCTAGGCCTTTGTGGACAGGCCATGATAAGAAAAATCAGTCCCCCCTGTCAAATGCTGTGAAGCCCTGATCAGTGTTTGCTGCAACAAGCTATATGGGTCTTGGAGTTGCCATCCTATTTTTCTCAGCAAATGAGAGGAAAATAAGATCCGACCACTGCAGTTAAGATGCCAGAAACTATGATGAAGCTGAAGTGAAACCCATTGAATATCTTGAAGTGATCTTATCAGCAGGTGGAGAAATGAGATATTGGCAGGGGCTGTTCAGTTTCTCACAGCTGAGCAGGTTAATAGGGTTGGGAGACAGGCCACTGGCTAATTTGATTTACTTTGTCTTGATAAACAGTGGCAGTCATCTAGCAGGAGAAATACACATATACAATGTGTCTTTTGCCTTTGTTTTCTTTTAAACGTCAATGAAAATCTACTGTCCTTAAAGGTGTTCTCTATTCTCAGCTGAAGAAGCCAGAAAGGGAGAAAAAGGAAAACTGGCAACAGTTCTTGGACATATTTGTTTGCATCTCATATAAAGATAAATGTCAGAAATGATTAAAGACCTCTCTTGTAAGGAAGCAGCACTAGCTAGTAGTAAAATAAAGGGATCAAACATAGGTTTACTTTAATAATTATTAATTTGAAAATCTCACACATTTGTTTGTCTTAAATTGGTTTCACATTTCCAGTTTAGAATAGACTAAGCATGAAATAATAATGTTCAAAATACACCTTCCAAATACAATAGGTGACTTTCAGGAAAACTGGTGCACTGGTCAATATAGATATAAATAAAAAGGTACTGCAACTTTAAGCTGTTTTTGCAGTAGGTTACAGCTTCCAACCTGCGTGTGTGTGTGTATATAGTTGCATGTTGAAGTTTTGCACTCTGGATGATATTGTAAGTGGAGGGTGCCTTCCAAATGAATTGTATATAGCAGGTATCCTTTATATTAGGAGCTATGCAACCCCAAATTTAAGGAAAGACAGACGGCACTCCTCCATAGGTGAGAAAAAGTGATTAAATTCAATGGTTCCATTTTCCACATGCTATACATGTACTGATGAAAAGGTTCAAGTAACCTTGAAACGTCAACTTGCACATGGAACCATTGAATTCAATTCATCACTTTTTCTCAACAATGGAGGAGTGCCGCCTGTCTTTCCTTAAATTTATATTATAAAGAAAACCTGCTACAACCTGAAGCTGTTTGTGCTTTGGGGAGTATAGGACATATGGGACAGTTAGCACAAAATATTTTTTATTACAATGTGAAGAGTCACTTATTGTTTGCATTTGTGTAAACAAAAAAGCTGCTTTAACAAAGTGCTGCTCATTTTTGCATTAGAACATATACATGTATTTTTTTATAAATATTACAATAATATTGCAAAACTCTGCCAAGTCACCCTAACATGTAACTCTGCCTTAAAATAAGGCAAATGTTGGGTCATCCAAAAAACTAACACGCCAGAAACAAATGCCAAACTTAACATGCCTTTTAGGCTAATGTTATAAAAAGCATAACAGGCAGGCCTTACAAATACCTGTAAACTAGGTACTCTGGACTTGGATTTGGCACAGTTGGGGGATTTGTGTATTTTGGAATACTAACCGAGGATGGCTGAAAAGAAGGTTTCAATATGCAAATATAGTGCAGACTGTGGCTGCTGTGCATAATGTGGATAATGTAAAGGGGGTGCCAGTTGTGGAGTGGAGCATAGAACTCTTGAAAACAAATTTGCAATTCTCATGAGAGACCCGCTCATGTATGCCCATCATTTGTGGGACGAAAGAGTTCTGGAGTTCTCTCTCATTTTCAAAGAAATGCTGTAGCTTGGCATCTTCTTTGCTTTGCATAGTTGCATCCATTTCCCAAAGCTGCTCTCACATTGTGGGCCATATTCAATTAGAAGCAAAAAGCCATTTTCCGTGAAAAAGTATCACGGAACTGGGTTTTTCGTGTGGTCGTAACTTATCTCCAAATTCAATTCCAGATGGTTTTCGTCTACGTGGAATAGCAATACAGTGTAATAGGCAAAAAAGATTCGCCTCTGAATAGCAGGAGAAAAGAAGTGCAACATTTTTATTTTGGTGTGCAAACATGGGGAAACCACTCAGAACCCTTGGGACTGCACCCAAAGGATAACTGTGTCAAAAAATCCAGGGGAAAAGTGGTGGGACAAGCTAGCAAAATAGACTTTTTGGGGTGCTGTAAGAAGGGGCCAAGTGTTTTGGGGATTGAATGTGCAGGTATGAGGGTGGATTTTCACGTTTTTTGAAAGTTCACTTTAGAGACGTAAAAATATGCTAGCACCCATTTCATAGTACCCCAAATTTGACAGGACTACTTATTTTCAACCAAAAAATACTGCTTAATGCCATTCTTCACCACTTAAGTACCCCAAAAAGTTTTATTAGAACTATTCGGACACATCTACATTGATCCCCAACCCCCCCGTCTTTGGGGGGTTCAGGCTGATTTCCCCTATTCTGACTGCACTTTCCGCCTGTTCTGACTTCGCGGCTTGCTGTTTTTGCGTGGTTTGGAATCGAACAAACCGAATAGGGGGGATGCGCATGATAATTTTTCACCTCCAAAACACGCGATGTTGGTGGAAAGTCGGGCAGGTGAAACTTTTCCTCGGACACAAAACTAATTGAGTACCGCCCTATGTCTGTCATAATTCTAGTGGCCATCTCCATCATGGATTTTTTCACCCACCTTGCAGGAACATTGCAAACTGGAAATTAGAAAAAAAACAGAACAAATTAGTACCCGCACCCTAGAACAACAATTTTAGTAAAATTACTGTAATGTATACCGGTGGCGTTAGATAGTGCAGATTTAAAAATGCCACATTGCATATGGAATTGGCATGACATACTGTCGGACATAAGCCCGAAGACTGAAGATCCTGACAGGGTAAGTATTTTAACTAACCCTAACCCTCTGCTCCCCATAACTCTAATCCTCCCTTAGGGGTACCAAACCCTAACCTCTCCCCAGGGGTGCCTAAACCGAACCCCCCTCCCCGCACCCTAAACCTAACTCTCCCGGGGGTGCCTGACCCTAATCTCCCCCCAGGGGGGAGCCTAATCCCCCCTTCCCCTAGCCTAATCCTAACCCTCCCAGTAGGGTGCCTAACCCTAAGTCCCCCCAGGAGCCCCTTAACCTAACCCTCCCCCCCACAGCTGTCCGCTCCCGACACCCGCCTTGCCTTCATTCGTTATGCCGGGGGTCGGGATTTCAGCTGGTGGATAATGATAGGTGTTGGGATTTCGATGCCTATCATTAGTCCTATGCTGGGATTTCACAGTCGGGAAGCCGGCGGTTGGCATTTCAACCGCCGGCTTCCTGACCATATACCGTTTATATGCTGTGGCATATTTCACATAACAAAACATAGCAAATTAGATAGCAGTGCTGCAAGCTGGTCTGTGTTGTGACCTTTCTCTTGCACTCTAATTTTTTCTGCAACAGCTTTTAAATTACTGTACTCAGATTGGTTTAAACCCTTTTTTTTTAATTTCATGGCTATGTGTAATAAAGTGTATACAGGTAAACTAACTGTTGCTGCACATCTATCACATTTTCTCTTTCTTCAATTTAACATCTTCCTAACCCTAGGCCAATTCTCCAATGTGATCGGATTATACAGCCCACCAAGAACATCTGCAATCGGACTGGACCAATTTGCAATATGTAGCACCTATCCTTGTGTATCAACACCTATGTCCCTATAGATTGTAAGCTGGCAAGCAGGGTCCTCTTACCCTTATGTATGTCTTTTATGTTTGTATGTGCAGTATGTCTTTTACAACCCAGTATAATGTTAATGTTGATTCAAATTGTAAAGTGCGATGGAATTTGCTGCGCTATATAAGAAACTGTTAATAAATAAATAAATAAATAAAATGCCAACTTCTCTGGCTGGGAATCTGTACCTGGTGTCTTCAATGTCAGAGTTGCATCAACTGTTGGCTGGATCTTTGCTAAGCAGAGAATTCTTATCATTACTGTCTTCATGCAGCACCTGCAATGCTGGCAAACTCGCTTGACTGCGCTCGAACATTGTAGTTGGTGAAGCAGAAGAAATTGACAAGGACAGGGCACCGAACAGGTTATAGAGGGTGGTTGCTATGTCTGGAGTCTGACATTGGCATCTGTTAACCAATAATATATTGCCAGTGGCCAACCAGACACACAGTTAGAGGGGCAGCTGGCAATGGTTTTCCTGCGCAGTTCTCCAAGGTGAGTTTGACTCACACCTCTGCAAGTTTGTCAGCGGTATTCAGTGCTTTAAACTCTGCACTTAGTGTCTGCTGCAGAGTGCAGATCACACTGACAGTCTGACACAGGATTGAGGAAGAGGGACATCTTTTGATGCATCTCGCAGCTGCTTATTAAAGTAATGCTGTGCAGTTTGTGTTGCAACACTGCACTCATGGTACCTATGTCCTCCTTGTGGGCCCCCTTGCTGGGATCAACATCATCATCAATAACACGTAGGAGGGAGGGTAGAAATAAAAACAGCAGTTTGTGAGTTGAGGTGGGAGGAGGAGTACAGTATAGTGAGAGAGAATAATGAGGTTAGTTAATGAAGATTGAGTTTATTGTAAGGGTGAAAGGTTAGTAACCATCTAGTTAATAACCATGAAGGTTTTTTTTAGGAGAAAGGGATATAATGGTAAGACTGAGGAACTGGTGTATTTTAATTAAACTGAGGGAGCTGTTGAAAATGAATGAATTGATGATGTGGGGGTTAATTATTAATGGGAATGATGAAGGTGATTATAAAGTTGTTAATGATACAGATTGGGCTTATTATGATGACGCTAATTGTGTTAATGATTTTGTGGAGGGGTAATTTACTGAAGAGATGGCTCTGTATTACAAAGCAGGCACTAAGTTGCTCTTTATATTGTATTCTGGTCACTAGGTTGTTCTGTAGAATATGGAGGTCATTGATGCTCTATGTATTTTATGGTGGTCACTGATGCTCTGTATTATTTGGGGGTCACTCAGTAAGAGGGGTGGCGCCATAGCATAGGCATGCTCCTGGCACAATGACTTCATGCTACACCTCTAGTACAGAGTTCTTAAGAAAAGATTACAAAGGTCGTAATAAGACCACACAATGCATTTGGCACCACTCCTGTTTTGATTGTGGTCAAGAACATTGCTGTACAGCTTCTGAATTGACTTCAGTTTGTTTACAACCTGCTTCTGACTTTTCTTCTCCTCAGTACTATAGGCTGTTGCATCCATCACTGTGCCCATTATTTCGGTCTTTATTTCCTCCTCACCTAGCACTGAAAACAGCTCCTGCACTACCTCATCCTTTCATTGCACCATCTTGCTTCCTCTGCTGTCTGCCAATAATGAGGTAATCAGAAACAGCCTGAGGCAGCCACAAACAGCCAATCAAAGCATTCTAAGTGCAAATCAGGTCTAAAAACCTGGGTTGTACCTTTCGGACATAAGCCAGGGCACTAACCCAGGTTGCAAGTCCCAGGACTAACCCTGGTCAATTGGAGGGTTGCAGACCCGAGACTGTTAAACCGGGTCAGATCCTTTCAGACATAAACAGGAACTGGGACTTTTCAGCATGCATCTGCAAATTCCAGAGTTTTTGCTTATGTCTGAAAGAAGTATTAGTGAAGGGAAAGATATTTGAAGGGAGATATTTGATCATGGTAGTCCCAGATGATGACCACTTAAAATGATATGCTGAACCAAGGGGTAGATGTATGAAGGGGCATTAGGGGTAGTAATGCAGGGAAGTGATTGGCTCTGCTATCCCTAAATAGAATGTCAAAGTAGAGATGAAATTTATGAACAGTCAGTGGCACTGACCGTTCCGACAACTACAGCTATTGATTTATTTATTTATTAACAGTTTCTTACATAGCGCAGCATATTCCGTTGCACTTTACAATTGTAAACATTAAAAGAACAAAACTGGGTAATAACAGACAGATATATAGGTAGGAAGGCCCTGCTCACAAAACTTACAATCTATCTAGCAGTTATTATTGCTACACCAAACATCACTGTCCCTGGCTATCTGCTCCCATTTAATGGCCAAGCACTGTTTTTCTCACTGTGGCATACTGTTGTTCCCTGGCTAACTGTTCGTTACTGAGATAGAGAGCACGTTTCTCTTCACCTTTTTTCACTTGGAATAGTTTGGCACCTAAACCCACATTAGAATCATCAATTTGTAGAATGAACCTCTGGTTGATGTCAGGAGCTTGTAGCACTAGAGGGTAGCATAATGCCAATTGTAAATAAAGCCAGGCTGCTTCAACCACCTTGGTCAATGACAGCTGGTTGGCAAAATACTTTAATAAAATTTCTGTTAATGGAGCCATCCAGGTGTCAAAATGATTAATACATTGTCTGTAATATCTAAATAGCCCCAAGAAGGTTCATAGATTTGAAGAGTCATAGCCTTGTTCAGTTCTGTATTTCCTCTACTTTGTTCAGCTGTGTTTTACATGGCCTTTGGCTTCCTGCACACTCACAGCACATTTTTACGTGTTAACTGTTGAGCCATTAGCACCATTAGTTGCTAATAAAGTCTCAACTTTTGAAAGTTGGTATTTCCAATACTGGATACGGATGATAATGTCATCAAAGTAAGCTGAAGCATAGACTCTCATGTCCCACTGGAAATTAGCCAGAGCCCCATGTAAACCAAGTGGCAAGACCCTGTATTGAAGTAGTCCATCTGTGGCAGAGAAGGTGATCTTTAGCTGAGGGAGTAAGTGGGAACTGCCAGTAACATCAAGGGTGTTTAAGTAGATATTGTAGAGCAACTTATTGACCTGAGGCATGGGATAGCTATTGAACCGGGAGGCCTCATTTAATTTGCAAAAAAATTTAAAGAAACATATGCTTCTTTGTGTTTGGACACCAATACAATAGGGATGTTCCATCCACTGCAGGATTATTTCACCACATTTTCTGCAATTCTCTTTTTACTGACATTCTTTCCTCAGGGAAATAGCATGGTTTTACCTTAATGACTACCCCCAGTGGGGTAATGAGGTCATGTTCTTGCATGGTGATTGGCCCAGGTAGGGCCATGAACACATATTGGTTCTGTTGTACTATTTCTTTGCTTGTCTCCAATCTGGCAACAGAGTTGAACCTATCAGCAATTTTGATGATGGTACTGATCTATAAGGCCCCTTCCAACTCATGTCAGGATTTCAGGAGGTTGACATGGTAAATATGTTCCTCCTTCCTCTTACCAACCTGACTCACACTGTATTTGACTGGCCCCACAGTTTCAGTTATTTCGTATGTCACTGAGTGAAGAACATACTCTTCTGAGTGGCCAGCAAGAACAATACATTATCCCTGGGTTGTAAATACTGAGCTACAGTGGTCCTTTAATTTCCTTAGAAACTGTGCTAGGTTTAATGTACCTCAAGTGAATTGTATCCGGATACTGGGTGGCATACTTTAGGATTCATAGAACATACTATTGTCCCACAGCTGACTTTTCCAATGGGCTGACTAAATCCATGTCTATACATTCAAAGTAAAATTGGTTCATTCACCAAAGCTGTTGACTCCAACAATTAGTATTCTGAATCTTCTGGGAAAACATTAAAAGAGGACTTGTGGACCGCATTTAGCAAGAGTGTCTCTGTCTATTTGAGGTGCCGTTCCCCATAGGCATCAAGCAGGTCTTTCAAGATAGGACTATTGACCTGTGTTTCACTTGCCATCCTGTACAACCAGACATGCTCTTGGAGTATCTTTTTAATAGGGAAAATTCTCTGTAGAGAATTAGCAGATATGGGAGTTTGGGATGAATGGGAGGTGATGGTCTGCCCCTTGATGGTGAACAGCAATATAGTTATTTCATACTCCTTATTAGCTCTATGAAAACATAGAACCATTCTTTGGGCAACCCATTGGCTAAAGATTTCAGCACAACTGAGGAGGAGACCAAGTTCAGCTCAATTACAGTGTCTGTCAGAGCCAAGACTTTTTTTTCACAAGGACAGCTATCCGAAATAGACATGACTTCCCAGTAGATTTACTCTGGAAGCTCTTTTCCACCTGAGTCAGCAAACAGTCCATGGGCTCCTCTAGTGTAGGACACTGTGCCTGTAAATGGCCGGGTTCCCACATTTATAGCAGGCCAGAGCCTACAAAGCTTTTACTAACTTTTTGTCCTAAGAGGATCTTCCATCAGTCCTTGTCACAATCTTCCATTTTTTTGTCAAAGCCCAGGAATCAGAACAAACAATGGCAGGTTAGACAAGTGCTGCAAAGCATCATATCTCTCCTCTCCACCATGGTGGCCAGGTCTGCAAGTGACTATATGCAAGACTGCAGCTTGTAACTTTGTAGTCCTTTATCCAAGCCCCATATGAAATGTTCTATTTCCATGACCTCTGTCATCTGGGCATGTTTTATGATTCTTCTGCTGTGACCACTTCCTGAGGACATTGTTCACATCAGCCAGCTGAGCTTGTACCAGCTTATCCCTGGACAGTCACAAGTCATGATACCTCTAGGCCCTGCCCGACCTTGTGACCCCAATAAATGCTGGTATCACATTCTTCAGCTGTTGATGGTTAGTGGTTAGTGTACAGATGCTGTGCCTCCCTGGAAAATAAGGTGCCAGCTGTTCTGCCCAAATGGCTTGCTTAGCGGCATGCTTGAAAGTTACCAGGTATGCCACCACATCATACACTGGCGTTAGCTTCTGCAGCATTTCAGCAGCAGGTGTTTCCCAGACACCACTCACTTGTGTCTACTCCTCTCAGAGGAGCCTGGCATTCTCTACCTGTATGCCATTATCTTAATTCACTCCCTATGAAAGTAGATAATATATGTGGAAACACTAATTTGACCACTTTGTCAATAGTGATGGTTAATATATGTTTAGACTTCACATTTAAGGCCTTTGAAATGCTCTGCCTCATTGCATCATTTTAGATGCAGGCAGGTACAGGAATACAGTACCTTGCTGAGTAGATCGCCCAAAGATATATTTTAGGTGCTAATTAAATCACTTGTACTCAAGCATGGATATCCTTAATATGTGGACTGTAATTGCATACAGTAGTTTAGGAACCTCTAGACTATGGTATGAGTTTTTCCAAAGTGCTATTACAACTTCAAAATTATGAGTATAACCCACACATGACATATTATTATTAATACACAGTGTATGTTATAATTTCTTTCATATATACAGGAAGTCATGCTTGACAATCACATATACAGTATGAAACATCAGACTTTGGAAGCAGTGGAGTAAATCTGCCACAACAACTGAGACAGGGCACAAAATCCAGGCATAGTACACCGAGTGATGGAACAGGAGGCAATGGATCACTATTTCTACTTTAGAGTAAGTGTAATGGAGGTTTAATTTTGCAGAGCAAGATTACTAAGAAGAGATTACGAGGTGTAGAAGGTCATTTCATAAGGCTCCTTGTTGTAAAGAAGTGAGCAATGCCTTTTCCACACTGCAAAAATCATTGTTTCTGCATTAGCTTTAAACTGTTGGAGATTGAGTCTAAATCGGTTTGAGTCTCAATTGGTGCCTTCTAGTTACACCTCAGCAAAGAAGCACATTTCTGTCTTATGTTATAGAACTACAAATACATAAATATAAGGAAGGAAAATGAATATTAGACAGTGCAAATATATGGAGAGTAGATAAATGTGAATCAGGAATAATGGGAAATTTTGGAAGCTGAAATTGACTAATGGTGGGTGTGTAGGTCAGATAGTAGATCAAGATGAGGGTATAGAGGTGATGGGTAGGTAGGCTTGTGGTGGTAATATTGACAGGATTTCTCACTCTCCTTGGGGTACATTTACTAAATGTTGATTTTAATTGATTTAAAAATTGATCAACACACATTTACTAATACTTTAAAAAAATAATATTTTTTTTCTGTTAGTAAATGTGTGATTTAGCCACAGAAACACAACATCAATGTTGATTTTCATTTAATTTAAATCTATTAAAATTGACCTTTAGTAAATATACCCCCAATTGATTTGTGCTTGCTCCCTCAAATTCTTGATATTGTCCCTTTGGTTTGTGTGTCTCCCTATGTGACTGTACTTTTTCATTTGTCCTTTGACATGGCCTTTCATGCGGCCTTATGTGTGGGAGCACTTGTGGATTCTGTACGAAAGGTGACCTCTCTTGCTTGCTTCTCATGTTTTTGTTAGTACTGATTCCACTTTGTGAAGAATACAGTATTCCAAGACTGTTCAGTTGTGTAAAGGTTGTTGCATCTCTCTGAGTAGCTGGACTGATAATTGGATTTGTCCTGATTTGCTTGCTTCTTGTTATCTGTTACAGAGGCTCTGGGTGCTGGGGCCTCATTGTTGCATCAGTACATTTTCCCTGTTACCAAATATCAATTTGGTTGGACCTTTAAACTCTCAATTGTGTCTCTTGCTTTATCCCTGCTCAGTGCAGAACACATACATTTCACATAGGTACAGCAATATTGGTGGCTACAGCTGGTTTGTCTAACCCTGAAATGTGTGTACTCAAGTGATGGTAATCTAATCATACAAGTGATACATTAGATTTTGTTAGCCTAATTAGATTTAAATTTTATAAAAGTTTGTCGAGATTATTCACCCCGATCTTATGGCCTGAAGATGGTCATGTACACTGGTGTGTGCAGGGACAACAATGTATGTCACCAGTGAAAAATGTATATATTTGCAATATCAATCAGATACCCCTTGTATTTGAGGTCTAATGAAATAATTACCAGTGAAAAATGTATATATTTGTAAAATCAATCAGATCCCCCTTGTATTTGAGGTCTAATGAAATAATTACCAGTTCATAGCAAATATAAATGTACAATGCAATTACTGTATATTGATAAATAAGCATTACATCTTAGAACAAAGGCTATTGTAGGGTAATTTGTTAAAAGTAATCTAATAGTGTTTTATTACAACTATTTTGTATTTATTTATCTATAGAAAATTATTAATTCCAGATAATAAATGAACTTTTATTTAGAATATATGGACAAAGATATAAAAAATTACCTGTAATATTCACATTTTAATAGGACAGCTGTATGTATGATCAAATAGCATGTTGTATTGTAATTACCAAAACCACCACGATAGGTTTCACTGATTATTTTGTTAATTTGCTATCACTGCATTGTCATGTAACAACAAAGTGAAACAAAAAAACTTGGAAATGATGTAAAATGATTAGGATATTCCCACAAGCTGCTTGTGTGAAACATTCCAATTCTTTTACATAGTTTCCATTTCTAACCCATCATTTCCTCTTTCAGACAAGAAGGCAGACCGTTTTAATGTCATAATGCATTGTGCATTGCAGAATCATTTCACTACTGCAAACTACACTAGGAATATTTACATTGCATATGGTGTGTTTTTAAATATGTTCATTTTTATGAAAGTGATTAAAACACATACAGTAGGTAGTCAAAACATAATGTGACTACAAGAGTACCTCAGAACATCTATGCTTCAGGTAATCTGTCAGACAACCTTGGGGGTTTATTTACAAAGGATAAGATCTTAATACCCTGCACTTCTGATCAGGTTTATTTTATACCCAATATTTTAAACAGCAATGTTTTTACTAGCAAGACACCGCTAGTAAAAGCATTGCTCTTTTAAATATCAGGCATAAACACGATCGGAAGCTCCAGGTTTTACAATGCGTAGTAAACAAACCCTCTTGGTGTAGTTGCTAAAATGACCAATAATCTTTTTTGCATTTCTTGCTGGTATGAGCTGTATGTATGTAACAGTGAGCCTCTAATTGCCAATGGGACCAGTGTGTACTGTACATGTTCTAACATCATCATTGGGGGCTCTCTGCAGCTACGAATTACTCTGCTTCTGAGAATGATATTTTAAGATACAAATAACTTTAAAGGAGTTATAAATATAAAATAAAATGCAGGGAAGTCTACCTGAATATACTCCAATCCCTTCTCACAACAGTGAATATTATTGAAGGGTAAAACTTCTATCAGTATGCAGGGCATAACAGGAATGTGATGGGATACAGAACAGGGAGTATTTTGTCCTGCTGCATTCATCTAATCCTGAACAAATTAGTAATATTTTATTACTGATAGACAACAGCATTTATTTACTAAATTTTATATACAGGGCATTTGAACCCCTAATGGAAATTTTAGCACCATTGTTTTAAGAACGAGCAAACTATTAGTATTTTATCACTAATGGTGATGGTTATTGCATTTTATTGCTGATAGAGTCTTTGTCATGTTAATTGTCTTTCACTTTTACTATCAGTATATTACAGCTGTGCAAGTTAGAGATATTTTCCAAATAATAGTTCTGTATTATACTTCTGATGGACATTTTACTATTTATGCCATTTCATATATCTTCTCATGCAGCAAATATGGGCAAGTGTAGTTCTAAAATAAGCAGCCTATTGTGGTCAGTATAGCTATATAATATGATGGGTTGGGTATGATATCCCGGCTGTTGGGATGCCGCTGTTCAGAATACAGACAGTGGCATCCCGTCAGCAGAATACTGACACAATTAGGAAGGCACATAAGAATTTTCCCTACCCTAACCATCCCCAGTGCCTAAACCTAACCCCCCTTCCTAATGACTAAACCTAACCTCCCCCTCCCCGCACCCTAAACCTAAGACCCCCTCCCCAGTGCCTAAACCTAACCTCACCCTCCCCACACCCTAATCCTAACAATCCGTTCCCAATGCCTAACCTTAACCCTACACCTAATGCCTAACCTCGCTAGCAAATGCTCACCTCCCCCTAACACCCTGATACTTACTTTCAGGATGCTGACGGTCAGGATTCTGGTGCCGGGTTCCCGACCTGTTGGGATTTCGATGCCGATATTTGGAC
Source organism: Taudactylus pleione (assembly GCA_031769625.1). NCBI lineage: Eukaryota > Metazoa > Chordata > Amphibia > Anura > Myobatrachidae > Taudactylus > Taudactylus pleione. The sequence goes on from JAUIMM010000307.1 coordinate 1,468,308, forward strand.
CGTCGGCATCCCGCACGCCGGGATGCTGACTAGATCCCTAATATGATACCTAGTGCAGGAGTAAAACAATATTAGTGAAGCAATAAGGGCTTTTGGTACCTGCATCCTTGGGCTCCAGCTTTTTATTTCCTTTATAAACTGTGACCAACTGCTTTGAGTACACATGTCATGACACAACTTAGAATATCACTTTGTGCTCACTATTCTGGTGATTGAGTTGCATGATTAATACACTATAAAACTACTTCTTAGTTCCTAATCCCTTTTTCTTCACTTTATTAACAATCCATTTTTCCCTGGCCCTTTGCTACCAGTCAGTTTGTACACAATACCAAATCTGCTCATAATAAATATGTGTTGCTTTGTATAAATGCTTGAATTACTAATTACTGTAGGTAAGGGTGGTTATGATTCATAAAATCTGACAAAATTGAAATTAGGGGTACCAAGTCATGAATCTGTGCACCAATATTGGACCTTGTCACAAGGCAAAAAGCCATATTACACTTATTATTTATAAGCTCCACCTAGTGGTCAGCCTGATATTAGCTTAGTTTGAATATCATAGGCTTCCTCCCAAGCTTCCCAATGCACCCTGGGTAGATGAAGGCACAGGTCCACCATTTTTAGTTGGCACATGTTAACATTAAGAGGCTCAGCTTTATTCTCCCTTTTGTAGCAGTAACAATGGTAAGAATTTAAAAATGCATGTGTAATTCCATTCCATTACATTACACTTTTTCAATTCTCTTTCATGAATCCTTTTACTATAATAAAACACCATTCTTCAACTTCTTACGAGTTTGTATTTATCAAAAAGTAGGATTGGTTATGCTGTCTGTAAACCTATATTTAGGCCATAGGGAAATTTATAGAGAGGACAGAAAAGTTATATCATAGTATACCTAGGAATCTGTAAACTTTTCGGCTACTATGCTGGTACATGTCATTAAACTTACTATGCTGTCATTGAATTTATTTACCCCATAAAAAATAATGTTACCAACCCTGCTAATAAAACAGTTATCTTGTACTTATATTGTGTTCTGAGTTACATAACAGTTTAGCTAGGAAGCTGCAAATGTTTGGGCAACCATGCTATTGTTTGTCAGTGAATTTATTACCCCCCCCCCCTCTCACACACACAAAAAAAATATAATGTTTCTAAAACTGTTAAATTCTAATTATATTATGTGCTGAGTTATATCACAATTTCCCTGAGGAAGCTGCAAAAGCTTGGGGTATTACTCTGGAATTTTAATTTTGTGATTAACAAGGTTCAATTCCTCTGTTTCCCTATATCACTGTGTGTAATAAAACATACTGTTTACCTGTTGTAATTTCATTGTAAAATCAGAACCTTTTGTAATTTTGTTGTAAATTCAATGATAGATCAGTCTATGGGTCAGTTTGAACATCCAAGTACTAGCAGTGCTGGCACTAGTACTACTAGCAATCCAATGTCTTCTACTAGTGGAAACAAAGTTCATGTGGGAAGAAGAAAGTTTAAGCATGGTCATTACAAATCACATAAATCCTGCTCAATGTTAAATAAAACATCAGCTTGTGGGAATTGAAATATCATTGATGATAAATGTAGGGATTTGGCCAAAAGAAGGAAAATAGCTAACAATACATACACCACCCATAGTAGCAAAGAAAGGCTCAGGCCATGGTCACTTTTTGCTCATAATGGCACCAAAAGAAGCAAGCCCAGGTCAATAGTGAGTGACCAACACAATATTAATAACACTAAGGTCAATTAACAAATTGTGTGTTCACAGAAGAGTCCAGAGGAGAGTCCAAGCGTGTCTGTAAGTGCCAGAAAGATCACATTTTGAAACTGTGATAAGTTCTGAGCAGTATTCTCCCACAATTTCTAAATCACCTAAAAACTGTGAGGATAAGTAGTAATGAGGAAGATTAGGAAGTAGAGGATGGAAATTTAGATGTCTCCAAGAAAGGTAGCCTCCAGTGATTCACTCCAGCCCTTTATAATGTAAGTGCATTGATGTTATGCCTGGCCAAAAGACCAAAAATCCAACTCTCAGGTGTGGAACTATTTCTTCCCCAACCCAGACAATGTTTGTCAAGCCATCAGTAGCCTTTGTGACACCAAAATAAGTTGAGGCAGTGATGTTAACCAGTTAGGCACCTCCTTACGAATACTCCGTTTGCAGTGTAATCATGCAAGTGGTTCATCTCTAAAAGTTAAATCACATGTAATAAGCAGCCCAGTAATGGCTAACACCAGCATGGTTAAATTCCTCATTCAATCTTCACTGCCAACACCCTCATCATTGGCCTCCTCAGGAGCAGTATTAAGTAGTCCTGTATCATTTTATAAAATGCAATCTGAGTCCTGTAATGCAATCTATCATTCCCAAGTAGAATCTCTGCACACTAGGGCAGCTGCTGTAGGGGGTATATGATCATTTAAGAAGAGGAAATAGAGTTAGCTTAGTTTCAATTAATTATCTATCAAACAAATATTTGAAAGGGGAAGCAAATATGACAGCCATCATTTTGTTGCACCTTGGAGCACCAAAGCCATGACAGCTACGTTGACACTTTATTTGCTTCCAATTTCTGCCATAATCACAACAGGTTTCAGCTGATTAGTACAGGTTATGTGCCCCAGCTACTAAATTCCATCTGGATTCTATTTCTCTTGAACATCAATACCACAGCTACTGTATACAGGAAGGTCAAAGCCAAAGTCATTACTTCCCTTGAAAAGAACATTGTACCCACTATCCACCTAACTACAGATATGTGGACAAGTGGCACTGGTCAAATGACTACATGACCATGACAACCCACTGGTTTGCCCTCAGCAGTAGCAGCACCATCATATAAAAACAACATAATCATTCTGTCAACACAGCAGTGCTAGCCTACAATACCAACTCATTCACACGCATGCTACTTTTTGAAGCCACAATACATAGAGACACATACCGGTGTAAACATGTTGTATAAACTTCATAGTGTTGTATTCAAATGGCTCTCCTCTGGATTTCTTATATCTGTTAACGGAACCCACATTGTGAATGCAATGCACATGCTTTGCCCACACAAAAATATTGATTGGTCAGAATTTCCTCAAAAAAGATAGGTCTGCATAAGAGATACTTTCTGTGGCCTGTAAAATTTTGGAGCATTTTCTGCATTCCACAACAGAAAATTGCACCATCTGCAAAAAATCTGAACTGCCATGTCATCAGCTAAACTTGTATTAATGAGGTGGAATTCCACACTTAAAATGCTTGAGTGACTGGAGAAACAAAAGCAAGCCATCAAGAGCTACACATTTAACCATGACATAGGGAGAGGCAGGACATGTTACCTTACTGCAGCACATTGGAGAATTCTGTCAGTCGTATGCAAGCTACTAAAGCCATTTTAAAGTTTAACAAATGAAGAGAATTATGACACTGCCAGACTTAGTCAAGTCATACCCCTAATTAAACGACTCAATATAAATTTAGAGAAGCTAAAGGAGTATATGATGAAAGCAAGTGATTCTGCAAAGTTTGTTGGCACGTTTGTGTAGTGACCTAATCATGGCTGTGGAATGTGCATGTCATGCCTAAGGTGCACAGTACATGCTTAAGCTCACACTGCACGTGCCATGCACATTAGGTGTGAAAGCACATATACACCAGGTAAGAGTAGCACCCGGATTGGCGGAGGGTTAGTATAAGTAATGAGATTGGAGGTGATGGGGTAGAGGGTGGAAAGTTGGAGGGAGGGAATGGAAAGGAGGCAGAGAGTGGGTGGGAGGGATGGAGAGTGGGTTGGGAAGGGGCAGGTGAGACAAGGGTGGCATTCGGCTGAGGTAGACCTGGCAGATAGAGACGGTTTGAGAAATGTACCTAAATGGCTAAGTGCTGCAAGCCTTTCCAGCTTTAGGGATTTTGATTGATTAAAATACATTTTTAGATGCTTTTCATGCTATAAAATTAAATGTAAAATACAAAGTGATAGTACTTATTATGTATTTGCGTCTGGAGTCCATACCACCCATTAGCCAGACCGCTGATCCATCTAAATTTAAATGTAACTTATGTCTGCAGCTGCCCTGTCCACCCCCAGACCACCCCTTACATTTGCCCTGCCAGGCCCGTCAATGACACTGCTGCACTGACTGCTTTAGCCTGCCTGTCACAGGCACAGCAGCGCAGTGAGTGCAGTTGTAAAGGAGCTCAGAATGCAAGCAATGGTGAGGACGCCTCTCCAGCCCAGGACCTCCTGCAATGCTTACCCCATGGACTGCATTGAGCTGGCCCAGAATTCTGGGTACAGGTTTTTAATTCTCTGCTGAATGTAAGTGTGTTGTAGTTCTTATCAAAGCAGATATACAGACATTAGCACACTGATGTTAAATGCTCACCAGACCTTGTGCATCCAGCAGAAGTAATCTGTCCCGGATATCAGCAACAACGTTACTGCTCCAACAACTCCCTTTACTGTCCGGCATTGATATAGTAGTCTGTGAATTAGAAATAGAGCACTATCGCAAAGAAGACAATGACCACCTCCACCTGTAGACATCAGAGGCGTTTCATCCCTGCTTGGTTTTTCTCAAGGCACTGATTCCTGATGTATGAGGGCCTTTATTTTTTGCACTAGCTTTGATGGCTACATTTTTGTGACTAAAGGCCCCCATACATCAGTAATCTATTGGTGCAATTCTGTGTCATGCAGATGACTGTGTAAGACAATCTGCAATGTATGAGGTTTACTTTTGCAGATTCCTACCAAAAAAGTGATTGGAATTGGTGAATTAGTTTGTCCAACATGTTGGATTTTACAGTGCAATCTGGGCTGTAGATTGGTAGTGGCATGGCCGGCAGTTCAAATCCCGACACCGTCATCCCGACAGTACTGAAAATCCAGATCGTCCCCAGGTAAGTATTCTCTAACCTATTCTACCCCCTAACCCTAACCCTACCTTAGGGGTGCCTAACCCTAATCCCCTTTCTAAGTGCCTAAACCTAACCCCTCCATCCCCGCTGCCTAAACCTAAGTACCCCGGGGGGGTGCCTAACCCTAACCCCCCCTTCCCCTAGCCTAAACCTAACCTCCTGGGGGGGCATCTAACCCTTAGTCCCCCCCGGGAACCCTAAACCTAACCCCCCCCTGCGGCTGTCCGCACCCATCGCACGGCTTACCTTCGATCGTAAGCTGGGTGTCGGGCACCTGGCATAGGGAAAATGAGAGGCATTGGGATTTTGATGCCTGTCATTTAAACCTTCCCGGGATTATACAGTCGGGAATCCGGAGGTCGGGATTCCATCCATCGGCTTCCTGACTGTTTCCTATTGCTAGTGTATGATAACAATCAGCAGATTTTCTGTAACTAGTAAAATGATGAGCCTTTCAAGTTTGGCAGATCTGCCTTTCCTGAAAATGATCTTAAAATCCCTGAAAAATATCTGTAATATATGGGCATAGATTGGTGGATTGGGGAATCTTTAAGTTGGGGGGGGGGAATTCACAGAAGCTGTGAATATTTATTTTTGTGATTGTTGATGTATGGGCCCTTTATGCTAATTCAGTTATGTTTCTTTTTTCATGCTGCTTAAATATACTGTAAGATTGCTCATTGAGCTTACTATAACAAGAGCATGGCAGAAAACTGATAAAATCAAATCTATTAGCAAAGATCCTGTGGATTTCTCAAATTATCTTTCAATTATACAAAATGCAGCTCAATAATACATACCATTACAAGATAATGATTGCTATATTTTGTTGTTGATATGAAACCATTGGGAATGATAAATGATTTCAAAGCAATCACTGGAAAGGAAAATGAAATGTGTATAAAATGATACTGATAAAAATTTTTTATGATTCTCTGTTTTTAATATATATGCTAAGTTGTGGTGTTATCATGTAATAAAACTTCATGAACAGTTTGTTTGCAGAAATGTCTGTAGTAATGTCTTAATTCCATCAATGACCAGTGAATTGAAATATAAGAGGACCACTTTTGCCATAGTATCAATGAGTTACAGAGATATATTGTCATTGTCATTGATAATGATTACTAAAATCCAAATATATGCAGCCATCAAAATTGCAGAAGCAATTAGCATCATTACATGTGAAAGTGTTCATTAGTTAGAAAGTTTGTTTAATATTTTTTTGGACTTTGGCTTCTCACTGTGCAGATATTTATACAGACCTTTAAGCAAGTTATCAAGGCTACTAGTAACTATCCAGTGTCACTTCAGTACATGATTGACAACTTTATGTTTATTTACCACAAAATGGTACACCCACTACTTGGCAATTGCGTGCCATATACTTTCTATAGAGAAACTTGAGGTCTAATCAGATCCTAAAGAAGCTGTATGTAAGGAAATAGATATAGGATTAACATTTCTGTCAGTTATATCATTGACCCATTCTTGATTTTGCAGTTGCATACTAGATGTGCTTGTTCATGATTTCAGAGTAGACAAATGGCAAGCAAGTAAGGTCCATCTCCAAAACTGCACCCATAATGTACAAACTTCAGGTGTGAGTAGAATTGTGGTGATGTAATTTTGCTCAAATGTTTGAGTCCAGTGGGTTGGTTGAATCCAACATGACTCCTAACCTACCTACTATGAATAAATAATTTTACCAGTGCCTCCTTTAAGTAAAACTCCTGAGCTAAATTGCCCAGATAATTAGTTTAAGGCTTTACTCAAACCAGTTATGGACTCTGTAGACTCTACTACCGAGGTTGAAACAGCAATAGATGCTCAATTTCCTAAACCTGAACATAATATGGAGCCACCGTACCTCTCCCAGAAGCCTCATGTTTCCTATAATATTTTCCAGATAGAATAGAGAAAGATTCATAATGATGTTTAATTATAGTTAGCATTAATAATGAATCATTTTGTTATGTTGAGGACTTACAATATCTATAATGGAAGCAGTGTGGTGTTTGTAGTGCTATTTGTTTTTGACTATCTGGCAGACATATTTTCTGGAACTTATTACCAGTTACCTAAAAAAATGTTCTGGTAGTTTAATTGGCTCATAACAAAAATTAACCCTAGTGTGTATGTATCTAAGCATGTAGTAGGGAATATAGATTGCAAACTCCACTGGGGCAGAGTCTGATGAGTATGGTCAAATATTCTCTGTAAAGCTATATAAATAACTGGTAATGAATAATATGCCCCTCTTTCTTCCATCTTTGCCTTACTTGACCTTTTGCTCTCTAGTTTTTTATCCTTTATGTCCCTCTGCCCACTATTTTTCTCATACCTGCTCCTCTATCAACCAGCTATTTGCTCTCATACAAATTTGCCCACCAGTCCCCCCATGCACACCACTGTCCACCTGCATTTTCCTCACATGCCCCATCTTGCCCACCTGCTTTCCTCTCACATGCCAGTCTGTACACCAGCTTTTTTCTTGCATAGTACCCTGTCCACCAGATTTCTTTTAAATATCATCCCTGCCCACCAGCTTTTTCCTTACATGACTCATCTGACTACCACATGTTTCTTTCCTCACATGCCCCTGTGTCTGTCACATTCACCCTAATATACTCACCTGGCTACATATTTTTACTCACATGGCCCCTATGACATTTTTCCTTATATGCCCACTTCACACCACATTTTTCCTTATATACCCATTACCCATCACATTTTTTCTTATACAGTATGCCACATAATTAATTACTCAACCCATTTCCCACCCTTACTATTACCAGACTCTCTTTACCTGCTGTCCACTGACCAACTACAGTAGCTGCCAGCCATTGATGTAGGCAGCTACATCCAGTTTCTGTTCCAGTGTGACTCTATCTTGCTGAAGAAGTCAAAAGGGTGGGAGCATAGAGCAGGAACTTTACAGTAGTTGTGCCCTGTGTACCAGCATCCTCTGGCACAACTAGCAGCCTTACACATGAGCCATTGCCTGCTTACATACAAGTATGTGAGCAGAACATGGTGTGGGAGCATATACAGTATTGTACATCATGAAGCAGTGGTAGGGGGATCTTGTTTACTGCCAGAAATAGGGAGTGGGAGAGCACAGACAGTTATGTCCACATCTTCTGTTTTCTAAACCAACAGCTCTAAATACTGTAGCTGTTTGCACATATAAAGAAAATAATAATAGAGGGCACATGCACTGGTACCCTGCCCTTGATTCCAGCATTGGCTACATAAAAAAGCAGCCAGTAATTATACTGCATAAAAAAAAATATGTATTTGTAATAATTTCTTTAGAGACGGACTACAGGTGCAAGTTGGTCCTTAATGTCCGGGCATGCTGGCAATTGTTGTTCATGTAGTGCCATAATGATGGGGCAGGCTTGCCTGGTATTTGTAGTCCTCCTGTTATGAACAATAATATTTAATACTTTTTTACCATTAACCCTGCATCCACCTCCACCAGGGGTTTGGGGAATATCCCTGGCTGGTAGCTCCTCTGGAAGGGATCCTTATTTTTTTGGGGGGGTTCCCACTCTCCAAAGAATTCCAGTACTGGGCTGACCGGTTTGGGGCTGGGTAATGAGATGCCAGGTGGACCACACGCTGTGTGTCTCCCTGCAATGGCATAATCCCCTCAGCTGATTCTGCCTGGTACTGGTTATTGCAAAATAAGGGAAATCACAAGCCATTTTTTTCCCCACAAGTTTCCAGTACCATCCACTGTGAGAGGTCTGGGACTGGTTATGGATTTTGGAGGGGGCAGGCACACATTTTTTTTAAATGATAACTCTTTCTTAACTACTTGAACCTAATGAAGCCTGTACAGATAATACTGATTTGTGCAGTGCTTCTCCAAAACTCACCTCAGGCAGGTCTAATGTTTGGGTGGCTTTCCCATCCTTTTGCAGTTGGATAATGGTTGGTTGTAAAACCAATTAGTAAATCTCCATATCCTATTCTCTGTATTTGAAAATTGATTTTAGGCCCGATGTTCTAAAGTGTTCTACAGAAGTAGGGTTTTTGGTCATCTTGCTGTCAGTTTTGACTTCAGTAAATGTTTGATTTGCAAAACCAATGGAAAAACTCCCAAACACCCAAAGTGAATAAACCACAACTTCTGCTGTTCCCTAATCAGAATCAGCTTCATTGTGTGAGTACCAGAGCTGCACAATTTGCCTTTCTGCCCATCTGGCTTTCTTATACATATATTTAGTTATATACAGTACAATATATTCGTGATATGCCTTATAACTGATATCACCTTCACTTAGGATTATGGAGGGATGAATTGCAGGTTAATACAGGGGGACCCTGTATTATGTGAAGTATTAGGGGAATAACATTCTGATTTGACACAAGCGCCATTCATCATTGCTCTGACACAGGCAGCTGATCCAAAATTCAACTGTCTCCAAGAATCCTTTTACTGCTACTTATGTAGCAGTGTTCACACAGCTGCACAAAGCCCCAGGGTCCAGCAGAAAGAGCGGAGCATTGGCGGAAGGATCCAAATGGATCCCTCTCACAACCTGGGAATTTCCTGCAAGCTCAGAAGTTTTATTTAATTTTCATCTGCTTTGGTATAAATTAAGTGATGATGAATAGACCCCATAATGTCCCCACTTACTCTTTCATCATGGGCTGAGAACAGCAGTAATATTTTGTGGACATGGTTGAAATGCATGCTGTTCCTGCAATTATTGTGTTGCCTTGTTTGTACTTCTGCTGAATGTCTGTGTTTTTCACATTTAGACCCCTATTTACTAAAATCTGCATTTAAAATGCGGTTGTAGTGTGATATTTTCAACTAAATTAGCATTGAGAATTTAGGAAATATGACTAAGATGTACTAACATGTGGCTGTACTAACATCTGTATGTAGGGTCAGAACTTGCTATAAAGTTCTGCGAATCCTCTTCACACACATCTCATGGTATTTCTTGCAAACAATACTGTAAGCAAGTGACTGTGCATGCACACTGCCAGCTTCAGGGACCAACCCTCTCCCACATGACCCCCCCTCTCCCTCACTGAAAACTGACCCTTACCTTTGCTGTTGGTGCTCCGCTCTGCTACTCTGTGCCTACACTCAGCTGCTTGCTAGGGTCCTGCACTGTGACCAGGGACATAGCATGTGTGCTGTAAACTGAGTTGCTGGTTTAAAGTACATATCAGCTGACCAGGGTTCACAGTGCAGGAGCCCGGAGACCAGATGACTGGAGGCACAGATGACCTCATCAGAACACCAATCACTAGACCCTAGATGTAGTTAAGTGTTTGGGGTTTTTTTTTACTATATTTTTTTAAGTGATCAGCTTGTGGTCTATCTAGACCACAAAGATGATCACAGGGGCTGGCTGCCAGATCTGCCTGTTAGATCTGAGCAGGAATAAGGGAAATAATCCACACAGTGCGAGATGCCTGGCGTGAGTATGTGTTGCATCTTGTTTTGCTGAAAATGTATCTTAGTAGCAACATCATGTATCTAGGACACACCAGCAGACTTTACAGATTAATTTGATATGCAAATATTGTATATTGTATATGTAGCACTGTGTAACTTGGCATGGAAAAAATCATTGGATACTGCATTGTAGCACTTTGTACTTTGTATACAGATTCAGAGACTATGGTACAAACAGATACAAGTGTCCTATAACAAATTGATAAGCACAGACTCTTGATGAGTCCTAGTTATGTCACATTGAGAATAGGCACACTTCAGCATAAAAGATTAAAAAAGCAGAGAAGCACGAGACCTGGCACACTGGAAGGGGCCATTTGGCGCTACTGAAACAATGATGAGTGAGGGCACATCTATATGCCAAAATTCTTGCCACTAGACTTAGCTTGATTCTGCCATTCCTGGTTCATTATGACCAGGCCAGTTTTGTCCATGGCCAGCAGGCCAGAGACAATACCAGGTGCAACATTGATCTCATTCATATCCTTAATACTAGGAAGAAACTTCCGTAGTCCTCTCACTGGACACCGTAGATGCGATCAACATTTTATGTCTTGCACTCTAGCTCACTTTAGCCTGTTGAGATGCTTCCTCAGTGATATTTCAGCTCTCTACTCCTGCCCCTCTGTGAAGATCAGGATTAATGGCTCCCCTTCTGATACCATCTGAATCACAACTGGTACTCACCAAGCTTACTTCCTGTCCCCTCTAATTTTTACTCTGATTATTGAGCCCCTGGCAGCTATTGTTATAATTTCCCTGGACATACATGGTGTCCATACAGGACCTATAGAAATCAAACTCTGTTTTTGTGGACTATGGGCCTTTGTCAGAGGTGTACACTGTAGCAAATCCACTGGGTCTTTGTACACTGTGACTGTGCTACAATATGCAACAGCCTCAGGAGACATGTAAATAGATGCCTCCTGCTGGCTTCTGTCATCTGCAGCTGTGTCCAGCTTACTCAGAATGTCTTGTCTTTGTTTAGTCATGCTGCAGAGGCCAGGAAATCTGTGATGGAAGATGCAGACCCTGGCCTTGGCACACCTTGATAACGGGGATGACACACACCTGTTTTGAAGAATGTAGCTCATAGCCTCCCTGTTCCCCCAAACATGTGGAACTGCAACTATTGTTGTATACACCGATCTTCACATGTTCAATACAGATCCTGTTCATGCGAAGATCACCAAACATTGGAGTTGTACATAAACCATCAGGTTTGTATGCAACCCTAAATCAAATGTTCTACTGCCCTTCAACAACCCAGACTCTCCCTTTCTTTTTTGAATACACTTATAATGCATTATGGTAATGTCTTGTGCTATAAAATGTACATTAAGTCATCAGAAGCTCTCATGTTCAACCTGCCAAACCCTATTGGTTTAATTCCCACTTTACTTTTTAAGTGCAAGCAATCAAAATTAAAATGTATATATTGGGATTTATATCTACTGTAGCTATCACTACCTCTATAGTGATAAGTTCCCAGATTTGTTTCCCAAACTAAATTCTGACCTCACATCCTAATTGTAATGAATCTCCCCTGTATTAGTATAAGTCCCCTAGAGTCACTCTAGGGAGGTCATCTGCCTATAACAACCCCCGGTTGTTTCAATAGAGCATGACACACTCACCAACCACCAGGTCTTAACCTCCAGACAGTAGAAGCTTATACAAACAGCTGCAGTTTGCAAAGGTAAAACTGGAGTAGTAGTAAAAAGGTAATATAAACCATGGAGAAGCCTGCAGCCGTGGACACAAGCAAGATAGAATGCACACTAATAAACTGGTAGCATGAATATCAGCAATACTAAGTAATGATATTGCAGGGTAATTACCACAGACCAACGTGCTCTGTGGGCAATAAAAAAATATGAATGCATATTAACACAACTACATAAAATGGTAGCAATCACAAACAACAGATATATTGCAAGATAATATAACAAAAAAACTCAGATACTCATGCAGCTGGCAGTATTGAATTGCAGCATAACATATAATGAAAAATGGAATAGCAATATATTAACTAGCATGTATTTTGCAGAGACTGTTGTTATTAATAAATTATTAACTTTTGACATAATTTTTTGTTGTCTTGTGGTATTATTTTTAGGGGTAAATTTACGGTTGATTTTAATACATTTTTCTTGATTTCAAATAGATAAAAATCTATCAAAATTAATCAACGATGCTGTTGTGTTTCTGGGTCTAAATCACACATCTACTAATACTTTAGAAAACAAATAAAAAATGAACACATCATCGATTATCATAACATTAACATTAAATTTAATTAACATCGAAGGGATCAAAATCCATTAACTTTGTTGTTGTGTGCTTTTGGCTAAATCACACATTTACTAATACTTTAGAAAACAAATAAAAAATTGTCAGTTAGTAAATATGTGATTAACACAACATCGCTTAAAATAACATTAACAATAAATATCATTCAAATTGAATCAATCAAGATTTATTACAATTTACCTTTATTAAACATATCCCTTAGTGTCAATGTTTACATTTAAATAAATGGTTTTACAATGTATGATAAAAGCCACAAGCCTTCATCCGTCATTAAGGAGTTTACTGCTAACATTTTAAATATTTTATGACCTGATGTAGAAAACTGAGCATATAACTGTCATTAATGCTAAAACTAACCATTATATATGTGCTCCAAAATATAAATATCAAATTATTAATGCTAGTTGTGTAACCTGAAATTGCAACATTTCCAAGGTGAAATTTTGAACACTACAAGGTATGTTAAAAATGACATAAAAACAACAATTTCTGGCATTTCTTGTATTTTTATAGCTGACTATTTTCTGCTTGACATTTTTAGTTGAGCAATATCCAGAATCCAGACTTGACATCCATCCGAACTGCAACATTCATCTTTAGATGACATCTGTTCAGAATTTTTCAATACCTTAATAGTTATAAAGCATGTGAGGAGGGGGATAATAGAGGGATTATGACATAAAAATGCTAAAGTCCTTGTGGAAGATCTGCTGCACATAAAGTTAAGATTTGGTAATTCATACTAATGCAGTTTGTAGTCCTCCAGAGACAGGGCAATCACAGTGCACAATATGCTCCTAAACATTGATGCATAACACATTGTGCTAGAGCCAAAATATGCTGCAAAATATTATTGTACTGCATGGAGAAGTAGCACTTTTTAGAAGCTATTTGCACAGATTATCCTTCACAGACCAGTTCACATGGTTTTTACTGTTATTCTTTAATACTTAATCTGTTTTTTCAGATTTTTACATTTACTGGCCTATGTTAATAACTTTCCTGAGTTCATTTTATTTTAAATACAAAATTATTCAATTTTTAGTAGCATTGGAATTCACTGAAGTGGAGAATGGTAATTTACTCCATTCAATTGTATGGTGTAGATGAAATATTTGAGAATAGGAGCATTTTGGAAATAAGTGAATAGAAAGCCACGTGAGTTATTGACATTGAAAATATCTGCAAAATATTCTAGGATTGATTTTTAAGAAATTGGATTCAAGTAAACACTGAAGGAATTAGTTTTATTTACAAAGATGAATTTAAATTTTGTACATAAATACTTCCTGTAATTTTTTTTAATTCTGAGTAAACTAAATAAGTTTTAACATGGCCAGTCAGTAGTTGTTATGCAAATATATCCAGAGAAGTGATTTTATACATATATATTTATATATATATATATATATATATATACAATCGACGGACCAGCACTACTCTCAAATAACAACTTGCTCCGGTGCCCTCATTGTGCTAGTAAATCCAAGAAACAACAAAAAACTGCGGCACTCAGGGACTAGTATATAACGAATAATTTAAGATGTGTTACAATGATTTTTGTTTACCTGGATATGGGCAGACCCGAGTCCCAGTGCAGAGGGACCCTGGGTGGAGATGGATAATTTGGCATGTGGTTTGTAGTGCATGCTAATGGCTCCCCGGAGTATAACTCGCAACTTCCGGGTATCACGTCCCACTTGCGTTGCAATGATGACAGACAAGCTGATGCATTTCTCCACCCACAAGTGTGGTGGATTTAGCAAAGGAGATGAAACCATCACACTTGTGGGTGGAGAAATGTGCCAGTTGGTCCGTCGTCACTGGAACGCAAGTGGGACGCGATACCCTGAAGTTACGAGTCATACCACGGGAGTCGCTAACACATATTACAAACCACGTGCCAAATTATCCATCTCCACCTGAGCTGATTAGGACAGGCCATGAAACAGGTGCAGAGGTCCCTCTACACTGGACTCAGCGCTGCTTATCACTGGGTAAGCAATATCAGCTGATTATACATACAGCACATAGTGGTCTGTGCTGTCAGAAATCAGAAGACAGCATAGTACCTCCCTGACATGAGGGTAGAGGGAAGGATTTATCCAGATCACAACTGCTGCCCTCCCTGGTTAGAGGTAGAGGTAAAATAATATTTTCCATCTCATTGTGGCTATACATTGTGGCTATACAGAAAATTTTGATCTTTGGATTAAACATTATTCCATCGGAGTGCATGATCTAAATACTAATACCAATACCAGGTGGTACATTACTAACTCTCTATCTATACATGCATGTACGTACTAACATTGACTCAATAAGCTACTAACTATATACGCTTCACTATAATAGGTATTATCAGATGATATAATTGGGAATTCTCATGTTGTGTATTTATTGTTGGTTATGTGCAAATTTAACATCTAAATGGATTAAATCAATATATCATTAATACGGCTCTATTCCATTTGTTATCCATGGGTTGCATGTATTTTAAATTATTTGAAATCGAATATCTTCTAGTAAATACATGTTTTAAATAAGCAGCCATGTCCGAGCGCTCCTATTCCTATTCCTTTTAATTTTTTTGTTTTTTTGGTTGTCAGTTTATTGTGGAGTTTCCAGGTCCACATTGTAGGGGCAGCCTGGAATGGGCTGAACTATCGAAAATATACAATACATTGATCATATTGATTATTTAGATTAATTAGCGGCCATTGTGTTACATATTTGTTATTAAAATGGTTAGATTGATTGGCTCAGAAATGTCTGGTCACACCCACATATAGCGGACAAACCCGCTGATTGGTTCACCTTATTTCCTAATGTATACCAGGTGTATACTATTTAGTTATAATGCCTGAATCTGTACCTAGTTCCACCCACTCATGGCGTATTGGTCTATATACCTATCCATCAGACCTGATAGCAGTCTGATTGCCCACAAACCCGGATGTAAGGGAGACACCACCAGAGTCCTCGTGAGCTGTTCAGCGAACAAGCACAACAGGCGATACATGTGTCGAATTGGCAGTATTTTAATTTGTTCAGTGTTTTTATCACCCCTCACCCACACATTCCCCACACTATATCGCCCTCACCATATCTCATGTACATATATTTTAATCACAGACAACAAGGTGACCAAGGACCTCTGATTAACCAGATTATTGTATAATCATCAACCTTTACATTGCCCAACATTTTTGTTGCATGTTTTGTTTGTCTTGGTGAGTCCAATTATAAGACTTAGGGGTCTATTTACTAAGCAGCGTTAGGAGACAGAGAGTATAGTGATAAGAAAGTGATAAGGTGCCAGCCAATCAGCTCCCAACTGTCATCTCACAGGCTGTGTTTGAAAAATGACAGTTGGGAGCTGATTGGCTGGCACCTTATCACTTTCTTATCACTTTTAACTCTGTTTCCTAACACTGCTTAGTAAATAGACCCCTTAATAAATGATTTTGTTTTAATTTATAATTTCTCTAGTGTACCCCATATAGAAGTACTCTGTTCTCCTTTCCTTTTCATATATCTATTTACTTCTGGGACCACCTAATCTGTACAGGGCATATTACCCTTAGAACCCCAAATGGGTATACTACATACATTACCATCCTGTGCTGGGACCGTCCACCTCCTTCCCTTGACCTAAGTTTGTGGTCTAGTCATGCACAGTGTTCTGCTATAAACTTTCTCTTAAAATATGTGTCCTATTTGCATCATTAATGTGACGAGAGCACAATGCAAAGGGTACACTAAACACTGGCACAGGCATTTCATGTACTTTTGTGTGCTATTCAGTCATTAATCTGGGTAAAATTGCAAATTAAAATGATCCAGTATGAGTGACCCATGCCATACTTCAACCTCATATCATTATGCTTAAACTGTGATGTTATCCCAATTATATTGTGAATAAATACACTAGTTTGCCTGGCATAGTATAAGCAACTTTGTATGGGGCTATGATGCAAATAAAATGCAAAAATCATGGAAAAGTAGAAATCAATACTCATGGCAGAGCGCCTAAGTCACGGCAAGTATTTTGTACTATATGGCACAAAAATGCTACATGAATGAGAACACATATGTAGCTGAGACACATGTATGTGGTCTGTTTATAAAGGAATGGAATGTGATTTTCACTATATACAACATACTTTTGCCATTTGTAAATCAGTAAAGTTGTCAAGTTATCATGTACTTTATATGCAACTACAATTTGTCCATATTATTCATTCATGGAGAAATCTTATCTAATCATGTCTAAAGATAGGAAATACTGTAGAAACATATATATGGCAAATGTACTAGTACCTATTCTTGGTAGGTAGAGATGAATATTTACAGCATACACTTCTTGCCAGCTGAAAATGGTGCTAGTCTTCATTTAAAATATTTCACTTTTTCAGCAACCTGCAAATTCAGTTTCCAGTTCATTACTGTAAGATATTTATTCATGCACCACTAATAGGAATTTATACATTTATCCTTACCATTATGATATAGATAAATATGCATAGTCTCTGAAGACTGAATAATTGCTAAATGAAAATTGGGACGTTTCAGTAAAAAAACAAAAACATTTATTAATCACATCTGCAGTGGCCATTATAAAGGCAGAGTGTTCCATCTTAGAATGGATGAGCCATTGCTGTCAAATATGGCCTTTAAAACCAGTAAAATGACAGATTTACTTACCAGTTTGTAATATTTATTCACCTGTAAAAATAACCTGCATGTGACTGGATTGTGCAGAAGCTGCTGGGGAAAAAAGTTAAAAGTGATGAAGAAACTGCTGTCACATACTGAAAATAAGGCAAGGTGAGAAAAAAGTTCTGCAGACGTGCAAGAAAATGCAATGAAACCTTTTACCTGCTTATACAGCACCAGTGGCACATTGTTATGTAGTTGACAATATTGAGAGTTTTTACTGTTTGTTTACTGGTTTTTATGTCATGTGCTTGCATCCAAATTGATAAAAAAAATGCATTTGTTCACAAAGTGTACCTCATGTAAATATAGGTAATAGTCTAATTTTAAATATGTTTATGAAGTCATTTATTCTAAATTACCATCCAAATGTTTTGGTTGTACTATAGGTCATTCTTTCATTTTAAAAGTAGCTGGAATGAGTATTTAACATTTATCTTAAGGGAAAAAAAACTATGCAATGCATTTTATTTGTTTTTCAGTTTCATATACTTACTGTAGCTGTACTATTGTATGGTAGTTCTCTGCTGTAATAGTACCCATTCATCCAGGAATATAATATGATTATCACATGGGCAGGGTTGAGTCTACCTTTGCCTTTCAACACCAAATTCAATTTACGTATATATATATATATATATATATATATATATATATATATATATATATATATATTACAAACTCTAAAATCTGTGTATGTAGAAAATATTCTGTATTTTCTGCCCAGGAAGTCACACTTTCATACAGAGGTTAACCTGCTTATGTTAAACTTATAATTGTAGTACAACTGCCTTTCTTCATAATTTATACAGTATATGTAACCTAGAGGGGAATTTCAGACATCTGTAACCACTTACACTTACTGGTTTTGCCTATGGCTAGATTATTTAAAATGAGTCTGTATCTGTACAATATGTGTACTGTATATGCTATTTCTTTGCAATTGAAGGACCAGATAGATCATGGACTCAACAAGCAATTTCCATGATTAAGCTGACATTTGTGAAACTTGCCATGAGTACAGAAAGCACAGCTTGTCATAGTGATTAATGGATCACTATTTTAATAAGGACACTGTAAACACTGTGCAGAGTAACACACTGTGGCCAGATATACAACCTCCAACAAGTATTCATATTCTGGATGGACCTAGCTATTGTACTTGATTGATTTGTTTTACAGTTTGGACAATAGAAAAACTTAATTATATCTCTCTGACAGGTGTAGCAACTGAAAACCAATTTGGATTACAATACCAATGTACAAACATAAGCCTTTTTGTAACAAAAGTGAGTGGCACTAGCCTAAAACATGCGCAACAGTGTGGTCCAAGGACAATTGTGACCTTGTGAATCCACTGCAACTGAACTGCCACTGAATCGTTTTGAGTTATGAATGTGACTGTAATACTGTTTATTTTTCTGGCCTATATAGCATCAATGTACAAGAAATAAATTAGAGAACTAGAGCGCATAGATAGGCAATGTTATTGATTGAAGGTCAAACTCTAAAAGATAAGAGATTAGGGTTGATTACATTGGATAAAAATATTCTTATGTTTAATTTATCCCTTAACATCAAAGGTACTATTTAGTCCAGACACAAAACAAGGGCATTTTTAACGATTACCCTTGTTTGTTCAGGATATAATGTATTAGTACTACAGATGTGCATGCTCGGTTTTACTTGGTTTTACTCGGATATGTTCGGATCTCAAAAATGGCATGTTATTGGCTATTGGATATCACGTGTTTTGGATAGCCAATAAAATAAATCCGAACTAATCCAAACTTGTGATAATTTTGGTGAAAAGAACCTAGTAAAACCGAAGCCGCACATCTCTAGTTAGTACAGCGCAAGGAATCTGTGAAATATTATAGAATGTACTAAAAAGATCACCATGAATATAAAAAAACAAAAATTTATTTTTATCACACATAGAAAATTACCAATAAGTGGCACATTAAAAAGTATCAGATAAAAAGCCATAATGTTATTTTAACCTTAAGCCCCTACATTGGAGTAATTGTCCCATTTAAGACAAAGGGGTATATTTACTAATGTTCAATTTTTAGTTTTGTGTGATTCACATTTGATTTGCATTCAGTTTTCATTTGATTTTGCCTTTGGAGATTTACTAGAGGCAAAATCTAATTTCAAATCGAACATAAAACCAATTCCCAGTCAAATCCCACTCAAAATCGAACATCGGCAAAACATTGGTACTTTACATAGACCAACATACAAATCCTTGATTTACTAATATTCGATTAGAAAAGGAACACCAAATCGAATTCAAAATCAAACTTCAAATCCCCAAAATAATAAACCTGCGATATGCTGGCGATTTTATCATGAACATGTAAGAATTACACAGATGCATGCACAGATCAGTGCATGCTTCTGTGTGTAAAAAGATTGTAAAGTTTTAAAATTAAAATACAAAAAATTATGTGGGGTCCACCCCTAAAGCTCAACCAGCACTAGGCTTTCCTGAGCCAGTGTTGGTTGTGAAAATACAGCGGACAAAAGACGTAGAGGTTCCCCATATTTTGCACAATTGGCACTGGGCTCAGTGAGCAGGTCCTGTTTTAGAAATATGGGGAACAAATGTCGTAGGGATCACCTGTATTTTCCAAAACCAGCACTGGACTCTTTCTGGTGGGGGTGAAATTCCATAGCCAGGGTACCCTTTCACCAGGTCCCCCAGCCAAAGCATTATACCTGACTGCTAGTCAGCCCAGGCTGGGGATCCCTGGGGAGGTGGGGACATTCCAATAAAGAGGGTCCCCCTCTACAGGGCACCCCAGGCCTGGTTTGATAGCTATACCCATCATTCCTAGCCGATGGGTGCAGGGTTGATTGTGTATAAAAAATAAATAAATAACATTGTCTTTTACAGGAGAACTAGAGGTCCCAGCAAGCCTTCTCTGCATGCTGGTACTTGGAAAACCACAAGAACCAGCAAGCAGGGCATTAAGGGCCCGCTAGTACCTCTAGTTCACCTACAAAAGAAATATTAAAATAAACACAAGACGCACACACACCGCGAAAGTAGAACTTTTTTATACACCCTTTCACATTCACACATACTCACCTACAATTCCTGTACACATCCTTATCTCCATGTAGACATTCACATCTTCCTAAAACAAAAAACGCAAAGTCCCAAGCCACAGACATAAGTACCATCCACTAAGGACTTAAAAATGCATGCGCTGAATATTCATTGGCTGAGAGAGGCAAGCCTCCAACTCTCTCTGCCAATGAACAGTTCCCACCTATGACTTCAATGGTGACAACCGCTAGATAACCTTTAGTGGTCCTCATGATTGAAGACATTGTGAAAAACCGTAACATTGACTGAGAGAGGTGGAAACAATGAATGCTCACTCTGCATTTCTAAGTAAAATGCAGCTGCTGAGCTGTCATTCGGGAAGCACCATCCTTAGAGGAGAAGAGGACGTGTACAGGGATTGTAGGTGAGTATGTGTGAATGTGCGTGGGAGTATACTTTCATGGTGTGTGTGTCTTGTATTTATTTGAATATTTATTTTGCAGGTGAAATAGAGGTACTAGCGGGCCCTAAATGCCCTGCATGCTGGTTCTTGTGGTTCTCCAAGTTAAAGACAATGTTATTTAATTTATTTCTCACTGGAGACTAGAGGGAGAGGGTGAGGTAGTATAGGGACATTTAGTTTGTACTAACTAACTAAAAAAAAACAAAAAAAAACGATTAGGAGTACTGAAAGGGGCACTGTGCACCCAAAAAATGCCATAGGAGTAGACTGCAGCACTATGTTCATGTTGTTTGACACTACAAAAAAGCATACTGGAGAACTTTTTTCTTAAAAAAAAAAACATTAGGAGCACGGTGTTTAATAGGCACTGTGTGCAGGTGTAGCACTGTGAGGCACAAAAAACACCATATGAGTGGGCTGCAGCATGGTGTTACTTACAAGCCTACTGTAGCACTTTTTTATAAAACTAAAAAAAAACTATTATAATGTTATCATTACTATTAGGGTGCCATCCAGCTTATACTAGGGGCACTGTTAGGCAGTTTGTTGTGTGTTTAAGCACTGTTAAAAAATTATAATATAAAACTTGTGTGTTAAAAAATATAATGTCATTATTAGGCTTATACTAGGGGCACTTTGAGGCCTTCTGGCACTGTTAAAAATGTTTAACAATATAAAAGTTGTGTGTTTAAAAATTATACAATAATGTGATTTGGGTGCCACCATTACTAGGGGCACTGTTTATCAAAAATTTTAATTTGTGTTGTAAAAAATATAATGTCAGTAGGGTCAGTACTTCAACATCTACTAAGAGAGGTCAAGGGGAAATAAAGTTTAAGAAAGGGCACCTGAAATGTAAACAATATTTTACAATGTTAAAGAAAACATCACCACTAATAAGAAAGGGAAAAAATTACTGCAGAAAATGTAAAATTGACAACATTCCATACACAGCGTACAGTGACATGGAAAGACTCAGACCATGGCCTTCCTTTGCGAGTGGTTGTTCTGCTACTGATGTTTCACTAGAATGCCTATTGTGTAAGCTGAGGCCAAACATAGTCAGGCATCTTCCGAAACCTCACACGTAAAATCTTCTCACTGTAGGAGGAAGTGAGAGCTATTAAAAGTGTAGATGTTGCCCATAGCAACCAATCAGATTCTACTTAACACTTAACTAGTACCTTCTAGAAGATAATAGCTAGAATCTGATTGGTTGCTATGGGCAACATCTCCACTTCTAAAAACTCTCACTTTAGTAAATTTACCCCAAATTCTTGATATCTGTCTTGACTAGAGAGGGCAAGATCTGCCATCTCTATGCATGTATATCAAATCTCTGAAGCCAAGCTGAGATAGCAGGAGGGTAATCGGCCTTACAGAAAACTGGGATCACTGCTTTTGCAGCACTCATAAAATGTTTGAGAGAGATTTTTTATACTTAGAGATATGGATTTCTACTAGATTAAACAACCAAGAAACAGTGTCTGAGGGTGTTCCCTCCCCCATTACGGTTTTAGTAATTTGAAATACTCTGTCACAGAATTCGCACTTATGATACAGTCCACAGCAATTCAAAAGGAGTAAGAGCTTGGGAAAGAGAGGTCTCATGGAGGAGTTTCTGTAGGAAACGTTTTACCTGAACACACCATCCACCATCTGCCCTGCATATAATGACTGGAACTACTGAAAAAAGCTTATTGAGAAAAAAGGCGCTTAGAAAATATAAAAAAATACAGAATAATACTTTCCTCTTATGTACATCTCTTGAATCCAGATTTTCATTTAGTGGATTAATATCTCAGGGTGACATAAAAGGAGGGAGAAAAACAACATCCAATAGTGTAATATAGTTTCGAATCTGTATATAACCAATATAGGTTTAGACTAAATGAGTGATCTATAGTTATGGGGCTTGTCCCCTATGCATCCCACTCACAAGTGTGTGTTTTAGTAAGTTACGGTTTTAGTAATTTGAAATACTCTGTCACAGAATTCGCACTTATGATACAGTCCACAGCAATTCAAAAGGAGTAAGAGCTTGGGAAAGAGAGGTCTCATGGAGGAGTTTCTGTAGGAAATGTTATACCTGAATACACCATCCACCATCTGCCCTGCAGATAATGACTGGAACTAGTTTGATGAAAATGTTCAGCCTTGTTAGAATTGGAGATTCTCTTTACCTCTATAATAAAGTGGATAACTTTTACAGTATTATTCTTACTTATAAGTTATTTTATATTGAAATGCACAATTGTGGAAAAAAATACAATATAAAAATAACATACTGTATATACAGTATACGTTTAATTTCCTCTTGATAGAAGTAAATAAATACTATTTATCTAAATTGCTGTTTAATTGTTTTTTTTGTTTTCTTTAAATTATAGTTGTACATAAATTATGTATATTTCATGTTTGGTGTAGCAAGATGTGCAATATTCATTAATGCTATTTACGTGCCATCACAATGCATGTTTTGCTTCTAAATGTGCTACAGAAAAAAGTGTATAACAATGGTTTATTGCACTCGCTTTATCCATCTGTATGGACAAAACAAACTGATCTTCCAATTTACAAATTGCCCATTTTATATATATATATACAAAACACAGAACTACTGAAATGAAAAACATTTGATGTTGCGAATATTTAACATTCATTAAAAATTACCAAAACACGTCAATAGTAGAAGAATAAAATATTCACAGGAGACTTTAAAAGGTTTCTCCTATAGGTTATGTCATTAATACAAAGAACCTCATGTTTATGTTATCTTACAATCAGTTGTAATATTTTCTATATTTTGCTTTATTATTTGCATGTCTAACTTTCTCATTTGATCAGTAACCAACCTAATTATACCCAGCCAGATTTAATTTCCTGTATTAAGAACAGTGTTATTAATTATTTTAGCATTACATGAGCACTTAATCTTGCCACAAATGAAAATAGCTGTTTAAATTAGACATAATACAAGCAGCAGTACTTTATTTAACAAAACGAGCTGGTGCTCTTGGAAAATAGACAATAATTGGCTAGTTAGTTGCAGATTTTATTGAAGAAATGCCGCAGGGGTCAGCACCCATTAAGTCGCTCTTATTGCATTTATCTAATTCACTTCACAATTTCAGTACAGTAAGCTCACAAAGTTGGCTTTGAAATTGGTATAAAGTTAGAGTTGATTCCATTGTACATTTTAATCAGCCAAGTGGTACAACACAAGCACGTAATAAATTGTAAAAAAATTTGGCTGGTTTTATATATGCACTTTACTGCATAAAATTTTAATGTGAATATAACTAACAAACTATAGCTTTTTGTTTTTAGATTAAACTAGAACTTGTTTTACTTTTATAGGAATTTCATAGTGACACACTCTCCTTGGCATCAACTGCACAATGTCTGGCACCTAGTCATTTGTACATTTGGCCAATTACACTTTCACTGGTGGCAAGTAAAACATGCAGAATAATGTTAGGTAATGTTAAGTTGTTCTCATAAATGCATCCAGTTTGATTTGAAACAAATGTACTATATACGCTATATATAAAGTAGTTGGTTTTCACAAAGAATAGCACTGTTTTGTAAACTGCTTGTAAACTGACTAATGTTATCAGATGCCAACGTGCATTCATAGACATTTGTTTTGGTTGCTTCCGAATAACTTTTTAATGTGCTATGTTTTTCCTTGCAGCACTGTAACATCAGTAGCTGTGATGCATACAGTGCAATTCATCAACTCTCTTCACGATAAAGGTCAGTGTTACTAAATTTGTTTTTATCTTATAATCAATCTGCCTTCAAAATAACTATCCTATTCCATTTTAGGAGCTTTGTGGATGTTTGACTCATTGGGGGGAATTCAATTCAGCGCGATGATCAATAGCCGTGGGAGGGAGCTCCCGCAGCTATTCAATTCAATGCACTGTGTGCCTTGTCAGGAAGCAGGTAAGTCTGAGAATGCCGGTTCTCGTGACTTAACCTGGGTGTTGAGGCGTGGTAACCGGCATTCTCCAACTAAAGTGCCGGGCGCACGACTGTTAACGCCATGCTAAGCCGGCAAACAGCTGGCACCCGGCACTTTTGTCGGATTTCTCCTCGCATCCCCAGGGGGTTGCAAGAGGAAATCCTTTAGCCGCCTAAACAGCACGTTGTATTGAATAGCTGTGGGAGCTCCCTCCTGCGGCTATTCTACATCGCAATGAATTGAATTCCCCCCATTATCTCCAGAAAAACAGCACTAACTACTAGTGATGTTGTGTTGATAGTTCATGCCCATATTCAATTAGTTTCACAACCACGATACTTATTCTCCTGCCAGACTTTTCACCTACATCGCATATTTTAACCGCAGAAATTTATAGTGCGCATACCTGCGATTCACCTTACTCAATTTCAAAAGATGCAAAAACGGAGATACGCGATGTCAGAATAGGCGAAAAGTGGTGTCAGAATCAGGGAAATCAACCTGAACCACCCAAAAACATGCGGAAACTTTGGGGATCAATGTAGCAGTGCCCGATTTGCCCTAATGAAACAGTGTGGGGTACTTAAGTTTGCACAATTGCCACTAATAAGCATCTTTGCACAAGTGGTGAAGAATGGCATAAAGCAGTATTTTTAGGAGAAAATAAGTATTCCTGTCAAATATGGGGTACTTGAAAATTGGTGCAAGCATATTTAAAAGATGGCAAAGTGAAGTTTTAAGAAACGTAAGAACTGCACCTCCAGCAAACACCTGCAATCAAAAAAACACCTCACCCATACTTGCAAACCCCCCTAAAGTCTATTTAGTTTGTACCTCCACTTTGCACTTTTTTGTCCCTTTTTCAAAGTGCTTTTTCGGGGTGTTCATTTTTTTTGTTTTTTTTGACACAGTTGTCCTTTGGGGGGCTGTCCTAAGGGTGCAGAGTGGTTTCCCCACCTTTGCACCCCAAAATAGCAATTTTGCACTTTTTTCTCCACCTATTCATAGGCAAATCTTTTTTGCCTGTTACATTGAATTACGTTTTCGCGTATGCGAAAAGTGTTTGCAATTGAATACAGAGATGAGTTTCCACCTGGTGAAAAGTCGCAATCGGTAAGACTTTTTGGTGGATCTCAGCTTTTCACTTCTAATTGGGCCCATATGTGAAAAATTTGACAGTTGCAAATATGGAAGCTCGCTGACGGATCATTAACTTGGTGACTGGTTATTATTATTATAATTATTATTATTATTATTATTTTTATTATTATTATTATTATTATTATTATTAAAAAGGGCAGAATCACATCATCAAGATACCCACATAAGTGAGATGAGTTGGGAAGACTTGTACCTGGTCTCCTCTGCTAAATAGCAGCAATAAAAAAATGATAGCTGGATAAGTTACCTTATCACTGAAGTAGAGATGAGCGGTTTGGATTTCTTGGAATCCAAACTCACCCAAACATCGGTATCCGAGTCGATCCGAGAAGCACCATGGTTCTTCCTGCTTGACTCGAATTAAACTTCGAGGCAAAACATCATCTGAGTGGATTTTGGATTCTATAAAAGTCTCTGCGGATGGAATTTGGTTCCATTTCCTTGTTAAGCAAGCTGCTGTATGCTCTGCTGTATAAGCTGTGCTGTCAGTTAATGTGTATATTAGAGATGTGCACCGACCCCCATGTTTTGGTTTTGGATCTGGATTAACTTCCATATTCTGTTTTGTAAAACCAACCTGATGTGTTTTGGCTTTGGTCTTGGTTTTGGATCTGTATTTTTTTTCAAAGTTTGATAAACACAGCTAAAATCACATAATTTGGGCTTTTTTCCATAGTATTATTAACCTCAATAACATTATTTTCCAGTCATTTCCAGTCAATTTTGACCACCTCACAGCTCACAATATTGTTCACCAACATAGACCAAAGGCTGGCTGGCTAAACTAAGCAACAAACAGAGCAGCGGCACAAACACACGGCAGTTATTTCTGTTTACATACAGTATGTTTTGCAAATTAGTAATGTATTAGCAATAACCAATCACACTAACTCACAAGTACGTTCAATAGAAAACAATACAACACAGAATTTACTAAAAATCGTGGAATATCCTTGCCCAAAACAAGTAGTTGTAGTTAATAAGCAGCAAACAAAAAACGCTAAACCATGTGTAGATAGCAACAGCAAACATGAATGCCCCCTACACAAGTGTTTATGCCCTAAGTACATGCCTATTCTCTAATGCCGGGACCAGGGCTAATAGCACCATGTGCCGGATGAGTGCCCTGCAATCCTCAACGCGCGTGTCAGAAATTGGGGGCATGACTTAATTACCATAGGCCATGCCTCCTTACATGACGTTATCTGAGGGGTGTCCCCGCATGGCATGCCTCCAAATAACATCAGGCTGTGGGGGAGCATTACTAGCTGGGCTTCCCCGAGCCCTCTCATGGCACTGAATGGATGCTGCATGCATGCGCACAGCATCCATTCAGACTCCGGGGTCCCGGCACTGATGCACAGCGGCGGTAGTGCGGGTCCCCAACCCCCCAATTTGACCACCCATGGGCCACTTTGGCCCACAGGTAAAACAGTGGGACAGTGCTGTCCTGCTGAAATTGGGATACTGGGGAAGGGTGCACCCTCTATGAGTGGCGCTCCTGTTTGACCGCTCAGGTCGATTACCCCTAGAGCCAGTCCTGCTCTTCTCAGTGCAGAAACTGTATTTCCCTCTTAGGGGCACTGGGCCACTGATGACTGATACTCTGTGCCCATATATAGCCCCGATCAACCAGACTTTTTATTAAGCAGTTCCCCAAAATCTCCCCAACCATAAAAACAGCGTTCTGTACCTGCAGCTTGGATACAGTGCTGGTCAGATACAGTGCGGGTCAGATACAGTGCAGGTTAGATACAGTGTAGGTTGTATACAGTACAGGTTGGAAACAGTGTAGGACAGATACAGTGTGGGTCGGATAGAGTGCCAGATTCAGCAACGATCGCCATTGCGATCACGATAGAAATCGTGCATGCAGTTCTGCTGCGAAAGTATGCTAATAATTTCAAATGCAAAGCACTCTCACTGACAACATGTAGATGCCCACTTCCCCTCTCGCACATCTGTAATACAGTACATTGTACAATGTAGTACATTGGAGCCACTCGCACATTTAAGGCAAGTCTGACCCTACAACTAAATAGCTAACTTTCTTGTATACAGTGAGAGCTCAAGCTGCGTATGCCATTGCAGTTGATAATTTGTGCACGGACCTGCAACATCGTTCAAATGCACTGGCACGCCTGCATTTCTCCGACTACCCCCCATCACCACCCCCAAATCGTACTTCCTGTCAATCACTCTGCGATGGGTCTGCGTAGTCACTGCGATTGCAGACCCGATCACAGTGGTGCCTTTGTGTATGCACACTGCGATGCATGCTCACTGCAATGCATATGTATGGGCAGTGAGAAACAATCGGCCATCTGCGTATGCTTTAGCAGATGCGATCCTTGCTGAATAAGGTCCACGGTGTGGGAAACAGTGTGGGTTGGATACAGTGTGAGTCAGTAACAGTGCGTGATACAGTCTGCGTCGGCTACAGTGCAGTTTCCAGTGATGGTTGGATACAGTGTGGGTCGGATACAGTGCGGGATACAGGGCCTCATTCAGAGGCAGTCGGAGGAAGCAAGTGGTCGCTCAGAAACTGGGCGACCGCTTGCATCCTGACCACCCGCCTCTGTTTTGGTCATTAGGCTGTGGGTTTACACCCACAGCTCTAACAACTGCTAGGGTGATGGTCGCAATGGTCAGAGACCATCGCGACCATCGGGGCGTATGACGAGACCCTAGGATAGGGTCTCACTTGTTGTAAGCCCCGAAGAGCTTCTGGCTCTGTCAGAGCCGGAAGCTCTCCACTGACATCACTAGTGATGTCAGTGGGGCCTCCCCCAAATGGTAGGCATTCCCATGGGAACGCCTCCATTTGGGCTGCCACCCCCCCAGCCCGCCTTCCAAATGGGGCGAGCTGTCAATCAACATCGACAGCTCGCCCCCTTTGGAAAGAGACCCGCTACGACCGGCGCTGTCGGTCGTAGCGGGTCTCACGCATGTGCACGAAGGAGCCGGCTCCCTCGTGCGCATGCGCACTTGACAAACATCGAGGCGGCCGTGCGGTCGTAGACCGTACGGCCACCTCTGAATGAAGGCCTCAGTGTGGATTGGATACAGTGTAGGTCATATACCATGTGTTATACTGTGCATGTCTGATAGAAGGCAGGATACAGTGTGGGTTGGATACAGTGCAGGCCAGATAAATTGTGGTATACAGTGTGGGTTGGATACAGTGCAGGTTGAATACAGTGAGGGGTACAGTGTGAGTCGGTTACAGTGTGGGTCAGATACAGGGCAGTTTATAGTGCAGGTCGGATACAGTGTGTGTTGGATTCAGTGTCGGTCAGATACAGAGCTGGATACCTTGTGAGCTGGATATAGTGCAGGTCAGATATAGTGTTGGATAAAGTGTGAACTGGATTCAGTGTGGGATACAGTGTGGAATGGTTACAGTGCAGGTTGGATTCAGTGTGGGTTGGATAGAGTGTGGGTTGGATACACCAATAGTGCACTTACTGTGAAAGCGATGTTGGCAGTGCAGGGTTGCCAGTGGTGTTTCAGTGCAAGAGTGCCAGTGGTGTCCTCAGTGCAGGGGGTGCCAGTATTGTTGGCAGTGTGATGGCGTCAGCAGAGTGGGGGTGCAAGTGCCATCCTCAATGTGGAAGTGCTGGTGATGTTGGCAGTGCAGGGGTGATGGCGGTGTCCCCACTGGTGGAGTGCCATCAGTGTCAACAGTGTGAGGGTGCTGACGGTGTCATCAGTGTTGGTGGTGGCAGTGTGGGGGTGCTTGCAGTGTGCTCAGTGCAGGAAGCGGGCAGTGTCAGCAGTGTGGGGGTGCTGAGAGTGTCCTCAGTACAGGGGGCAGCAGTGCAGGGTGCTGGCAGTGTTGGCAGCACGGGGCTACCGGAGGAGTTGGAGGTGTCGGCAGTACTGGAGGATGGGTTGTATTTTACTTCCTTTTCCTGTGCTTATTGGCTGACAACCATGACAGATGGCTCTCTCAGCCAATCAGTGGTAAGCCCATTGAATTCAATAGGACTTTGAAAATGGTCGCTTGAGGCAAAACCTCAATATCGGACAGCGAGATCTCACGGTTTTGCCTCAGATAGAGATCCAAGGTGAATGGGGAGATCTGACCTGTGTCTCAGATCCCCTCAGATCCCTGAAGTATGGGTGGGCTAGGTTCTCTTTGAACCTGGCCCGCTCATCTCTAGTGTACATATATATGGGTGTGCATGCTGCTGTGCTGTACTCTGCTGTATAGGCTGTGCTGTTTAGTTAATTTGTATATAGGGGGTGCACACTGCTGTGCTTTACTCTACTGTATAGGCTGTGCCCAAACTCCAGACTCACAAGTCACAAGTGGCTGTGCTGCTTATTCAATGTGTATAGGGGGTGCATGCTTCTGTAAACTGTGCTGTACTCTGCTGTATAGGCTGTGTTGTAGCCAAACTCCATCAGTAAGACATGCACATGCATATATAAGCCCTGTGACTCCACTTAGTTTGAATAGAGATATGCCTGTGACATAAAAATAAATAAATAATAAATAATTGTATTGTTTGTACTGTTCACATGCTCTTTGTTTTGCTTACGTGCATATATAAGTCTTGTGACTCCAGTCCACATAGGAATACTGCTGCTCCATAAAAAAATTATTGTTTTGTTTGTACTGTTTTGTGTGTTTTGTTTTGCTCACTGTGGCTCCAGTCCATGCAGGAGTACAGCTGTGCCATCAAAACTAAAACAATTATATTGTTTGTACTGTTTTGTGTGATTTGTCTTGCTCCTGTGCATATATAGGCCCTGCGGCTACAGGGCCTGATTCAGACCCGTTCGCAAGCACTGAGCGCTTGCAAACGGGTCGATGTTGGCCAAGTGCGCATGCGCATGAGGGAGCCGGCTTTGACGTGTGCATGCGCGAGACCCGCATAACGACAGCCAAGCCATCACTATGGGTCTCACTACAAAGGGGGCATGCTGTCGATGGTGAGTGACAGCACGCCCCCTTTGGTGGGTGTGCCGGGGGCGTGGCTGCCCAGATGGAGGCGTTCCAATGGGAACACCTGCCATCTGGGGCCGGCCCCTCTGACATCACAAGTGATGTCAGTGGGAGTGCTCTCGGCTCTGATAGAGCCAAAAGCACTCCAGGGCTTACAGCAATGAAACCCTACCACAAGGGTCGATGGTTTTGACCATCGCGACCATCTTTTTGGCCGCTCACTATAGCTGTGGTGGTTACCCACAGCTTTGCGAGTGGCTAGGAGGCCACACTAAAATTCAGAGGGATGGCCTTGATTCAGAGCGAATGCTTTGTCAGAGCGTCCGGTTCTGAATCAGGGCCACAGTCCACACAGTAATAGAGCTGTGCCATATAAAAATTGTATATTGTTTGTACTGTTTTTGCACTTTGTTTTGCTTACATGCATATTAGGGATTTGCGACAACCCACATGTTTTGGTTTTGGATCTCCCCTGGTTTTGGATCTGGATTGGTTTTGCCAAAATCTCACCTCCGTGTTTTGTTTTTCGGTTTTGGTGTTGTATCTGGATTTTGTCTTAAAAAATAAAAAAAAAGCTAAAAATCACATAAAAATGGTCTAATTTTGTTTCTACAGTATTATTCACCTCAATAACATGTATTTCCACTTGTTTGCAGCTCACAATAGTAATTTTTTAATCTAGTTAAAGGCCAAAAAGTTGCATCCAGCTAGCTGGCTGTCACGATTCCTAGGCGGAATCAAAACTTAGTGATAAATAGAGTTGAGGACTGTGCCAAGATGATGGTTGGGGTACCCCTTGAGGATTGAGTAATTGATAGTTGATAATTGATACAATCACTGGCTGAAGTAAGAGAATTGATAATTGATAGTTGGCGC
This sequence comes from Taudactylus pleione, assembly GCA_031769625.1. NCBI lineage: Eukaryota > Metazoa > Chordata > Amphibia > Anura > Myobatrachidae > Taudactylus > Taudactylus pleione. The sequence continues at coordinate 1,500,241 of JAUIMM010000307.1, forward strand.
AGCCACTGGCTCAAGTAAGATTACTGTAGTTGATACTTGATAATTGGTGCAGCCAGTGGCTGAAGAATTGATAGTTGATAGTTGGCACAGCCACTGGCTCAAGTAAGAAGAGTTGATACTTGATAATTGGTGCAGCCACTGGCTGAAGTAAGAAGAGTTGATACTTGATAATTGGTGCAGCCACTGGCTGAAGTAAGAAGAGTTGATACTTGATAATTGATGCAGCCACTGGCTGAAGTAAGAAGAGTTGATACTTGATAATTGATGCAGCCACTAGCTGAAGAAAGAACAGTTGATACTCAATAATTGCTGTAGCCAATGGCAGAATAATTGATAGTTGATAGTTAATTTGTTGATGCAGCCTCCGGGCTGAGTAGTACTGGAATACAGAGCTATGATTAGGAAGGAACCAGTCCTGCATCAGCCTTGAGGGCTGTAACTCCTGGCAAGTTGCATTCGTTACAGCCTTGAGGGCTGGTGAGGAGTAACAACAGGTGGCCTTTTGGGCCGTGAAGCAGGCTGTGGCCTTTCAGCCATGTAGCAGCCTTTAGGGCTGAGAACCCTTAGCTGAATGTCACTGTTTTGCGATTTGTGCCACCGAGTTGACGCAACAAGCAGCAGTTGGTTCAGAATTTTCTTTGAAAAAAATGAAAGGTGCATGCAGGAAATGCTGTCTGTGGCCATTACAATTTCTGGACATTCATATATCATAGCATTAAAAATATCTGGCAGCAATGCCCCAAACATCACAAAATGGAAAGGAAAAAGGTGCAAGATGGAATTATCCTTGGTCCCTCAAACCCACCCTTACATTGTATATATGAAACATTACATTCACAGTTTAACAAACCAATAACTTCAGTGACAGGGACAGCCACTTGTGGCTGAAATGATTGGTTTGTTTGGACCCTCCCCGCCAAAAAAAAGCTGCCAATATGCAGTGGACATTGGTGGCAATGATCCCATACACAAACTGGCTTTACAACATAGGTAAGATCAGATGTCATCATCGTCAACCCCACCAATGTGTACATCCTCTTGTTCACACAATATTAATTTGTCCCCGCTGGAATCCACCATTAAAGATGCTTCTGTAGTTTTTTACTTAATTGCTGGTAAAAGTCTTCCTCGTGGCATTTGCAATTCATTTTGATGAATATCATCTTTTCCACATTCTGGGGAAGTAACCTCCTATGCTGATCACTGACAAGGTTCCTGGCTGCGCTGAAAACTGGAGGGTGGGCAACTTAAGTACAGCAAAGCCAGTTTGTGAAAGGGACTCCAAATTGCCACTTTTTCCTGCCAGTAGTGAAACGGACTGTCTGATATACCTATTTGGATGCTATCCCTAAAATAGTCATCCATCATTTTCAGAATGGTGACTGTATCAGACAAAGTCATGGTAGACATGTCACTCATTGTAGCCAGTTCTTTCAGACCCAACCAGATGTCATTAGTTTTTGCTTAGGAAAATGTAGTTTTTTCCTGGCAGCTGCAGAAACTGAAGGAGGAGAAGATGCCATGTCACATGCTGATTGAGCTGACAATTTTTTCACCAACAGCTCTTTGCATCTTTCCAGATTTATGTCCATCAGAAAGAAAGACACAAGGTATGACTTAAACCTAGGACGAAGTACTGTCGCCAAAATATAGTGATCTGATTTCAAGAGATTGACAACCTTTGGATCCTGGTTTAGCAAATGAAGGGCTTGATCTACAAGTCCTAGTGGAATCACTCCAATTTAGCTCTTCCTTCACTTTCTCCAGTGGCTTTTGCAAAAGTCTAATTAGGGGAATGACCTGACTCAAGCTGGCAGTGTCTGAACTAACCTTATATGTGGCAAGTTCAAAGGGTTTGAGAACCTTGCAAAAACATGAAAAATATTCTCTACTGCGCTTTACTAAGGTTCATTCCCGCTTCTCTCCCTATGTCATAGGCCATAGTGTAGCCTTGAATGGCCTTTTCCTGCTCCTCCATCTGCTAAAGCATATAGAGGGTAGAATTCCACCTAGTTACTACCTCTTGCTTCAGTTGATACAATCTTCAACATGCAGTTACTGAATATCGAAAATGTCCAGAAATCTTTTGGGCCACCAAGAGCATCTCCTGCATGCCCCTGTCATTTTTTTTAAAATGTTGCACCACCAAATAAATTGTGTAAGCAAAACATGGGATGTGTTCGAATTTGCCCACATGTAATGCTCGCACAATATTGCTGGCATTGTCAGAAATCACAAATCCTGATTAGAGTCCAAGTGGGGCAAACCATTTTGCAATGATTTCCCTGAGTTTTCCTAAGAGGGTCTCAGTAGTATGCCTATTAGTGAAACCAGTGATACAAAGAGTAGCCTGTCTCTGAATGAGCTGCTGTTTGCACCATTGGAGGCAATACACCTACCCGTGGGCTGTCACAGTCATGTAAACTTTAGTTTGCCCTGTCCCATTTGTCCACATATCTGTGGTTAAGTGGACAGTGGGCACAATAGCATTTCGGAGGACATTAATAAGGTTTTTTTAATGTCCATGTACAGATTGGGAATTGCTATTCTAGAGAAGTGGAATCTAGAAGGGACATGGTAGCAGGGACACTGGACCTCCATTAACAGTCTAAAATCCACTGCATTAATTGTGGATACTGGACACATCTAATACCAGCATAGCTGTTATGACATCAGTAATCCGCTGTGCAACTGAATGTTTGCTGTCATACTTGTTCGCCAATGCAAAGCATTGTGTGACAGTCTATTGGTTGAACTTGAACTACTAGAAGTAGTCTTATTCCTGGTCCCCTTCTGGGATGAAGATCCACTCATAGCAACAGCAGCAGCAGGCATAACACTCAAGGATCCTTCTGAGGAACAATAGATAGGAGAGGAGTCAGTCCTTATGATATTGGATGCAGGACTACTTCTGATCATGAATAAAGAGGTAGAAGATGATGCAGGTGTTGGTGGTGGAGATTGCAGGCGCTTGGATCCAGATAGAGGGGAGCAGCTAGGTGACACTGGACTGATTGTTGTTAGGTTTTTTTGTCTCCAAAGTTTCTACACCCTTTCCAATTTGATAAATGTGCTGCAAGTGACGTAACAGGGAGGACGTTCCAAGATGGTTAAGGTCCTTACCTCTACTCAATGTTACATAGCAATGGTTACAAATGGCTTGCCAAAGGTTGTCCGGACTTGGGTGGAAATTATTCTACATATAAGATATGGATTTTTTGGTCCTTTGCCCAGGCATGGCAACAATGGGATTTTGCCCCACCGTGGGCAACAACTGTTACCTGATTTACATTTTTTACACAAACATCCTCGGCATCAACATCCTCATCATCATCAACATCTTTATCATCCTTGTTGTTGTTGCCAACTACAGAAATATCCTCCTCATCCTCCTCATGCAAATCCAATAGAAGCATCCGCGATTTCTACGTCAGCATGTTGACTTGTGCTGCTCATCCCCAAATTTACAGAGGGCACACAAATGGTGGAAGGAGGATCCTCTTCAAGTACAGTGTTAGAAAGGTCAGGCTCACACATGGCAACTGCGGACACACTTTGACTCTCCTCTGGGATTTGTGATTTTTCTGAGCACACAGTTGGTTCTGGTGTCTTACTCCTCTTAACAATTTTTTTTGTACCTCTCCTACAAGCAGAGAACCACCAGTCATCAATAATAAAGACCAAGGCCTTATCCTTTCCTTGCCACTTCGTGTAGTGAATGACATATTGCCAATTTTTTGTTTCTCTAAAGCTGACTTAGCTTTAGATTTTTTTTTCTTTAACAGGGTAAAAGTAGATTTTTTTAACCTGGATTTTTGGCCTGACTTAAGTCCTAGTACATTGGCCTTCATAGATGAGGTTGACGGCCTTGCATCATCATCATGACTGGTGCTGGCAGCTACAAGACTGGTATGTGGATCCTGCTCTCCTGTCATGTGACTGTCCTCCATACTCACTGCTGTCTTACAGAAGTGTCACCATGCAATTATAGTGCAGCTAAGTTGTGGCTAACACACACAACCTACCACACACACAAAAAAATTTTTCACTGGTGGTGTGGCTAACATGCACACACAAAAAATTGATTTTATTTTTTCACTGTTGGTGTGGCTAACATGCACACACAAAAATAGTTTTTATTTCACACTGGTGGTGTGGCAGGCTAACATGCACACACAAAAAAAATATTTTTATTTTCACACAGGTGATGTGGATAACACGCACAAACAAACAGTTGTTTGTACTTTCACACTGGTGGTGTCGCATTTTAACATGCACACACAAAATAATATGTTTATTTTCACACTGGTGGTGTGGCTTACACACACAAAAAATTGCTGTTATTTTTTTCACACTGGGGGTGAAGAAGAGCATCCCTGATGTACAGAGCACCACCTGGACAACACAGCAGAACAGCCAGCCAACCAGCCCCTATGGACAACAGCCAGCCCCTATGGACTGCTGCCAGCCCCTATGGACAAGACAACAGCCAGCCAGCCCCTATGGACAGGACAACCTCAAAACAGCCAGCCAGCCCCTATGGACAACAGCCAGCCCCTATGGACTACAGATAGCCAGCCCCTATGGACAGGACAACAGCCAGCCAGTGCCTATATGGTATGGATTATGGAAAACAGCCAGCCCCTATGGACTACAGCCACCCTGCCCCTATGGACAGGAGAACCTCTCAAGTCACAACAGCCAGCCAGCCCCTATATGGACAACAGCCAGCCACTATGGACATTAGGCAGCCAGCCCCTGAGTGACAACACAACTGTAGCCAGCCCTAGTATGCACAACAGCAGTGCAGCACAGCTCCCAACTCCCTTCCTCTTCACTCTCCACAGCCAGATTAAAAATGGCAGCGATTGCAGGACCTTTATACAATCCAAAACCCGCAAGAATCCGATAGCAGGATGATGATGTTTTGCTTCATTTTGAGATCTGTGGGGGGCGCGGGTAAACCTGAGCTGACCCGGATATGACTCGGATCCCCTAAGTTCGTGAGGGTTTGGATCTCTGAGATCTGAACCCGCTCATCTCTAGTGCATATCTAAGCCCTGTGACTCCAGTCCACACTGTAATACACCTGTGCCATAAAAATATATGTAATTGTATTGTGTGTACTGTTTTGTGCACTTTGTTTTGCTCATGTGCATATAGAAGCCCTGTGACTCCAGTCCATGCAGGAAAGGAATATTTTTCAGATCAAGCAGACTGGTTTAGGTTTCAAAAATTTTGTTTTGGAAAGTATAGAGTTTATACTCACTAACAATTTCTTTTGGTTTGATGATTCTTTTTTCCTGCAACTACATGGGACAGCTATGGGTACCAGATTCACACCAAGCTATGCTAATCTTTTCATGGCCCATTGGGAGACTTTCCATATTTTCAGTGGTCATGGCTCAGTTGCGAATCTGGTGTTCTGGACAATGTATATTGACAATATGCTGTTCATTTGGAGAGGTGACCAGCAGTCACTTGATGAATTTTGTATATTACTGAACCAAAATGATTTAAATATCCAACTCTCCTTCTGTAGCAGTCCCAAAACGGTCAACTTTTTGGATTTAACAATTTTTATTGAAGACTGTAAAATCCATATTATGAAAACTTATACAAAACTTACAGATTGTAATTATTTTATCCAATTTGACAGCAATCATCATAAGAGTTGTTTAAATTCTGTTCCCAGAAGCCAGTTCCATTGCGTAAAAAACAATTGTTCAAAATTGGAGGATTATCAAATCCAAGGTTCATTATTGAAAGCACAATTTGTAAAAAGCATTGAGGCGCCCTGCCAGAAATTCACCACATGTAATAGAGAAGAGATCCTTGTTAACAAACAGCAAGAAAATAGGAATGATTATAAGATCCCCTTCATCACAAAGTATAATAATCAACATAAAGAGTTTGAACGAATTGTGAAGAGGCATTGGGGTATATTATTGAAAGACCCTATTCTGAATAAGCATCTTGATAAAAAAAACAAAATTTATATATATTGAGAGGCATCAACCTACGACAACCTACGGAAACATATTGTTGAAAGTGCCCTAAACATGAAGGGCATCGACACACCAAATAGGTAAAAAGTTTTTTTTCGCTGTGGTACCTGCCTCATGTGTAAGAGTTGCAAGAGTAAAGATTCTGTTATTACAAGATACAAATCTCAGAGTAATAAAGAAGAATTCAAAATTAGAGACTTTATCACTTGTCATAGTAAAAATATACCTATTAGAATGCAGTTGTAGTAAACAGTATGTAGGTCGTACCACACGCAAATTAAAAGAAAGGATGGCCAAAAACCTGCACATTATTAGAAAAGGCCTCATTAGCCACGGCCTGTCTTCACACTTTCAAGTGAGCTCTTTTCATTTTGTGGTATACAACTAATCTCAAACCATTGGCGAAAAAATAACGTTGAGGAAAGGTTGGCAAAAACATAAATGAAAATCATTTGTACTTTGGGAACACTTATCCCTAAGGGTCTTAACCTTGAGCTTGAAACAAAATGTTTTTTAGAATTTTATTAGATATATCATTCTATTTAAATCCATCTATTTACACTCAGATTTTAGTGGAATATGATAAACTGTATATTTGAACTTTAAAAGATTCACTCTTAGGAAGAACCCTTCCCATTTTTTATCCATTAAATTGTATCATGTACCCATTTCCTTTTTCTGATTTGTTGTAAATTAGGAGATATTATGTATTTGGAATGTATATATTGTTATTTCCGGGCAATTTTAACGCATTGCGCTCCACCAATAGAGGCTTGGAATGCATAATCACATGGTAGAGTTGGTGACTTCTGCCACATGACGAGGCCTTAGACACGCCTATTAGAATGCCGCTGCAAAAGACCACTACATGCTAAGGTATGCATGGCATGTCTCGCTTTGAGTCATGAATGTGATTCGCGATGATTGGCCTTTAGGGATCATGTGGTGCAGCACTTGCCCATCTCTCCCCAGACTTCCGGGTATGACTTGCGTCCCACGACTGTGGAACGCTTTTAAGAGTTATAACTGAAAAATTATTGCTTCGTCTCTATTATAAGGTATTTAATTCCCTAAAAGTAAATGACTCATTATGTTATGTTTGGATGTTACTAATGATGTTCTTATCTATATGTATTGTGTTTTAATGACCAATACAGATCCCCACCCCTTCCTGGGAGGAGGGAGGAATTAGGGGTATATAGAGCTGCATTTTTGTCCTGCTTCATACCCCTTGAAAAAGACTTACCGTCGAAATGCATTGGTGGCAGCAGGATATAAAGGGGACCTTGTGGATCTATAAATCAGTGACCCATGGGGAACTAGCCTGGACCTATCATCTACTCCAGGTCATTGTTATTGTTTCATTCATTCAGTTACCCACTTTTAGCTATAATTTTATGTGGAACTAAAAAATATGTTTTTTGACTGACTTTTGATAGTTGATTTTCATTTTATTTATACCATCATCATCACGTATCCTTTTTGGATAAGAGGATAAACACCAGTAATAACATAGGAATAGGAGCATCTGCGTTGAAAGATACCTTTATGAGCCTATGAATCCATCATTAGTGTGAGTTGGGGTACGCCTGCCTTTCTATTTGTACCATCCAATATGCATGGGGGAGCAGTGCATTTGGATTGACTTCACAGAGGTGATAAAACCGTCTGGTTAAAAGATACCTTTATATGAGGAATTTATAATACCTGAACGTGAGTGCGGTATGATCATCTCCATTGTTCATATTTTGGGAAGGAAGCCAGAACCCTTTGTGCTAAATGAGAGACCTTTGTCATGAATTACTACACTATATATTTTTTTCTTGTTTCCTTCTTTCCCCCTTATCTGCAAGATTCCATACAAGAAGAACCACAACTTCACCTACTATGTTGAACATTTCCTAGTGGCAGTAAGATTATTCCACAGTTTGACATTTAATTTATTTTATTACTGTGTTTGATATCCCATTAGGAGTGCACAGAGTTTTAGGTTTGTCCATTTTTTGTATTTTGTGATGATTTATTTGGGGGTTGGTGATCCCCCCATGGTCAAATCCTACTTTGCAACCCCTTCTTTGCGCAGTTGTCCACCGTATTTTCTCTATTTATATGCTTTGTGCGATTTGTTTTGCTCATTTGTATATACAAGAACTGTGGCTCCAGTCCATGCAGGAATACAGCTGCACATCAAAACAAAAATAATTGTATTGTTAGTACTGTTTTTTGTGCTTTGTTTGTTCACATACATATATAAATCCTGTGGCTCCAGTCCATGCAGGAATACAGCTGCACATCAAAACAAAAATAATTGTATTGTTAGTACTGTTTTGTGTGCTTTGTTTGTTCACATACATATATAAACCCTGTGGCTCCAGTCCATGCAGGAATACAGCTGACCCCCACAAAATAAAATAATGTATTGTATGTACTGTTTTGTGGGCTTTGTTTTGCTCATGTACATATATAAGCCCTGTGGCTCCAGTTCACACAGGAATACAGCTGTGTCATAAAAAATAAATAAATATATAATTGTATTGTTTGTACTGTTTTGTGCGTGTAACCCCCCTTCAGTGTGCAGTGTGGTACATAGGTGCATTTGGAGTGATACACCTCCTATTGCCTCAGGCTAGCTCTCCAGGGTGTGGGCAATACCTGAGAAGGGGGTCCCTGACCATGCAGGCTTTATAACAGTCACACATATAGATACAGGTATAGATAGACACATGCAGCAACAGTTCTTTTGAATAACTTGGGCGCCAGACCTTCTCTTATAAAAATAAACCATTTTATTTCTCTCCTCCTGCACATGACTTTACAGGACAAGATTATGGTTACAGCAGCTTCTCCTCTCCCTCCAGCTCAGATACTTGGCATGTCAGATGGTGTATGACAATCTTATGGATATGGTTACATTACATCACACTCTTCTTCACCAGCACAGTCTTTAAGCACAGTCACAATGAATGTTTTGCATTTTACACACACAGGTCCACCTGGCCCTTTGCTGGCTGGTGCCTGTAGTTCTCCACTTCATACATGCAGGACCACCTGGCTCTATGCTGGCTGGTGCCTGTAGTTCTCCACTTCATACATGCAGGTCCACCTAGCCCTTCACTGGTTGGTGCCTGTAGTTCTCCACTTCATACATGCTGGTCCACCTGGCCCTATGCTGGCTGGTGCCTGTAGTTCTCCACTTCATACATGCAGGTCCACCTAGCCCTTCGCTGGCTGGTGCCTGTAGTTCTCCACTTTATACGTGCAGGTCCACCTAGCCCTATGCTGGCTGGTGCCTGTAGTTCTCCACTTTATACGTGCAGGTCCACCTAGCCCTATGCTGGCTGGTGCCTGTAGTTCCACAGCTTTACACACATCTCACATAACTACTTTTGCACTCTGCCTCTCCTTTGTCTCTTCTAAGACAATATACAGAGTGTCTCATACCCAGTCTGCCTCTCTCTGCTCCCCTTCTCTTTCACATGGGACAGCAATCTACAGACTTTTCTATTGCAACTATCAGACTCTCAGCTGCCGCCCATCCCTATCCTACAGGAATGGCTCCTATAGCCACACTGCTACCACAGTGACCCCCCCCCCTTTGGCTGCTGGGGGGCTTTTATGCATAAGGGACTCCTCTGGTACCTTAACAGTAAAAGCTCCAGGGAAATTCATCTTCCCCATCTCTTCAACACATATACTTGTGTCTCTTACCCCTCTCATGGGTGCTGAACACTTCACTGAGTGGCTCACACTGCAACCTTCCAGCTCTTTCTCTGGTTTCTCACAGACTTTATCTCAGTGGTCTCACTCCAGACCTATTTCCCCTTTGGCGTTAGATGGGCATCGTGGCAGTCACCATGGCCCCGCCAATCTCCCCCTGCCAGGGGAGCACAAGGGCTACATTTCTGCTTCCAGCTCTGACTCTCCCGAAAGATGTCTCCTCTCCCCCAAAATTCTTCTTCTCAACTCCCTTTGTTCTCTCCCCCTCCTCCCTCTGCTCTGCCAGCTACACACCCAGTCTTCCCACCCATGCGTGTCTATCTCTCCAGCCCCTCCTTTACATGAAAACTGATCCCAGGGTCTCAGTCATGTAATATCTACAACAGGAAGCAAGCTCTAACACTGAGAGGGGTGTATTTACAAATACCATCCCTTAGAGGGTGTTACATGCGCAAAATGGATAATGTTCCATTTAGAGAAGATGAGCAACCATATACAGTCGCTGCATTTGCTGCAACCGGTAATGATGATGACGCTAGTCCTTCACCATCATCTACTAAAGCCGATACTCAAGGGCATTTAGGGTCTAAGTCAGGGCATCTAAAAAAAAACAACAGTTGTAAAGAAAAAAACACATCTATTAAGGGAAAGTGTGGTGCAGAAATACATTAAATTGTCAACATGCCATTCACAACACACACTGAGAAAGACTGAGTCCATGGCCTTTATTTATGAGTGGTGGTTCTGCAACTGCCAGTGAGGCATCTTCCTCTGCCTCTCATGATGATGCAAGACCTTATTACTCAGGGCCTGATTCAGCAACTGCAATGCGAATATCAGTGGTGATATTTAAATGTTTGAATTTGCATTGCTAATGCAACCTGAGATAAGCATACCCACTTCCTCTTACTCACATCAGTAATTTGGCAACAATAGCAAAACAATTGGTAACATTGGACCCATACGCACAGTCAGGGCCGGATTGAGTGCCACATGGGCCTGGAGCAGAAAATGACCAAGGGCCTATTATGAGAAACAGAGGAGGCATGGACAGTGCCATGTGGGCGTGTACACCTCTATACTCTCAGCCCAATGTTCCTGCTAATTATGTAAAAGGAAAAAAATGCTTCATTTTGTGAGGTAAATAGAAATACAGTGTTACTACTATATGATTTATGGCTGGCCGTGTGGAGAGCAGATGGCCAGTCATCATGTTGTCATGACAATGGGCCTATTTTTACATGGAGGCCTGGAGTTGTAGCTCCATCTGCCCCATTGTTAATATGGCCCTGTGCACAGTTAAGGCAGGTCAGACCTCACTCAGGAATTGTTAACTTCTGTGCCTGCTATGAGACCTCAGGAGGCATCTTGTATTGCAGTGGCTAATTTATGCATGCCCATGCAATGGCTTTGAAATGAACTGGCACGCCTGCATTCACACAGCCACCCCCTGTCACCACCCACAAACAGCACTTCCTGTCAATCACTCTGTCATGAGTCTGTGTAACCTCTGCATATGCAGTTTTGACCACAGCGCCTGGCTCACGAATGCACAGTGCAAATTAATCGACCAATTGCATATTAGCAACTGCATTCCTTGCTGAATCAGGCCCTCAGAGTGTAGAAAAGTGTAAAAAAATAAATAAAACCACTAAGGCAGTAGAACAAACTAAGCATTCAGAAAGAGAAATGTCACAAATCTCTGAGGAGAGTCTAAGGGGTAAATTTATTAAGAATCAAGTTTGATCGAGATGACAGTCTCGGGTGTTTTGAGGCATGTTTTTCGTCTCGCAAATTTACTAAAGGCAAACTCGGTTGTGTTTGTGAGAGTTCATTCATCTCACTCTTAAAACTCGGGCGAGTTTGCAAACTCGAATCTTCTCACCATCGGCCAAACTCTGAAGTAATTTTCACCAAAAACATACATCACGCAAATTTACCAAGAATTGAGATTACAATCTTGGGAGAGATGCCTGCAAACTTGCTGCCAAATTAACATTTTAAACACTCACCCCCTGATCAGTGAGTTTTGGAGAAACATGCAGAAACCATTTTTTTTTTCTTATTAATTTTTTTTTATTTTGTTGAAAAAATTACGTGATGTCCCCCCCAAAACACTAAGCAGCTCCAGACTTGCCAGCCTGTCCTGGTACCTAAAATTACGGAGAACAAAATGAATAGGGTTCATCTGTAAATTAGGGACCAGCACCAGGCAGCAGGAACAGGGCTGGTTTTAATTATAGGGGCAAAAAAAATGCGTAGGGGTACTTCTATATTTAAAACCAGCCTTGGACCATTACTAGCAGGGGGCTGATGCCACAGCAAGGGTAGCCCTTTCACTGGGCCCCCCAGCCGCAGCATCAGTCCTGACCGCTAATTAGCCCAGGCCAGGGATTCCTGGGGAGTTGAGTACCCCTCCAATCAATGGGTACCCCTCTCCAGGGCACCCCTGGCCTAGGCTGATAGCCCGGGGCTGTCCCCACCACCCCTGGGTGGTGGGTGACGGGTTGATAGTGTCAGTGTTGTGTAAAATTACAAAAATCAACATTCGCTTTCCAGTCGAACTACAGGTGCCAGCAAGCCTCCCCCACATGCTGGTACTTGGAGAACCACAAGTGCCAGCATGCTGGGCATTAAGGGCCTGCTGGCACCTGTAGTTCACCTGTAAAGAAATGAGTAAAAAAACATTACACACACCGTGAAATTTTTAAAGTTTTATTACACACATACATACACACGTAGACTTACCTGCTGCCAGATGTTCATGTCCCCTTGTCATTGTAAAGAATCTGAGCGCAAAACCTGAAAGAAAAAGCCAATACTCACCCTTATGTCCCGCAACGTTCTCTGCAGATATCCAATTCTGGGGCAGACACACTGTAACAGCATGAATCAGCATGCTGTTACAGTCTTGCTAATTAGTTCAGTCTCCCGGCTCCTCCATGTGGTTGCCCTGGAGAGGGGGACCCCTTTAATGGAGTGTTACTCAACTCCCCAGGGACCCTGGCCTGGGCTGACTAGCGATCAGGACTGATGCTGCAGCTGGGGGGCCAGTGAAAGGGCTACCCTGGCTGTGGCATCAGCCCCCCACTAATAAGGGTCCAGGGCTGGTTTTAAATATTGGGGTACCCCTATGCAATTTTTTTGCCCCTATAATTAAAACCAGCCCTGTTCCTGCTGCCTGGTGCTGGTATCTAATTTACGGATGAACCCTAATCATTTTGTTCCCCATAATTTTAGGTACCAGGACAGGCTGGCAAGTCCAGGGCTGGTTAGTGCTTTGGGGGGGAACCTCACGTCATTTAAAAAAAAATAAAACCAAGTTTTTTACAGGTACAACACAATATTTGTGCAGGCTGCTAGCTTGGGTGAGATTTGCAGTGAGAAAACACAGCAATCTCGGATCAGTAATCACATCTTCACTTGTAACTCAGGAGAGAAATCTCGATTTGCTTCACCATCAGAAAACTCACTTTCAGCTAAACCCGCTTCTTAGTAAATTTCCAAAACAAAAAAAAACAAGCCCGAGTTTAGGCGATGCAAATCGAGATTAAAAAAATAACTTGACCTATCTCGATTCTTACTAAATTTACCCCTAAGTGTGTCCACGAGTGTGATGTGTGAGCCTGACTTTTCTAATACTGTTGTACTCATGTAGAGCTGCCTTCCACCATTTCTGCTCCCTCTGCAAATGTGGAGATGAGCAGCACAAATATTGCTAATGGCATATAAATTGAGAATGCCACAGAGGAAGTGCAAGAGGATGAGGGAGATATTTGTGGAGCTGATGCCGGCACTAATGAGGATGTTGAGGATGTTGTTGTTTGTGTAAGTCAGGCACCAGTGGAAGCAATTCTTGGCCAAGATAAGATCAAGGCTATTGTCATACCTGGTCATAGGATCAATAAATGCACCTCTTATGTGTGGAATTATTTTACCCAAATCTTGACAACAATTATCAAGCTATCTGTAGCATTTGTAAAACCATGCTAAGCAGAGGTAGGGACATAAACCATCTAGGAACTGCCTTCCTGTTACGTGATTTGCAGCAAACTTATGAAAAATGTTTTACATCAGGAACTGGTGCAAAAAAATAACAACAAGCAGTCCGGCATCAGCTAGCTCCCTTTTCTCAACTAGAACCCAGCACCTGCAATCTCTACTGCCAACATCATCATCCTCAAAATCCACAGTAATGATCTGAGGTAGTCCTGTATCCAAGTTATGAAGGCTATGTGACTTCTCCCCTATACAGGATTCCTCAGAAGAATCAATTACTGCTAGGCCTGCTGCTGCTGCTGGGGATGGATCTTTATCCCAGAAGAGGACCAAGAAGATTAGTATTTAAAAAAACAACTGACTGTGAAACAGTCCTTTGCAAAAGGAAGATTTGCATCTGATATCTGCCATTAATGCAGTGGGTTTCAGTCCTGTGACCCCGGTACCAATTTCCATCTCGGTTCCATTTTACCCAAAAGCCTCGGCTGTACCAGGACATTAAAAAAAATTAATTATTGGCCTACAAAATGCCAATGTACCCACTGTCCAGATGAAAGATGTTAGTACCAGACTTAATAATACCCCTTACTGTTCAGAGCCTCCATTTTGTTTGCTGCCACATTAATAGTTTTTCCACCTATTCAAGAATCGAGATGGGCAAATGCAACACTAGCATAACTCCCATCAGTGGGAGGGCCCAAGGGCAATTCCATCTTGCACCTTCTTTCTTTGCATTATGCACTGATAGTGGCATTGATATCTGTATTTTTGTGTAAACGACAAACATATTGTTATAGGTTGTTACCATCCTGTCTGCCACTGCAGTGCCTTTCTCTTTCCTACTGTAAATGTACCATATTGGTAATTGAATGGCCACAGTGCTGAAATCTTTTAAATGAAGTTTATGAATGCAAAAAATGTCCAGAAATGTTTATGGCCACAGAAAGCATCTTAAGCATCCCCCTCTCATTGTTAAAAAAAGATATGAACTAACAAGTTTATTGGGTGGGCAAAACACCTTCCAGTAGTCTTGTGTGAAATTATGCCCAAATCACCACGAGAGGAACTTATATCATATCCAAAACTCATGATATCCAATGCCAGGATGATAACATTTTGCCTAGATTTTGAATCTGAGCCTGGCGGGAAAACCCAAGCTGTGGCTCGGATCCCATTGGATCTCTCTACTCCCTCATAAATTTAAATTTAACAATGATTCAATCCTTCCTTTTCCTGCCTTCCACTACAAACTTACTCTACCTCCCTCCGGCCACTGATGCTGGGAGTTGCAGTTCATCCAGAAAGCCTCAGGATGCTTTCCTCTGAAATAAACAGCAAATCTTGGTTCTATTATCCCCAAAAACCTCTCTGAGCACAAAGTAAACATCTGTGCGAACTATTTAGCACATACACAAGCAAGGCCACCACATTTCTACTAGATGTATATAAAAATACATCGTATATGGAATTAACCAATATTCAATAAGGATGTGGCACAAAATGCCTGCCCTCATTGTGTGTTAGTAACAGGTGCTCTGTAGATGTCACTCAGTTGATCAAGTTTTAGGTGGTTGTTTCACATAGAATTGGTTACAAGTGGGTGTCAGTGAGCCTGCTCCCATATATGCCTCAAGCATCTCTGTGTGATGGTGCAGCCACTGCATAAGATAACCTTCTCCAGATCAAAGATGTATTTCAGGAACTAAAGAACTTGATCCTACATTGATCCTCCCGCCTACATTTTTCTTCACAAGCAAAAATTTAATTAAATTTACAAACTAATCAATCCTTCCTTCCTTTCCCTGCCTTCAAACATTCTTGGTTTCTTTCTATGGAGTTTAATAGTTATTAAACTGCCATACTATCTGGCACTGCAGTGCCACTCTGTTTCCTACTTGTGCCATGTTGGAAGCTGAACTTCCACATGTTTATGATGCCCACTGCGTTCGCTTAGCTTAGTCAGCCAGCTAGCTTGGTGCAACTTTTTGGCCTAAACTGGATGAAAACAATTTTGTGAGCTGTGAGGTGATCACAATTGACTGGAATTGATTGGAAAAATTATGTTATTGAGTTTAATAATACTATATGAGCAAAAAAAGGCTCAAATTATGTGATTTTAGCTTTTTTGTAAATTTTTGGAAAAAATCCAAAACCACTGCATTTTGGCAAAACCAAAACCAGATGACGAATTTGAGTCAACACCAAAACCAGCAAAAATGGTCCAACGCACATCTCTACACTGAAGCCTATTAGTGGTTTTAAGAGATACTTTTTTGTGTAATAACAATACATTAACACTACAATAAAGAAAGAAAACTAGGAAATCCAGTATTGTGAATTTGAAAATAAGTGATGATAAATAATGTACACAGAAGAGGTCTGGATGGCACTGTAGAAAGACAAGGACCACAGTATATTATACTTCTTTGGAGTTCTGGTAAATATATACTTTTATTATTTGTTTCCCCGAAACTCTGTCTATTTAAGTAAAATATCTATTTCACCAATGATTGGATAACATTGGCTAAAGCTGGGTAAACACTGTTAGATATATTGCCTGTTCGTTTGAACGGGCAATATAACTATAGTGCATCGCTGGGTGTATACTGTACAGCATATATGTCTGTGAACGATGTTATTAACAGACATATCTGATCTGCTGTGCAGCACAGCAGATGGCATACTGTACATATCTGAAAGATATATCGGCCATCTGCTGGTGTGTACGGGTGACCTGCCGATCAAACGTACACATGCTGTGGCACCCGGTGGTGATTGGCAACTCAACTGGGTGGGCAATTTAAATGCCTGTCCATTTCAGCTGTCAAGCCCGACACATCGAGCAGATGAATTGGTAAGTGTGTATACACTTACCAGTCGGCCTAGTGTGTACACAGATTACCTTTGTCTTGATAGGTATACACAGGCCCATAGCTCAAGTCACTTGAAAGAAAATAATTCAACAATAAAATATTGACCCTAAGCACAGTAGGTTACCATACAATAAGTGACAAGTACAGTGATTTAGCAAAAGATGTTTTTCGATTTCTCCAATTCCGACAGTCTGGTTGTTTAATGCCAATAAAGGTATCTTTACAAATCACCAATTTAACCAGTCTCTCAATGGACATGTGAAAATGTCCAAAGAGGCATATACAGTGTAGTATTATACTATTTAAATAATATCCTTAAAATGTTCACTTTTCAATAGGAAATGCACTCACATGTAGTTTAATATTGTAGTGCCCGTAAAGGTATATTCTCTCCTAATAATGTTCCAGATCAACTGGTCACAGCTTGGGTCAGCTGTAAATTCAGAACTCAGATTTAAATCCAAATCTCGGGTTTTGGATTGCATGTAACAGGTCCAAATGACATGATATTAGCTGTTTTTTTTAATCAATTTTAAAGAAATCCAAAATCAAAGCTAAAAACAGAAAAGAACCAAAACACTTGAGGGTGGTTTTGTCAAAACCAAAACCATAACATTTGAGGGTGGTTTTGCTAAAACCAAAATTAAAACACAAGAGTCCGAACACATCTCTAATTATAACTAGTATTGTTTATTTATTTATGTACTTTAATATACAGTACATATGAAACTAAGATGAATGGTCCATTTTTGGCTCGGATCTTGCCACCAAGTTTGGATCTCAGAATGAGGCAAATATTTTTTTCATTTTTAATGGACAACTGTGCCAAAATGCCTATGAAAGATGACATTTTACATTGTTCTGAGATCTGAACTTGGCAGGAAAATCTGATCCAAAACCAAAACATTCATCTCTACAGTTTATGAAACATCTGCTCACTTATACAGTGGATATAGAATGGATAATAAGTCACAATTCTAGATAGTTTTCAGGTGGTGCCTCCACCCGAGTCTCTCTTGTGTTGATTGAAGAGGTAAAGTCTACCAGGGCATGGTCCATGTGTACACCAAGCCACCTATTAGCCAGATCACCAATTTGCTAGTAATTAAATCTAATTATCATCCACCCAGTCAGGAACGTATTTACATGCCTGTCCTGGACAGGACACAGTAAGTCTGCATAGGAGCTCCCAGTTCCAAGCTCTGCCTCCTCTGCTTTAGTTTTTAATCAACGGGCATTCAGCTGGTCATGTGCGCGACATGATGATGTTACGGTATACGCGCTCTCTGTGTGACTGTTACTGTATACCTTTGAAGAGTGCCAGGGAGGAGCTGTATAGCAGCAGTAGCATGAGGAGGATGCTGTTTTGCCTCTATATGAGAGACCCACTGTGACTTAGTGACAGGCTGTCAACTGCCTGTCACTAATGGAGAGGAGACCAGAGCAGAGGAAATCAGTCAGTTTTAAGCACAGCTTAGAGCTCTAAATTTAAGCCCTTTTTGTTGTTGCAGAAAAGGGTGGGGGAGGGGGAGGATCTCTGCATCGCATTTCATATAATCTGCAATGATGTATAAATGGTGGAAAGTTATGTTTGTTTTTAGCAAATTTTAGTGAACTTATTTTAAAAATGTTTGTTTTAAATATAAGAAACATTCTGAAAAAATATTTTAGTAAATAATTTTGTGTAAATGTAAAGAGAAATGAGATACAATAAGAAGTGTGTGTGTGTGTAGTGTATATACATATATACAGGAGTCAGAGAATGATTATATGTTGGCAGGCAATGTATAATTAAATTTTGGCACCCCTCCCTCCAATATACCTTTTGCTGGGCACCTAGGCCCCGGAGCACCCTAGTGGAGCAGTAGGAGGCAGGGACTGGCAGCAGAGGCCGCAGATGGTCAGGGGTTGTGCATTATAGCAATACGTTTGTGTATGTATCGAGATCGGCAGCACTCAGCTAAAGAAATTAGACTACAGCACAAGTAATATCACAGACTTTTTGGGGCCATTTATTGCTCCATCTTCAAGGTGGAGATGGCGCAATAAATGGTTCCAAAATGTCCGTGATATTACTTGTGCTGTGGCCTAATTTCTTTAGCTGAGTTCAGCTGATCTCGATACATATTTGGAACAATATGTGGGTTGTCCTTATGGAAGGACCGAGGGACATATGTATATGTTTTATTGGAGTGCCACCCAACATGGAGTTGTATATGTTTGTGAATATATACACAAACACATACTTGTGAGTATCACACTTGGTTACCTCTGTACCAGTATGGGCTTGATTCTGAGTCGGATGCAGCTGTATCTTTTGTCACAGGCATATCTGGGTCTTTATTCAAATACCGGTACAAATTCACTCCCCTGTGTACAAGCAAGTCTCTGAATGTGCATGAACTGCGATGCCCACTCGCAGCACCTATCGGTGCTCCATTACCATCCAGTGTGTTTTTAGATGCATTATTGGCATATCATTGGACGCATCATCAAAAACTTATATTAGACTTATACAAGGAGTCTGAGTATGTCCTCCTATGTGTCCAGATCTGTACTTTACAGAGAACTGGGATGCATGCTCTGTGCAACTCATTTGCAGTACTAAAACATGATATTGATTGCATCCATATGGACACTGTGTCTAAATTTAAAATCAGGAACTATGGGCCTGATTCAGACCCAGACGCAATGCAGCGCACTCTCGCAGCCGCCCGGGACCGGGTATGCAAATTCCGTGAATGCACAGCCAGGTTTAAAGGATGCCCTCTTGTCTATGTCTTAGAGACAGACAACAGAGTGATTGCACGCTGGTGTAATGATGCCCACTTTTCTTTCTTTGCACACATCATCTGCAGGAAGTGTATGATCATTCAGTAAAATCAAGAGCAATCGGAGCTGCTCGCAACCCTTGAGGAAAACCCTACCCCGACGCAAGCACTGCGTTCACTGCAGGCTGATGTACAACTAAGTGATGTGTACAATGATGCCTCCATGCTAATTATGCATGCCAAAAGAAGGCTTTTTTGACGCTCAGACACACCTGCATTCGCACATCCACTCCCCCGTTTTCCAGGACCTTCCCCTGTTACCACCCATAAATGGCACTATCTGTCACACAAAGTAGTGCGTCTTTGTGCTATGAACGCACGATTCACAATTGCAGTGACTGGATCGCGCACTCAAACTGCGATGCATACGCATGCGCAGATGGGCGACTATCATCCATAGTGTGTGATCGCGACTTAGTGACTGGGTCTGACTCAGACCCTATGTTTTGATCACTGGCTATAAGGTGATGATGAGACCTTATTGAGAATACAGTATATCTGTACACCATGAGCAAGTCATTTTTGGTATGTTCATATAATCTGATTTTGCCTTTAATGACAGCTTATGAGTTGAAAACAATGAGTTGAATAAAACAAAATAATTACTTGCGAAAGACACCCAAAATGTCAAATGTGTAGGTAAGATAACATGCTTAAATGCTTAAAAAAATGAAAAAGAAACATATTAAAAAATGAATTTACTATTAAGTATATGGTTGATAATCTGTCACATATAAAAAGCAAAATCAGAATTTATAAACATACTGAAAGTGATTTGTACACGGTGCACTAATATATTTGCAAAAACTTATCATCACCTTTATAACTTGTGATTAAAACTTACTATGGTAAACAAATGCGGTAAGAGAAATGGGAAATCTACAAACTGTGGCCATTTGTGGGTGGGGAGGGGGCACCGATGCCCACCGTTTCCTGAAATGGAGGTGGGAGCTGCCATTGTGGGGAGGGAAGAAACCAAGATCTCCGTCGGCTGATGAAGATTTCTTGGTCTCTTCCTCTAAAACTGTGGGACCCCATGGGTCACAGTAGCTGGCCGAAGTTACGCAGATTATCCGATGCTGCGTTGGACAACACAGCTCGGATAAGTATTGCAAAGGAGGCATGATGCCTCCTGCTGCGTTAACATATCTGCAAGGGTCACAATTGCAAAGATGCCTGCATACAGCTTTGCAATTACGATCCTTGCAGAATCAGCCCCTGTTTGTGTATGCATGTATATATTAGAGATGAGCGGGTCAAGTTCTCAGAGAACCAGACCCACCCAAACTTCCAGATCTGAGGCAAGAACTGAGCTAAGCACGGGTTTTACCGCGTGACTCGGATCTCAAAATGAGGCAAAACTTTATCCTCCCGTTGTCGGATTCTCACGGGTTTTGGATTCTATAAAGGTCCCAGTGATCGGCACCATTTTCATTCTGGGTGTGGAAGGTGAACTGAACAGACATGTTGCTGTCACTGTCTGTGTCAGTGTGTTGACCAACTTGTGCTATCGGGGTCTGGGGCTGAAAGCTCCTGCTGTGTTGTCCATAAAGGGGATGGGGCTGCAATATATAAAGGGGGCATCAGTGGGTGCTGTAGCTGCTGTGCCACTTGTCCATTCAATCAAGGGGCTGCCACTGTGTTATTATATTATACATAAAGGCTGCTGTTGTTATCCTTTCCATCAAGGGGCTAGGGCTGCAGTCCATAAAGGGGTGCTGTGATGTCCAGGAGGAGTGCTCTGTCAATTAAGGGTGCTCATCCTCAGTGTAAAAAAAAATAAATGTGTTTTTTTTGTGCGTTAGCAACTTAGCTGTGCTATTATTGTTTGGTAACACTGCCGGCCAGACTGTAGTTTATCGTTCGCATATTTGTGACTCTGCAGGTGGTATGTCTGCACTTGGCAGGGGTGCTTTGTTGTCTATCAAAAAGGGGTGCTGTCTGTATTGTTCTTCAAGTCGCTGCTGCCTCATTCAGGGGTGCTCTTCCCCAGTGTGAAAAACATAAAAGTGAAATTAAATTAATAATATCAATATCAATCCACCCAAAAAAAAACAGCAATATTTTTTTTTGAGTGTGTGCATTAGAAACTTAGCTGCACTATTATTGTACGGTGACACTGCCACAGTTTATAGACCACATATTTGTGACTCTGGCAAGTGCTCTTCCCCAGTGTGAAAAAAAATATTGGTCGGTGAAACTGCCGGTTATTCCACAGTGTGTTTGTTATATGGAAGACAATCAAATGAGAGGAGTGCAGGAACCACATACCAGTCTTGCAGCTGCTGCCAGCAGTCATGATGATGATGCAAGGCCATCAACGTCATCTATGAAGGCCAATGCACAAGGGCTTAAGTCAAAATCAAAAAAGCAATGTTTTACAGTGTTAAAGAAAAAAAAAATCAAAGCTAAGGGTACTGTATAAGTGATTGATATTATTCAATGATCAGCTTGTGGATAAATAGGAAATTACCTGTGAAGATATTTACAGGGACCTCATTAGATTGAAAAAGCATGAAGTTGACTATCTGTACCATGGGATTACTTTATCAGATTACTTTAAGAGTAAAAAAGAGGATTTAGGATTAAAAATGTGCCAACTATAGGAAGACACAACATCACTTTCTGTAGAAAATGGGTGGCAATATTGAATAAGTGCTCCCTGGAATTTTTACTTTTAGTCATAAAAGAGGCTACCAGGGAGTTACAATTGACAAGGGAACACATTTCGACCTTTGAAATCCAACTCAAGGATAACCTAACTGAAGATTCCTCAACCCAGTGTTTGGATAAATTGGAAAAACAGATAGACCAATATACTAAAGATCTAATTAGCTTCAAAAAGTTATTAAAGATCAATAATGACTATGAAATGCAGTATGTGTACTCATGGCTCACGGGGTGCCAACAACCAAGTCGTACTTTCAAAACAAGAAGACAACACAAGTACAGGTTTGAAATGGATACCTCAGGGGAATCAAATAGTACAGCCAGTGAGACAGAAAATATGTCTACTTCATCACAGGCTAGTACTCTCCCTTTAGGTATGGCAACAAGAGCCCTAGCCTCAGGCTCAAGAGATCCCATACGTGCCGGGGCAAACAAAATTAGAGGGAGGGGAAGGGGCAGGAGACCACCGCTAGCTCAGAGAACCTAGTATTTAACTTATCTGACAGGATCCTCACAGAATTGGAACTCAAAGTCCTAAATTAAGGGCTTTCGTTTGTACCTACAGCTCCTTTCAATAGTTTCCAATTACAAGTAGAGAATTATAAGTTAGAGAGATCTTTAAGATTAAAATATTTTTTCATGAACAAAGTACTTCAGCAGCCAAAAGAAGATCAAATTCCAAATAACTCAAAGCGATGCAACCAGGATCTAAATTTGATCAAATTTCCAGTAATTGCTCGATCAAGGCTTTTTCAAGACTATTAAAAGACACAGTGTCAATTGAATGCAATGTCATGTTCTATCCAAACCTCAATAATTTTGAAAAACAGGCTCTAACTGACTTACAGAGTTATAATGACATAGTAATTAGACCATCTGACCCCCTTGTAATGGAACCCCCCTTGGTTCCATTACCATTCAGACCCTGACAGACTACAAGGAAGAGATTTATAATCAATTGACAGACACCAATAATTACAAGAAACTCTCAGGTGATCCTTTGTCAACTTTTAAGAAGGCATTAGATCTTATATTGGGACATGCAGTAACAGAAGGCCGATTAAGTGTGGAATTAAAGCAGGCTATGTCATCAGATTTTCCAATCACACCACTGCTTTATACGGTACCAAAGGTAAATAAATCACTGAGGAAACCACCGGGAAGACTGATTATTTCAGCTAAAGGTTCTCTATACCAACCAGTATCTTTATATCTATACAGTCTGTTGCAACTATGCGTGCAATATGAAAAATCATTCCTAAAGGAC
Organism: Taudactylus pleione; assembly: GCA_031769625.1. NCBI lineage: Eukaryota > Metazoa > Chordata > Amphibia > Anura > Myobatrachidae > Taudactylus > Taudactylus pleione. The sequence goes on from JAUIMM010000307.1 coordinate 1,523,606, forward strand.
ACAACAACTCTCCTACAGATCCTACAAGCACTACCAGATTTACCAGATGAATTAATTTTTTGCACAGGGGATGAAAAAGCCTGTATACCAGCATACCACATCAATGTGGTTTGAGTGCAGTAAAACTACTATTGATGAATAATCCTAGGTATCAGGGACCGGACATTGATCTTGTCATTACTTTATTAGAATTAATTCTAACTAGGAACTATTTCTATTTTGACAGGAATTATTATCTTCAATTAGCAGAATGCGCAATGGGTTCGGCCATAGCAGAATCATTTGCGAACTGCTACATGTTCACTGTGGAAAAGGACTTGTTATTTACAAATAGTGACATCAGTCAACATCTTTTTCTTTATTTAAGATTTATAGATTATTTATTGATTTTTAAGAATGGTCCTTTAGACAATTTTTCTGGTTTAATATTGGACCATAATACTAGGGATCAACCGATAAAGTTCACATTTGAACATCATACAGAGTCCATAAATTATTTGGATGTCACCATACAAAAAGCAGGCACCAGAATTAAGACCAGTATGTTTTCAAAAACAACAGACAGAAATATTATTTGCATTCTAGAAGCTTTCATCTATATGGTCTAAAACAGGGTTTACCTTATTCACAATTCTTGAGAGCCTGCAAGATTGTCAGTAGTAGGGATAAACTTGAATCCCAATAAGACAAGATGATAGCAAAATTTCTGGCAAGAGGGTATAATTTGTCTAGTCTTCTCAAAGAGAAAGACAAGGCACTAAAACTTACAAGGGATCAACTCTTACAGCCAAGAGTTAGACAACATACGGACAATAGAATCTCATGGGTAAACCATTATAATTCTGAAAGTTATAACATCAAAAAACAAACAGCATGTTTTTGGCCCATTATCATTATAAGTGACAAAAATCTGAGTAGTTTTAAAAATAAAAAAATCATTCCATGCTACACTAGAGGAAAGACCCTCAAAGATATCTTAGTGAAACCAGATGTAACACCAGTGGAGCAAGTTCCATCTGGCTTATTTTTGCGCACAAAAAACAGGGTGTTTTAAATGTGCTAATTGTATAACCTGTAGATATATGACTAGTGGTCCATCATGTTCAAAGAGCGAATGGCGCTCCATCGGAGTGCCATTAGAATAGCCCTGGAGAAAGGACATAGTGATCAACCAGTAGCAAAATACTTCCTAGAAGCCAAGCATAGCTTGGCATTGATCAGATATAGGATAATTGACCATGTGCCAGGAAGTGTATGTGGAGGAGATCGCTCCTGCCAATTGCTTATATTAGAATCCAAATGGATCTTCTGTATGGATAATTTGCCAATCCCAAGGGCCTAAATGAACAACTAGGATTACAATATTTCCTATAATGGTATATAAGATCCTAGTGGGAGTCTTCTCATGGGGCTCTTATTTTAGATATGCTAGGCTATACATAATATTACATATGTTTGTGAATTTAGACTTTTTCTGTGTTTTTTTAGCCCTCTACTAATGTCATTATGGATACATTATACTGTCATTCTGGATTGCCAAAAATATACTGGTAGGTAAATTGGCTCCCAACACAAATTAAACCTAGAGTGTATGTGTGTGCACATGTGATAGGGAATATAGAGTGTAAGCTCCACTGGGACAGGGACTGATGTGAATGGCCAAATATTCTCTGTAAAGTGCTGCAGAATATGTGTGCATTATATAAATAACTGGTAATAATATAATAATAATAATAATTTCTGAGTAGAATGGTTGATATAGGGTTGCCATATACACTATGGGCCTCATTCAGAGGCGGTCGGAGGATGCAAGTGGTCGCTCAGAAACTGGCCGGCCACTTTCATCCTGACTGCCCACCTCTGTTGCGGTCATTAGGCAGTGGGTTAACACCCACAGCTCTAACGACCACTCGGGTGATGGTCGCGATGGTCAGAGACCATCGCGACCATCAGGGCTTATGACGAGACCCTAGGGTAGGGTCTCACTTGTCGTAAGCCCCGGAGAGCTTCTGGCTCTGTCAGAGCCGGAAGCTCTCCACTGACATGCGCACTGGCAAAACATCGAGGCGGCCGTGCGGTCGTAGACCGTATGGCCGCCTCTGAATAAGGTCCAATGTTTTTCCAACAGCACATGTGCTAAATGCTTTGATTTGTACTCCTTAGGCTTCCATACTACTATGCATTGTCTGTTTCTATGGTGATGGTGTAGTCACATGTTGTTGATCTCAGAGGAAAGCCACATCTGCGTCAGGCTCCCTGGCGTTGGTCACGAATGGTGTTGCTTATTTAAGGTAAGATATTTTGTATTACTTTTTCTTATCCTGATGAAGGAATCAGTAAAGGTTCTGAAACATTGTTACAGTACCCAGCGGGTCAGTTGGCATTTTTCTCACGCTGTCTTGAGTGCTGCCTTTTGCCTTATATACAGCCTCACCCAATGGGGTGAGGTAATTTGGAGGGCACCAGACATGAGTGTGGCACAGTAGCAGGGGAGTGCCGGCCGATTGCTGCATATATATATATACATACATATATATATATATATATATAGCGTATCCATAAGAAACTGGCACTCAGAGGCTTTTGCAAACAAAAGCCGCCCAGCAGTTGTGGGGATAGCCCCAGGCTTTCAGCCTAGGCCAAGGGTGCCCTAGAGAGGGGGACCACTTTATTGGGGGGGTTCCCAACTCCCCAGGGATCCCTGGCCTGGGCTGATGCTGCAGCTGGGGGGCCCGGTGAAAAGGCTCCTCTGGCTGTGGCATCAGGCCCCTGCTAGAAAGGGTTCAGTGCTGGTTTTAATTATAGGGGGACCCTGCGCAATTTTTCCCCCTAAAATTAAAACCAGGACTGGAACTGCAGCCTGGTGCTGGTACCTAAATTATGGTGGAACCCTACTCGTTTTGTTCCCCACACTTTTAGGTACCAGGACTGGCTAGCTCTCCATGGGCTATGGGATGTGTATCATCTTTAGGGTGTGGACAATAATTTAGGTGCCATACCTTCTCTTAAAAAATATACCTCTTTATTTCTCTCCTCCTGCACATGACTTTTAGAACAAGAGTATGGTTACAGCAAGCTTCTCCTCTTCCTCCAACACAAATACTTGACATGTCAGATGGTATAGACAGTCTTATGGATATAGCTACATTGCACCACACTCTTCTCCACCAGCATAATCTTGAAGAGCACACAAGTCTACTCGGTCCTACGCTGGCTGATGCCTGAAGTTCTCCAGCTTCACACTTATGTCACATGCATTCTGTTTTACTCTGACTCTCTTTGTCTCTTCTAACACAGCATAGATAGTGTCTCACACTTATTCTGCCTCTCTCCCTAAGGAACAGCAATATAGTCACTCACACATCTGCTTCTCATTGTACCCCTTCTTCTTCACATGGGACAGCAGTATAAAGACTCTTCAAATGCAGCTATGACACTCTCAGCAGTGTACTCTCAGCTGCAGCCCACCCTTCTCCTACAGGGAGGGCTTCTATAACCACACTGCCCCTTTACCAGCTACTAGGGGCATTTATGTATAGGACACTCCTCTTCCCCCTTTTAGCAATACATATGCAGCTCTTACACTTTCTGGGTGCTGCAGGATGGAGGGTGGGACTGCCTCTAGCTGCTGCTTTTCTCATGCTAAGTTTTCTTCTAGGTCTATCTCCAGACCAATCTTTTTGTCTCTCTCCAGACCTCTCTAAAGGTCTTTCGCTTCAGGCGTTAGATGGACATCCTGCAGACACCATAATTCTGCCCTTCTCCCACACCAGGCAGCGCAGGAGCTTTCTCCCTAATCTCCAACTCTAAGTTGTCTCCGCAAAGGTAGGAAAAGCTGTACCCTTAATAGGTTGTGTTCTCACTACTTTTCTTTTAAATTAACACTGAGTTACACATTTTCTCTAGTGTCATCCAGGTAACTGTAGTACAAATGTGTGCTGTGTCATTTATTAAAAAAACTGAGAAAACTCTGTAAGAATGATATCCTTAACATGAAACTACAGAAAAGCTAATCAATATTTGTGATATTTGTTGCTTTTTTGAACTGTAGGCAAGATGATACCAGCTGTACCTCACAAGACAGGCAATAATATCATTGTAACTATTATGTTCAGTTACAGAGCTAGATCAACAACATGGCAGCTGGTGCAGCATGCAAGGGTCTTCCTATCACTGGGAGCCCTCACACATATCTATGGCTATGCATTAAATAATAGGAATTGGTATGATATACAGCTGGATGTCAGCCCGGCGGATGAAATACCGTTGCGGGATGGCCGGCAGATGGAGATCCCGACAAGGTAAGTATAGAGGCTATCTTTAACCCTCTCCCCCTAACCCTAACCTTCCCTTATTGATGCCTAACCCTAACCTCCCCCCTAGTGCCTAACCCTAACCACCCCTCAGGGGTGCCTAAACCTAACCCCCCCTACCCACACTCTAAACCTAACCCTCCTGGGGGGGTGCTTAACACTAACCACCCCCCCTGGGGGTGCCTGACCCTAAACCCCCCTTCCCTTAGCCTAACCCTAACCCTCCCAGGAGGGTGCCTAACCCTAAGTCCCCCCAGGAGGCCCTAAACCTAACCCTCTCCCCCACGACTATACGCTCCCGACTCCCGGCTTACCTATGATCGGTATGCCGGGCGTCTGGATTTCGGCGTGGGGCTACTGAGAGTCATCGGTATTTAGATGCCTGTCATTAGTCCTATGCTGGGATTTTACTGTTGGGAAGCTGGCGGTTGGCAATTTGACCGCCGACTTCCTGGCTACATACCGTAACATATATGAACTGAGGTTTTTGTGTTGTATATTGTGAACTGGGTGTAATCCAGTATGTATAACACATATGTGGTGCTGGAAGTATTTACACATTGCACTTATTAATAACATAGCCAGCTTATTATAATAACAATTTTATTGGTAGGGCCCCCCACAAACCTTTTTCTAGCCCTGATTGTATATAATAACAGGCTTGAATTTGCAGTGTATTTTATGTTTTAGGGGCCTATTCATCATAACATAATTATCAAAAGTTTATGTATTAAACTCGCTGCAAGTTTAAAAAATCTTTTGTAGGCATTCATCATGCCTCCCTAACAAAGTATCACTTCCGAAAGCTGCTGTTTTTGCAGAATCTACTTTTTGGAAAAGTGATACTTTTCCCCCTGCAGGTGAGGTATCCATGAGGATTTCCTCACTGCATGTGCCCCCCCCTCTCTCTATACCCCCCTGCTGTTTATCACCCCTCCTCCCAGGACCCCCAGTCTCTGATCCTGCTCCCTCCCCCATGGTGTCCCGATCTGGCAAGCAGCCCTCCACCCCACAACCACCATAGGTATCCAAACCAGTCCCCCGTGGGTGTCGGATATCTGTAATATCTCCTGTATTATAAAAATGAAAAATGGGGCTGACACTAAAATAATGCAAAATTATACAAAATGAGATTAAACTTTTTTTTACCTGCTTTTGTATAAATTAAGTGATGATGAATAAGCCCCTAAGTAACTTCACTATGCACTATGAACAGCTCCCTCTTTATCTCTATTCTCACAACTCTTTCTAGGGATGTACATCAAAGATAGGAAAGGTCGATCTTTTTGTCAGATACAGGGCAACTTTTTGGATTGATCCGATGCTGGCAGAGATGTTCTTACCTGTTCCCCAATGTCTCTTGCTCATCGGCACATAAGTGACCTTTTATTCTTATAACTGTGCATGCATGACAATTCCCTAACTTGCCAGCTGCACATGCATGAAAATAATATCTATCCTTGAAAAGATCAATATATTTTTCAATTTGTTTATGTATTTAAAACAAAGATGCCAATCCCATATCAATCCACACTGTTATTTATAACTCTTTCTAGGTTGCACTTACATTATTCCCTTCACAGTTGACATTGGCACAAATGTCAGTTAGTAGGTCACACATACTGTATAAAGAACAATTCATATAGCATTAATAGCATACATATAAATTGAATGCAACATCCTGTATCTGGATGTGAATAGCTGTATTATCTAGCATTACGATAACTATCACAAAGATTATATGAGCCCATACAGTATAAACTTTGATAACAATTGATTTTTCAAAAATGGGAGCAATACTGTATGTACTCAATGTGTATAATACTGTAATACCCATTTAAATGTACAGTACTAGGTCCTTTGTCCTAGGACTAATTTGTATTAGGGATGTGCAGGCTCGGATAGGTTCGAGTTTGCACGTTGAGTTCGGATTTTTCCCTCCAAAAAAACGGAACTCAGAAAGAGGCAAAACATCATCTTGCATGGATGAACATCATCATTCCTGGACTTTTGTTCAGGAATGATGATGTTCGTCCATGCAAGATGACGTTTTGCCTCTTTCTGAGTTCTGTTTTTTTTGAGGGAAAAATCCGAACTCAACGTGCAAACTCAAACCTATCCGAGCCTGCACATCCCTGATTTGTATGGTGATGAAAGGAATGTTACTACAAGTTTGGAGGCCTCATAGCAACATTTTAAAGTGGATTCCTAGATTTCTTGGACAGAATCCCTCTTTTGACCATCAGTAACCTTACCCGTTGGGCACTGCTCAGCTTCAGAGAAAGCCCTATTTTTTTAACCCCGGAATGCTGGCTCATGTACTCAGGCTTTGATAGGTCACTTCTACAGCTGTGTCCCATAGCAACCATTTCATACTATGCTCTTGGCATAGATAGCATAGATTTTACATAGGGCATATTGGATGAAGTCACTGAGAATGATGTAATTGTAAAAGGAGCATTCATTTTATTCATTGTATTGCAATCCTTTACATTTCAGACAACAAGATCAGGATTGTCCAATTATCTAAATCTGAAAGCCCCACATCAGTGTGCAATCTTTGTTATCTGAACATAATTTTTAATAATTTAGTCCAAAGTTATTCCTTTTCTGAGGCTCACTATTAAGCCTCAAGCCTCAACCACCACATGTCCTTAGAACTTTGTTATGTGTAGTGCACCTACATCTTCAGGAAGGACAATAAATACGGATATATGTACATGACCATATTACCCATGAAATTGATTAAAATGTGAAAGTGTGAGGACATCATAATATTTTCCTCCTTGTAGTTTTTATTTACCTTCAAGTCACCTCCTATACCACCACCTGAGCTTCTATTTGCAGTAGCAGTTTAGCTTGTAATGCTTACATCTGGCTGCATAATTATCCTGATTCTGAGGTGTACACATCCACTGCCGTAGCTGCCTCTTTTGCTGCAGGCATGTTTGAGTCTTTATGGTAATGCCAAACCCAACTGACAAGGTTGGGCCCTGCTCAGCTTCAGAGAAAAACAAAATTTCTTATTGAGACGCCCACTGATTGAGGAGCTAATACACTGCAGTGCATCTTTATATATGATTCCTTTATATACTATACCTGCACTAACCATCTCACCATGAAAGATTGTACCAGCACTGTGAGAGGTGCAATTTCTCCACCTGAACATTTCATTGTGTGTCTGCGCTACTGTGCCAAAAGACACAGTAACTGACAAACTACCCCACTATTACTTCAAGGAATGTCTATTGAATCCAGGGCTATTGCGTGCAAATTTGCTCTGAATCTTCTGGCAGTAACCAATGGCATACAAGCACAGTGCAACTCGGCTGCATGCGTGAGTCATTGACACTGTGTGCACCTCTGAAAAAGGCCAAATGTGAGCCCTATTGTGGCTTTATTTTATGTTGACTTTTGTGAAAGTATTATGACTATATTGTAGGGGTGTGCACCGGCCACTTTTCGTGTTTTGTGTTTTGGTTTTGGATCTGGATCTTTCTTCATGTTTTGGATCTGGATTGGTTTTGCCAAATCCACCGCTCCATGTTTTGGGTTCTTGGTTTTGTGTTTTGGATCTGTATTTTTTTTAATAAAAGCATAAAAACAGATAAAATCACAGAATTTGTGGGTTTTTCTGCTCCTATGCTATTACTAAGCTCAATAACCTTAATTTCCACTCATTTCCAGTCTATTCTTAACACGTCACACCTCACAATAGTGTTTTTATGCCCAAAAGGTTGCACCGAGGTAGCTGGATGACTATGCTAAGCGACATGAGTGGGCAGCACAAACACGTGGCCCATCTAGGAGTGACACTGCAGTGGCAGACAGGATGGCAGTTTGAAAAACTAGGCCCCAAACAGTACATAATGCAAAGAAAAAAAAGAGGTGCAAGATGGAATTGTCCTTTGGCCCTCCCACCCACCCTTATGTTGTATAAACAGGAAATGCACACTTTAACAAACCAAACATTTCAGCACCAGGGTCTACCACACGACTGTTGCTGAAATGAGTGGTTCATTTGGGCCCTCACAAAGGAAGCTGGCAATTAATCTGTCCCTGCACAAACTGGCTCTACGGAGGCAAGATGTCATCCTCATCATCCTCATCCACCGATTCCTCACCCTCTTCAGTGTAGTGTACATCCTCATCCTCACAGAGTATTAAGTCATCCCCACTGGAATCCACAACCACAGGTCCCACTGTACGTTCTGGAGGTTGGTCTCCCTGGAAGAGTTGATAATTAATTTTTATGAACATCATCTTCTCCACATTTTGTGGAAGCAACCTCCTACGCCTTTCGCTGACATGGTTCCCGGCTGCACTAAACACTCTTTCGGAGTACACACTGGAGGGGGGGCAACTCAGGTAAAATAGAGCCAGTTTGTACAGGGGCCTCCAAATTGCCTCTTTTTCCTGTCAGTACAGGTATGGACTGTCTGACATGCCTACTTGGATGCTGTCACCGATGTAATCCTCCACCACTCTGTCAATGGTGACAGCATCATATGCAGTGACAGTAGACATGTCAGAAATTGTCTCCAGGTCCTTCAGTCCAGACCAGATGTCCAAACTTGGTCCTGCCTGTCCTGCATCACCGCCAGCGTGTTGCTTGGGATACCTAAGTTGTTTCCTGGAAGCCCCAGTTGCGGGAGAAAATGAAGAAGGAGCTGTTGACATGTCATGTTCCACTTCAGCTGACAGTGTTTTCACCAGCAGCTCTTTGCACCTCTGCAGGCTTGTGTCAGCCAGAAAGAGAGACACCACATAGGCTTTAAACCTAGCATCAAGCACGGTGGCCAAAATGTAGAGTTCTGATTTCAATAGATTGACCACACTGGAATCCTGGCAAAGCGAATGAAGGCCTTTATACACAAGTCCCACATGCCGAGTGGAATCACTCCATCTTAGCTCATCCTTCACTTTTTCCAGCTGCTTCTGCAAAAGCCTGATGAGGGGAATGACCTGACTCAAGCTGGCTGTGTCTGAACTGACTTCACATGTGGCAAGTTCGAAGGGCTGGAGAACCTTGCACAACATGGAAATCATTCTCCACTCTGCTTGAGTCAGGTGCATACCCCCTCCTTTGCCTATGTCATAGGTGGATGTATAGGCTTGAATGGCCTTTTGCTGCTCCTCCATCCTCTGAAGCATATAGAGGGTTGAATTCCACCGCGTCGCAACCTCTTGATTAAGGTGATGGTGGGGCAGGTTCAAGAGTGTTTGCTAGCGCTCCAGTCTTCGGCACGCAGTTGCTGAATGGTGAAAGTGGCCAGAAAATTTTTCAGGCAACCCAAAAGTCTCCTGCACGCCCCAGTCGCTTTTCAGAAAATTCTGCACCACCAAATTTATTGTGTGAGCAAAACATGGGACATGCTAGAATTTGCCCAGATGTAATGCCCGCACAATATTGGTGGCATTGTCAGATATCACAAACTACCAGGAGAGTCTTAGTGGGGTAAGCCACTGGGTGATGTTTTCCCTCAGTTTCTCTAAGAGGTTGTCGGTGGTGTGCCTCTTACTGAAACCGGTGATACACAGCATAGCCTCCCTTGGAATGAGCTGGCATTTCTGAGATGCTGCTACTGGTGATGCTGCTGTTGTTGCTGCGTAAGGTGATACATCTACTCAGTGGGCTGTCACAGTCATATAGTCCTTAGTCTGTCCTGTTCCACTTGTCCACATGTCCGTGGTTAAGTGGACATTTGGTACAACCACATTTTTCAGGACAGTGAGGGCACTTTTTCTGATGTTACTATACAGTCTCGGTATCGCCTGCCTAGTGAAGTGGAATCTAGACGGGATTTGGAACTGAGGACACACTACCTCCATCAATTGTCTAAATCCCACTGCACTAATGGCGTATACCAGACGCACGTCTAACACCAACATAGCAGTCAAGGCCTTAGTTATACATTTTGCTTCAGGATGACTGCTGTCGTACTTCATCCTCCTCGCTAAGGACTGTTGGAGGGTCAATTGTTTAGTAAAAGTAGTGGTGTTCCTACTTCCTCTCTGGAATGATGAATGACTCCCAACAGCAACAGTGGCAGCAGTAGGCATAGCAATGGAGGAACCTCTGGAGGAATCCCGGATAGGAGAGTCAGTCATGCCAGTGACATGACCTGCAGGACTACTTCCGATCCTGATTAAGGAGGAAATTGATGAGGAGGGAGTTGACGGTGTGGTTTGCAGGTGCTTGGATACAACAGGACAAAGGAACTTAGGTGTCCCTGGACTGCTTACGGTCTTAGCCACAGTTTCTGAACTTGACAGTAACTTTTTATGAATGCTCTGCAAGTGACGGATAAGGGAGGATGTTCGTAGGTGGTTAATGTCCCTACCCCTACTTATTTCACCTTTACATATGGTACATATGGCAAGACAGTTGTTGTCCGGATTTGGATAGATATATTGCCAGACCAAAGAGGTGGAATGTTTGGTCTTCTGCCCAGGCATGACTGTGATGGGCTTTTTCATCAACAACTGTCTCCACCGGAGCCTGATTTAAACAAACCACATCACCATCAGCATCCTCCTCGCCAACTTCCTCCTCAGCGCCAGCTACACCAGTATCCTCAACCTGTTGTACTTCAACAGTGACATCTTCAATTTGCATATCAGCAAGCGGACTGTGGGTGCTCCTTTCAGCACTTGCAGAGGGCGTGCAAATGGTGGAAAGAGCCACCTCTTCCCGTCCAGTGCTGGGAAGGTCAGGCATTGCAACCGCCACCACACTTGGACTCTCCTTGGAGATTTGTGATATCTTCTTAGAACACACAGTTCTTCGCTGTGCTTTTGCCAGCTTAACTCATTTGATTTTTGTAGCGGGAGGAGGGCTTCCATCGTCATGTGAAGCTGAACCACTAGTCATGAACATAGGGAAAGACCTTAGCCGTTCCTTGCCACTCTGTGTCGTAAATGGCATATTGGTAAGTTTACGTTTCTCCTCAATGATTTAAATGTTTGTTTAAGGTCATTTTCCTGAACTTTGTCAATTGGGATTTTATATGCCCTCTACTATGACATTGGGCATCGACCTTGGCAGATGACGTTGATGGCATTTTATCATCTATGTCATAACTAGTGGCAGCAGCTTTAGCACTAGGAGGAAGTGGTTCTTGATTTTTCCCTATTTTTTTTTTAGGGGACAAAGTTTGGTATTCAAATAATATTATATTGATATATACGTGCGGCTACGGTGCACATAAACAAAGAAAAGAAGAATTTTTATTTTTTTTGGAGTGCACTTTGGGGGTTACAGCACCCTTTAACAGACTTATGACACAGGTGCATGCTTGGTGCTGCTCCTTTGTTGATGGACGTGCGGCTACAGCGCACACAATTCACAACACAGAAAAGAAGAATTGTTCATTTTTTTTTGGAGTGCACTTTGGGGGTTACACCACCCTTTAAGAGATGAGCCAACCGGCCCTTTACTTATGGGACACAGGCGCACTCTTGGCGCTGCTCCTTTGTTGATGCACGTGCAGCCACAGTGCACACAATTCAGAAACACAGAAAATTATTTTTCCTTTTTTTTTGGCGTGCACTTTGGGGGTTACACCATACTTTAAGAGAGGAGCCAGCCAGCCCTTTACTTATGGAATATATTATGCGGGATGGTGGTCTAGAGCACCTTATGTAAAATAACGTGGACTTCAATGGAAAAAGTGTGCTGCTGCCCTGGGGGATGTCTGACCTCATACAATGAATAGCAATATAGAAAAAGAGCCAGAGGCTGCGCACAACCCTTATACTAAATTAACGTATGCTAATGAGATGTCAAAAAAACATGAAAATTCGTAAAGGAATCGTGTTTAATGATGCTAATAACAAGGTTCTAAATATCAAAATGGTCTAATCAATCATTGATTAAATAAATCAACGGTAATTCAGAACATGTATAAAAAATGAAAAAATAGATGTCCTGTTGATGATATCATGCACATAAATGAATGAAAAACGATGGCAGTGTTCAATAAACATAAATAAGTATAGGAACAAAAAAGTCACATATGCCGTTTAACCACCTATATCTTTCCACTGGCAGTCTGTATTCAAATAAGAAGGTAAAAATGATGGGGGAGTAGAGACTTAAGAGATCTAGCGGCATCCCGCTAGTCTCAAAACACAGTACCTTTGAATCAGTCTTTGTGCGCGTTTCCCGGGGGGATTCTTCTTATGGTCCGGGGACATCCAGCTGGAGCTGACAGCGGGGATCTCTCTGTGCTGCGGTGCACTGTGCCGCACACTCACGGACACTGTCCCTGCACCAGGGTCAGGACCGCGAGCGAGCCCAAAGTGCGCCAGCAAGCAGGGGGGATGTGGCAGCAGTCTTGGCTCAGATGAGCCGGGGGCCGTGGACGTTGACCCGCAACAGAGGATACTTACCCAGAGGGGCTCCACTTCCTGTCCCTTCTTCTAGTCCTGTTGGTAGCAGGCTTGTGACGGTCTCCTTTCTTAGTGGTGGCTTGATGATCGGGTGTCTCAGCGGTGGGTGAATAAAGATGGTCCGGCACTATGATGAATAAAGTCTCAGGGTGTCAATCCCCAACGCGTTTCGACCTGCGTGGTCTTCATCTGGGAGCATGTAGTATTGGCTGTGTGGTTTGAAGGAGTTAAGTACAGCTGCATCCCTTCCGATAGGTTAAAGATGATGTCAGTAATCCTTGATTGGCCCTTGGTTTCCACGGTGATAGACAGGGGCTAGTATTCACAGGTGTTGTATTTAGATAGACCCTGGGTTGCCATGGTAATAAGCCGTGCTGTTTAAGCTTGCAACTGCTATCCAATAGAGATAGCAGATTGCAATAAGTATACAATGATTATATATTAAAAAGATATATGGTGTAAAATCCCTTAGTGGTGTATATATTCACTTACAGAGATGAACATACTGTATGTATATTATATGGATATTGCTACATTCGGACCAAGTTTGACTCTTAGCAGTCTTGATACAGATAACTTTAGCATCTATAATGCTAGATGTATATGTAAGAGGATCATCCTCTCTGGTGTATACATAAATCCATTGCAGCTGTAAAAGCAAATGTACCCTCTATACCACCCTAGTTTGAGAGCTATCACTTCTGTTGTTAAATGTATGTATAATTTGTATGTATCCATACCTTGGATGGTAATTGGGCTATATTAAAAAGCAGGTAGCTGAATAATCCATGCTGGATCTACCTCATACATTAAGATTAAAGAATCTTGGATGTTAGTCTCCATATATCAACAAATAGTATTGGTTTATGTGTTAAATTGATTGTAAAGGAACGGTGCTTAAAACGGCGTTAAACTAGGGTGGGATAGAGGGTACATTTGCTTTTACAGCCGCAATGGATTTATGCATTCACCAGAGAGGATGATCCTCTTACATATATACATCTAGCATTATAGATGCTAAAGTTATCTGTATCAAGACTGCAAAGAGTTAACTTGGTCCGAATGTAGCAATATCCATATAATATACATACAGTTTGTTCATCTCTGTAAGTGAATATATACACCACTAAGGGATCTTACACCATATATCTTTTTAATATATAATCATTGTATACTTATTGCAATCTGCTATCTCTATTGGATAGCAGTTGCAAGCTTAAACAGCACAGCTTATTACCATAGCAACCCAGGGTCTATCTAAATACAACACCTGTGAATACTAGCCCCTGTCTATCACCGTGGTAACCAAGGGCCAATCAAGGATTACTGACGTCATCTTTAACCTATCGGAAGGGATGCAGCTGTACTTCTTCAAACCACACAGCCAATACTACATGCTCCCAGAAGAAGACCACGCAGGTCGAAACACATTGGGGATTGACACCCTGAGACTTTATTCATCATAGTGCCGGACCATCTTTATTCACCCACAGCTGAGACTCCCGATCATCAAGCCACCACTAAGAAAGGAGACCGTCACAAGCCTGCTACCAACAGGACTAGAAGAAGGGACAGGAAGCGGAGCCCCTCTGGGTAAGTATCCTCTGTTGCGGGTCAACGTCCAAGGCCCCCGGCTCGTCCGAGCCGAGACTGCTGCCACGTCCCCCCTGCTTGCTGGCACACTTTGGGCACGCTCGCGGTCCTGACCCTGGTGCAGGGACAGTGTCCGTGAGTGTGCGGCACAGTGCAGCGCAGCACAGAGAGATCCCAGCTGTCGGCTCCAGCTGGATGTCCCCGGACCATATGAAGAATCCCCCCGGGCAACGCGCACAAAGACAGATTCAAAGGTACTGTGTTTTGAGACTTGCGGGACGCCGCTAGATCTCATAAGTCTCTACTCCCCCATCATTTTTACCTTCTTATTGGAATACAGACTGCCAGTGGGAAGATATAGGTGGTTAAACGGCATATGTGACTTTTTTTGTTCCTATACTTATTTATGTTTATTGAACACTACCATCGTTTTTTATTCATTTATGTGCATGATATCCTCAACAGGACATCTATTTTTTCATTTTATATAAATGATCTGAATTACCGTTGATTTATGTAATCAATGATTGATTAGACCATTTTGATATTTAGGACCTTGTGATTAGCATCATTAAACACGATTCCTTTACGAATTTTCATGTTTTTTTGACATCTCATTAGCATATGTCAATTTAGTATAAGGGTTGTGCGCAGCCTCTGGCTCTTTTTCTACTTTACTTATGGAACACAGGCATATGCTTGGCGCTGCTCCTTTGTTAATGCACATGCGGCTACTGCGCACATAATTCACAAACACAGAATTTTTTTTTTTTTGGAGTGCACTTAGGAGAGCACTCCTGATAGACAGATCACCCCCTGGACAACTCTACAGCATCCCTTTAGGACTACAGCCTTTATGGGACACTGCACAACACAGTCAAGCCAGCCCCTACAGACTTTGGAGTGGATACAACCCCTATGGACAACTGACTGCACAACACAGCCCAGCCAGCCCCTATGACAGCAGCACAATACAGCCCAGCCAGCCCCTATGGACAACAGCAGGACAACAAAGCCCAGTCAGCCCCTATGGACTGAGCGGACACAGCCCCTATGGACAACAGCAGCACAACACATCCCAGCCAGTCCTAGCTCCCACCCTCCCTCTTCACTGTCCACAGCCAGAGTGAGAAATGGCATCGACATGGGGTCCTTTTATAGAATCCAAAACCCTCGAGATCAGGAAGGCAGGATGATGACGTCTTGCCTTGATTTCAGTTCCGAGTCAGGCGGGAAAACCAGAGCTGGACTCGGTTCCTGGCTTGAATCGGTGGGTCTTGGGGGGGGGTCGGACTTCAGAAATCCGAACCCGCTCATCCCTACTATATTGTGGGTAGTAGATGTAAAATTCAATATGCACTGACAACAGTCTTTAATGTTTTATGAAATTATTATCCTATCATGTATACTGTCTACATACACAGGCATATCTAGGATGGGGTGAGCGGGGCATGTGTCTTGGGCACTGTGGCAGGCCCAACAGATGGAAGTCTGCTGCTGGACATCCCATCAGGTGTTTACTGAATTCGCATCCTCTCTCCCAGCCTCCCACTGCTCCACCTCCACCTCAACTCCCGACCATCTATCTCTATGTATATACACTTCTAGAGCTATTTTTAGGGGGCACTGTTTTTTAATTTGCCCTGGGTGCTATGAACCCTAGTTATGTCTCTGTTGACATATAAAGTTTTAAAACTAACAACAAGGATTTCTGATCACTCTGGGAAGGAAATAAGAGTGATTTTTTACATTTATAATCTTTGTCCACCACTAGTGCTGATATTAGATTATCTTCTGAGTCTGGTAGCATGATTTCATCAGGGAAATAATACCAATCTTCTTTTATCTGGATACTTCCCTAATGCACAGGCTTTAATAGTGCAGAAGATGAAGCAAGTCACATGCAATGTCGATGTTTACAGAGTTGAGTCATTTTTTTGCTACTGCGCATGTGTGAAAATCCCTAAAACCTAGTATGGTGCATGCGAGCCACTGTGTGTATGCACAGAGTCACAGTAATGGAGATGCATTATGTGCAAAATGTATTGGAAATGTATTGAGTATGCCTATGCAGTGATAGGGAGTAGCTATGCAGATGCATGGAGACGGGCATGTTATTGGAGTGTCAGTTTAGATGAGATCATCCTAACATTAGCATAAGTTGTAGACAAAAAAACACAGCTGTGTCTGCATCTGACACAGGCATAAAATCCACAATGTATTTTTATTGAATCTCTTAGACTCTCTGGATCTAAAAAAGTTAATTTCTAAACAGTCTTCACAAAAAATTTGTAAAAAGATCTTTTCACTACAGTTTTGTTGGAAAAATCATTGGAGTGATGGGTTTCTGATACAACCAGTTTGGTTTGGTAAAACTTACTCCAAGGCTCTGAAGTCTAGTGAGGGTCAGGATTTCACCAGGAGTCCAAACCAGAAAGTTTGGACTTCACTGCTCACAACCAATATGTAGGTCAAACCCACAGGTAAGTACCAAATATGATTGAAAACATTTGGGCAGAAAACAAACAAATGTGCTATAAGTTGTTATACTGTAGAAGCAAAAGCAGACAATGGCTGTGGTCCAAGGACAGATGAGAAGACAGAGAAGGTAGCAAGCAGAATAAATGGATCAGAGGCCCTGATTCAGAGCCGGACTTTCTGACAGAGCGCTCGCTCTGAATCAGGGCCATCCTTCCTTATTTTAGAGCGGCCTCCTGGCCGCTCGTATAGCTGTGGGTGACCACCCACAGCTATAGCGAGCAGCCAAAAAAATGGTCTCAATGGTCAAGACCATCACGACCATCGGGCTTGCGACGAGACCCTTGTGGTAGGGTCTCGTCTGCTGCAAGCCCTGGAGTGCTTTTGGCTCTATCATAGCTGAGACCACGTCCCATGGGAATGCCTCTGTCTGGGCAGCCACACCCCCAGCACGCCCACCAAAGAGGGCGTGCTGTCACTCACCATCGACAGCACGCCCCCTTTGTAGCGAGACCTGGAGCGCCGGCTTGGCCGTCGCTATCCGGGTCTCGCGCATGCGCACGATGGAGCCGGCTCCCTCGTGCGCATGCACACTGGGCCAACATCGACCCGTTTGCGAGCTCTCAGTGCTCGCGAGCGGGTCTGAATCAGGCCCAGAGTCCATGTTTGGTTAAGCAAACAGAGTCTCCAGTAAACAGGTCTCAGTTGAAAATGAGACTCATGTACTGTAGAGTAACAAAATGCAGCAGACTATTTAGAGCTATAGCAATGGGAAAGCAGATGAGAGCCAGCTCTCTGCAATCACAGAATGACTGAAACCTAGACAAACCCAGGAAGAAACAGACTCCAGATGCGAACCCATGTTTGCTGCATGTGTTACTAAGGAAACCAGATTGGAACCAGCTGCATCTCATATAGTTTTCAAAATGTACAGCTGCAATACAGAAGTAGTGACATGAATAACATCTTGTGATGCAATTTGAGAGTTGCTTATCCCATCAGTCATAGTTACTAATTAATATGAGTGTTTCTTTGTGTTACTACCCAAATGCCTGAAGATCCACACAGACTATAGATACTGTAGTTACCTGGACAGAACCTCAATATCCAAAAACATTTAAGCTTTTAAATATGTATTGATCACTTGCAAAAAACATTTAGGGCTACTGTGTCCTATCATAGGAACATCATTCATATAGAACTTCTTGCATAATATTTTGTCCTGTAATTACCTGATAAATGTGTAAAAAATATTTAATTTTAATTGCAACAAATTATTATTTGATACAGGAAGCAATCTCTTCAAAACAAATAGATAAAGTATCACGGAATATTTATAAACTGTACATACAGTACATATATAGACATTTCCAACTTATGATTTAGAATAAATCCAATCATAATGCTATCTATCTAACTCTATCTGCAGCCTAATACTATCATGGTTTGTTGACATTCTGCCTGTGACATTCACAATGTTGACAGTATGAACATGGTGACATTGTGAATGTCAAGATTTTGTCCATGTCGACAGTCTGAATGCCAACACTCTGGTGTCAACATTCTGAAAATTGACATTCTGAATGTCAACATAATGACTGTATACACCTGCAGAGACAAATGCAATCTGGTTACCAAGCATTCAAATGTGCACTGGTCACATCAGGCCCCACGTGACAGTGTGACCAGTGGTATGGTGGCGGCAATTGATGATGCCCATAGAGGAGTTAGGTATTAACACTGGTATGTAAGAGACATATGGGGGAGGAGTGTGGCAGAGGGGCAAGACACAGAGACATAGGATGATGGGCAGGAGAGTGATGGGGCCAAGTGGGACAGCATGACAGAGAAGGGGAAGAGAGAATGCGTGCATAGAGAAAGTGTAGCAGTAGAGAAAAATAGCATGGAATAGAAACATACAATGGTAAGAAAAAGGGGGAAGATTGTCAGAGAAAAAGAAACAGACAGAGGTGGAATGAGAGAGAGAGATGTGGCAGTTATAACATGGAAATGGAAAGATGGATTAAGTGGGGGAGAGAAAAGAAAATCCCAGGGATAAATGCTTGTATAATATAAGCATGTTAGCATGTTTTAGATGCTCTTTGGAACTTGATGACATGACTCTTGTACCTCCAGGATCTAATTAATCAAGATGCTTATTAACCATTATAAAAATGAACCACATTTCAGTGTATTCACTATATATATATATATATATATATATATATATACTCCAAAAAAGAAGATAGGCATTCAAGGCACATCATAAATGCAAAAAGCAAAGTGTATTGAAAACTGAAAACAATGTTTCGGGGCACCAGCCCCTTCGTCAGGACACACTGTAAAGACAATAAGCAAACAGTGTACACTTACCCACATAAATACCCACCGGCACTCAAGTCAGCCATCCACAGCCATGCGCCGCCTGCAGCCCACGCCAATCACAGCCACGTCCGGGTTTCGCCTACCATTGTCACCTAGCAACCGCTCAGCTTGCGGCTCAAGCATACATCCGGCTTGCGATCCATCACGAAGTGACGCGTCCATCATGAGGAACAGTCAGCAGCAACGGGCAGCAGCACAACTAACAGGTGCCTGCAAACAAATACAATAATGTAAACAACAAAATATGTAAACATACAATACAAGAATAAAGATTATAGGAAACAAAAAACATTATTTAAACAAGAAAAAGAAAAAATTATGTTAGGACAAAAAGAATTACATTAGGCTGTTCCAGTTAATTTTTTCATTTAAACCTCTAGGCGCCACACAATCCAGCCTAAAGATCCAGCGAGCTTCCAATACCAGGAGTGCCTTTAACCTGTCCCCTCCACGTAAAGATTCCAGAATATGATCAATCAACATATATTTAAGAGTGGACAACGAATGTCCACTATTCTTGAAATGTTTAGCTACCGGTTGCTCAATTTCACAGCCAGTAATGGCCAATTTGATGGCAGATCTATGTAGGGCCATCCTCTCATGGAATTTACGTGAGGTCTGGCCCACATAGTACATGCCGCAAGGACACCATAACAAATACACCACAAATGAAGTTGTGCAAGTTAACACATGACGTATATTAAATATTTTGTCTGAATGAGGATGTTTAAAAGATTTTGCTGGTACCAAAAATGTACAGGTGGTACAACTAAAACAGCTATAACACTCTGGGGGTTTAGTGAATACATTAGGAACTCTAGGAATGCCTCTACCAGTAATGTCTGTGATCATGAGCCTATCTCTGAGGTTACGTCCCCTGCGGAAAGCTGCCACTGGGCGCATCTTCTTAAAGTCAGGTAATTCAGGGTCTGATGACACAATCGGCCATAAGGCTTTAGTGGCATGCCTAATCACAGGACTTGCCACAGCAAAATTACTAGACCATGGAATAATCTTCTCGTGATCTTTAGCCCGAGGTTCTAAAAGCTCTTTTCTAGGGATTGCCAACACCCTATTTTTTTGCTCCTGCAGAACTTTATAGACATATCCTCTAGCGAGAAATTTGCATATTAACTGATCTAGTTGTTCACAAATCTTAGACCTGTCACTGGTAATCCTCGCAATTCTCATCATTTGTGACAATGGTAACACGTTTTTAAGGGCTGGAGGATGGTGACTATTGTGCATTAAAAAGGTGTTCCTGTCAACATCCTTAAAATGCACATCAGTCACAATAAGGTTATTGGCCACTCGAACCTGAACATAAAGAAAAGATATAGATTCACTGCTACATACATAGGTACATTTTATGGTCGAATCATACTCATTAACCTCTTTCATCAAAGACTCAAAACTGTGGAGACCGCCTGTCCACAAAAGGAACACGTCATCAATATACCTAGTATAGGCATAAATATGGCGTTTAACCTCAGGCCTGCTCAGAAACATCATATCCTCAAACTGAAACATAAAAACATTCGCGTAAGATGGTGCCACCACTGACCCCATAGCACAGCCACGTAGCTGCAAGTAATAATGGCCGTCAAACAGAAAATAATTTCTAGATAAAGTCAATACAATTAGAGTCATAAACAGGTTAATGTCAAAAATCGATGGATCCAAATATCGACTCAAGAAAGACTTCATAGCCTCCAAACCCTCTTTGTGGGGTATGGAGGTATAGAGACTACAGACATCCATGCAGCAGAGTAGTGTTCCAGAAGGTAAATCATTCAGATCCAATAACAATTTCAGAAAACTAGTGGTGTCCTTTAAAAAAGAAGGCTGTAACAAAAGCAGTGGTTGTAACAAACAATCCAAAAATTGGGCGACCGATTGATACAGTGAGTCACGTGTCGATATTATCGGTCTTCCAGGTGGATTCACATTATCTACTGGGACTGTATATATATATATATACATTCACTGTATTTTTTTGTTGAACATTGTGAATATTACAGCGGCCTGAGGACGGGGTCTGGAGGGATCCTGAAATGTTGCTCACATGCTGGACCAGTTGTAACATGTACTTATTTATAATTCATATTTCAATATGATATAAACAGTTTTTTCCATAGTAGTGCCATTCGTGGACCTTGGATTTTCTTGAGGACCAGTATTGTATACATTACAGCACGGGCACACTAGAAGCTGAATCGTAGCTAATGAGTGCCGGATTATTGAGATACTATATATATATATATATAGTCTCTGCTAATCGCAGTCTGGACTGGGAGTCCTGGGGGGAGAAAACACTTGCCTGTCTTCCGTTTGATCAGCAGATTCACTTTGGTCTATATGGAGGGAAAAGCCTGAGGGTTTCCAGAAGTTGGACAAATAAGGAATCATTGTGATTGTTCTTGCTGTTGAATAAGTGGTGAATTCCACTATATAAGGTACACCCCCATCTACACAGAGGGTGATTATCTTTGGTGATGGTTACATCATTTACATATTTAATGCACTAGGAGGCGCTCTTTTCTCCACTCTTTTTTGTTTTACAGATTTTGACGCTGCTTGGGCAGCAGTATATGGGAGTAGGAGCAGCCACCCTATACGTTTGGGGAGTGCGGCTTTTGATGGACTGATATTACTTTGGAATCACATTAACTGTTTCAGGACTCAGCGCCGTGTACTACCCTATTTTTTGAATATATATATATATATATATACAGTATATATATATATATATACAGAGAGAGAGAGAGAGTAGAACCATTTGCTACTCAGTTATGAGACGTATTGTACATTTCTTTACTAGAACAACAAGACAATAAATAGGTTTCATCTCTGCCTCTTTATGCCTTGAAAACTGCTTTCATAAATAAAACAATTTTAAAGTAACACCATGTCTGGTACAGTATGTTCCCTTCAATATTACACTGCAAAAAATATATACAGGAAATGTATTTAGATGCAATGGAAAATAAACCCTTAAATCAAAAGTTGAGCTTTTCGGTATCACATTTATAATTACCAGTAGTAATACCCAAACGCTATTATTACCAACAGTTAATGACTACTTTGTTGGTTAACAGCTTAATGTGAAGTTGAGGATTGTTAACACTCTATCAAACTCCTTGTTAAGTGTGCTAATTTTTATTTAAACACTCTCATATTGCAGCTGGAAATGTGTTGAAGGGATCGCTTAAGCCCTCCCGGGCTAATGATTTTTCTTTCCATCAGTCTCAGAATTGGTTTTCTATTATTTTTATGTAACTGCTATTAATTGCAAATGTCTGGTGCCACCATAATGGGCTATTCTTGTGAACATTAAATGCTATGCATGTTATGATACAATGATTAAAATTATTTATTTTGGCTTAACTATAAATAATATAAATATACATCCATTTATAAAACTACATTATTACCTGGTTAATAATAATAATGTAATAATGTCCAAGCTGGATGATTGGCTGAGACCAAATCTTTTAGACTAATATCTGGCAACGTCATTTTGCTTCACCTCTGAAGACGCCATTTTGCGTCGTCAGCACAATACCATCGGGTACGACGCTATACTTGGTTATTAACATCGTGTGTCGGTTTAACTACTGCATATTTTTGAAAGTCCAATCAAAACCTATACACACATTAGATAATACATATAAAATATACAAGACGCACAACTCACAGTTGCGCTGTACATCAAAGCACAGATAAGTACAAAACACATAGACGCACAATGTATACTAGAGAATTTACACAATATTCTCACACCCACACATGCAATCACTTATAACAAGGTTACCAAGCATTGAGGTTAATATTAGGGGTTTTAATAGCTAATACTTATGTTGTGAAATGTAATGTATATGATATTTAAGGTACAGGAACTAGTAGACATGTCATGTTTGGTACCAATCAAAATCACTGTTTATTCGCAGATCTCTGATTCTATCGGCAAGGAGATCGCATCATGTGTCCGCAAGTTATGATTTATAGGGAATTAGTGGTAAGAATGTGCCTCTGTATGTAGTGTCTTTTGGCTAGTTTAAACCAGTTCTTTGGTGGGAAAACCACACAAAGAAATTTCTGAGGAGCTGGAACATACCCCTAGTGACACTATATGAACTGACCTATGACCTGCATTGTACCAGAATGTCCAGGAGCAAGAACCAATGGAAATGTGTCAACTAGTTTCTTTGTTAGAGCTGAACTCTGTAAGGTATATAACCTGAGTACTGATTATAGTATGCAGCCATTCTTCTTGGATGACCACAGGCTTCTGAATTGATGACTGGATACTTTGACCAGTGTGCAGTGTATCGGCTTGTAACTTTGTATTTACTTGATTTTTGCGCTAATTGTCTAGATCACAGTGCGTTATACTTTTCATTGAATAATATAACTTTTTGTGCTTTGGAACCACAATTGGTTTGGAAAGCAATTATTTCTTATGCGACTTGCAGTGCTATTTTGCAACATTTAGGTATAGAGATTAAGGAGTATCAATAGTTGGGGACTCGTAGTTCTGGAGGTCACGCTACCAAGATTCGCACGATAGCGTATGGATCTCGATTTGTCAACACAGGGTGGAATAAGGTGCTATATGCAGAAAAGAATGCACTGTGTTCAAAACCTGTACCATCTAGTGTTGTGAAACCGATATCCGTTGTGTGATTTCAAGGAGTGCTGACTAGGACCTGGGGCAGGAGAGAAAAGTTATATTCTTGTCTGTCTTGGCACTAGAATGCGAGTCGCACAATAGCGTATGCATGTTTCCTGTATTGCTGCCACATGTATAAACAATCGTTCTAATAGTATGGTTGTATTGATAGCATGATTACATTGTTTAAAACCTCTGAATCATACAGCCATACTAGCAAAAAGTCTATTTTCTGTGCAGAAAACTAAAGGTGTATGAAAGCAAACGTGTGATTGTAATGTGAATAGACTACTACTGTGTGTGGGGCCTAAGCTAGGTACCGTGTGTTGGATCTAAAGACTCGGTACGTGTTTGATGAGGCAGAAAGCTACTGAGTGTGTACACATAGCAGGTGTATTGCAGCGAGGACAGGGATTTTGTACCTCAAAGAAAATAAGGGGTTTTTGAAATTCAGCCCCCAATAGTAGTCGCAGAGCCCATTGATCACTATGGTTCTCTGGACACTGCGACTGGACCACATGGTTGGGTAGACCACGATTGTGACTTGGGGTATAGTGGAGGAAATCACTGGAAAGGGTAAGCGTTATTGGGACACTTAAATTCTAACAGGGAAGAGTACTCAAAAAGGGTAAGCTACCAGAAAAGGGCTTAAAGGTGTCCGGAAAGACAGTACAATCGTATAGACATTATACTATTCCTCGTTGTACATGCTGTCCACAATGGTTAGTGGGCCGGTTGTGCACAATGGGATAGGAGTGCGTGAACGTAGCTCTATTGGAATCGTTCACCAGTCCACATTCTCTATTGATAAGCTGCTTAGCGTTTTCCCTGATGGGTGCTAATCAGATGCTGGGAATGGTCGACAATGCGCTGCTTGTGGGAGGGCCGACAGGTTCGGCAAGGCATATAATGTATACAACTGCGTACTGTGATGTATGAGTTAAGATGACCAAGAGATGTGTGAAACCTTTTCCTAAAATTGGCAGTTTTGATGTGGAGGTGTTGAATAATGTTAGAGATAGCATGTGTGGTGAAATATCTAAAGAAATGAGTAAAGTTTAATGATTGTTTGAAATAATGGCAGCATCAGGGGAACACATTGTTGAGTGGTGTGCTTCCGCCGCTAAGTAGCGTCACGAGCACTATGCAAAAGAGTGTGGATGTGACTCAAAACAGCTTTGCACATGCACCACAAGCGAGTGCACACGCGATGCAGGTTAGTGTCAGGTGCGCGCACAAAAGAGCATACATGCACCGCTAGGTAGCAGTGCCAAAGGTATAGGTATTAGCACATGCACACCTCCACAGCTGATACCAAAAGTTATAAAACTGTAACAAGTAATTTGTACCCTATCCTGAGTAATCATAAGGAAAATGTTTGTGTTGATGATGAACCTGTTGAAATGTCAGCCATTGCATATGGAGTAAATCTGTTAGAAACAGCACTGAACCCAGAAAGGGAAGTGATCCAACCAGCTGTATCAGCAGAAGAGATCCCATCAGTTGTACCAACAGTAGAAATTGATGAAGGTAGTACAGTGCATTGTAGTAAAAAGTTCCCATAGGTAATCTTAAAAACAGCAAAGTGGTAAGCGTCCATCCTGTCCAGACAATAACAGTTCCCAATGGGAATCTGGACGGAAATGGTGCAGTATCCACAAGGGATGTAGCAATGCATTGTCCATGGACAAGAGCAGAATTACATTCAATAATGACAGATTTTCCCGACCCTAGAAAATAATTAGCTCAGTGCCAAAAATTTGTAAAAGATTTAGGTAATGCTCATGAGCCAACCAACAAAGATTGGTGAGTGGTATTATAGGCATGTCTTCCATCCAATACCAATGTGAAAAAGTTTCTCATGGATTGTGTATTGGATTTATAAGGTCCCTTAACTGATGAAAATAACCAAGATAACATTACACGCATAGTCACCCAATTGGCCATATATTTTCCAGTGGTAGTGAACTGGAGTAAAATTTTCACAATCAGGCAAAAGATTAGTGAGTCTGCAGCAGATTATTTCACCCGAGCACTGCTGACAATAACCCAATATACTGGTATAGACAATATAAAAGACAACACACACCACAGGGAAATAGCTGTCATGGTACTTATGGATCGTCTTAAAGACAATCTAAAGATCAGGGTTCAAACCTCTCAGCCTAACTGGAGAGGAATTACTGTAGATGCCTTCAGGGAGTCAACTATAGAACATGATAAAGACATCCTCAGGAAGAGAGAAACACAAAGTGAGAAGCTAATGGCTGTTAGCATTCAAGCTTTAGAAGGAATGTACACAGCCACAAACCTCATACCACACACAACCACAAATTCTCCATGCACAACAACCTACACAGCAACAACTTCCCAACATAAGATGTTCCACATGTAACCAGAAAGGACACATAAGTAGATACTGTCAAGAGAAAAATTGGGGGACAAATAATAAGAAAATACATAGGTTCACAGCAAAAGGATATCAGCAGAATGTAAGAAATTCTCAGCAGTTGCCAGCTCACATAGTGGCTGTGAATGCTTTACTGGAGAATGATAGTCAGCTCTAGGGGTCAGGTAATACCTGTAGTCTACAGCCAGTAAGGTTAACTGAGAGTACTAGGGAAGAACCTACAATGACAGTAGATACAGCTGGTACTAAACACTCTTTTCTTTTAACATGGATCTGGTCACAGGGGTGACCAGATCCATGTTAAATTCTCCAGCAAATTTACAGGTGACCAACAAGACAGTACCAGCAATGGGAGTAACTGGTAAAGTGCAGCATTACCCTTTAACCAAATCTGCAGAGGTTACTATTGGGCCACTGCGAACTAAGCATTCCTTTCTTCTGGTGGCAGCAGCTCCTACTAACCTACTGGGAAGGGATTTGTTGTATAAAATGGGATGTGTCATTTACTGTACCCCTGATGGTATATTCCTAGATATCCCAGAGAATGTTGCGCATAAGGTAAGGGATATATTGGACACTCCAGAAAGGTTAATGTTTCACTCTACCATTTTAGAACAAAGCCCATCTCAATTAAAAGAGATGTTATCTCAAATACCGGGTTCACTTTGGACCAAGGATGGACAGGACACTGGATTGATGGCAAATGTATCTCCTGTAATGGTAAATTTAAAAGGTAATAGGCAAGCTCCAAAATCCCTCAATACCCTTTAAAACCAGAGGTAGAGCTAGGTATTTATCCAATAATTGTCCACAATGGTTAGTGGGCTTTTAATTCGCACAGCTAGCCCAGCTAATAGTCCAATTTTTCCAGTGAAGAAGGCTGGGGGGAGGGGTTATAGGTTAGTACAGGACCTTAGGGGTGTAAACAAAGTAGTTGAGAGCCAATTCTCTGTAGTGCCCAATCCAGCTGTCATCCTCATGCAAATTCCACCATCTGCAACCCATTTAACAGTCATTGACCTATGTTCTGCTTTCTTATGTCCTTCTTCAACCTGACTGTCAGTATCTCTTTGCATTCTCCTACAGGGGGGTACAATATACATGGACACAATTGCCACAGGGTTTCATAGTTAGCCCCAGTATTTGCTCTCACGCCTTACATGACTGTTTGCAATCTTTCCATCCAGCAAATGGATCTGTTCTAATTCAATATGTAGATGATTTGTTGTTGTGCTCTGATTCATTTGTCATGTTTAAATGATACTAAACTATTGTTGCTTCATCTCTCACCGACAGGACACAAGGTTGCTAAGGACAAATTACAGCCATGCCAGACTAAGGTTAAATATTTGGGACACTGTCTAATCCAGGGGCTACGACATTTGACAACTGACAGAATACATGCCATACAGACCATGACACTGCCACAAACCCAGCAGCAAATCCATACCTTCTTGGGCATGTGTCGATACTGCAGGACGTGGATCCCAGGTTTTTCTTTTTTGGCATTACATTTGCAGAATTGGTGTCATCCTCAAAACCCGACCATATCACACACACTGAGGAAACAGAGCAGGCTTTCCTTAACCTTAAGGACAGTTTGATGAGAGCACCTGCATTGGGAATACCAGATTATGAAAAACCTTTTTATTTATATTGTACGGAGACTGATGGCTGCGCGGCAGGTGTCCTCACACAAAAACATAGTGACGCTAATAGACCTGTAGCATACTACAGTGCACAATTGGACACTGTGGCAAGATCACTCCCAATGTGTTTAAGAAGTGTAGCAGCAACCACTCTTCTGGTCAGTAAGAGCGAGGATGTAGTATTAGGTCATGATATGATTGTTTATACACAACATGCTGTATCTGCTTTGCTGAATTCTGCCCAAACCAGACATGTTTCCTCAGCTAGGTTCATGAAATAGGAACTAGCTTTAATGGCACCTGCAAATATCACCATTAAACGGTGCAGTACGTTAAACCAAGCAACGTATTTACCATATGTGCATCAGGATGCACAAAGGGTGGAGAGAGGTGAGTCGCTGGTTGAAGGTGAATTTTGCAGGTATACTGATACACATGATTGTATGGAGTATTTGAATCAGACTTTTACTGAAAGACCTGACATATGTGATACACCATTAGAAAATGTAGATGTGATATTTTACATGGATGGGAGTTGTCATATTCAAACTGACACAGGAGAATTATGTACAGGTTATGCTGTTGTAGATGACGAGGATGTTGTAGAAGCTGAACCACTTGGTCCACCTCACTTAGCATAGGTAACTGAACTGGTGGCATTAAGGATAGCATGTGAGCTGGCAGAAGGTAAGTCAGCTAATATCTAGTAAATGATTTGGGGTCTCTTTGGCATCTGAGAAATTTTATGCAAGTAGCAGGCACACCAGTTGCACACTCACACCACATAAAAGGACTCTTGACAGCGATCCAGCTACCAAAGGCAGTAGCTGCCATCAAATGTAATGCCCATACATGTTAAGAAGCCCGGTGTCGTGTCACTGGGCAGTAACAGAGCAGACGAAGCTGCCAAAAGGGCAACAGGGTTAAAAGTAAACATGCAAATTGATAAAATGATGGTTTTTAAATGATTGACACCCAGAAATTAATTGAGATGCAAAATTTGTGCTCCATACAGGCAAAGGCAGTCTGGAGATCAAAGGGATGTGGTCAGGTGTCCTCTTGACTCTGGAGAGATGGACAAGGTAGGCCGGTTGCTCCCAAGGCATATTACCCAACCCTGGCTGAGGCAACGCATGGTTTGACTCTCCTAGGAAAAGGAGGTATGTGCAAGTTAGTCAGAGCATTCTGGTGTGCACCTGGATTTTCTTCTCAAGCTGAAAAGAAGGCTATGTCATGTTTGACTTGCTTGAGAAAAAATGTCGGGAAGATGATCCCTACAGAGCCATCCCATATCCCTCTGACAAACGGACCTTTTCAGGTAATACAAATTGATTTCATCCAATTACCACCCTGCAGGAATCTGAAGTATGTATTAGTTTATACCGATGTGTTTTCTGATTAGGTAGAGGCATATCCAGCTGCCACTAATACTGCTGTTTTTACTGCTAAAAAGAATGTTCAGGAATTTGTATGCAGATACGGTATCCCTAGAATCATAGAAAATGATAGGGATACTCATTTCACTGGTGATGTTTTCCAGAACATGTGTAAGTTAATGGGTATTAATAGTAGACTTCACACCCCCTACTGACTGCATACCAGCGCAAAGGTGGAGAGAGTGAACAGTACTATTAAGAATAAACTGAGCAAGATCATGGCTGAACCTGGATTAGGATGGCCAGAAGCCTTACCACTAGTCCTCCATAGCATCAGGACTACCCCTAGACCTCTCTTAATCTGTCCCCTTTTGAGGTACTGTTTGGGAGACAACCTCACTTGATTATAAGTCCACATGATGATTTGAAGAGCAATAATGAGGTTACTGTGAAATATCTTATAACAATGAGTAAACAGTTGAAACAGCAGCAACAGAAATTGAAAATGTTGTTACCAGACATGCCTGAAACAAACTGTCATGATGTTGAACCTGGAGAATATGTTATGATCCAAAATATCTTACATTCAGGTTGTTTGACAGATCAGTGGGAAGGTCCATATAAAGTGTTACTGACAAGTACAACATCGTTGAAAGTAGCAGAGAGAAATACCTGGGTCCATTCCACTCACTGCAGAAAGGTCAACCACCCGGAGAAGATACAAGGTGGAGTTGAGACAGATAACGTGGACCTGTCATTTGCGAGCCTGTTCTGGGAGAGTTAGAGACTGCAGTGAAACATCTGAGCTAGGGAAATTTGCATACCACTATTCCAGCAATGGAATGGCGGGCTGGGTTTGTGTTTCCTTCCAGGGTTCTCATCACACTCATTTGTTTTGGGATTTTCTGTTTCTATGATGGAGGACAGATGACAGAGAGGGAGGTTGATGGTGATATTGATGGAGTGGGGTCGGGGGAAGGAGTGATAAAACAATCAGGGTGGTATATGGCAAAACTCAGTACAGTAATTGTTAAGAGATCTGTTATCCTAGAAACTCGGAGTCAGTGTGAAGGTCTATTGTCTGAGGAATTCTGAATGTGTGTGAACTGTGGATTCCTAATTGATGAAAAGTGTATCCAACAATGCCAGTCCAAGAATAATCTGTATTTGGGTGAGCATCCTTTAGAGGATTACCATTCCTTAGTGGGTAAGGTCTTAAACCAGACTGAATGTTGGGTTTGCACTCATGTGCCTCAGGGACAACATAATGTAGGTCTAGTACCATTCCTGTTAAATATCTCTGAGATTCATGGATTATATAAGGGGAAACCTCTGGATGGGAAATTCAGTATGTCCAAACCTCCAAATTTTAAACTTCACCCGTACCAAGTAGATAGAACTCTCTTATGTTTAAACATCACCAATTTCAATAAACCAGGAAGTTGGGAGGTGACCGGGAACAACCAGACAATGACCTTTTCATACAGAGCTGTTAACGAACCACTAGATGTCAAACTTGTATGCAACATTACTACAAGTGGGAGATATTTCTGGTATAGGTATATGTGTAGTCCCATCAAGGAAATGGTTGGCAGAGTACCAGTAGGGTACTGTGCAGATATTCATACAACCGGAGACATGTACCAGTCAAATGGGAGAACCAGGGATAGGATCCTTTGTCAGAGAAATGTGTTTAATGGTAATGTTGCATTCTATCCCTTATGTACTCCCAGATGATGTGTATTTTATATGTGGAAGGAAAGCGTACAAGTGGCACACTCTGAGTTCTGAAGGTTTATGTTATCTGGGAAGGGTACTCCCAGAGGTCATGACCCTTAAACATGGTGAAGTGCTGGGTATTCATAAAAACACACCATCCCCATATCTTCATACACCGTATGAACACAGAGACAAAAGAAACATGATACCTGGTGAAGTACATACAGCCACACAGTTGATTAGCATAACAACTGGCTTCCAAATTTTGGTAGCATTAGATCCCACCAGGATCACTCGGAGTACTTTAAATTTTAGATACATCCAAGACCTTGCTAATTTAATAGATAATATCACTGAGATGTATGATGACACAATCAGGTACACAGGTAAAGAGCTACAGAACTATAAGAAAGAACTTGTGCAACATAGACTAGTGTTAAATTATTAACAGCTGTTACTGGTGGATACTTTGTGACTCTGGCCACCCAAATTGGTGTCAAGTATTGCACTTACATCACAAATAATACTAGTGATCCTAAGGAGGTGATAGACCAGAAGATGGATGAGATTCTGCAGCTGAAATGGGAATTTCGAAAGAACCATAATGCCTCATTGACTGAGGTGGAGAAAAAGGTAGAAGAGTGGTTCTCATGGTTGAACCCTGTAAAATGGTTCTCCGGTCTAGGAGAGTGCGTCCAGGAAATGGTTGCTAGTATAGGTAAGCTCCTGATATTCATATTGGTTCTCATCTTAGTAATTATGTGTCAGATGTGTTCCTAGTGTGTTGAAGTGTGTAAAATGTAATTCTAAGGTAAACCGGGAGAATGAAATTATGATGGTGGTTAGTAGTAATAGTATGCATACCAAATATAAATGAAGAACTGCTTTACAATCCTGAACTAGAATGTACCATCAGATGATGAATGGTGGATAGATTCAGCCATGCATGAAATGTATTATTAAAATGTTACTTTAAACATCTTAAATAATGAAGTCCCTATCCCCTTCAAGACTTCCTTTATAGGTTAGGTGCATCCCCACATCTTTACAATGATCTTCAGAGATCCGCGGTGTGCGTATAAGGGTAGTTTTATGTCCCTCCCAGGGGAGCATTATTTATGGTTTAATACCCAAATTGTGGCATCCCATAAGATAACTTTAAATAATATTTTGTAGTGTACGACTGAATAGGTTAAGACTAAGAGTGCGATAGCACTTTGGTTGCTATCAAAGGGTGGACTGTTGAAGCCAGATGATTGGCTGAGACAAAATCTTTTACACTATTATCTGGCGATGTCATTTTGCATCACCTCTGATGATGCCATTTTGCGTTGTCAGCACAATACCATCGGGTACGACGCTATACTTGGCTACTAGCGTCGTGCATCGGCTTAACTACTGCATATTGTTGAAAGTCCAATCAAAACCTATACGCACATTAGATAATACATATAAAATATATAAGACGCACAACTCACAGTTTTGCTGTACATTAAAGTACAGATAAGTACAAAACACATAGACGCACAACGTATACTAGTGAATTTACACAATATTCTCACACACACATGCAATCACTTATAACAAGGTACCCAAGCATTGAGGTTAATATTAGAGGTTTTAATAGCTAATATTTATGTTGTGAAATGTAATGTATATGATATTTAAGGTCCCGGAACTAGTAGACATGTCATGTTTGGTACCATTCTACATCACTGTTTATTCGCAGATCTCCAGTACTATCGGCAAGGAGATCACATCATGTGTCTGCAAGTTATGATTTATAGGGAATTAGTGGTAAGAATGTGCCTCTGTATGTAGTGTCTTTTGGCTAGTTTAAACCAGTTCTTCAGTGGGAAAACCACACAAAGAATCTTCGGAGGAGCTGGGACATACCCCTAGTGACACTATATGAACTGACCTATGACCTGCATCATATCAGAATGTCCAGGAGCAAGAACCAATGGAAATCTGTCAACTAGTCTCTTTGTTAGAGCTGAACTCTGTAAGGTACATACTGGATATAGTATACAGCCATTCTTCTTGGATGACCACAGGCTTCTGAATTGATGACTGGATACTGGTACCAGTGAGCATGCGTATGTATTGGTTTGTAGCTTTGTATTTACTTGCTTTTTGCGCTAATTGTCTAGATCACAGCGCATTATACTTTTCATTGAGTAATATAACTTTTTGTACTTTTGAACCACAATTGGTTTGGAAAGCAATTATTTCTTATGCGACTTGCAGCGCTATTTAGTGACATTTAGGTATAGAGATTAAGGAGTATCAATAATAAAAACAATTGCCATAAAAAATGCAAATTATTAATACATCCTGGTTATCAATTGAAGTTTGACAAAACAATAATAATGCATCCTGGGTTTCATTTACATTGGAATGCATTTGTGTCCAACCTGTACACATAAAGGGGTCGATTCTGATTTGGATGCATCTCTTTTCATGGATGCAAATATGGGTTGAGTCTCCCATATCCAAATATTCCGAAATACACAATATTCCCGAAATACGGAATAATTTTGGCATGTCTGAGATAGTGAAACCTCTGATTTCTGATGGTTCAATGTACACAAACTTTATCTAAGGCACAAATTATTAAAAATATTGTATAAATTTACCTTCAGGCTCTGTGTATAAGGCATATATGAACATAAATGAATTTCATGTATGTACACAAACTTTGTTTGAACCACAAAATGATTGAATATATTATATAAAATAACCTGCAGGCTGTGTATATAAGGTATATATAACACATAAATTCATTCTGTGTTTATATTTGGGTCCCATTCCCAAGATATTTCATTATGGTATGCAAATATTCCAAAATACAGAATATTCCATTATCCAAAATACCACTGGTCCCAAGCATTTTGGATATGGGAGACTCAACCTGTAGTACGTTTTACCATACAGCACACTGATGCGTGAATGTTGTCATTTCTCTTGTTGCATGAAATGCGCATTTTGAGGTGGGAACTGGGAAGCGACAATGTAATATAATTTAACAACTGTATTGTCTTGTGGGAGTCTCATGGGAGTGTCTTGGCATGTAGCTTGAGTTCTGCACTTTTCAGAGTCATGCATATGGATAAGGGAAGCCTGTTTTAGATGGATCTAATGCACCTAGTATGGAACTAGTGCAAGTGCCAATACAAATGATGGAGGTCATGGCTTTGGATTTAAAACAGCTTGATGGAGTATCGGATTCACGCAATAGTAATCCGGAAATTCGTTTTAACTTGAGGTAGTAAATCAGGCTTCCACAGCTTCACTTAAAAACAGCCACTTTGTGTGGTATGATAAGTTCACATTCGCAATGTCGAACCCCAAATGTCGATAGGTTCTAAATGTCGACATGGACTTTATTAAAAAAATTGACATGGCTGAAATGTTGATATGTTCATAATTTCAATATTTAACATGATGATACCAGAATGTTGACATACAGTTTTTTGCTTATTTTAGCCAATACCTAACCCATAACCCCTAACCCTAAACCAAACCCTAAACTTAACTTCAAACCTAACTTTAAACCTAAAAATAAGCAAAACAAATGTTATATCAATATTCTGTTGCCTGCATGTTAAATGTCAACATTTCTAAATGCTGACCAATTGGCTATCAGTTGAAAGTCCATATTGACATAATGACTATTGACATTCAGAAACTGTCATTATTCTGGTGTTGACATTTTGAATGGGAAAAAAATGAAAGGTAAAGCATTTGGATATGGAGTACCAAATTTTGTGGGTTGAAATTCCTTGAACTATGGTATTGTATTTATTTTACCATTCAGGCAGGTGACATAAACAGTGAGGGAGGAAAGAGTTGGAAAAGGTTGGCAGAGAAGTTATTTGCAAAGAAACCAAAAAGCCCAAGTACAAGAGCTTCAAGTGGCACATCATGCAAGTCTGATAGAAAGAATAAGTTATCATTAAATGTAGTTGACAGTCACGGGAAATATTGC
Organism: Taudactylus pleione; assembly: GCA_031769625.1. Classification (NCBI taxonomy): domain Eukaryota; kingdom Metazoa; phylum Chordata; class Amphibia; order Anura; family Myobatrachidae; genus Taudactylus; species Taudactylus pleione. Next base: position 1,558,586 of record JAUIMM010000307.1, read on the forward strand.
TGGTACATGGACTCAGAAGCTATGAGGCACTTCAGCTGTAATAAAAGTAAGTACAAGTCACTTAAGTTGTGTAATCCTATAAATGTCAGGTGTCAGACATATTATTTGTGCCAGATCTAGGTAATCTCATTGAACTGGAGAGAAAGGGACATGAGGTACAATTTGTAGAGGGATAGTGTGTTATGTACAATACAAGAGGGACTGTAATTGCAATGGCATCGCAGTTCCAACAACTGTACATCCTTTCCTAGACACTGAAGAGTATTGTGCGATAGTGGCTTTAGATTTCAACCAGTCAATGGAGCTGTCCCGTAGAAGACTGGGGACCTGATTCATCAAGGAACATAGTTGCGAATACGCAAGCAACCAGTTGATTGTTGCGTACTGCTTATGCGTATGCATCGCAGTGTGCATGCGTGAACTAGGCACTGCAAATGGGACTGCAATTGCAGAGGCAATGCAGACCCATGGCAGAGTAATGGATAGGAAGTGCCATTTGTGGGTGGTGATGGGGTAGTGGTTGGGCGAATGCAGGCATGCCAGTGCATTTCAATGTCAATGCATGGGCATGCATAAATTAGCCACTACGATACCAGACACCGCCTGAGCCCTCATAACGTGTGCTGAAGTAAGCAATTCCTGAGTAAGGTCTGACCTGCACTAACTGTCTGATGTTACTGATTGTTTCTCTATGTTGGACAAGTATATGGATGTGAGTAAGGGGAAGTGGGCATCTGTCAGGACTTGATTGGAGTTTGGATCCGGAATGGACACAGGAGTAGTACGTGGGACCGTTTGCTGATATTGAAAAGATGCCGGCCTTAATGGGGTGTGTTTCATGAATGGAGGCAGGTGCAGGAGGTACAAACTGTGGCAACCAAGGGAGACAAGGTATGTCGGACACTGGAGCTTCAGCTGGAGGTGTACAAGGACACAGAACTCACAGGGATGGCAGGACCCTCTATGGGAGAGGCGACTAGAGCACGCAATCCGCACAGGAGTCAGAGGTGGAACAAGCTGGAACACAGACTAAGAGTCAGCAGGCTTCCACGATAGACTGCACCAATACAAGCAAGGGAGCTCAGGAACTAGCACACAGCTAAGCTGTGTAAAATGTTGCACTGGCAATTAAAGAGCCTCTTGACAAATCTTTAATACCCTCAGGTAGTGCAGGATAGGTTGCTAGCCCTCCAGCCCAAGCTGCAAGCTGATTGGTCCAATTTAGACATGTGACCTGGATCCAAGATGGCGATGCCCAGTGGTCACCAGCACTGCTCAGGAAAGCACAGCCTGCTGTTCTGCCAGCTACTGCACCTGATATCCAGGGCCAGGATCACCTCCAGAAGCCAGGATTCCTGCAAGAAGGACCCAGCCAGAGCGCCCTGAGAGGTAAGGTCCGTGCTGCCCGTGAACCCATGGTCCTGGTCGTGACAGCGTCCTTATGTCAGGCTGTGATTGCAATGCGAATGCAAACATTTCCATATCACTGCTGATATTAGCAACTGCGTTGTGTGCATAGAAGCAGAATAGTGATCCATGCTTAATCAGGACCTGGGTCACCTACATTACAACAATGTAGTACAGAAGCATATAGATGTTATGGTGATGGAGATGTCAGTGAACAATTCAGAATGACCACAGTGATAAAAATTGCATGAAGGGTAGGCAAACACTTGTCCTTTTCCAAAGTCAGCGTCCAGAGCTAATTCATCTTTGGAACTAGCACACATGGATGTGTGTTGACCATGGAGATAGAGTTAATGAGTGGGAACCGCTACATCATGACACTCATAGATGTTAAATACACATATACTTCCTCAAAGCTAAAAGTAAAGTAACCAGCAAACTTGCAGAATGCAAGAGTTTAGTGGAAATTCAAACAGGCCTAAAAATAAAAGTTTCGCATTCAACACCAATTAACAATTACCTACACAACTGAACAGAACAGCATAAGAAATAAAAACATCATTGGAGACATGTTCCAGTAAAAAACAAGTTTTGGTAATCTCCATGTCTTTGGGTATAAAGCACATGCCCATATCCTTTAAGAAAGGAGATACAAGTTATATACCAAGTCTATCTAATGTATCATGCTTGGATATTGCCAAGAAAGTAACGGATACAGATTGTGGGACATTGTCAATTAAAACATCATAATATCAAGAGACATAGTGATTTTGTCATGCTCCGGACACCTAAAACCACCTTTTTTGTTCTACGGTGCCTGTCCAGGCTAACGCTGAGGTCCGCTTGCACTGTGCATCACTCCCAGATAGCACAGAGGTCCACCCATGCTGCACATCGCTCCCAGCCAGTGCTGAGGTCTACTCCTGCCTGTCTGCTCAGTGTCCTGTCAATGAGCATGAAGGTGGCTCTTCACAGTTACTTGCTCACAAAGTGTCTCCCGAGCATGAATATACCAATTGCATTCCAGAGTTCCATCCAGAACAACAGCTTGGGTTCAGCCATTTTAGACTCTATCACCAGACTCTCCACCACTTAGAGTTTTGCTCCCAGACCAGCTGATCGCAGCATTCAGGACCTTATTCAGAGGTGGCCATACGGTCTACGACCGCTCGGCCGCCTCGATGTTTGGCCAGTGCGCATGTAATGTAAATATGTGGACAAACAGAAGCACAAACCTGTCCACCACCACATAACTGACCCTAAGGATGACAGGTCAGCACAATTTACTTTACTTTACTACTTTACTACATTTCTGAAATTCTCAATAACATATTTTTGGCTATAGGGTGCCATGAAAACAATGCTGTTACTCTAGGGTGCCTTGGTTCAATAAAGTTTGGGAACCACTGCCTTAGGGAATCATTTCCAAAAAGAAATGAACCCCTCCAGAAGAGAGCACCCCTGTTCTAAGGGCCTGATTCAGGTTAGATCGAAAGGCTGCGGATGCACACAACTGGTCAATGTTTGCATTCTGCGCATGCATATGCATTGCAGTGCGCATGTGCAAGCCAGACACTGCAATCAGGTATGCGAATGCAGAGGACACACAGTGGCACAAATAAATGATCGTTAGGTTGGTGGAATGCAGGCATGCCTGTGCATTTGAACGCCGTTACAGGGGCGTGCATACTTAAGACCCTGTGATGGCATATGTAAGCAGAGGTCTAGATGGTGACAGGAAGTTTTGCAGTTTGTGAGTCAAGGTCAGGTTAACCACAACTGTGCATATGGGTCCAATGTTACTCGATGTTACCAATGTTTTCGCTGACTTGTGGATGTATGTAATGGGAAGTGGGTGGCTTTATAGAGTGGTGGGCATCTTTGTTATAGTGCTGCAATTGCACTGCGATCACATTCATTTGCATATTTTTGCAGCAAGCAGGTGCGTGCGATTGCAGACTTGCGAATTGAGCCCTAAAAGCACTTAGGCTTGGGGTAATATGTAGTTAATATAGTTAAATCAGGATTTTTCAGGTATTTTACTGGTCCCAGCATGTACTGGCAGACAAAAACTGCTTGGAGATGTTCAGTAATTTTTCCTATGAAAAAGTTGCTAGTACTCACCTAAAGTTACAAGTTGTCCATACTCTGGGCAAGTCTACAGATGCTTATTTTATTCATTTCTGAAATGGTTTCTAGAGCTAGTTATAAAAATTAAAATTTATACAAAAAGAAGGTGCTAAAACTGAAATGTTGAGTACCATCAAAAACAAACCACTGGTTATGCTGGTGTGAATCTTACTGGTATGGTGATACACTTGGGTGTGATACAAAATGTCAGTATTCAGAATGTCGACACTAGAATATTTACATGTTCTGAATTTCAACATTTAGAAAGTCATCATGAATGACTTGTGACATTCACAGAATATTGAAAACTGGCAATCAGCATATCAAGAAAGCATTTTTTGCTGATTTGAATACTAACTGTAACACTACCCTAACCACAGCACTGACAACCCAGCAGTGCTAGAAATATAAGAAAAAAAATACTTGTCCGGTGGTCTCTGGTGGTCTCCACAGCTCTCAGTCATCTCCCCTCCGTCTTTGCACTGGGGAGGGGCTGCTGTAAGTAAAGGGGTCTGTTGAGAGGCCAGGGGGGCTGCTGGGATATGTAGTTATCCCTGCTGCTGCCTCCAGGGGTTTCACACATACACAGGGGTCACACAGAAACACACATATACAATCACTCACACACACATACATACACCCACACTCACACATACTTATACATACTTTACACATACCCACACATACTTACCACATACAACTGCTGCAGAAGACCAGGTCCCGTTGCTGGAGGAAGGTGAGCAATTACTGACTAATTAAGCTAATTGGAAACTTCCAATTGCTTAATTAGTCATTAGGGGGGTGCCTTGGGTGTTCAAGAGCAATTCCCATGGATTTTAGGAATATTGGTCATGTGCTGGGGCTGTGAGATAAAAACCTCCCGCCGCTCAAAAAATTAAAAACCCTGCACCTAAGTGAATAGCAAAGACCAAGGACCTGCAGGAAAAACCATGCAGGTGCAGGATTTTTGCTATTGTCGCACCTAATTGAATATGCCCCTTATACCTCTTTTCCACCAAAATTCTGGGTCTGACCCAGAGTTGGAACAGAGTTCCTATCTGGGTCAGACCTGGAATTTAGCCAGCGCCAACTCGGGATTTTCCCGAGTCAGTGCCACTCACACCGGAGTCGGGTCTGCGTAGACCCGGCTTTCCCAGCGTGAAAGTGGACGCTTGGAGATGACGTCATCTCCAAGTGCCACTGAAGCCGGACAAATCAGCCGGCTAGCAGCGCACTCCAGGTCATCATGACCTGGAGTGCACTGTTCTCACAGCAGGGTTTCACGGGCTACGCCCGTGTTAAACCCTGCTATTTACCTGGGTTGGATTGCCGGGTCACTCGACCCGGCGATCCAACCCTCTCCCCTTTTACACCAGGGAGCTGCCCGAGTTAACCCTGCAATAACCCGGGTTTTAGCTCTGGTGTAAAAGGTGTATTGGTTAGACCGTGTCAACGTTCTGAATATAGGCATACTCACTGCATACAGATACAGATACAGAAAGTACAGAATGTAGTATCGTACAATCTCTCAATGGTGATCCTCTTGTTCTGACATTTGTATGGTATCCACATTTAAAAGGCCCTCAAATACTCAGGTGCAGTGCAAATCAATAATGTTAGAGGCTAGACCATCTTATCGAAAACAAGAACAAATGTTCTGTCTCCAGCACAATAAGTGCTGTATGGTTGTTACACCAACTTCCTCCAACACATTACATTCAGCAGATGGTAAATTATGTTATGTTCAAGACTCCTTACTCCACCAGCACGATAATTATTATGCTTGCAAATTAATATTTATACTTATTTTCTCTCTTTTCTTTAAGATGGCCAAAAACTGTGCAATTATCAACCAGTTATTGGTTGATTGGGATGATAATTTACAGTATGTTCACAAACAATCACCAATTATCTGTATGCTGGTCAATAATAAAATCTTCCGGAATGTCCCTCAGATGCAATCATTTGTGCTTGGATCTGACAGTGGATAAATACTAATACTCTCCTTCACAGACAGACCAATTATCTGACAGGGTATGGCAAGTACTGTATATTGCATGTTTTCAGCAGTTCAGGTAATTGGTTTGATGGTGAGTTGTATCTGACAGCGTATGGCCACCTTTACTCATAAAAGTCACAGAAGTGATTAACTTTAACACAGGGACATTTTACCAAGGATTCTTATTTCTACTCTAAGGGCTATATTATCACATACAGAAATGGTTACATTGACATTTCAACATCAGGAGTCCTTTCTAGTTGTGCTATCAGCTTGCAATGACCGCCTTTCATTATGTGAGCACTTCTCGGGTCTGTCCAACTAGGGATCCTCTTACAGTACATGGTGGCACTCACTCTGTTACTTTCTCCTACCCTTGTCACTTCACAGGAGATCTCTCACTGCCCTTCTACTGTGGCAACCAGGACTCCTCCATTGGTCCTCTGCTGGAGGTGCTCTTTTCCTTTCCAGTAACTTATGTGTCATCCTCTAATGCACTGCAGCACTGCATAACATTTCTTCAATTTAATTTTATGGGGGATTTTCACATGTACTGTAAGCCTTGTCTGTGTGAGGTTCTTCCTTTCTTCATAACAGATGGGAAAACTTCCCCACTCTTTGAGGAATGAGATAGATGCCTACACTACGTCCAGAAACCCAATATTTTTTAAAGACTCGGGTGCCAGGTCCCATATGGGCACCCATTGCCAGATGCAGGCACATTCATGGCAACCCAGACAAACTCCAACCACCTGGTCAAAATCACAATCGCTCTGTGAAGTGCAGAGTCCGGTGGCTCACTTCTGCACTGCCCTTCCAGAGATTCCCACTGACATCACTGTGGGCATGGTTTTAGCAAACTAACTACAATTGCAGGCATATCCATTACTGACAGAGCATGCTGGGACATGTAGTTCCCCAGGTAAAATCTTGTTTAAAAAACAGTATGTGGCTTGCCAGGTTCTAATCAATACAGAGCAGCTTTGCTGTAATTTGTCAAAGCATTGGAAAGCAATTGTATATTGGTTAGAATCAATTATATCCCACATGGTATAAACTGAATGAACTCTACTGATACAAATTTAGCTGAAAACATATACATAAAGATGACATTTTACATTATCTTGTGGTCATGATTTAGAACAAATTTTACAATTGAACTGTTTTGCATTATGCATTACAGTATGTTGCTCTTTTTAATAATATACCAATGCAATACCTATTTGTGTATAGTGATAACTATGTTTCCATGAATGATAATAAAATAAACATGCTGATTCTGGATTACTTCGCTATGTATTGAATATTTAACATTATAGGGTAAATTTACTAAAGTGAGAGATTTTAGAATTGAAGTAGTTGCCAGTTGCAACCAATCAGATTCTACTTAACATTTATCTAGCACCTTCTAGAAGATAATAGCTAGAATCTGATTGGTTGTTATGGGCAAAATCTTCACTACTAAAAACCAACCCTGTAGTAAATATACCCCTATAATTCCGCAAAAGCAATGCTGAGTATGATTTTGTTTTTTTTATATTTGTGTAAGCGCAAAAGAGTTTATACAAATGTTATCCTGTGTCAAGCACAAATGCAATAAAGTAGTTTGAATTTAAAATTAGGTGCTCTACTTAAATTGTGGTCTATCAGTCAGAGACATTCATGCAACAATTGAAACAAAGCCCAGGGATTCTGGCCCTCATTCAGAGGCAGTCGGAGGATGCAAGCGGTCGCTCAGAAACTGGGCAGCCGCTTGCATCCTGACCGGCCGCCTCTGTTTCGGTCGTTAGGCTGTGGGTTTACACTCACAGCTCTAATGACCGCTAGGGTGATGGTCGCGATGGTCATAGACCATCGCAACCATCGGGGCTTACGACGAGACCCTAGGGTAGGGTCTCACTTGTCGTAAGCCCCGGAGAGCTTCTGGCTCTGTCAGAGCCGGAAGTTCTCCACTGACATCACTAGTGATGTCAGTGGGGCCTCCCCCAAACGGCAGGCATTCCCATGGGAATGCCTCCATTTGGGCTGCCACCCCCCCGGCCCGCCTTCCAAATGGGGCGAGCTGTCAATCAACATCGACAGCTCGCCCCCTTTGGAAAGAGACCCGCTACGACCAGCTCTGTCGGTCGTAGCGGGTCTCATGCATGTGCACAAAGGAGCCGGCTCCCTCGTGCGCATGCACACTTGACAAACATCGACCGCACGGCTGCCTCTGAATGAAGCCCTCTATCCTTAGTGGGTGTAGGAATACATCACTTTGCTACAGGTGGAGCAGTGGAATATTATTAGGTTTCACTCTAGTTGATATCCCTAATCTGTCCATGTAAGACAGCAGTGCACGATTTAATGCAGGCTATTTATAGAGTATGTACACTTGTGATAAATCTTCACTCAAAATCAATATTAAGCCAAAGAAATCCCATTTAATCAAATCAACAACTTGCTATCAAAAGAATCTATTTCTTTGTAATGTCTGTCATTTGAATCCAGAATTCATTATCATATTAATGCCGTGACTCGGCTCCTCTGGACCTCTGAGTTTTGTTTGTTGAAGAGCTTCCTGGGGCGTTTTGAGAAACAAAGAACGCTCTTTGGAACATGAGGCATTCAGAGTGTTGTACAGATGGGCTCCGGCTCTTTGTTTCTCGCTGCCTGGGAGGCTGTTGTGGGAAGCAGCCAACCTGCAGTCTGTCACAGTGAACATTGTCAAGTCATTGTGTACTTTTAATTGTTACTATGTACATGGAATCTGAAAGGTCGCTCTGGATATATCATACAAGTACACAAAGCCCTTTGCCAGACCAAACAGCTGGCCTATGTTGTTCCCATATTCAGCTGTAGTCACCTTTCCCTAAATGAAAGCATCTATCTGACACAATTATTAAGCCATATGATTTCTCTACATAGATTGCAGACATTCTTAAAATTACTGTAGAAAACGGTAGCATGTAGAATTACTGTATTATGTTTTATTAATTTGATATTGATTTTATGACCATCTTGATGATTTTATAATTTGTCAGATGCTAATATTCCCTTTAAATTATACAATACATCCAAAAAACAGTGCTTTGCATTATGGGCCTGATTCAGACCCGTTCGTTAGGCTGTGTTTGCACGTAGCCAGCCGATGTTGGCAATGTGCGCCAGCGTATAAGACGCAGTGCATGTGTGTGAACTAGTCCATGTGATCGGGAAGCATTTGCTCGCAGAAATTAGCCACCTCGCTAGAATGAGTGACAGGACGAGCCATTTGTGGGTGGTGACAGGGGATGGTCTTTGGAAATAGGGGATTGGTGGTGCGAACGCAGGCATGTATGAGCATCTTAACGCCATTTCAGAGGCGTGCATAATTAAGACACAGCATCATAATACACGTCACATGGCTGAATTACACAAGGAAGCACTCGCAGTGCTTGTGGTAGGGTATGGTCAGCCACAAGTACTGCTTATGGAACCAATTTTACTCGATGTTACCGATTGTTGCAGACACTTCCTGGAAATGCCGTGTATCACTAAGAGTGGGTGTCTTAAGACAGGCTGGTGGGCGTCTAGTTACAAATTGCGATCGAATGCCAAGACATAGTGGGCGTGCTAATGCCTTGCCGCACGATCACGGGATTTGCATACTTTGGCTGTGTGCGAACGCATCTAGCGAGCAGGTCTGAATCAGGCCGTATATACCATAAATTGTAAACACCAATAATTACTAAATCAGAGAAACACACAGCAAGGATTTCATAGGGCTCTTACAGCATTTTGCCTAATATGTGCAATGTTTAATATTCTTATACAGCACATACTGTAGTAGTTTAATATTATTTAATCAATTTACAGATTAGAAGCATAAACAGCACTTTGCTTAGATATATTATGTTCCCTGTAATTTAAAATACTGTCAAATGTATTCTTATAATACTGTACATGTCCTTGAACATTATGCATTGACACTTCTGTACTTAATGTTTGTATAACTGTTGCATTCTTATGTTTAATCTTTCCCAGCATATGCCAAACCAAAGTTATCTGTCACAACTGACCCCATGGGTGTGGTAAAATATATATAGACAGTAATAATGTCGACATTCCTCATGTCAACATAAGAATATCCACATTGTTGTAATGTCAACATTGGCCATATTGACATTGTAGACAGAGATGAAATGTTGACATGCTACAATGTCGACAAATCATCACTGGTGACCCCGCAGTGACTTAAATCCTCCTGATGGCTGCAATGTCTCCAGCTCAGCTTCTGGGTCCTGGCAGTCATGTGACTGAGACTTCAGAACTGTGTTCCTCCTGCATTCTGGTAAGTAATTATCCCCTAATCCTAACCCCTACCCCTAGCCCTCTCCCTAGTCCCTAACTCTAACCTCCCCACCCCCACAGGCTATCACTAACCTGTCTCCACAGCCTAAACCCTAACCCTCCCATCCACACCCTAACCCTAATGTTGACATACAGACAATATCAAGCTTCTGAGAATGTTAATGCTTTGCCTGTCAACATTTTAACAATGTTGATCATCATAACTGTCAACATTGTGGTGTCAACATTGTGATTATCGACATTATGAATACATCCCAAGCTCATCATGACCCACATTAAGGGTTTTATTATTCCGGGCCTGCTCATTGATCCAGCATGTAAACTTTTTGTATGCTGGTTCAGGAAAAATGTTGGAACCATGTTGGCTCTGTTCACAGTGGCTCACATGCTTGATCACATGCAATTGTCTGCCAAAGTGGTATGTCTATTTCAGTATAACTTGTATATTATAAGATGTGTGCAGATCCTCATGTTTTGGTTTTAGTTCTAAATCATCTTCATGTTTTGGTTTTGGCAAAACCACCTTCAAGTATTTTTGGTTCAGTTTCTGGTCTGAAATTCTTAAAAAAATGACAGCTAAATTCATGTAACTTGGACCTGTTTTTGTTCTTATAGTATTATTAACATCAATAACATTTCCAGTGATTGCCAGTTACCTCGCAGCACCTGAAATCAAGAGGGAGGGTAATTGATGCAATCCAGTATGTTTGACATCTAGTTTTGCAAGAAGACCCCCGTTAATACATGGTGCTAATGGGAACACCTAAGTGATCCAAGTCGGCACTTGGTGTGACTTAGAACACCAGAGCAGGGGTGTCTTTTGTTTTTAGAAAACCAAACAGCTCACCTCTCTCTCTCTCTCTCTCTCTCTCTCTCTCTTCTCTCTCTATATATATATATATATATATATAGAGAGAGAGAGAGAGAGAGAGAGATAGCTTGAAGGGCGGCACTCGCAGGGCATCCAAACATTAAATAAAGGAACACTTAGACCTTCATATAGCTGACATTTCAATCTCCTTTATTACAGATTTTCCTCAGGGATCAACCAAAATATAAATACATACACTTATATAGACAAAGAAACGGAAGAACACTCACCCGTGTAGAGCATGATCAGAGGCCAGCGCCGGGGGAGGTGACATCATCATGCAGCGCCCTGCTGCCGGGGCTTGCGGCATCCTCACACTCCAGGCTGCATCTGGTAACCATAGTGATAGACATCACTAACCCATAACCCATGTCGAAAAGAATATACACCAACAAATGACAAACATTGAAAACACTAAACCTGGCAGGCACAAGATTTGCATGGCATGCAGCGCTAGACAAGAATAACATTTGAGGTAGCTAAGTATAGCTCCCCAAGCAAAAAAAAAACATGTCAATAGACCTACATAATATATAGCTGCATGAAATCAGTATAAGACAGAAAACCAGGCTTGAACCCATAAAGGGATATCGCATAGCCTGATGGCATGGAAATATGGATCTACAAAAATAGAATATAATGAAATAGCATGGGACTATAATGTATCAGACCAAAA